>OU343219.1:37767601-37916176 GCA_910596185.1 Chrysanthemum makinoi
GTTCTTTGGATACCAAATCAATTGTTGGATTATGGGTATAACTTCATGAACATAACAATTTTTATTGATAATCAAAGTACCATATGCATTGTCAAAAATCTAGTTTTTCATAGTCGAACTAAACATATTGAAATCAGGCACCACTTCATAAGAGATGCATATGAAAAACATTTAATAAAAGTGGTTAAAATTCACACTGATGATAATGTGGCAGATTTGTTAACAAAAGCTTTTGATGGACCAACTGCAAAGTTTAAGGGGAGGCATAGGCCTCAGGGTAGGATTTTGTAGTAAACTTTGTATATTTTTGTGTATAATTTTGTTTGCTAACACTAACCAACTAATGTTCATTTAGTTTGTTTGTTTTTGTTTGGTTTTTGTGTTTCTCTGTATCTGTTTTGCAGTATGTTGATTTCAGTTCAAGTTCATCAAGTGTGGTTCTTTGGTAAATGGTCAAGTAAGCTAAAAGCTAGTTTCCACTGAAATCAAAGTACTGAAGTGAGCAATTTGTTTCAACTGATGATAAAGTACTAAAAAAAGTATTGAAGTCAAATTGTTCATTTATTAATTCAAGAAACAGTTTACAGCTTACAGCTTACAAATTACAATAAAATTCAAATGCAACTACAACTTCATATCTATACAAGATCTACTAAACCTATTCTAGCTCCTATCATCAAATAGCCCACATCTTCTATCCTGATGGCTGGATATGCATGACCAGTATGACGAACATGCTAAGGATCAAAACGGAAAGGATGGATTAAGGAAAACGAAGATGATGAAGATGAATACACATTTCCTTTGTGCCTCATCTACTGGTTTCACCAAAAAGCAATCCATCCATCTTCCTTATGCCCTTCCCTTATACAATATGAGAAGAAGCACCAAACCATGGCGCAGGAAGAGCGAGCACCACCTCTCTTTCGACACGTGGCCTTTGTTGAGGCTGAGGTGCTGAAGGTTGGGAGTATGATGTTCTCTCCTTATAGGAGTCATCAGAATCATCAGAAGATTCACTTGGATTTACTACACTATCATCATCAGAAGAACTGAGAAATGGGGATTTCAAAGGTCGAGGGTCATGTAGACATGGCCAAAACTGAAGGAAATCACTAGATGATGATGATTATGGAGAAGAGGTTGGATCAATAACCTCTGGTTTAGTATTCATGGTTGATTATGGTTGATTGTGGTTCATAGTGAAATTAGGGTTTGTGGTGAAAATTGGGGGTAAAAGATATGGATTAAGTGTGCATTGGGATTGTTATATAGACGGATACAAGGTTTAATGTAAACTAATGCGAGTTGGGTGGCACAGTAACTCTCCAGATATTTACTGAAGATATCTTTATCTTGAGTGGTTTCTGCTGAAGTACATTACTTCAGCAGATTGACCATGTGGTTCTGCTGAAGTGTTAAGTTATCTTTGGTCAAAATTGAAATACACGTAAGCTATAGTCAACCAAAAGTTCCGATACTTTTGACTATAACTTGGGAAAGTTCTACCACTCCACTATTCGCATTTCTTTACTTCAAAATAAACCATTCCCTCTTCTCTTACGCCCAAAACACTTACAGTTATGAGAATCATAACCCTAAATCATAATTTCACACATGGTACTTCAATTTAAGAAGGATCACAACAAATTGCTTTTCTGGGAAAAGCTAAGGGTGATGAACTGTATGAACCAATGGTGGAGTTCTTGAAGAGGTCCAAGATTCATTATGCTTTAACACATTCGCCCAATGCGATATATGAATCGTTGGTTACTCAGTTCTGGGCATCTGCTTCAAAATGAAGTGAAACAGAGATCGTACCTATGGTTGATGATGTTGAGTATGTTGTAACAGAGGAGTTGATAAGAAGACGACTTCATTTGGATGATGAGAATGGGGTTTATCACTCTAATCAGGTGGAGATTCTTACTAGGCTGAGAGCTATTGGCTAACAAGGACTGACATATGGTTAAAGAATCAACTTTGCCCAAGGTGGAGGTTCTTGGTTCACACATTGCTTCAATGTGTCAGCAATAAATCAGGAGGATGGGATCAATTCTCTACCCAATTGGGATGTGGTATTGTGTGTCTTTCTCAAGGGTTAATTTATAATTTTTCTAGGTTTATTTTTGAAAACATGGTTGAGAATATTCAAAAGAAAAAGCATATGTTTTTAATGTACCCTAGGTTTTTGCCAATGATATTAGACACTAATACCCGAGCCTAAGCCTTTTATCCCATAGGAGCTTTAACTGCTAAATTGTTTGCTTCAATGAAAACTAATTATGAGGGGGCACATCATCCCTTGCTAGCAGCCATGTTGCCTCAAGGCAGTGAGGCTGCTGATGAGTAGAATGGTGCTAATGACCCACCTTCTTCAAATGTTGCTGCTGATGGTAATCCATCAGTTAACATTGATGAGGGCCTCTCATCAACTGCTAAAGCATCTCATGTTGCTCCTGAGCAACCTCCACATACACCTTCACCTAGTCCTAGTCCTCCCCCTTCATAGTCTACACATGGTGATGAGTTTGAGACTGAGCTTAATAGTATTCCCACACCTAGTCCAATTAGAGTACCATCTAATGAAGATACTCTTAATGCTGAGCATGACCATGTTTCTCCTGAAAGGTCTAATGAAGTTCCCATTACCACTGAGCAATCAGATGGTGGAGCTGAGGAACCTATTACTCTTACATCTATCTATGCTATTGTGAACAGGTATGTGGCTGAGGTGGCTGATCTCAAAAAGGAGCTTTTAGAGACTAAATCCTCTCTTGGTGGTGAGATCGTGGAGCTGAAAAATAAGGTTAAGAGTTTGGAGGAGCAACTTGGGCATCATACCAAAAGAAAGCTTGTGGTTTCTTCTGATGAGGAGGAAGAGGACTCTCAGTTTGGGTCTCTTAAAATTTTAGCTGATGTGGCACAGGAAACTAATGTTCCTTCATCAGTTACTGCTGAATCTTCAAAGCTAAAGAAACCAATTCAGTTCACTAGGCAGAGAAGAAGATCCAACTTGAAAAAGGGATCTACTGAAGTCTCAAAGGAACCAGGTGTTGACAATGTTGCATCTCCGGATGTTCAAATGGAGGATGTTGCGACTGAACATGGTCAAACTGCAGTCATACAAGAGCCAACAGGTCCTTCGTCTTCAGCAGATCATCCTAAAGTCTTTCTTGCTGGCAGAACCTTTAATTTAAATCCAGCAGCTGATGTTTTGTCTACCCCTGCTGAAGATCTTTCTCAACATGTTTCTCCTGAAGCATTCTTAGGAGTTACTTCTGAAGTTCCTTCTGTTGATATTCCTCAAGCCAGTCCTGCTAAAGAGTCTGCTGAAAAAGAGGAAGAAGTTTTGATTGATGATGAGCTTGGTCCTAATCTGGTAAGTGAACAGGAAAGGCAAGAACAAGAAAGTAGGCTAGCTGAGTTTGCAGAGTTGAAGAAAAGTGAAGAAGTCGCTAAAAAACTTACAAAACAATCTACTTCTGCTTTGCCTCCTGAGAGACATAGAGAACTTGATGAGCTCGCTCCGCATCTTACTGATAATCAATGGAATGCATGCATTAATCAAGCTGCATCAGATCCAAATCTTGCACAAAGTATTTTGGGAGCAGATTTTGATAGTGAGAATTTTGTGGCTCAAATGGTGGCTCGTGGACAACAAAAAAAACAAGAAGCAGCTGCAAAGAGGAAAGCCATCATTGCTCAAAAGAATAAAGCTTAGAGAGAGAGACCATTAACTGAAGCACAGAAGAAAGCAAATATGAGAATTGTGGTGAAAAATCAGAGTTCTTCGTTGTATAACTCTGGATTATCAATGAAGCAAGTCTTGGCTTTGCCTGATCATATTTTGATTCGCAAGTATAATCAGATCATGAAGTATTCCACACCTTCTTCAACACCTACTTCCAACTTGAAAAGGATTGCTGGGAATGCAGATGCTCCAAAGGCTAAGAGACCCAAGTTTGTTGAAAACTTTGATGATGTTCAAACTAAGGTGATTTCTCCAGTGGTTACTTCTGAAGCAACTACTGAAGCTTCTCATTCACCTAACAGGGTTTCTTCTGCTGAACCCTATGTTGTGTCCTCTGAAGCACTAGATACTCCAACTGTTGCATCTGCTGATGCAAAAGAAGAAACTTTGGTTAGGGAAGATGACAGGGTTCCCTTTGCTGAACCCTCTACTGTTTCTTCTGAAGACCCTCATATGCCAGCTTCTGATCCATCTGTGGCATCTGTTGATTCAGAGGGAGATGCTATGGTTAAGGAAGCTGACATAGCAGGTGTCAAAGCTAAAAAGGCGAGAAAGGTGCTTGATAGAATGAATGCCCTTCGTGATGGTGTTCCACCTAAGTCCTCTTCTACTTATTCAACTCCTACTACAGATGTCAATGAAGAATCTGAAGATGTACCATCTTTAGGAATCTATATACCTGGTAGGAGGATGAAGAGAATGTCCAAAAGAAGACACACATCTCTAAGGAGATCTGTGAGAGTAGCAAGGATTCATGCATCTAAGGATAAGCCATCTCCCAATCATATCCCTTTGGACCTACAGGCTGATGAGTCAACCTTTATTAAAGAAGGATCTGCTGCTGATTTTCCTGAGGGATCTCATGATGTGTTGATTAATTGGACTCTGAAAGATGACGAGCTTAATATCATCTATTGATTGGATAAATCTTCTATGCAGTTCAAATTTTTGAAGGAGATATTCCATTTGGTGGATAGGGCAGATTTGCTTACTTTGTATACTCTTGTCACTAAGCATTACCATTATCATGCACCACAGGGTTCTGGGCTATTCTTATTGGGGGATCTTCATGTTCTGTTTGATTCTCAAACTCTAAGAGGGGTAAAGGATACTTTATTTGGAAGAATTCACATTTGTGGCAGGTTGAGTCTTGGAGATTTTATCCTCTGCCCCGTGTGCATGTGGTGGAGACAAAGGGAGGAATTACTGTCTGTATGTTTGCTGAGAGGACTTATCTATTATCTAAGAGGCTTATGGAAAGAATGCTTAGACAGAAGTTGGAAGTCCCTCCAGACCCAGTGGGGAATGATAGGGTATATGCTGAACAACTGGTTGGATTGATAAAGACTCAACTTCTGCAAGAACAAGCTGATTCTTCATCTTCATAGTGGTAATTTACATGGTCAGTTGTATCATTTGTTGTATTTGTAATATTTCATATTAGTTAAAAAAAAAAAAAAAAAAAAAAAGCTATGTATATTCTTGCTTATATCTAACCTTTCTTGCAGGTTTGTTGTATATTTTTTATGGTTATTAACTCACCAGATATACCTTGTGTGTATCAAAGAGTTGGCTAGTCCAAAGGGTTCAACTTTGGTAAAGACACATCAAATCTGTTGATAGCTGTAATGGGTTGCTCAAACCATAGGGGCTGTAACCACCCATGCTTAATTGCTAAGGGTTGTATGGTCATCAATTCACCATGGTTTATTTCTATCTGGAATCCAAAAATTGGCTAGCCCACATGTAGATGGCTTGTGGTAAAGGCTGTAAAAAACCATATTTGGTTCTCAATTCACCAAAGGTGATTCTATCTCCTAAGAATTGGCTAGTCCTGAGCAAACGGCTACAGGTAAAGACAAGTCAAATCCGTTTATATAGTTGTTGATTTGCTAATAAATCAGATGGTTATCAGTGTACCATAGTTTTCGAACTCTAACATTTGGCTACTCCAGTAGTGATGGCTATTGGTAAAGAGACATCAAATCCATTACTTTCAATGATTCACCTCTCACAGGAGTTAACTCACCTGGATGTGATGAGAATAGTATGAAAATAATATGATTTGATGTACAATATGTCATTTGTTGCTGCAATGATCTGACGTTTAAAAGTTTGGTCATCATAGAGATGTAATTCATTTGAATCTTTGTTGCTTCGAGTACAATCCTCTAGTTCTGAAGTTTTCAAGATCTATCAAGAAACTGGAACTTAACCAAGTCAAATTCCAGTTTAGGGGAGGATTGTTAGGAATTACATGTGTCTGCTGAATTATGCTGAAGTTACTGCTGAAGGATTCTGCTGAAGTAGCGTGGAATCTGCTGAAGGCATAATTCTGCTGAAGTGTTGAAGCCGTGCCGTGATTCTGCTGAAGTAGTGAATCCACGTAGGATATGCATGAGCGTTATTATTTATATGCTAACCCATCTTCATTTGTGTACTGCTCGAGGTTAGCATGGTTATTCTTGTACTGCCCAAGGTTAGCATGGTCATGTTTAGAGTTTACCCATAATTATTCTTTGTATGGGTTAAACGTATATTTTAGTTTCATGCTTAGACGTTTCCCAAGAAACGAATTAGGGTTCCTTGTCTATAAAAGGAACACATTAGTATGTATTAGACAGAGGTTGAAAACACAGAGTTTTCAGTTAATGAAAAGATCCATAGAGGATCAAAGTGTTCTTAGTTATTATTGCATGTATTTATATTCCGCTACACAATACATGTTATAGAGATTTTCTTTTAGTGTACTTGTGATTACATAAGTATAACTAACGATCTACGAGTGCTCATAAGATCTATCAAGGTCTTCGTTTCTAACAGGAATGCTCTGAGTAGCATCAGTAGGGATGCTTTGAGTAGCATCAGTAGGAATAGGTATCTCTTTAGGTGTTTCCATTGGGGCAGAGTCTTGAGGAATGGTGTCATGGGAAGTGGGAATCTCCTCACTAAGAACAGATGGCTCCTTAGGAAGGCCTTCAGGAGTAACAGGAATGTCATTTGAGGAATCAACAGAATCAGAAGACTTCAATCTCTTATACATAGACTTTTCTAAAGCAGGTTGATGTCTTTTCAAAGGTCTATAAGGATAAATTCCAGATCTTTCCAATGATCTTTGAAGTCTCTCATATTCTGCCCTTAACTGATCATCTGAAAGCTTCTTGACATATGCCATTATCTACCTATTATATATAGCAGAACTTTGGCACTTGACAAAGTCCCTCATGAACTGCCTTTGTTGAGCTTGAGTCATAGGTTTATCCCTTTTTGCTTTGGCCCTCCTCTCAGCATCAGCTCTCCTCCTTTGATTTGCAAGTTCAACTATCCTTTCAGCATAATCATCTACATTAAATGCGTCTCCTAATATGGACTGAGCAAGAGATGTATTGGTAGTCACCTCCCTCAGAATATTGTTCCAATGAGCTTCTGTGAAGTGTAGAGATGTAGCATCTGGCACTCTTCTTCTTTGAGGAGTTAATGTGGAAGGAACTGGTTGATTTTGTATTTCAATGTCTGCATCCAATTCTGCTTGAAACTTCTTTGCCATTTCCTTATCTCTCCTTTCAGTTTCTAAAAGCTTGAGAAGTCTAGCCTATTCAGGTTTTATTTCAGCAGATGCAAGATCCTCTTCTACCATGTGAGCTTTACCCTTATCCAGATGTGTAGTAGAAACAGGTGTGGTATCAGCAGGATCAGACATTGGACCAGAGGGAATATCAGGAAGAACCTCAGTAGAAGGAGCATAAGAAGAAATATGTATGCTACCAGTAGGAACAACACCCTTACTAGCAACATCATCCCTGGTAGCAGGAATGGATGCACTATCAAGAGGAACAGCAGAGCTACCAGCAGCAACATTAGATTGAAACTTTTCAAAGGTTGGTACTTTAGAATGCAGTTTTGTCCTTCTCCTTTGGAAATCTTTGGTCTTTGGAGTGAGAACAGGTTCATACTCAGGCACAGAAACATTAACTTCCTATCATCAACCTTTTGAACATACCTGTCAAGCAACCTAGACATATTCATTAGTGCATCAGAATCCTCAGCTCCACCAGCAGGTTGACCTGAGGTATAGTGTTAGGAATTGGAAATTCCATGTTAAAGTGTCGGTCACCCCAATAATGGTCTAGCATATGTTAGCTCGTAGATTTGTCGTTATTTACGTTATTTAATAGTTAATTAGTTAGTCAGTAGCGTAGAATAGTTTTACTGTAACTCCGTGGAGGAAGGACGGGTCTTTACCCACTGTATACCTGATCCACAGGCCGTCAGGAGGTCGTGTAGTCTTGTAGCTATAAATAACCCTTCCATCCATGGAAGGGGTGTGGCTTGGCAATCTAACCTTTTAAATTTTATTGAACCAACTCTCTACCAAGAACACCATCTCTCTACTTTCTCTCTCTAAAATGGTTATCATGTATTTTGATCATCCAAGACCACCCGAATCATCAAACACAATAATATTATCGATCCAACAATTGGTATCAGAGCCAAGGTTATTGTGTTATCTTTGATTTGTGTGGTCCGTTGTTGTTTGTGGTTTGTTGGTCACGTTCTCAACTGGTTTTGCAAATCAAATGGTCGGAATTGTTGTCCTTTGGTAAACTGTTTTTACAAGTTTTTGTATCAATTTGTCAAAAGTGTCAAGTGGGTATATCAGTTAATATATGTCTTGTGTCAAGCTTTGTCCAAGTCACGTTTGTTACTCATCTTTATGATATTTTTGTACCAATCAATATCAGTGTAATCTTGTGGTCATATGCTCTGTTTCTGAATGGTCAAACAGGGTCAAACCGGGATATATATGAGGTTGTTTTTTACATTTTTCTGGGTTTATTATGATTATGGTAGGAAAAGAGGTCGGAAAAATCATCAGAAGATGTAAGTCTTATTAGCGACTTAACATCACTATATGTTCAGGTTCATAGAACGTCAATGGCGACTTGTCTACCTATTTTTGTAGCAACTTGGTTATTCGTTGACTTTCTTGAAAGTCAAAAGCGAGTTATGTATACAGCTAAGTAGCGACTTGATACAGAAAAAGACCTAGCAACTTGTTAATTAACAAGTCGTAGCTACTCGGTTTGGAAAAAGGTCGTAGCTACTTTGTTTGGAAAAAGGTCGTAGCGACTTGGTTTGGAAAATTTGGCTAGCAACTTGCTTTGTGAAAAACAGGTAGCGACTTTCTTTGAGAAGAAAGGGTTAGCGATTTAAGTGACCTGACCTAGCGACTTATATTGATAAGTTAGCGACATGAATTGGTGAAGAAGAATGACCACAAGACCACGACCATCTACTATACCATATACCAAGTACAACTATCAACCTCAGTTTCATTAAAACATCACTGGTCCTTGTTCATCATAAGAAAACAATTTGTCTCGAAGTAACATCATCAGTCCACAAAGGGTATACATCATGTGGATCTCAGCTAGATGGTATAACGAATCTCATTTGAGATTTCAAAGATCTTGTTTGATCAAAAACAACATATCCGTCATCAATCCACATGTCAAATACTAATTATCCGAAACATAAAAGAAAAGTTACATATTAAACATATTTTTTATCTCAGTTTTTGTTCTTGGTATTGCAAGTCAATGGAGACTTTCACATGTGAACAAGATAACCATCATTGATCTATGTAACAAAGACACCATTTGAAGACTAAGCTTCTTGGTCATGTTCGAACTTCAAGAGAAAAGAAAATAACAACAAACTGTTATTCCTTGTCCTCTCGTTCGTTGGTTAATGGAAACATAAACAAGTATATAAAATTTGACCTACCTTGGCTTAATCATGTAACCACGTCCACATACTCTTGCCATCCCTGTGGCTACAAACTCGTACCATCCCTGTGGCGAGTGTGTGGCTGTGTTGTGTGTTCCAAAGTACGAGATAGAGGAGGATGGTCAAAAGATTTTTTGGGTTTGTGATTTTGTTAGGGTTGTGAAAAGATAAAGTGTTTTTGGTTAAGGTTGTGCTTCAATCAACGTAAGAGACACTGCTCTGATGATGCGTCTTTTACGAATTATTTGGGGATGATTATAGCAGATGGGGGCGGATTTGTTTTAAATGGTTAGGGTTAGTGCTTCACTGGTAAAAGAGAGAGGCGATGTATTTGAGAGAGATATTAGGTATGGTGTGAGGTGAAAATGGGATTAGGGTAATGAGTGTGATTGGTTGCGTTTTTTTTACCCCGAATTTTTAGGGCTGTGTTAATTCTGGAGCGGTTCAAAGCCTTTGGGCTTATCGTATACATGGGCCTCAAAGTGATATTACACTTTTGGACGTTTTGTTATTTATATGTATCATGGGCCATGTATAAAGCAGTGTATAATGCACATTGGCCATGTATAATGGTAGTATTGGAGATATAATGTTGGTTGGTTGGTTATTCAAGTTTCACGGGAGATAATTATTCACGGTTTCAAGTAGTAATTGATCTTTAATAGGCTCAAGGTCCTTATCCGGTATTATTGATTTGGTATTGAAGTGATGATTCAAACGTTTTAATTAGACTTGGGGTCGTGTTAAATTATTAGCAATTTGATATATGTCAATGATATCGGAATGTATGTGATGATCCTGGGTAGAATTTACATTGACCAGATCGGGGTTGAATAGTTACTTGGACCAGGCTTGAAATTATGTGATACTGAATGAAGGACTGAGGGGCTTCTCTTAATAGGATCATAGATAATGTGATTTGATAATGTGATTTGATGAAAATTGATGTGGTGATGTGATTCGTTTTGTTATGAGGATTGATACCTTGGTTTATACACTTTCATTAAAAATATTATGATACGGCTTGAATTGATGGTTGAACAAAGTTGACTATGGGGTTTTGCTCGGTATTTCTTATTTGAATATGCAGTGAGATTTTCCGGGCACGTTTACTCATTCGTCTTCGTTCTTTCTACCCTTCCGCGAAGATGACTTGTTTGGGCATTTATAGAGTGTGATAAAGACTTGGCCAATTAGTTGCGCTTGTGATTCTTTCTCACTTAACCCACAATGTAAAAATCACTTCGGTGTCTCACTCAGTTGAGAATGTCAAGAGGTTTTGTACATTGGGTACACCGTTTCTTTCTCACGAGGATGAGCAAAAGCTTAAGTAACAAATCTGGGGAATTTCTCTTCATGGTCAAGTTCGGCATATCAGGTTTACTTCTCCATGTTGTCACTGCAATAGCCGACAGAATGCGTGAATGATGTGTAAACCAAAGTATTTATTGGATGGTTGATGATATTATTGATGTTGGAGATTGAACCGTTGATGAACCGCTGCATGTTCTCCTAAAACAGATATTCACTGAAACCAAAGTTGTCATAACACATTCAAGCTGACATTGTTTACGGTTTTGTCTTGATTTTGTAAAATCCCGCGAAAGAACCTATTTCTCGGTTTAAATCATAGAATTTTAAAATCCAGTGACAATGGAAACATCCTGGTAATCGTAAAGTGCATTTCCGGATCTATCTTACGGTTTATTCTTGGTTTTGTAAAATCCCGCGAAAGAAACTATTTCTCGGTTCAAACTATAGAATTGTAAAATCCCGTGATGATGGAACCATCTTGGAGAAAGGAAAGCGTATCTCGGGGTCTTCTGATGCTGGTGTTCAGGTTCTCCTTCTAAAAAGGGATAAAAGGGTGTACTTCATAATTTGGATGTGTGTTTGGATATTCGTCATGGCAGTTTGGTTATTTCTTGGTTTATGGGGTTATGTGCATTTAACCATGGTCGGGATGAAACCATTATCAAAGTTCACTTTTAAGATCAAAGGAGGCTAGATTTAAACTTTTAACAAGATGTGACAACGGAGATAATTCAGTATTATCTATTTGAGGTTGAAGTGAAATATCACGGGCAAGTTTACTTAGTATCTGAAGGTATCGGGGATGGTTGGATGAAGATTCTTCATGATCCTTGTTCAAGCTTATTTTAAAAAACGAAGACTTGGAAATCTAGTTATTGTTGGGTGTCTTTTACCTTTTCTTTTACCACTTGGAGAATTGGGCTCTTATCACCACTAAATAACTATCACTTAAAGGAGTTACATTGTAGTGCTCAATGTCACATTCAATTGTGGATTTTCAAGAGGTAATGTACGTCTTATACTTGATGGTTGGTTGGTTGAAGAGTATAGAGTACATAGAGTGTACTTAGAGATTCTATTGGAAATCGGCACCGCTCTTTGTTTCATATGTGCAAGTTTAAGTCATGAGTTCGGGGTAGTTTACTTCAGGGTAAATTCATATAATCGGGTTTTCTCCATTAGCTGTCACTACAAAGAGCCTACTGAATGATAATGGGGTTGATTACGTGTTTTGCCAAAAGAGATTGAAAAGAGAGAGATTATGACGTTTGAACACAACAGTTCAAGCCTCGTTCTCTAGAGAAAAGAAAAGTGTACGTGTCAGTACGCTTTATCTTCTGAAGAAGAGAAATCTTCTCTATTATGACCATTCTCATCAACATGCTTCATGCTTTTTCCATGCGCTTCAGTCTTCAAGTGAACCGGGCTACCATTGACTGTTTTCTTATTCCACTTGCTCAACTATAATGACGATGGCGAGATCATGAGCTAATTTTGCGGGGGAAAAGTTTGAATAGACTACATTTGTTGAAGATATTCACTTATTTAATCAAGAATGGCATCTCCGTATGCAATTCTTGAGGGGGAGAAGAAGTGTGAATTCACTGCATGGTCGATTGATTTATGAGAATAAATGGTCAAACGGCTCCAAACTCATGTAAGAATCGAGCTTCTTCTTGTCGGCTCATCTTTAAATGGAGTTTCTTCTTAGAGCCGTTAGTTGACATCTTCACAAGCTGATATGAGTTTATTGACAAAGTTCTTCCGGTTAATGCTTCACGTGCACATCAACATGATGATTCCGAACAACCTTCTGTTCTTGTTTGATGTGATTGTTTGCTTGGTGTTACCATTTCGTGTGTTCGCTGCGGGCTGATTGCTAATTTCCTTGATGAACATCTTTCTGTTCTTGTTTGATTGGGAGGGATTTTAGTTAAGGGGATTTGCAAGATGTAAGTTAATTAGGATACTTTTTGGTGGGATGCTTTTGTTGGTGTGAGTTGAAGATGTTAACTATCTATTCCCCAACTGGACAATCTAGAAGAAGGTCGAGTCTATAGTCGGTTCTACATTTTCTGCTGTATGTTAGAAGACTAAAAGACAAGTTGCATGTGATCATCAAAAGACTTCTTCTTATTCTGGGCATTTATCAAACAGATTGTTAGTTTAGGGAAGAGCACTAATTGGGGGAGATTGAAATGCCAAATTTAATCACTAATTAGACTTGCTCACGTTATTCTTCAGCAAGTTGATTCTCACAGATACATCTGAGCTGATAATGTTCTTCTCAAAATATTTCTAGTATACGGACTTACAAAGAGTTGTTGATTTTGAAGTGTCAAAAACCAACAAGGCGTAAGGAGACAAGCACCTAAACACGAGTAAACTTGATGAACTTAATACTTCTAAGTAATTGAAGATACCCCGGGAAGACAAATGTTATTACCGCAGAGAAACTCAAGGTTTAACTCATGACGAGTAAACTTGATGAACTTAATTCTTCTAAGTGATTGAAGATATCCCGGGAAAACAAATGTCATGACCGTATAGAAACTCAAGGTTTTACTCATCAAGGCGTTTAGTGTTAGTATTTCAACTACGTGGGGGAAGTGATGTTAGAGAAAGTTTCTGAAGATAAAAGAGGTACACTAGTTTGTGGTGATTTTGATGGTATCGCAATGATCAGGGGAGAGAGATTGTGTACATTGGGGATGCTCAGCTGTTTCACTTGAATGCTTAATCAGTGATTTAGAGATATAATCACTTATTCCGGAGTTGACATCCGCAGAGATTGTCGTCCGCAGAGATAATCAGTGACTTGGCCTGCTTCTTCAATGTTATCAGTTATTCCTTCCTTGTGTATTGGCATACATCAGATACTTGAGCTTCATACACGATCATTAGGGAAGAAAAATGTGAACATGGGTAGGTGTTTTCATTCCCCTCATGATGTGTATTCGGGAGAGCTCTTGGGTATTGGTGTACTTTGGGTTCTTGAGCTTCATACACGATCATCCGGGAAGAAAATGTGAACATGGGAAGGTGTTTTCATTCCCCTCATGATGTGTATTCGGGAGATTTCGTGAGCATTATACAAAGAGGCAGACTACATCATTTCATCTACTTGGGGGAATTGTTCTCTTGACACCTTTTGGAATGGATCGCTTCAGACTTCAGTGGAAAAGGAAATTTGAGAAGATTATTTAAATGTGGGATGATACGTTGTTGTTGTTCTATTGGATGATATAGCCTCGAACGAAAAATCACAGTGATTATTCTTAAAAGGAGCAGCTGGATCAATGATAATGGTGTGCTTCTGTATGCACCTGGCTAAAGCAAGCTTGAAATAGAGCTTCGAATCTGCTCAACATAAGTATTTTCAGTTTGGGGGGAAGCTGCCAAAGTCTCTCTTTCTCAAAGGCTCACGTTCTATCTTCTATTCTGGAGCCTCGGAAGCTTTGGTGGTGGAAGTTTAAGAGATGACGAATTCTATCTTCTACGATGTGTTGCTCGATATCCTTATCTCGGTACTCGTATCATCATCTTCTTTAACTATATCATCTTCTCTATCTTTGTATATATTTATTAAAAAACAAATACAAAATTATAAAAACCAACAAAAAGAAAATAGAAAAATATAAAACCTTCAAAAACCCATAAAAATCAGAAAATTTTAAAAATACCAAAAGTATGTTTTCTCAAGACATGTCTTCTGGTATCGATAACATCTACGGTCTTAGAAATGTCATTCAATAATGGCACGGGACCATAGATGAAGTTCGAGCAGGAGGTGTAAATATTCTTTTCTAAACATGTCTCAAAATATAGCTTACAGTTATTTCAGACTGTAACCCGGGCTTCTAAAAATGGCTTACAGTTACTTCAGACAGTAACCCGCGCTTAAAACTATGGCTTGCTATTATTTCAGATAGCAACCCATTCTTCAAGAAAGGAAAGTGCTACGCTTAAACAATTTTCAAATATTTCGTGCACTTATCCTAAAACAATATGAGGAAAGTATGTCGAAGGACTGTTGTTCCTACACAAATGTTTTTCCGTCTAATAATTTTTCAGAAAAATATTTGGTGTTTTCAAAAAATTGGTGGTAAATGAGTTGCTTTAAAAACAATCAGATTCAGAGCTTTTGTAAAATTGAAAACTCAATCAATGACTTCAGCGCTTTTAAACTTTTCATAAAATGAGTCATGGATTGAGGGGGATAATGTTTTTCAAATCTACATCATCTAATGGGCTTTCTTAATTATCCTAATATGCTTAATTAAAAATGATGTTAACCTATGTTGAAGGACTAGGTGCCTAGGATATGATTGCTAGGATTAAATGATTAAAGTTTGATGAACACATTATTCACATACATTTATATGATCTGATTGATATGTTGCATTGACTTTTATTAGTCGATTGTTGTTTGGGTGATGTCGACCACCATATATCTGTATGTGTGTTCACTAACATATGCAGGTATATTGGTATATAAGAATGTTCCCGATTCGGATACCACATTTGAAGATGATTGGATGCTGAAAGGAAAGGGTAACTATATCTTGGTTTGACAAATGAAGAAACGGAGCTTAATTGGACTTCTATGGAGAGTTGGCATTAATGCAACATAAGAGGTCTCACTGCATCAGCAGATGGTTTTCTTCTAAATGATTGAAGAAACGGAGCTTAATCTGACCTCAGTTGGCATTCAAAATGCAACGTAAGAAGAAGTCTCACTGCATCAGCAATTTTTTTCTTCCAAACCCTACACAACAAACAACACGGAAGCTTCTCAACCACTAATGTATCTTTGTGCAGGATACCATTTTTAAACAAATTTGATTAAATTGTTTTGAAAATGAAGAATGTTGTTTTGAAAATAAACTGGACTAAATTTTGAAAATCACCGGACTTCTCTTTATCAAAACCTATGTCACTCAATTATCGACTTCGGTCATCGATTGAGGGGGATAGTGATTTAAAATAAAATATTTTCAAATGATATCTCTTCATAAAAGTATGTTTGTACGTAATAAGTGGTGATCTAAAGATTTAATGTTATTTTACTAAAAGATCTCTTAAAACAATCATACCTAACACTAACAATCTTTAATGTCTTAAAATGGTCCTTATCTGTCATTTTTCAAAATCAAATCTTGCCACGTCTTTCCCTAAAATTTTCTAAATGATTTAAATCTTTTGGGATCACAAATCTCAAATGGTTTGAAATTTCTGATCGGGGTAGAGATCGTGATTTAAATCTCAAGTCTGTTTTAAATGGAATTGATTTTAGTCCTTCAAAGGCATTCCTGCCTCCATGTGCCAAATGATTTCAATATACATAATGCACATGTTGAGGAGGAGCATTTATCCAAAAACAAGTTGAGTCCTTAAATCAGACACATTTTTCTCCCATGTTTTATAAACCTTATTAAATCACTTGGGATCCAAAATCTCAAAGGGTTTGATATTTTTTATTGGGGGAGAATTTGTGATTTAATAATGAAATTTGATAAAAGGTGATCGTGTTGATTTAATTGTGTAGGCTGCTCTCTCATATGTGCTAAACGCTTTCGAATCTCCAAGTACATATTGAGGGGGAGCAAATAAACTATCAAGGTACGAAAGCTTTTTAAAGTGATTTATAAAGTACCTTGATTGAATTTTCAAATGGTTTCTTAATGGCTTTTGTAATCGTGGATGTACTTCAAAAGAACTCTTGCCTCTATGTGATAAAATCATTTCAAATATCTTACGCACATATTGAGGGGGAGAATTTACCAAAGAAAATCAAATGGCTTTTTCTAAGGAAATTGTGATCAAGAAATTATTTCAAAGAAATCTTGCCTCCATGTGCTAAACAATTTAAAAATGATATGCACATGTTGAGGGGGAGCATTTCTAAATGATCAAAACTATTAAGGTACAAAATGCTTTGATCTCGTATCACAAGTACCTTGATTGTTTTTCAAATGATTTTTCAATTGGTTTCAAGGAAGAATGAACTGTACCAAAAGACCGACCATTTTACTTTATGCATGGAGTTATAACGATGGTGAGGTTAGGTTTTTGTTCCCACGATCCGCCAGAACCGGAGGGATCTTCCCAGGGGCAATCCACTAGATAAAGTAGAGTCCTTAGGAATATTGAAAAAAGGAGAAAAATGAGAATATGGGAAGAGTGCGGACTGAGACAGAGCAAGTACTGGAATAAACCCAACAAGGTTCTAGTTATGAAGTCTCGGTAAGCACTGAAGGGGTTGAAGAATGAAAAAGAACTGAATATGACAAAGGGTGAAAAGAAATAGCCCTCCATCAATTCAACCTTAGGGCAGAAATCGGGTTCAATACATATGCTACTGGTTGTTACTAAGGTAACGCCGGTATTGAAGACAAGACATCATGGACCCAGTGATGCACTGCACTAAACTTCCCAAGCTACTCAAGTTCCTCTTAAAAGGGCTTGTTTCATTCTCACAGGGAACCGACATTATCTATCGACTTTCTCTTAGAGATTGTTGATATTGAAGAAGGAGACCCTCTCCCTTGTCTCCGACATAGGAAACCAAATGTGCACGATTGAGTCTAGAGCCAAGAGATCATCCACAATATCTCATTAGGACACTAAAATTAATGAAGACTTGTTGTTTCACATAATGTGGAAAGTAAGATTATATATTAAGAGTCCTACGCATTATCCTTGTGGTATTGCCAGAACATCCGAGTGATATGTAAAAATATTCACGATGAAGATGGAAATCCTTCTAGAGCCAACATCATACAAGCTCTTGGTGGGTGACATGTGAGATCTTCTCGTAAGATCAAGCTTATGACAACTGGATAGAAACAATGGGGAGATTCAATCCTGAATCAACCTTTGTCCAGGAATGGAATTGACGAATACTTTTAGAAAAACCGTTCGATGTTCAAATCTTCATTTCTCTAACACGTCGAATGTGTATTCAATTTCAAACACAAAAAGTATCTCTGATTGAAAAATACTTTTAGAAAAACCGTTTGATGTGTGAATCTCTTCTTTTCTCTAGCACATTGAATGTGTATTCATTCTCTAATACAAAAAGTATTTTGATTGAAAATTGATCTTTCTCATAAAACCTTCATCGTATTGCAAAACTCTTTATCTTAAGCAATACGCGATTGTTTTCAAATCAATTTTTCATCAATCAGTGAATCTCAATTCGCTGGTTCACTCACTCCGTGTTGTCTTCTTTGAGACGTTCTGGTTTGAGAACAGCTAGAGCAGCTGCGAAACCCTGTCAAGGAGATTCTTCAGAATTATACCTGATCACAGGCAGTACTTGTACTGATCAACGGGGAACCGTGGGCCGTGTACCTCAATTCAACGAAAGTGATCAAAGACACTTCCATATGTTTAATTGCTAACTGTTGTTTGCAGGTACATTTGGACGGTTGCAGCTGATCGGAATTGAGGAGTCAATCCAAAGCCGCATGCTCACAGCATCCACACTTAATTTGAAGAAATCATGACTGGTGCATATCTACATAACCTAGCTCTGATATTTTATACTATGCTTCTGCTACGCTGTTGCAAATATCATGAACCAGTAAAGCTTCTGCTACTCTGATGGAAAGATGTCATGATCCAGAAAGTGTGAGCATGTCGATCCAAAAGTCACAACATCACATGATGGCAACACAACTATGGATGATCCAGAGAGATTTACTGTGGCTGATGATCTCAAAGAAAGCTCGAAGATCATCAAAGATGTGGATCAATTAAAGGCCTTGTCTAAAAGTACAAATCAATGCGGACTTTGATGAATCGCTAATAAAGCACAAAGATTACGGAAATGAAGAATTCAAGTCTACGAGCTCAAGAACGAAGTCAAAGATAGAATGCTAGGAAGTAAAATGTATTTCATGGGGTGACCTCCCTTAGGGGGAGATTGTTAGGAATTGGAAATTCCATGTTAAAGTGTCGGTTACCCCAATAATGGTCTAGCATATGTTAGCTCATAGATTTGTCGTTGTTTATGTTATTTAATAGTTAATTAGTTAGTCAGTAGCGTAGAATAGTTTTACTGTAACTCCGTGGAGGAAGGACGGGTCTTTACCCACTGTATACCTGATCCACAGGCTGTCAGGAGGTCGTGTAGTCTTGTAACTATAAATACCCCTTCCATCCATGGAAGGGGTGTGGCTTGGCAATCTAACTTTTACATTTTATTGAACCAACTCCCTACCAAGAACACCATCTCTCTACTTTCTCTCTCTAAAATGGTTGTCATGTATTTTGATCATCCAAGACCACCCGAATCATTAAACACAATAATATTATCGATCCTACATATGGAGAGCTTTATTGGAACAGGTAGGAGAGACATAAAAATCTCCACCAATACTGGTATCATCATCAAATGTTTGTCTAGGGGGACTCAATTGTGGCTCAGGTGGTTGGTCAATATTAACCTCTGGTTCGACAAGCATCTGAGCCTGTGTACTAGAAGAAAGGACAGGCTCATCAGGAGCATCAAACCTAGGGGATGGTGGTTGTTAGTACAAATAAGCCATAAAAATGTTTATTTATATTTTATGATCTTCTAATGTTTTGTTGATAACGCTACACGCGTCGTTCGGGGTCAAGGAAACTTCCTTTTCTTCGAGCAAGTTTTATAACACCCTAGGCAGTGAACCTAATCGTTGTAGTGTAGTAATTAGGGTAAGCCACGGGTATTGATATCGTTCTCTAGGGGAATAGGAATGCTAGTAAGGAGTTACTACGCTAAGGTTAAGGTTGACGAATCTCGGGTATTGGATTTGGGGGGTTGGTATTTCTACCGATTACTCTACTATTATCTAATTATCTAAACTAATGTTGTGGGAGTCTACGTCTAATTAATGTGTGCTCGTATGATAGTTTAAAGATGTGTTTACTTAGTTTGTATTACTCCTTAATTATCTCCTATTGATGGTTGAGTTGTCACGTCTATTCTTAGTTCGTTGTGTGTCTAAGGATGTAGGGTATGCGTTTCTCCCTAACTCTTTGAACTTACCAAAGGGTCTTGTCTACAAACCCACTAGGGATGATAAACTCCTACTCTAAGGCGCTCTTTGGATGGTTTAGCCTACAACTACTCAGGTAATTATATTCTAAGGTTCACAAAGATGAATCAAGCATTAAGTACACAACAAATGACCTATCGCATTACTAGATCATATATCAACCAAGATAAGAAACAACCAATCAATATTCAATAATTAAGTTTCATACTTCCTAAGCAAACACACAAATAAATTAGCCGGACATGGAGAACATGCAAGCATACACACAAATAATCAAAGACATAATTGAATTAATGAAGTAAAGACTTATCTTGATGTAAGATAGGGTTTAAAACCCTAAAATACTGTACAAGACACCTTAGGTTCGGTTTTAGGTTTTTACTCCAAAGACTCCCCACACAAAGACTGAAAAATTCGGATTCTATATATAAGATTACAATTGCGACGGCGTCACCTTATGTTTAGTGACGCCGTCGTGTCGCCGCCATTAGGGTTTCGTCTTGGCCACGTTAACCTTGCGACGGCGTCACCTTGTGTCCGTGACGCCGTCCTCTTCAGCTTCTGACGTCGTCTGGATTGCATCTAGGCCGTCTGAGTAGCGACGGCCTACTCTTTTACAACTGGACGTCGTCGCTTGTAAATACGAGTTTTGGGTTCTGGCCCGTCACAACATTTTTGGGACGGCGTCGCCAATAACACCTGACGCCGTCACCCTCTAATTCCAGCAGCTGTGAGTGTCTCGATTCTGACTTTGGCCATTTTCTTCATGTATTCGCGCCTTTTCGTCCAAATAAGTGCCATTCCAGCATTTTGCCTTCACGAGACCTAAAAAGTGAAAAGGAACGATATTAAGCAATAACGGATACAAAAGTGATCAAATAAGGACTTAAACGACCCCTCAAAATGGTACCTTTTAAAACCTTATCAAATATCCCTACACTTGTTATTTGCTTGTCCTCAAGCAAATGTGCTTTTAGCCAATTAATTTATAAGTTAGGGGTCATAAAGCATTAATTCAAAACGGTCCACAACACATATAAGCCCTGCAAAAGTCATAACAAGCACGGAAATTACATACTAGCACCTCACATGGGGTGTTTGGATACTCACATCTCTCTCTGGTGTATATATAAATATAACAAATAGGAAATGGAAGATTAACACTCATTAACCGGTCCTAGTACATAGATTACCATAAGCTTGAGAATAGATCAAACCTCCATCGCTTTGGCGTAAGAACCTAGGAAAGACTATCAAAGAGGTCTTTAAAGGGTTGTAATGTTAGGCTTACGGTAGGGAATTAAAGGGTTTGGTGGGATAGGCTATTTAGTGGTGGTAAGTCAAAAATCTCTATGTTAACTGCATATGAAGAATGGCGTTGCAAAGCCAAGACTCGACACTCTAAACTCTACATAACTGAAATAAATGAACATAAATTTAAAGATAGATGTAGGATGGTAGCCCGTATGTTTCTTTTTTTTTTTTATTTTTTTTTTTTACACTCTTTTTTTTTTTCATACACTTTTACTCTACCATCCTATACGATAACATCAAAATACTAGGGATTTATAAGCATATCCCTACACTTGAGTTTTTATTACTCTAACACTAATTTGACCCGATTTGAAAAGATCAAAACACTTGGGGTACATTATTACGCAAACAAAGGGAATTTGAATTTTAACGTTCCCTTCCCGTCATTTCATAAATTTTAACTTTTCCCATGAGTCCCAATCGTCCCAAAACTGTATACAAAGGATATGACTCGACTTAGCAACTTATGCAAGCAACTAGATAATTGAACTAAGGGTTTTAAGGTGATAACAAACATTTGCACTAAAAGTGAGTGCATAAGGGGTAGGCTAAGGCGATTTGGGTGTATATTTGGGGGTGGGGTGTAAACAATGCTCTTCATTGATATTCCAGAAAAACCGAAATATCACAAGAACCGCGAAAAGGATAGGCTCTGTGGGGTTAACTAGGGTATCGTGTACTAAAGATGAGTACAACGCAAAGGGTGTGGGGGAATTACTCAACCGATGTGGAAGAAGTAATTATATTACAGGTATCAAACAAGGGTTATCCTAATGCCTCTTATCATTTAGTTATTTCTAACTACACAAGTGTAGCCTCACTTGCGATCTCGGAATGCATCACAAAACAAGTTCTATAATCTAATATACTACCGGTTCACACTCTAAGCATTAAAGATGAATGCTTTAATTCCTACTAATCTAAGGGCGATCCTCACATTTTGGGTGGAATTTGGGTGGTAAAGGGTTTTTGTGCTAGTCATGCAACTTCCTATCCGTGAGACGCTTTTGTTAAGACTAATGGCCCACTCCTATATGTCATAAAAAATTTTAAATTTGGTGCCAAAATTACCCTAACCGACATTTTCTCATGGTTTATTACACAATCACAATTGGACAAAGCAAATAATCAAGGATAAGCATAGTTTCAAAGTTCCCGTTTCATTTTCCCTCCCTACACTTAAACTGAACATTGTCCCCAATGTTCTCCGAAAGTATCAAAGTTATGATAAAAGTAGGTAATAAAAAAAACGAAAGAAACTAATACTCCCCTGATTTGCTCGGTAGGATCCGTGTAAAGTGGTGGTTAAATTCTTTTCAAGAAGAATTATTGCGTGAAAAGCTCCTTCCAATCTTATGTAACTTCTTCTTGACAAACTAGACCTGCACACTTGAAGAAAACAAACGAAACCTTCGCGTAAAATCGGCGGTAATAATATATATAAGACTCGATTTAAACTAGGATATAATGCTTGTGGAATGGATGTTTACAGAATTTCTAAGAAAATTAAGACCTGGAAAATTCCAAAAATTTATAAGTAGCTCAGAAAATGAGAAAAAAGTAATATGACGTTTTTACTCCTTCCTGAAGCCGTCAGGTTGCAATCCTGACGCCGTCAGGTTATCCTGACAAAAACTGGTCTGCGATTTTCTGAAAAAAAATTCTGGAAAATTTACATCTTTAGAATCTGGAAAAATTTCTGCAAAACCTCCATTATGACTCGATACAAGCATTTGACTCGAACAAACAAACATATATATCTTTTAGTTAATTGTTATTCTCATGTTTACGTTTCTTTTGAAAACGTGTGTAATCCTCCCTACACTTATCCCTTATGTAAAATACCTTTATATGCAATTAAGACGAAGTTAAAAACAAAATAAAGCATTTTTACAAATTTAAACATGAGGATAAACAATTAATAAAAGATATATGACACTAACAAGCAAACAATTAAACATGGGTTGCCTCCCACGAAGCGCTTTTCTTTATTAAAGAGTCTTGTAGCTAGACTCATAGTCGTGCTCCTATGTTTTCTCATTACCGCCCTCTTGACGGCCTCTAATGGGGGATTCCATGTCGTAGAAGTGCCCTAAAACGTGCTTCTCTAAGAGTTCATCCTCTCCCCAATTGGTCCTATATTCCGGTCCTAGACTCAAGCAATCCTTATAGAATCCGAAAATCTTAGTCATAACATAATCAACACCTTTCTCCCTATCCTCATCATTCCTATAATAGACCGACAGTTTAAGTTCCTTTTCATCATTAGAGAGTGATGAAAACTTCTCAATATTAAACGGCATTTGGTAAGCTATGTCATCAGTCTCATTCTTGAATCGCACTACTCCTAATGAGGGGTCATAGGTCATCCCGGTGCTTTCTATGAAAGGTTTTCCTAAAATAACATGGGACAAGCTAGGGTCTATGGCCGTGCTAATATCATCAACAATTATGAAGTCCGTAGGAAACGTGAAACTACCTACATAAACGGGCAATCCCTTAACTCTACCAAGAAAATTGCAACTAACATTAGGATCATTGGGGTCTTGCCTAGTTGGAATAGGCTTCTTCAATATCCAATTGTAATAGGTGCTAGTCATTATGTTGATTGGGGACTTGCGATCAATGTAGGCTTTTGCTACAAAAAGGTGTCCTATGGAACATGGTATGTTAAGATTCCAAGGGTTCCCAAACTTGATTCGAGGACTTTTCCTAACATACATGTGACGAAGGTCACGCACTAAGTGAGGGTGGCGAGATAGTTCTTCTTCCGTAGGAAATTTGTTGAAATAGTCGATGTCTACTTCATCTACTTCCTCGGGTGTTTCATCATCCATAAGTGTATAGTCCTCTTCGTCATTAGGTTCAACTAAGGCGATGGTATTGATGAATTGGACATACTTTAGCTTGCTTGGATCCTTAATCTCTATACATGAAGGCTCGGGAGTTGAGATAGCACTAACCTTCTTATCACTATTAGCTATGGCTTTCAAAAGGTTGTCTATTTTCCTATCCATCTCGGCTTGTTGATGGTTAAAGCGGTCCGAGAGCTTAGCCATCTGGGTTTCTTGGGATGCAACTAGGTTTTGCAACATCCCTTCGATGTTTTGTTGGTTAGGACCGTTAGGTGGGGGCCATGAGAAGTCATTAGAGGTGAATTCTTTGGTTTGTCCCCAGTAGAAATCGGGCTTGCCTTTCCATGCCTCTCGGGTTTCATTGAAATTCCTAGGTCCGGGTGTTGTAGGGAATCTTCCTCCCGCTCCATTAATACGCGAGGATGCGTAGTCAACAGAGGCGTGTTCGGGGGATCGGGTGCTAGTGCGCGTGTTATGAGGATCACAAAACGGCTCGCACGAGGAAGAAACTTTGTTCACAATGTGTGAAGACTTAGGATTTTCATAGGAACTCATGAGGAATTTAACTTGATCTTCAAGTTCGATCATCCTATGGTCGGAAGGTTGTGAGTTGATGGAAGGCAAGGAGATTGCCTTGACGGTTTTGGGCAGTTCACAGAGGTCATCCCAACTTTCGTTGTCATAGAGGGCGAGGTCCTCTATTATTTCCCATGAATCTTCCGCGGTGAGTTCACTAAGTTTTCCACCGGCCGCTTGGTCAATGGATCGCTTAGTGGGGAAGTTGACATGATCATAAAAGATTTGGACTTGGAGCCAAAGATCAATGCCGTGATGAGGGACTTTATGAAGTAAGTCCTTGAATCGGGTCCATGCTTCGTAGAGAGATTCACCTTGACGTTGTTGGAACATCAAGATGTCATTCCTAAGCTTAGTGGTTCTCCCCGGTGGGAAAAATTGGGCAAGGAAGCGAGAAGTAAGATCATCCCAACTTGAGATGGAGCCGGCGAGAAGTCGCTCAAGCCAATTACTAGCTTGGTCCCGTAGAGAGAATTGGAAGAGACGCAGGCGCGTGGTCTCCCGAGTAGTAGCATCAAGGTCGATGGAATCGATGATTTTGAGGAAATCCCTCAGATGCTGGTTTGGATCTTTGGAACGAAGTCCATGGAATGCACATCCGTTTTGCACCAACCGGATTGTGTCGGATCGCAGGGCCGTAGTTTGGGCTTGGTCGGGAAGCTCAATGGTGTTCCTATAGCCTAGGTGGCTTGGTCTCGAGTATTCACCAAGAGTACGGGCTCTTGGCGGGTCAATTGGTGGTGGGTTGATGAATGGTAGTGGGTTATCACCTTCCATGATGAAAAGTTATAGGGTTACGAACAAAGGTTACGAAGAAGGGGGATAGACTAAGAGAAAGCCAAAAATGAGAAAAAAGTTTACTTGATAGGAATCAAGCAAAGAAACCTAAACGAGGTGAACTACTAACTAGCTATTCTATTCCCCGGCAGCGGCGCCAAAAACTTGATAACGCTACACGCGTCGTTCGGGGTCAAGGAAACTTCCTTTTCTTCGAGCAAGTTTTATAACACCCTAGGCAGTGAACCTAATCGTTGTAGTGTAGTAATTAGGGTAAGCCACGGGTATTGATATCGTTCTCTAGGGGAATAGGAATGCTAGTAAGGAGTTACTACGCTAAGGTTAAGGTTGAGGAAGATTATTTTTTATCTTTTTATGTTTTATGAAAATGGAAAAGTACGAATCTCGGGTATTGGATTTGGGGGGTTGGTATTTCTACCGATTACTCTACTATTATCTAATTATCTAAACTAAAGTTGTGGGAGTCTACGTCTAATTAATGTGTGCTCGTATGATAGTTTAAAGATGTGTTTACTTAGTTTGTATTACTCCTTAATTATCTCCTATTGATGGTTGAGTTGTCACGTCTTATTCTTAGTTGCGTTGTGTGTCTAAAGTTGTAGGGTATGCGTTTCTCCCTAACTCTTTGAACTTACCAAAGGGTCTTGTCTACAAACCTACTAGGGATGATAAACTCCTACTCTAAGGCGCTCTTTGGATGGTTTAGCCTACAACTACTCAGGTAATTATATTATAAGGTTCACAAAGATGAATCAAGCATTAAGTACACAACGAATGACCTATCGCATTACTAGATCATATATCAACCAGGATAAGAAAACAACCAATCAATATTCAATAATTAAGTTTCATACTTCCTAAGCAAACCCACAAATAAATTAGCCGGACATTGAGAACATGCAAGCATACACACAAATAATCAAAGACATAATTGAATTAATGAAGTAACCGACTTATCTTGATGTAAGATAAAATACTGTACAAGACACCTTAGGTTCGGTTTTAGGTTTTTACTCCAAAGACCCCACAAAAGACTGAAAAATTCGGATTCTATATATAAGATTACAATTGCGACGGCGTCACCTTTTGTTTAGTGACGCCGTCGTGTCGCCGCCATTAGGGTTTCGTCTTGGCCACGTTAACCTTGCGACGGCGTCACCTTGTGTCCGTGACGCCGTCCTCTTCAGCTTCTGACGTCGTCTGGATTGCATATAGGCCGTCTGAGTAGCGGCGGCCTACTCTTTTACCACTGGACGTCGTCGCTTGTAAATACGATTTTGGGTTCTGCCGTCACAACATTTTTGGGAAGGCGTCGCCAATAGCACCTGACGCCGTCACCCTCTAATTTCAGCAGCTGTGAGTGTCCATTCTGACTTTGGCCATTTTCTTCATGTATTCGCGCCTTTTCGTCCAAATAAGTGCCATTCCAGCATTTTGCCTTCACGAGACCTAAAAAGTGAAAAGGAACGATATTAAGCAATAACGGATACAAAAGTGATCAAATAAGGACTTAAACGACCCCTCAAAATGGTACCTTTTAAAACCTTATCATTTGTCGATAACAAACGTAAAATCATTTTAACGAAACAAATAAAATACGTAAATGGTTTGAGCCAATAGTTTTCTAACACACTTACGTTTTCACATAAAACACTAAAACAAGTATAAGTGATTTTATGATTTAGTAATACATATGCACAACAACTAGTGTTTACATATTGGGCAAATTTATACATAACTAGTATGTATTATAATGGGTAATGCAATTGGGTAGAAACTTAAGTATTAGACCCATTGACCAAATACTTTGAATGTAGTTGGGTATAACCAAAAGTCCATGACCCATATCCATGGAGCTTGACCCATAACCCATTGCATGACATCATGCTTATGTCATACATGGATAATATCCATGACCCATGGTTTTAATCCATGACCCATAGTTTTAATCAATGAATCATGGACTAGATGCATTGCATCTTGTGGATACCTTGAATCTAATTGATATCCATTATCTGTAACCCATGACCCAAAACCCATGGGCAAAAGGGAGCGTCCTATGGATCCCCAGTAATACACTGGACGGATCCCTCAAGTGAGGGATCCGTAGAATAGTAGTTGTTTTTTCTTCTATAAATAGTGAGCCATTTTTTCCTTTTGGGTTGCCACTCCCACACATACTTTCCCCAAGTATTGTAACCTTCTAACCACAGATCCTAAGGGATGTTTCTATGTAGTTTGTCTTTTGTTTTTGTGTGATTCTCTAGGTTCCTCTTAAAGGCGAGATCACCACTTCTTGAAGTCGAGCAAGCTCAATTCCATTAGTTGCCATGCTTCGTCATCATCAAGACTATTGAGGTTCTCTTGTTGATAATTCTTTCCTCCTCATTAGAGATGATGTGTCCAAGGCATTAGTGAAGGATGCCGAAAGAGTCAAGATGAAAGCATCAGTGAAAGGTGCTTAACGTCTGTGTCTAAAGCATTAGTAAAGAATGCCAAAAGATTCAAGACAAATGCATTAGTGAAGGGTTCCTAGAAATCTAACTAAGGGCATTAGTGAAAGGTGCCTAAGGTGTACATTTGATATGGTGTGTTTTGATGTTCAAGATAGAGTAGTATTGGATCTAAGGATATTGATATGCTTGATGCTGTTGTAATAAGAAGTGGGTCTCCTTTGGGGTTTAGGTGTTGTGTAGCGTTGGGTAGTAGTTCCTCCATTGTAATGGAACTCGGTACTTAGCCTAGTACCGGATAAAGGGTAGGCGACGTTGTGAAAGAACCCAGTGGTTAGCCTAGTACCGGAAAAAGAGTAGGCGACGTTGTGAAGGCTTCTCCGCCATAAGGAGTTGGTGTCGTGTAGTGATTACGAACTCTCGAGTAGGTGACTCGAGGAGTGGAGTAGGGCAAGGAAGGTGTCCTCATAGCCGAACCACTATAAATACTCGTGTCAT
The DNA here is from genome assembly GCA_910596185.1 of Chrysanthemum makinoi. Classification (NCBI taxonomy): domain Eukaryota; kingdom Viridiplantae; phylum Streptophyta; class Magnoliopsida; order Asterales; family Asteraceae; genus Chrysanthemum; species Chrysanthemum makinoi. Next base: position 37,796,001 of record OU343219.1, read on the forward strand.
GGTTATGTGCTTCTTACTCTTTATCTTTCATTACTTATTTACATATCTATCTATCAATTTCCAACACACACATCCAAATAGATTGACATAAGTTGATCTAAATATTTTAAAACATAGTTTTAATTGGTAAGACTATTGAACCCCCCCCCCTTCTAGTTTTTCACAATTGGCATCCGAGCTTCGTTACCAAGTTTCTTAGAGTATGTTTTACTTTAAAAATTTAATACGATCCGTGTATGTTTGAAAACTACAAAGAAGGATTTTTTTTGTCATGTTTTTTAAATCATCATAGTGTTTAATGTTGGACAATGATAGAACGTTCTAATATTTTCCGTGTTAAGAATTATCCATACTTGGATTTGGACATTCCAAGAAGATCATGAAGAAATTCTCTAAATATCTCTTTTCGTCAAAAGAATATTTAGCATAGTATTCCTCACACATGGATTTGGGGATCCTAAGAAGATCACAAAGAATTTCTCTAAATACTTCTTTTCTCAAAAAGAATATTTAGCAAAGGTATGATCTTAACTAATCTAAATTTTTCTTTTATTTTCTTATAATCTTAGTTACATGTTTACTTTTATTAGTTATTACTTAATTAGTTATCTATATTATAATCATAATCAAGAATGGTATTCTTCGTTGATTTATATAGACTATACTACAAACCTGTAATAATGATATCTCAGTTATTCGATAACCTTGATCATTATTTCTAACAAAAGGACTATTGACACTTCATCTATGTCAATGAGTATTCATGTGAAATTTCCTATATTATGATAAAATGAGATTTTATCATAATTGTTGAAAAACCTCCCAATGAATTATGATTTATTCATAAAAGGGGAACCTCGTCAAATAGGATTAGTATTAAATCATCAAAACCCCAAACCACAAGTTTTAGAGCTTAAGCATCAACCCTAGGAAATTTAGAACTCCTAAATCAACATTATCAAGGAATACTTAAGCTGAACTTTTGCTATTATGCCGGATCCCTGAGTTTAAACTTGATGGATCCCTAATGTAATGGATATGTGGGATCCGTGTAACAGAAAACAGCATAAGTTAGAAATGATCACTGTGGAAGTTTCACGAACAAAAACCTAGTTACTGTTCACAGGAGCAATTTGATCATTTCCTTCAAGCAAAACAATCTCTTGTGTAAGTATAATCTTCACTACATTGTTAATCTTATTCCTTGATTCCTAGGATTACAATTTTTTTTCATTTTCAGAAGTTGGGTTCAAATGGGTTTGTCATAATTTGTTGCCACATTATTTTCTAAGATATTCTAAATCAAAGAATGAACATTGTTAATACAAATTAAACTCATTTCTTGAATTCAATGAAGATGTCTTGAACAAAATTATGATCAAACCCTTTAGGATACTATTCATAATTAACACCACATTGTGGTTTTGTTATATAGGAACAATCATGCCTAGTAATCGTTAACAAGACTATCAAGATACCGTCCACTACATTCCAATGTATCATTGCAAAGATGGACTTAACCCGGAGGATAGGAAAGCTTTTAAGTTGCTTGAAAAGAGACTTTTTCATGAAGGCCGTGTGGTAGAACCATCATTCATTTCCAACACCGACATCCAACAAGTCTTTGGAGGAATTGGATTTGACTGCCTCTTGGATATAAATGAGAAAATTTGTTCGGTGTTCGTACTCGAATTCTACAAAACAATGAGAATTGTTAGGAATGAGAACGGGACCATCTCAATTGTATTCATCATAAATGAACATGAGTACACCCTCTTACTTGTAGAATTTGGAAGAATACTATGTGTTCCATATCAAGGAGTTTGCATGTATTCCAATGAATGGTCTTTGGTGGAGCTACATGACATGGTAGATCATCATGATGTTACTGTATGAGAATCCCGGAAGCTACATCGGTAAGGGATACCGTAATCATGCTAAGGGCATCTCCATCGAGGGTCACGAGAAACTCCAAAGTGATCTATAGGGATCCATTTCAAATGGAACTTTCGGAGATGTTTCCGATGTACAAGAAATTGGAAGCCATAGTAAGGGAGAATGTGCTATGATTGGGAGGCAACAAGGATCATCCTAATGCGTGCTTAAGCTTCATGATTTATTGCCTTGTGACCGACACTCGTTTCAACCTAGCATATTACATGATAAAGAGAATGGCGATTGTGAAAAGCATGGACAAAATGGTACTTCCTTCTGCAATGCTCCTATCCCGTCTAGCAAACTTCATCTTTGCTCTAGATCCCTTTCCGTTTTCTCTAGATCATAGCTTTTGCAACAAAGTTATGGTGTCGTTGACCGAGGGAAGAACTACAAGGTTTATGGTGGAAGGCAAAAGACCTCACCCTCCAATGGATTCATCGGATGAACGGGAGAGGCAAAGAGAAGGAGAAGGTAGTAGCAACCCCCTTGGAAACATTGATCTTGACCCTTTGGACTACATAAATCAATTGCCAGACATTCCTAGCCCATCACCAGAATGGCAATAAACTAAAGGGATCTTCAAATGTTTCGCCAAGTTCTTAAAAAAAAAGAAGTAGATGGGATGAAGAGTGAAGGGGAGGATAAAGACGGGGAGTGATATGGAAGGAGATGGACAAGTAAGGTAAGGTCATAGGACCTTAGTTTGTTAAAACAATTTGAAACAATGGTTTGTAACTTATTAACAATACTTATGTAGAATAGGAAGTGGCGTGTAGGAATTGCCATGGTTAGGCACTGAACAATTTAACTTAGGAACAAGTAGGATGAGATTTTACAATATCTTGAATTCATTCAAGTAGTCCTCGTCACTCATCTTTAGCTATACTTTAGTCTCCCCACACTTACTATGCATTATACTTGTTGTGCTTTTGCATTTAATCATTGTTGAAATAACTAGGAGAAGCATTTGCTATAAATGCAAGAATTGCACATTTGTTGAAAGCCTTCTGATCTGCAGTAGATGGATCCCAGTTTTATAACTAGTCAGATCCCTCCCAAGAGGGAACTGTGGGATCCGGGAAGACAGATAACAGATACAGATCATAATTTATTCAATTTATTCCCTTAATCACATCATGATGGCTAAACATGATTCTTTAATACCACTTAAGGCTTCCTCAAGCACAGTAGGTCTCACATTCACCCATAGGTAAATTATGATCAAATCCAAAGTGCCTTTGATTTATCAAACTCACTAGTATCCACCATTTTTCAGCTTCAATGTTCACACATTATTCCTCACATCTCAAAACACTTAGTTTGATATTTACATCAATTTTAGCAAAATTGGTTTTAGTCACTCTACCTCAAAATAGGCTTGAAACTAGTTTTTCATTTTTCTTTATTTCTTAGGATTTTCTCAAATTTCTCTTCAGCCATCATCTGATTTCTAGGACTAATTGCCATCATCTTTCCATTTCAAATCAAATGGTATCTTCCTCAAGCACTTAGTTAGACTCTCTAAAGTCCACTTCCCTACCCGAAAACCATCATTAAGTATCCTCACTCCTTATGGTTGACCATTTAAGACATCCACCACTCAAGACATCTAAGAAAAGTCAAAACCTCAAGATTCATAGGTACTAGACCTTATAAAAAGCATAATCGTGCACATATCTGTCTGACTGACGGATCCCTGGTTTATAACCAGATGGATCCCTAGTGAGAGGGATCCGTGGGATCCGTGTCTACAGAAAGACTTTAATCAGCTTTTTCTTCCAAATTTAAGCCACCTTTGGTAATCTAAACATCTTTAGTTACCATTTAATGATCTCCTAGAGCTGACCAACATCTTAGTTGACCTTAGTGCATGCCTAATCCCCTTAGTGGTCATGAATTTAATTCTTTAATTCAAAATCATCCTTTATAAACCAAACACTCTTGAGGCTAAGTCATCACTCCTACCTAATTCTCAAAAATCAGTAGCTAGAAGCTCATATTGCATCCTCACCATCACTATGACTAAAGCACTTAGCAACAACTCTTCAACCAAAGGTTCATCCAAAAGGAATGGTCATATGATTCATGAGATTTCATTGATCGAATCATCTCCCGTATGAGATAATAGTGCTAGAATCCCACCTCAACAAACCCAATCAACATATGCTAAGAGAACCTAAAGAATTAGCATTAGACTTTTTGGGTAGAAAAGGGTTCATCAAGCTCTAAACCAAACGCACCTAGTTCTAGTAAAAACTTTAAACCCTCATTCCTAGAACATAGACAACATCTCTTCACCAAACCTATCTCTCATCCAAATCTCTATTCATTGGAGCATTCACCACCAAGAACTTCTCACTTACCAACATTCTCATTAAATAGGGAACCACCTACAACACCAACTAGTCCATCATTGGAAACAAGGAACCACCAAGGACTTGATCACATGGAGGAATATTGTTGGAATCACTCGTAAACCATAATCAAGTGTTAGTAATTAATATGTAATAGTTAGCTTTATTATGGCCTTTATGTTTGCAATTAGCCTTAGGCTTATGTAGAAGGCCCATAAGCCTAGGCCTTAGTCCATTAAGGAAAGGATGGAAACTAAGAGTGTTGCCCTAGCTTTCCTCCTATAAATACCTTATGTAAACCTTCATTTGAAGGTTGGTTGTTCAAGTTTTCTTTCATTCACTCTCCTACGCGTAAACCGTATTACTATTATCGTGTGTGTGTGTTTGGTAACTTGTTCAATCGCCTCATCTCTTTCTTTATAGCTTGTGTTTGTAAAACTAGTGACCTATCAGTGGTATCAATCGCCTAATAGTTGAGTGAACGTATTGTTTGAAGTGAGTTTTGGTCTCACGCCTAACGTGCGTATCATCACCTTTGGCTTGATCAAAAACGTATTTTTTACACTTTTGAATCCAAGATTCTTGTACTTTCAACGTTTTAGGGTGTTAAAATACTTGTTTTTGGCAAAAAGTTTCAAACTTTATGCGTGGATAGTTGTTTTTCATCTAGTTTTTGAACGAGGGTTTCATCCTACTCGTAACCGTTTTAGAGGTTTTGGTTCATCAAGTTTCACACTTTTGTGTCTTTTGGTGTTATTGAAGCTATTTCATCACACAAAAACTGGTTTAGAAACAACTTTGAGCAAAATCAAATTTACGAGTAAACCTACGCGTAGTGAAACCCTAAAACTACGCCTAATTACTTCCTTGGTTTGATCTTCGTTTTCGTGGTTTACTCCATGTTTTCTTACTTGGATAAGTCTGAAAATACGTCGACTTTGGATATCTTTTGCCTTTGTGATAGTGTAAAAGATCGTTTGGGCAAAACCCTAAAATTACGCATAAGCATAAGCTTACGCGTAGAATTTATACGCATAAGATTCACTTTACGCGTAAACCTAGTTCTACGCATAAGGAAATCCTACGCCTAAGTTTCTACGCCTAACTTTTGTCTATGCATAACTTTAGAGTCTTTTCCCTGATTACGCGTAAGCTAAATCTACGCGTAACTTCCCATTGTTACGCGTAACTTTGGTGTTTTTACGCATAAGTGCTACTTGGTTTATTGTAAGTTCTACGCCTAAGGACTCTTCTTCAACAAAGGTTCATTCGACTACAAAGATCCATTTTTACTACACAAGTTTTTCAACATGTCTCAACCACCATACTCTAACTATTTCCCTTACACTTATAATCAATAACAACAACAGCAATTAACTCCACAACATCAACAATGGAATCAACAACCAGCAATTTATCAACAACAATTTAATCAACAACATACTCCACAACTTGGTGCAATTCCACCTTCTAATATGGTTCAACTACCACCTAGTCTTCAAGTACTACCTTACACGGACTCATACAATCAACATCCATCAAGGAACACTATGAAGGAACCGACATGGTTTGGCAAAATGTGTGAAGCTTTAACTAGCCAACAATCAATTCATGAGGCTGGATCACTTGATAGACCTCCAATGCTCACTCTAGGAAATTACGACCAATGGATGCTTAGATTCTTTAGGTTTTGTGATCTGAAGAAGCCACATGGTAAGTTCTTAAAGAAGGTTATCTTGGAAGGTCCATTTCAGATGCCTACTATCACCATACCCGGAGATCCTAATGCTACTCCACCAAGAGATGAACAAACAAACATTGCTACTGTTACAGATCTGAATGCACAAAAACTTCTACACTATGAAGCTGATGAGCTTGCAATGCAATATATCCTGTTAGGATTACCAAACCCAATTCTTCACAGTGTTGATGCTCAAAAGACTGCAAAAGCTATGTGGGAACAAATTCATCTACTCATGGAAGGAACTGTACTCAATCAGGAGGATATGGAATCCAAAAATTACTTGGCTTATGAACACTTCATGATTGAACCTGGGGAGACACTTGAGTCTTATCATCACCGATTTTCAGACATCATTAATGATTTGGATAAACACAACATCATCATGCCTCGTATTGCTGTCAATACAAAGTTCCTAAGTAGTCTTGGTCCAGAATGGGAGAAGAATGTCATTTTCCTCCGTCAAGCGAAGGATATGCATCATGCGTCTTACGGATTGTTATACGATTACTTGAAACCTCATCAAAAGGAAGTTGAAATGAAAAGGATTCTCCGTGCACAAACTGCTCCACAGTCACATTCGGACAATCAACAACTTGCCTTGTATGCTCAACAGAATTATCCCTCTCAACCAGCAACTCAACCAACTGCTTCAACCACACCTTCACAGCAACACCCTCAACAAAATCAATTGGTTTCATACAACAACAACAATGCTCAAGCATATGTCAGTGAAGCTACTGAGGAAATCGATCCGTTCGAAGCATTGCAACAAGGATTTGTTATGATTGCTAATGCTTTTGGCCGTTATACCAACAAATCCAACAATCGTATTCGTTCTTCCTCTAACACACGGACTCAAGCTGTTGTAAACAATGGACGTGTTGAAGTTCATAATCGTGATTATGGTCGTCAGATGGGTGGTGGTCAAGGGTTTAATGCTGTGGGTAGGAATAACAACAGAGCTCAAGTGGTGGAACAGGGAAATGCTCAGAATCGGTTAAATGGTCTTCGATGCTACAACTGCAATGAGAAGGGACACCTGGCTAATGCATGCCCAAATCCGAGGACTAGGGGCAGTGCTTACTTCAAAGAGACTTTACTTTTGGCTCTTAAGGATGAAGCTGGTGGATCTCTCACAGACAAAGAACGAGGCTTTATGGCAATGCTTGACTCAGATGATGATATGGAGGACTTGCAGGCCAATGCAGTTGTTATGTTGATGGCTAATATGCAAGAGTTACACATGAGTGAAACAGGCCCAGTGTATGACACTGATGGCTTGTCTCAGGTACACGACAAACCATCATCATATCTGAACTCATATCTCCGCCAGTATCTGAATCCGGCACGGCTCAGATTGTTCAAAATGAGTCATCCACATCTCATTCTGAAGATTTTCAAATAAACCCCGTAATTACATTTGACGATCAAGATGACCTTATGGTTTCCCTTGAAAATCAAATTGACTCCGTGGTTATACTTGAGGATCTAAATAATGATTATGTTGTGACTCACGTTGAACACGCCGAACCTTTGCCTCATCCAGATCTTGTTCTGTTACTTAAAGACCAACAATCCCAAATTGCTGAATGTGTTACATTAACTCAGACCTTAAAAAGTAAGAATGCACTGTTAACAAAGGATTTTGAATGCTTACAAATGCAACTCAATTTTTTCAAAACTCAAGAAAACCGTGAAAAAGGTTTTGAAGCCGCTTTTGCAAAATCTCATCAAAACGAAAAATATTTAGAGAAACAGATGCGTGATCTAGCCGCTTCGAAGAATGCTTTGTTGTCTGAAATAGAACAACTGAAACATGAACATAAAAAGCAAATTAACGCTCTTACCTTGGAAAATCAAAAAGCTAAGGCTGAGTTGTTAAATTGTCAAAAACAGTTCTCCGCATACAAAAAGCATTCAACTGTTGTTTAAAAGCGAATCGAGTAGATGACCTTCTTGAAGAAATTGTTGGCTTGCAAAACAAACTTAAAGAGTTTAAAACTGTTGTTTACAAACATGGTGAATCAGTTACAGCCATTGAAAAGTTTACTTTTAAACCCGATCCAAAAGGATATGGACCAAATCTTGCTGATTACAAACCTAAGCTTTCACCAAAAACATTCAAACCAAATCCTAAAGTTTCCAGTGCAGACTATAAAATTAATGATACTGTTATGACTGTTGTTGAATATCATCGTCAAGAGGAATTAGATGCAGAAGACGAGAGTCGATCCAAATTAGCAAATGTTGTTTATAATAAACCTCATAACTATTCAAAAGCGATCCCTTTCGTCACACCAACGGATTCTTCTAACACACCAAGGAATATCATAAAACCTTTTGAGTCTTCTAATGCTAATCCCAAAACATATTATGCACAAACTTATGGTCCTTTACCTTCCATCAGTGAAGTAAATTCAAAACCTGAAAATCGCAAAATTCTTTGGTATTTTGATATTTTCATGGCTGACCTCAAAACTTTAGAACATGAGATAGAATATCATTCTGAAATCAAAATTCAACAATTTCAATCACCTCTTGCGCGTGAACAAAGAGACATTTTTCAGAAAAATCTTTTACCTAATGTTAAAAACTTGAAAAGTTGTGCATTAGCCTGGGAACGGGATTTTCATAAGAAACTTGGAACAATGAAGGTCGTTTTCGAGAAAACAGAAACATCTATTTCTAATACTAAACGTAAAAAGAAACTTTTGAGAAAAGATGTTGATCGACTCTTGGAAGATCTTCTCTGTGCTGATGTCGTTAATGCTGTGTTGTTTCATTCTTTGCCATATGCGTCTGATAATATCTCTGCTGATATTGTTCATAATGTTGTGAATGTTGAGAATTCTGATAATGTGCATCAAATCAAATCTTTAAAAGCTGAAAATGAACGTTTGATTAACGAGCTTTCAAATGCAAAACGACGTCTTCAATGGTGTCAAAAAGATTATCAAAATTGTGAACTTGCTTTGCAAAAGAAAATCAACCAGTTGCAATCTAGATCGTTTAATCCAAAATTTGAGCAACTGGATGATCAAAACGCGTCTTTCAAATGTCAAATCTCTAAATATGAACAAGACCTTGAAAAAGTCAAATAGGAATATGGTGTCATATTTGATTTACTAAAAAAGACTCATGTTGAAGCATCAAACGAGCTTGATCATTTTCTTGCACACACTAGAGAAGTAATGAATTTTTCTGGTAATCTTCGTTCTGAAAACCAAGAATTGGTACACACTATCTTTAAGTTAAGAGAAATGTTAGGAAAGTATGAACAGTTGCCCCCAACCGTCATTAAGAAGAGAGCACCAGTTACACTTAGTAAACGTGAACCTAGAATTCCCACTGCCAAATCACAAGTTGCTAACGTGCTTCCTTCTACTGACACAGGAATAGTTGCATCTTTTCCAACCGTCTGCACTTCACAGCCTGGGAGCACTCAATCGACGAATAGGAAGTTGCAACCTAAGAAAAGATCAATAAGGACTGCTAAAGTAGAAGAACACCCTAGGACTATGAATAAGACTCACGTTGCTTCCACTACATATATTGCGTCTAGCAAATGTAATAGAAATAGTGATGTAACGAATGCTAAACCAGTAAGTACTTTTGATATTCAGTCTAATGCACCTTGTCATATTTGTCGTAAAAGTATGAATTCTGACTGTCATGACAAATGTGTTGCTAAAGCTATAATCTCTCGGTTACGGAATCCTAAGAACCGGAATACCTCTAGGCCCACTAATCATTCTAAGTCTGTGCTTGGTAGACCGCCTTCTTTAGATTCTAAGGCATGCGTTGCTGTCCCTGTAGCTCCATTTTCACCTCCTAAGAATGTTGTACCACCTAGTGCATTCACCAAGACTAAAGCAAATAGTAGTTATAGATGGCAGAAATGGATATATAACACACTAGGATTTAAATGGTTGCCTAAAATTATTGATGTGTGTATGTCTACACTTACTGCTTCGGAACCCTCTAACATTTCGGGTTCCACATCTACTTCTATTCCATCTGTGTCGTCTGTGTGTAATGCAGGTGATACAGATCATTCTCTGGATTGTTGATAGCGGCTGTTCCCGACACATGACAGGCAATCTTAAACTGTTATCAAACTTTATTGCAAAGTTCATTGGCACTGTCAGGGTCGGGAATGATCACTTCGCAGCTATCATGGGCTACGGAGACTATATCAATGGGAACATCAAAATCAGTAGGGTTTACTATGTGGAAGGCCTCGGTCACAATCTGTTTTTAGTAGGTCAATTTTGTGATGGAGATTTGGAGGTCGCTTTTAGGGAGAAAACTTGTTTCATTCGTGATCTACAAGGCAACGATCTTATGTCTGGCTCGCGTGATTCTAGTCTATACACTATCTCTATGCAAGACATGGTTGCTTCTTCTCCCATCTGCTTACTTTCAAAGGCAACATCGACAAAATCTTGGCTATGGCACCGACGTCTCTCACATCTAAACTTTCAAACCATCACTAACCTTGCTCGACACAAACTAGTTGAAGGACTCCTACGATTCCGGTATTCAAAAGATCACCTATGTTCAGCTTGTGAACAAGGGAAAAGCACTCGTGCTCATTTTCCTTCAAAGGTGGAACACAATTCCCAACATGTGCTTCATCTTCTTCACATGGATTTGTGTGGCCCTATGCGTGTGCAAATGATCAATGGCAAACTCTACATTTTAGTAATTTTTGATGACTACTCACGCTGGACTTGGGTATACTTTCTTCGAAGCAAAGACCAAGCTCCACAGATGATCATCACCTTTCTCACAAAAATACAAGTTCAGCTCCAAAATACCGTTAGACAGATCAGAACCGACAAAGGAACTGAATTTGTTAACAAAAGCCTTCGTGAATTTTATGAGAAAGTGGGAATAGAGCATCAAACATCTATTGCACGGACACCTGAACAAAACGGAGTTGTTGAAAGATGAAACCGAACGTTAGTGGAAGCTGCAAGAACCATGTTAATTAATGTCAAACTCCCAGATTACTTGTGGGCAGAAGCTGTATCTACTGCATGCTACACTCAAAACCGCTCTATGATTACAAAACGCCACAACAAAACACCTTTCGAGCTTGTCCATAACAGAAAACCGAATCTAAAACACTTTCATGTATTTGACTCTCTTTGCTATCCGATTAATGATCGTGATGACTTTGGAAAGCTCAAAGCCAAAGCTGACATTGGAGTCTTTATTGGGTATTGTGATAATTCTAAAGGTTTCTGAATCTGGAATCGTCGAACAAAGGAGGTTATGGAAACGATTCATGCTCATTTTGATGAACTCACGGAGATGGCTTCTGAGTATAACAGCTTAAAACCCGGTCACAACCGCTTAAACTTCCCTCAACCCCCATCATCAGCTAAAGAAAGCCCCCAGCTTACTCATCAACAAATGGAAAGTTATTTGCTCCTCTGTTCAGTGACGATATTGATGAACGTGCTCCAGGTGTATCCGCTTTTCCGCTGCTCAACCTGATACTACTCTTATACCTGATACACCTGCTACAACAACTACTGTTGAAGATGCACCTACACCAATTGACTCCAACACAACAGTTGAACAAACCGCTTCCAACAATGATGAACCGGCAAATGATATTCTAAATGATGTACCCCCACCTGCGGATTTTGATCCAAATGCGTTCTTTAACCCGTTTGCTAATGATTCTGCTGCACCAGATGTCGCGGAATCTTCCACAAACCATTTGAATCCTCAAAATCTGCACAATGTATACCAACATCAACCCTCTATACATAGATGGACAAAAGATCATCCTCTAGAAAATATTATTGGAAACCCAAACCAACCAGTCGTTACAAGACAACGTCTTCACTCAGATGGTGAGCACTGCATTTATGCACTCACTGTCTGCCAATCTGAGCCTAAAAACATCAAAGACGCAATGACAAAAGACACCTGGATTGAATCCATGCAAGAAGAACTTAACCAATTCAAACGTCTTGAAGTATGGGAACTGGTTGAAAGACCATCAGGGGTTTATGTCATCGGTCTAAAATGGATTTGGAAAAACAAATTGGATGCTGAAGGGAATGTTATCCGAAACAAGTCACGGCTAGTTGCTAAGGGTTATCGTCAGGAAGAGGGTATAGACTTTGAAGAATCTTTTGCTCCGGTTGCTCATTTGGAGGCTGTTTGGATATTTCTCGCGTTCGCGGCTCATATGAATATGACGGTCTATCAGATGGATGTCAAAACTGCGTTTCTTAATGGACAACTTAAAGAAATGGTTTATGTCAGCCAACCAGATGGATTCGTTGATCCTGAGTTCCCGAACCATGTTTACAAAGTGAACAAAGCTCTTTATGGTCTCAAACAAGCTCCTCGGGCATGGTACGATAAGCTATCATCTTTCCTCATTGCCAATAATTTCACCAAAGGTTCGGTTGACCCTACTCTTTTTATACAATATCACGGGGCACATATCTTAATTGTTCAAATTTATGTGGATGACATCATTTTTGGGTCTACACATAACAAGTACTCAATCGCTTTTGCAAAATTAATGAAGAAAAATTTTGAAATGTCCATGATGGGTGAACTTACATTCTTTCTAGGATTGCAAGTTCATCAATCACCCCGTGGTATTTTCTTGAGTCAGTCCAAATATGCCCTTGAATTGTTAAACAAGTTTGGAATGAAAACCTATGACACTTATGCCACACCAATGACTCATACCAAGAAGCTAGATGCTGACTTAAATGGGAAATTAGTGGACCCTACAAAATACCGAAGTATTATTGGGTCTCTAATGTACCTAACAGCTAGCAGGCCTGATATTGTCTTTGCCGTTTATCTATGCTCCCGTTATCAGTCACGACCAACTGAAACCCACCTCTCAGAGGCTAAAAGAATCCTCCGATACATCAAGGGAACCATTAATTTGGGAATCTGGTATCCGAAGGATTCTGGTTTTGAACTAATCGCTTTTTCAGATGCTGATCACGCAGGATGTTTAGATTCACGAAAAAGTACTTCAGGAGCACTACAATTTCTTGGTGATAAACTTGTGTCTTGGCAATCAAAGAAGCAGGATTGTACATCGCTATCCTCAACGAAGCGAGAATATGTAGCAATGTCCGCGGTGTCTGTGCTCAAGTCATATAGATGAGAACACAACTCAAAGACTATGGTTACGTATTTGACAGAATCCCGATGTATCTGCGACATCGGAGTGCCATTGCGATCTCGTGCAACTCGGTTCAACTTTCGAAATCAAAGCACATTGATCTTCGCTATCATTTCATCAAGGACAACGTGGAGCAGTGCTGTTGAATTATACTTCGTGGGTACAGAATACCAATTGGTAGATCTTCTCACCAAAGCCTTGCCTTCCGCTAGGTTTAATGAGTTGGTCAACCGAGTTGGTATGAGGTGTTTGACTCAAGAGGAATTAGATGACCTCCTAAAACAGTCTTAAAAACCTGTCAAACACCAAACTCTCTTTTGTAAATAAATCTTTCAAAAACAAAATACAAAAATATAAAACCTAATAAAAACAAAAATATTCTTCTATCTACTTTCTTTCAACATGGCAAGTATATTTCTTCCATCAACACTTTATTCTTTCAAAATACAGTATTTTTTTCCGATCAAGTGTTGAGGGGGAGAATTCAAATATTTAACTGTTTCAAAACATCTGTGTACTTGCATGTTATAATATCTCGGTTGTTTCTTTTATCAATGGTGGTAAATTTTCTGGGTCAATGACACTCCTCGGACTAAAATTAATAACCTTTCATCATTTTTCTTAAGTAGAGGGGGAGTGTCGTCAAGTTTCTTTCCTAAAATTCTTTGTTTGGTAACCAAAATGGAAGTTAAATGGCTTTGTTTGAAAAAGGAAAAGGTGGAGGGACCAAAAAATGTCAAAATATTAAAGTTACTTTAAATAAAAACACCTCCCACCTACTTCTAACTTCACATTTATTACTTTCAACCTTAAACATCCTACGCCTAAGATTCATTCAAGAAATCCGTGCTTTCAATCATTGTTTTGTAAGTGTTTTCACGATCTTAACAGTAATACAAGCTAAGGTTTTGAATTTCAAGCAAATCCTATGGCTAAAACTTTTGTTACGCGTGATTATGTGTTCTACGCATAAGCGTATGAACACACAATCATTGTGCGTGTGTTTATGGTTAAATGGATAGTGTCAAAACGTTTCAAATACATCAATGATATCATTTTAACCATCAAAACCCACCCAAAAACACGAATTGATGATTTTTGAAAACTAGGGTTCTTGAGTCGAATTGGGTATTTTCAAGTGTGAAGTGTTTTGATCAAAAAGATTGTTGGGTTATGTTCATATGTTGTTGAATTGATGATATCCAAGGTCGTTAACCACCCAGAAACTCTAAATGATTAAAAATTTGGAATTAGGGTTTAAAGTTCATAAGTTTGGGTATTTTTGATTCTCAACAAATTAGATGTTAAGACTTGGTCTATAAGCTCATACAACATCTTAGAACTACCAGAATTTGTTTGGTGCAAATCCCATGGCTAGAAATTATACACGTAATTCATAACCCTTAGGGTTTTGACCTACGCGTATGACTTTCTACGCGTAACTGCTTAACGAATGATCATGCCATGATTTTTTATTAATATGAAGTTTTGTGTTAATATTGATGATTTGATGAATTTATTTCAGGCTTGCTACGCTTAAAATTCAGAATCAAGGTCATTTGATTCCCTACGCATAAGGATTACCTTACGCGTAGTCAAGTTATGCGTAAGAATAATTCTACGCATAACTATTACGCGTAAGGTTCTACAATGGGACTACGCGTATCTTGTGAAGGATATGCGTAACAATAACCTCTACGATAAGGTCTACTCTTACGAGTAAGCCTTACGTAAGGTTCTTATACTTACGCCTCTGCGTAAGCTCTACATATAAGGTCCCCCTTTTCCTACGTGTAACATTTCTTACGCGTAAGTTAGGATCCTACGCATAAGCTTTCATCTACGCGTATACTACTTCTATTTACGCGTAACTTTATCATTTCTATGCTTAAGCCTTGATTGACCTTCATTATGAGTTGTTACGTGTACAAACTTGTTAATAAACTTATCATATCGTCACGAATCCAATAATGTCACTAATAAACTTAAACGTTTGATACATTGTGAACTATAAGTGATAACATAAACTTTAAAACTTAAAGTTAACTAACTCACGAAACATTTCACGACGTTATTGAACTATTGGACAAACAAGTGACTTAGGACTCGTAACAATCATTAACACTATACATTCAATAACTAGACAATAAAACCTTCTGTTGACTAACATTATGTCTTTCGATATGTTGGTTGTTTTGGCTAATGTTATTTCAGATCACGACATGGCTGAACAAATGAATGTGGATGCACCAGACGTTCTTTCAATTGCTGATATCTTTCCAGAAGGTTATCCGAGAAAGCTTGGAAAGAACAACCTTAGGGTTGATTTTGACACCCTCACATGCTCAGAATCTTCTTGTCTCATTGTGGTGGATATTCTAAGAAATCATCCCTACCAGAACATGCTCTCACACTCTGCCACAGTTCCAGAGGTCTACATTCAACAATTCAGGATTCTATGCGAGAGGATCACGATCAAAGTGCTGAATGTGACACTTAATCACAAACAAGTCACTATCACTCCCGCAGGACTTACGGTCGTTCTCATCATTCCGACATTGCTTCAACCGACTTCTTTGCTACCCCTACTGAAGAGATAGTCCTGCAATTCTTGATAGATATTGGTTATGATGAAGCTTCAGGAACCATTACTAAGCACTCTCACGTGGAGCTAAATAATATTCCTCAACCATGGAGAACACTCTACATGATCATCACCAAATCGGTCTACGGTGGTGGCGGACAGTGGCTATGAGCATCCCAAGCTCATGGAACTGCATATTTTTTGGTCGTTGATCAACAAGAAGGACATTGAAATTGAAGCACTGATATGGGAGGACATGATGCTATTTCATAAGAAGCTTGGCACCAAGATTCCCTATGTCAGATAAACCAAGCTTTTGATCTAGAGAGCCCTTGGACTTCATCCAGATATTCCCAAGCGGCTCAATGACCCAGATAATCACGACTTGTTGACTGAACCTGTACTATCTGTCAGAATCAAAGAATCGTCTACAAAGAAACAGGGTGCAGTGCTGCCTGATCACCTTCTATCCAAAGAAATCAAAAAGTTCGAAACGTACAAAAGGTATCAAGTAGCAGTAAGAGAAGGCAAAGTTGGTTGTCTCGATGAAAAGGCTTCTGGAACACCTACTCGGAGATCTAGGAGGAAGTCTTTGGAAGTGCAGTTACCACAGAGAGTCAAAGGAAGTTCCCTAAGAGGAACCCTCCAAGTAAGAGGATTGTTCCATCTAAGGAAGCTACTCCCATCCCAATCCCCAAGCCCGAACCACAAAGAAAGCTTTTAGACGAAAGCTCTGAAGGTGCCGACACGATGAAGAGATTATCTACTCAAAGCGCAAGGATGACAATCCTTCAGTACCAAAACCTCCAAGTCCTCAAGCTGATAAAGGAAAAGGTAAGACTCCTGCACTTGTGCCCTATGATGAGAGCTCTGAAGAAGAAGAAGAGCAACTGGATAAATCATACAAGAAGAAGTACAAAATCGTCAGACATCTTCAAAAGGCTAAAGAATTTGAACAACATCAAATGGGTGGCCCCGGAGGATCAAGTGGAGTTGCCCACTCTTCACCAAATCCTGATGCGGTTAATCAACCCGATAAGGGAGCTGGTGCCACCACTCTTGTGCAATAGCAAAAGCCAGCAGATGATACTATTGTCTATGATTTTGAGGAACCAGAAACTTCTGAACCTCCAAAGGTGCTGATTATGACGATTTGTTTCTGGATAGTCCTACACGATCACAGAATGAAACTTCTGAACCTCCAAAGGACCCGGAATCTCCTCACGTCTCATCCTCATCGGATTCCTCTTCTCATTCATCACAACCACCATCACAGAAATCAATCAAATCATCATCCAAATCAGTGAAGAAACCACCTCGTTCTTGGATTTCTCACACTCATAAGAGAATTGTGAATGCTGTCAAACAAGTTAGAAAGAAAGACATGCTCTACAGGAAGCTGAACTTTCTCAATCAACAAATACAGTATCTTCTTGATGAGAATGACAAGATGCAAGAGGAAAGGAAGTTTATTCAGGAATTCATGAAAAATCATCGTCAAGAGGAACTGAACGAGATGATCAAATGTTACACTCAGAAACACCTTTAGAATATCTCTTCTAAAGTCACAAAGGATTTGGAGAAGACAGCAAGAGAATTTACTCACAAGTTTCTTCTCGACACTGTCCCCGGTGTAACTAGAGAAGTATTTTCCAGACAACTCACTCCAAACATCGTCGCATTGGTCAAACATATAATGGCCAAAGAAGCTGATCTTTCTGAATCTGAGTTACTCGTTAAACTGGTGATACAAATATCAAAACGATCTTGAGCGTTTACTTCGGATGAAGCTAAATTTTTCGAAGATCTACTAGCCTTTCAACTCAGATCATCATGCAAGGAGTCAGCCGATCAACCCAAACGACCAAGAGATGACGAAGATACGGACAAGGACTCTGCAACTAAGCGTCGAGGCACGGTGAATCTTCGTCTATGCAACCTCCTCAACGGACTCCTGCTCGACAAAGGTCGCCTCCTAATTCTTCAACTGATAAACCTCAGGACGATTCCGAGTTACCACCCCCGACTCAGAAAACCGGTGATCACTTTGAGTATACGGGTGGTGACGATGAAGAGGTCCTTGAGCCCCTACAACAACCCACCTCTCCCAAACCAGTACAGAAACCAAAATCTTCATCTAGGCCTTAGAAAAAGAAGAAAAGGCGCCTGGGCGACCGCGTAATATCATGGCTAGATGGCGATAAAGACGAAGAATTTGAATGGTTCTCTACTCTTGTTAACAACACTCCCTACCCTGAAGAAGGTCAAGATTTGGTAGACGGTAATACATTGGAGCATGCAAAAATTCTGCAAGAAAAGTTCCATGTGAAGAAGATGACGAAATCCGAGTTGAAGCGAATCAAGAATGAAGCATTTCAACTGTTAAAAGCGACTCGAAAGTGCCATGAGGTCGAATATCACCTTGAAAACATTGCTCGAGCCATGTCTAACAACATGGATTGGCTCAACCCAGAAGCAAACATCGACTTCACAAAACAGGACAACCCTCCATATTACACCGACTGGTCAAAACCTCTACCAACAATTGGCCAACCAGATGAACCTAGGATTCCTTTCAGATATTTTTTCAACAAATACCTGGAATTTCTTCTACATGGTGGCGATGGTTCAAGGAAATATGCTACATCTTTGACACTTCCATTCCCAGCAGCAATATACTCGAACTGCATAGCTATCGAGGAACGTGCTTCTTGCTTGTTTTCTGACAAAGTGGAAGCATACGACCGAGATGCATTGTATGGGATTCATCATTGGCCTAAACGCCGACGAATCTACTACAGAAGCTGCCAAGTTCAGAAGTCTCAACATACAGTGTTCAGTACTAAGGATATTGTGGCCATCAAACATGTTGTTCTTTCATCTAAGTGGGACTACACTTTCCTAAAGAATATTGTGGTCAAACGACAAGATAAAAAAGATTATGCATTCTCTGAAGCTGACTTTGAGAATTTGTCTATCAACGACATTGAAGACATGTACCTTGCCAAAGTACAGGGTCGCATGAGGCAATTTTCAACCGAAGTACAACGTGAATTCATCAAGTCACTGCTCATCTTCATCAGATGCATAGTCATCAAGGTACGTGTAGAAGATCTTCAGCTCGCCGTTGAATCATATCAGACTCGTGTAAACTTCACTCCACCACGGCTTGATCTTCCCGACATCAACCAACTTCCATAATATACGCTCATCAGCAGACCTTTCAGTGTCGTTTACCGCAGTGAACTTCAACGAAACTGCTTAATGGCGTGTGATGATCTTCACAAATTTAGGGATCACACCTTGAAGATGGTTAGGGACGGATTGGCTTATCAATTGAAGGATATACGTGAAAATATTGGGAACCCAAAGCGATGGAACTCTAAGGACAGAAGGGATGTGAGAAGGATCATCAGAATGATTGATGAAAGGTTGTTTCGAAGGGATCAGTTTAGACGCTTGGAGAGCTTTGTTGGCGATCGACCTAGGATGAACATTACTGGCTTTCAACGCCCTGTTCGCACTCCTGGAAACATCACTGGACTCCCTGGTACCCCTTGAATTGTTTCTCTCATTATAAATTTGGATGTATGATTAATCATGTCTATGGCTTGTGCACGCATATCAGTGTACAACCCGTACTTGTCAAGAAAGGACCCTGTGGTACGCTTCAGTGCCACAATCCTTATAAAAGGAGCGAAAGCTTCTTACTTTTGAGTAAAACCTATCAAACCTTTCATTATTCAAGGTTTTGCTCAAAAGAACAAGTACTTCCCCTTAAGATTTTCAAAACCTCAACCGTTTATATCACTTGTTGAGGGGGAGTATTTGAAACTTTGTTCACCAAATGTTCTTTGTGTCACTCTTCCCGCAACACTCGAAATGGTCATATTTATTCTCAAACGTTTCAAAAATAACATTTTAATATGCCATTTTTTAGGGGGAGAAAATTTGTGATAAGAAATATGTTGCATAATGCTAATTGAATTCTCGTGAGAATAGACTTAACCAATGAATTGACGATGCTTAACCGTTAGTATCTCGAAAAGACTTGTCCTGGACGGGTAATAATTTCAAGCTAGTTCGCTAGTGATGTAAACGTGTCTCGCAAAGGACTTGTCTGAGTAGAATGTACCATTCGAGAAACTCTTGATAGACATGAGCTCTGACGGGTTTGACAACCTTTCGAGGTTTGTCTACACCTTCAAGGTAGTTATTAGAGCTAGTTGTCACCTAAAAGCTGACAATGTAACTCTTTAACTATGCAACGTAACCGTGTCTCACGGGGGATTGTTTATCTCGAGTGGATCAATTCAAAATGTGCCCGCTCTTTCCTCACTGTGCATTTAACCGTTAAAACTATTTAGCACATGTGGAGGGGGAGTATTTATGCAAAATCTTATCTTCACAGTGGTTCAAAACGTTTTCAGTCATAAACACTGTGAGAGATTTCATTTTCAGTGGTTCTAAATGGTTTTATGGCAACATAGGTTAGTCATGGAGTTATAAGGTGACTAAGGTTAGGAATAACCGTCCTATGATCCGCCAGAGCCGGAGGGATCTACCCAAGGACACCACAAATAGTTAGAATTTAGAAGTCCTTAGGTATGATGATAAAAAGGGAGAAAATGAGAATCGGAGAAAGAAGGAGTTGAAGAATCAAAAAAATGCAAAGTAAAGGGTGAAAACAAATAGCCCTCCAGATTATTCAACTTAGAGGCGGAATCCGGGTTCAATTCATATACTATTGGTTGTCACTTGATGACACCGGTATTGAAGATTAAAAGTCGTCATGGACCCAGTGACGCATGCACTAAACCTTCTTAACCACTCAAGTTTCTCTCAACAGAAACTTGTTTCATTCTCACAGGCAACCCTACATAATCTATCGGCTTTCTCTTAGAGATTGCTGATATTGAAGAAGGAGACCCTCTCCCTAGTCTCCGCTCAGGAAAACCAAAACGCACAATTGAGTCTAGAGCCACGAGATTCATCAAAAGATCTCTTAGGAACACTTGAAATTTCATCACTTATTGATCAACAAATAAGATCTTCAGTGGTTCAATGGATCATATCGAGTCCTTCACAAATCTTAGCAATCTGTCGAGAACATTTATGAGAGGTTCACATATGTGATCCTCATGATTGAATGGAAACTCCTGCCAGGGTCAACATCAAACAGCCCTGACAGCAGGTCACTTTGGTAACTCCCCGTGGATTACGCGGTGTATCTCAAGCGGTCTGATCGTGAGGTGATGCTTGGTGTACCTCGGCGACTCATCTGAACCGTAGGTGTACCGATTTTACATCGTGTTATCTCACTTGTGGGACTCCGGTTCAGGAGCGGCCTTTGTGAGAATTAGAGTTGTGTTTTCACACTATCTTGTTAACACTCTCGAAGTTCAAACTTGTAAGTGCCGGCATCCACTTATTACTAACCGTTTTAATGTTTTCTTCTTATGGAAGCTCTGGAGCGGAATGATCATGCAAATTCTTCTCATGCTCACGCCAACATCATTACTAATGGAATTTCTACTCTAAAGCAACACAACAGTCAGAATGATTCTTCATCAAACAAAGAATCTACAAAGTTAAAGACTTAAAGAACTTCATCAGTATTGTTATCCAACGTTAAAGAGCATGTGAGCATGATGAAGAATGACGTGGAGACACAGGAGCAGCGAAGCTGACCTGAGGCAGACTTGATGCAGACTACAACATACTATCACTTTCATCACAAAGAACAATAATCAAAGAACAAAGTTAAAGATGACGTCAAAGCGATACCGTTTAAAGAAAAAACAATTTCTCTACACTGGGGAGATTGTTCGAATCAAGGCAATTCTTCTCGCAAGAAAGAAGAATGTCAGAAGATGTCAAAGCTACTATTACATCAACGCCTTCACCGTTCATCACCAACACTTGAGGGGGAGATTGTTGGAATCACTCCTAAACCATAATCAAGTGTTAGTAATTAATATGTAATAGTTAGCTTTATTATGGCCTTTATGTTTGCAATTAGCCTTAGGCTTATGTAGAAGGCCCATAAGCCTAGGCCTTAGTCCATTAAGGAAAGGATGGAAACTAGGAGTGTTACCCTAGCTTTCCTCCTATAAATACCTTATGTAAACCTTCATTTGAAGGTTGGTTGTTCAAGTTTTCTTTCATTCACTCTCCTACGCGTAAACCGTATTACTATTATCGTGTGTGTGTTTGGTAACTTGTTCAATCGCCTCATCTCTTTCTTTATAGCTTGTGTTTGTAAAACTAGTGACCTATCAAATATCCATTACTACCACCTTCGTTCTTAGTAGAACCTCTTCCTACATTGCCAAATGTAGCCCCACCATCATTTGTAAAGCCTCCTCAAAACATCCAATCTCCTCCAGTTCCTACTCAAGACAATAATTTCTCTAATTGTCTAATCACACAAGGACTTGTTCAAGAAGTACAAAATGAATTACATTTCATATTTAATCATCTTCTTGAAAGATTGGACCAAATCAACAAGTCTATTCATCCTTAGACTCAAGCACATGGTTGCTTCTTAAGTTTTGGTCACTTGTTTAGTAGTATTTGTATTACATGGCTAAATCGTTCTCTTAATCATCTCTTATGTTTTATTGAATGATAGCTTATTTGCCATATTGCTTTGAGTATATGTTTGTTGCTTGAATACATATCTCACCTTGATGTTAACATTATTTGATACATCACCATTGCTGAAATCTGTCATCACATAGATGGATCCCTGAGATTTTCCTAGACGGATCCATCCAAGGAGGGACCGTGGGTTCCGTGCAACAGAAGACCAATTTTCTACTAACTTGAGTCTTGTTTGCAGGAAATTATGCACTATATACTTGTTTTTTAACCTTTTTTTTGTAGATTTTCAAAATACACATGAAGACTTTGACACCCTAAGCTAGGGGAGCTTTGTGTCAAATAATACATTGCAAAACCATTTGCAATATAATCCTCATATGGATTACATTTCGTTATGTTCCCTTGCAATGTTGCAACCATCAAGGGGGGGCATCACTAAGACGAAACTATTTGCAAAAATAGTTGCAATGCATTAGCTTGGTAGTTTTTTTTTTTTTTTTGTTCTTGACGCCCTCACAAAGGGATGGACTCGTCAAGGGGGAGTTAAGACGAGAACTCTTCCCGTCACTTGCTCTCTATATTTTTCTTTCTTTTACATGTTTTTCTTAAAACATTGTGTTAGTTTCTTTTTTACGCTCTTTTTGTTTCGACAAAACAGGGGAGAAGAGAGTGATAACTCCAATTCGAACTTTTACAAATTTTAGTTTTTCCTTAAAATAATTTTATGTTTTGTCATCAACAAAAAGGGGGAGATTGTTAATACAAATAAGTCGTAAAAACGTTTATTTATATTTTACGATCTTCAAATGTTTTGTCGATAACAAACGTAAAATCATTTTAACGAAACAAATGAAATACGTAAACGGTTTGAGCCAATAGTTTTTTTAACACACTTACGTTTTCACATAAAACACTAAAACAAGTATAAGTGATTTTATGATTTAGTAATACATATGTACAACAACTAGTGTTTACATATTGGGCAAATTTATACATAACTAGTATGTATTATAATGGGTAATACAATTGGGTAGAAACTTAACTATTTGACCCATTGACCAAATACTTTGAATGTAGTTGGGTATAACCCAAAGTCCATGACCCATATCTATGTATCTTGACCTATAACCCATTGCATGACATCATGCTTATGTCATATATGGATAATATCCATGACCCATGGTTTTAATCCATTGCCCATAGTTTTAATCCATGAACCATGGACTAGATGCATTTCATCTTTTGGATACATTGAATCTACTTGATATCCATGATCCATAACCCATGACCCATGACCCAAAACCCATGGGCAAAAGGGAGCGTCCCACGGATCCCTAGTAATACACTGGACGGATCCCTCAAGTGAGGGATCCGTGGGACCCGTGGGATCCGTGGAACAGTAAGTAGTTGTTTTTTCTTCTATAAATAGTGAGCCATTTCTTCCTTTTAGGTTGCCACTCCCACACATACTTTCCCCAAGTATTGTAACCTTCTAACCACATATCCTAAGGGATCATTCTATGTAGTTTGTCTTTTGTTTTTGTATGATTATCTAGGTTCCTCTTAAAGGTGAGATCACCACTTCTTGAATTCAAGCAAGCTCAAGTCCATGAGTTTCCATGCTTCGTCATCACCAAGACTACTAAGGTTCTCTTTTTGATAATTCTTTCTTCCTCATTAGAGATGATGTGTCCAAGGCATTAGTGAAGGATGCCGAAAGAGTCAAGACGAAAACATTAGTGAAAGGTGCTTAACGTCCATGTCTAAAGCATTAGTGAAGAGTGCCAAAAAAGTCAAGAAAAAGGCATTAGTGAAGGGTGCCTAGAAATCTAAACAAGGGCATTAGTGAAAGGTGCCTAAGGTGTACATTCGATATGGTGTGTTTCAATGTACAAGATAGAGTAGTATTGGATCCAAGGATATTGATATCCTTGATGGTGTTGTAATAAGGAGTGGGTCTCCTTTGGGGTTTAGGTGTTCTGTAGTGTTGGGTAGTAGTTCCTCCATTGTAATGGAACTCGGTACTCAGCCTAGTACCGGATAAAGGGTAGGCGACGTTGTGGTAGGTGTGGTTCAACCTTGTGAAAGAACCCGGTGGTTAGCCTAGTACCGGAAAAAGAGTAGGCGACGTTGTGAAGGCTTCTCCGCCATAAGGATTTGGTGTCGTGTAGTGATTACGAACTCTCAAGTAGGTGACTCGGAGAGTGGAGTAGGGCAAGGAAGGTATCCTTGTAGCCGAACCACTATAAATACTCGTGTTGTGGTTATGTGCTTCTTACTCTTTATCTTTCATTACATATTTACATATATATCTATCTATGTCCAACATACACATCCAAATAGATTGACATAAGTTGATCTAAATATTTTAAAACAAAATTTTAATTGGTAAAACTATTCAACCCCTCCCCCCTTCTAGTTTTCCATAGTGGTGTCTGAGGTCTAGGAGGGGGTGGTGGCTGGACATCAGTAGCAACTGATGCAGTTGCATCAGGAGTATCTGAAGACCCGATATCAGCTCGGTATGCGATCGCGAGGCATCAGCAGCATCTAGAATGGGTGGCATATTGCCACCAGCAACATCAGCTACACCAGTATCTACATTGCCAATGGACAACATAGCATGCATCAATGGTCTGTGTTCTCTAGCAAAGTTTTTCCTCATGGTAGCAAAGAGTTTTGCAGTTAACTTTCCCATACGTCTAAGGGTGAGGTCAGAGGTCTCAATGCCTAAAATAATTTGTAAGAATCTAGGATACATTAGAAATTTATGCTTGGTATCTGATCTGTCTTTGAACAGTCAAGCCTAATCACTCAAACCTGCCACTTGTGAATGGCAGACCGTAAACAGCTTAAAACTGCTCAAGCACGAATGCAATTTAAGATCAGAGGAATATAGTGAATTCCCGGGTCGTTAAGTCCCACGGAGGATGAATTGGTGTTTAAACAACTTCAGATGATAGAATGATCACTAAGGATAGTGATCAGGAAGGTTTTGGATGGATAATTACCTAAAGAAAAGATCTACAAATTACAGCGACTTAAATACAAATTAAAAGAAATTAAAAAGTTAAAATCTATTAAATAAACGCTATCACTATTTTTACAGATCGATGAACGTTTATTTTATAAAACAAAATAACTTTAATAAACTAATTTAACTAAAACGTAAACTTAAATTACTTAAAAACGTTATTTAAAACGGAAACGAGCGTTATTTACGAAAATGGCGCTGGAGCGCAAGATAAAACGTAAATTTTATGAAATAAAAGGCCTATGAATGTAAAATCAATTTTCTTACTTACTATATGATAAAAGAAAATTTTAGAAAAAAGATTTATATTTTTTAGACTTTTAGATTTTTTATTATGAATTAATTAAGATTTTACACTAATTAAATGTTTAAAAATACTAAAACTATAGAGAAAAATCTGAAACTTTTTGTAAAAATACTTTATAACAATACTAAACTAAGAAAAATAAAAAGGATGTGCCAGCTTATTGTAATAAGCTAGAAATAAGCTAAACAACACGTATAAGCTATATGAACTAAAAGGGGTTATATATTAAACTTAGCAAATATAAACGTAAAAAGACCCTAGTGCAGATGGTTGGAGAGTGTGTTCTGTGTGCGTGCAGGTAGGCAACCAGGAGGTCACATGTTCAATTCCCACCAGTCACGTTTTTTGCAACTATTTTTTTTTTTTTTGATTTTTATTTTACAAATCTTTAACTTACACTAAAATAAGCACTTTTCAAAACTACAACTTTTTATGAAAATGACTAATAGGCACTTAACTAGCTTAAGATTTTATCACATAAGCTTATCACAGTGGACTCAAAATGGAAATTGAATTTGCACTAGTTTGCTTAAAAAAAAAGGTCAAAAGAAGCTAATGAATAAGCACTGAATAAGCTAATTATAACTGAACTACTATTTTTCTAATTTTCTTAAGCAGCTAAACTTTAATATCCCAAAAGGATTTAAGCTAAATCTTAGTAATAAACACACACTAAAATTCTAAAGTTTATTCAAAAACTGACCAAGTGAAATTTGACTTTTTATAAAAATAAACTAGTTTGACTTTTATGAATTTATGATCTATTCTACTAATTAAATATGTTATACTAAGTTGTAATATGAATTATTTAAGCTAAAGTACAAAGTTAAAAGCTACCTTGATGAGATATGCATTCTTAAATCTTGACAGTGGACTGCAAGTTAAGATTAGAAACTAACTTTGACTTTTTATCAAATGAGGACTATGTTTTATTGTTTGACTAAGCTAATAGATACTAGTATGACATGAGACAATAACAAACAACATAAAGCATAAGCTAGAATGCAACTAAATTAGCAAATCCAAGCCCCTTTAGAAGCGCTTTTGATCTTTTTCAAAGCTTAACAAAGATTTAGACTATTAACTAGATTGCAAACCTTAAATAATCATATATTAGGACTGAATAAATATAAAATAAATGTTATAGCAACATAAAACTTTAAATTGAGACTTATGCTAATATGATTTATGAAAATGAGATTTTTATTATCTATCAATTAAAAAGAACAAGCTACTGGTTTAAAGGCTTCAATACACTTAATTGTGCCTAATTAACATGGAAAAACAAATATTAGAGCTTATGACTACCTTGTACAGTGAAATGAGAGATTAGCTTGAAAAGGCTTACTAATGATTCCAAGTAAAAAAATGAGAACCAAGAACTGAAATCACTTCCTATGGCTTCCCATGAAGCTTTATACCCAAAAGCAATCCATTTTCAACCTTGCTTCAATCTCTGGCATCCTCTCCATGGCATTTTTTATTTTCTCACTATTTTATCTTGATTTTTGTGAATTTTTCTATTTTGAATATAAACTGAGTTTTAAGGATACTAAAGCTTAGAAAAACTTTTATAAGAGCTTATATGAGCTTTTGAATGCTTAACAACA
Source organism: Chrysanthemum makinoi (assembly GCA_910596185.1). Taxonomy (NCBI): domain Eukaryota; kingdom Viridiplantae; phylum Streptophyta; class Magnoliopsida; order Asterales; family Asteraceae; genus Chrysanthemum; species Chrysanthemum makinoi. The sequence goes on from OU343219.1 coordinate 37,823,355, forward strand.
AAGTATAACAACATTTAACTTATCATGAAATTTTCTTGATCTTGAAATTTTACATAAACTGGAAATTAAAAGAAAACTTGAAATTGATTCTTGAAATAGGTTTATAACACTCTGAAATCATTAAAACAGGGTACTAGTAAGCTTAAAATTACACTAATATTTGAAAATTACATATCTGACATAAATTAAACTAAAACTACACTACTTGGTTCTCCACACAGCTTCTCTCTTGATATTTATTGATTCATTTTGTTCCTTGTCGACCTCTGATGAAATCCCACTTAAATCCAACCATTGAATCGCTTGAAATCATCACAACCGCCCAAGTGTAAAATTGGCGGGAAAAGTCTCATGAGCGTGTTCTTTGCATTAATGGGTTTTGGTGGATGTGGAGGTGTAAAGGGTTTGTTAAACAGCTGGGGGGATAAGGTAGGTGAGGTGGAAAGGTTGGGGAAACCACTGGTTTTGGCTAAACCATCGTGGGAGAGAAGCATGAACAGTACATGGCGGTTTTCTGTTTTAAATACTGGGTCTTGGTTTTGGGCTGGTGTTGGGCCAAGGAAAGGATTGGGTTGGCAGCTAGGTTTTAGTTAGATTGGATTAATAACAAAGGGTCCATTTGGTTTAATAACTTCACAAGGACCAAACTTGTAATTCCCAATTCTTCAAGGACTGCTCTAGCCAACTTTCCAAAGCTAACATAAGGATTAAACTTGCCATTCATTAGTAGTACAAGGACCATTAGTGATAAATTTTCATTTTTTATAAGTCCAGGGACTAAAAATGTCAAGATTGAAACTTGAGGGGCCAAAATGTAATTTCTCCAAAAGCTTACCATAAGGACCAATTTTGTCATTTATGAATAGTACAAGGTTAATATTTGATAATTTTCACTTTTTAAATTAACCAAGGACTATTTTTGACAATTTTCAAAGTTAAAGGACTAAAGTTGTCAATTTGTGATTTTTAAACTTTGAAGGGTTTATTTTGACAACTTTTGAATCCCAAGGACCTTTAATGACATTTTACAAGTTTTTGAATTACCAGGGACTAGATTTGACAACTTTTGTAACTTGGGGGACTAAAACTGCCAATTATGCAAACTTGATACGTTTTTCACCTGATTTTGAACATTTTGCATTTAAAACATATAAAACACTTGTTTGTGATATTTTTATCATTTTGATATGTTTCTGAGTGTTTTCAGATGTTTTTGGCATTCTAACAGTATAAAAATGATGAGTATTTAGACACTCATCAATCCCCCACACTAAGATATTGCTAGTCCCTAGCAATGATTTATGAAAAGTTAATGGATTTTATCTCTTTACCAAAAGCCATTACTTCGGGAGTAGCCAATTGTTTTAGTTCAAGTAAGAACTTTGGTACAACGATAACCAAATGATTTTGAGCAAATCATAAGCTTTCAACGGATTTGATTTGTCTTTACCGAGCCGTTTGCTTCGACTAGCCAACTCTTTAGATAAATTATCAATATTATCTTTGGTGAGTCGATTACCAATTATGGATTTTCAACTGCCTTTACCACAAGCCATAAACTTGCGGGCTAGCCAACTTTTCATTTTTAAAGATATGGTGAGCTGAACACCATACAATTTTGGGCAAATTGCAAGCCATAAACGGATTTGAGATATCTTTACCAAGAGCCGTTTGCTCCTGGATTAGCCAATCCTTATGTGGGTTAGACATGGTGGACTGATTACCATTTGTTGTGTTTAGTACATAGTACTTCCACTAAATAAAAATTTTTAAAATTTGGCCATTTTTGGGGGAAAAAGGGACTAAAAGGGTACATTTATGATCAAATTCGCGTAATTTCCCCCACACTTAGAACTGAATATTGTCCTCAATATTCAAAGTACCGGCTGTTATGCCGAAACTTAGAACGTAAAAAGATAACATTACTAGCCAAGTGTAGAAACACAACAGTTATTCTCTTTTTTAATATTTACAATTTTTTTAAAGATTATATACAACATGTGGGGCATCTCCCCCACACTTAGGTGGTACACACGGGTGAAAACCCATGTTGTGCTTGCTAATGTTTTTGATTCCCGAGTCACTAGCTTGACTCGACCCCGAATTAATTTGTTCATGGGGAAGTAAGTGGAAGAGACAATCTCCATCGGACTTTCATTCAAGATGTTTGTATAAACATTGAAGTACGTGAAAGTTCCACACCGATGAGATATTGATAGAACCGGCTTATAAATGATAAATGAAAATGCCGGGGTCAAAAATAATGTCTTCATTCCCGAAGGAGTGAAGAACAGGAGAAGCTACGGGATAAGTGAAAAAGAGAAAGAAAGTCATGATAAAGATCATGATTAACTCATCATCACTCACAGGAGAATTCATGGTTTCATGAATCTTATCAGTTAAGCTCAATTGGTCTAGACATATCCCGGGTGTGTCTAGATCAAAGTAGAAGTTATCATACTCAGGTAGAGATATGATATGAGTGAGTTCACAGGAGAACTCCTCAAAGGAAAATGATTCATATTCAGGATTGATTTGAATGAGTTCACTGGGGAACTCCTCAAAAGTGAATGATTCATAATCTGGGAGAGAATTATGAGAATGAGAAGTGGTGATACCACTAATCTTCTCTCCCATATGATCAAAATGGAACGCTTTGCAATTCGGAATAGAATCATTGAACAAAAGTTCACTATCCTCAAAGGGATAGGATATGAAGTAGGCTTTTCATTAAAAGCCTCGATTTTAGAAATGAGAAGATTAACATTCAATAATGTAAGACGAAGAGCTTCGTCTTGGATTATTTCTTCATCATTCTCTTCTCCTAAGTGACAAGCTCAAGGTAATTCCCCACATAACTTATGTCTCCACAAGATAAAGAATAGTCCTCATCGAATCGAGAACATCTCAATATGATCATTTTGGAAGACAAGAGGAGTAGGGATATCACACAATTGCTCGAGAATTCCCTGTGACTCTCTCGGGATAGGGACAAGGTCCTCAACACTAGATTTTATGAATTCGTCCGATTCCTTTTCGTGAACAAGTGTCAAGAAGCTCATCCCCCATGTTCAGAGAGTGAGTGTGAACCTCGGGTGTGATAACTTGCAGAGGGAGTTGAGAAGGACTAGCACTTATGGATTCTACAAGTTCCATTATTTCTACTGCTAGTGATTCAGTCATATTCTTTTCTCCCTGCATTTCCACGGATGGAATCTCAACGGATGAACTTGATGAATAAAATTGTAGAATATCAAGGGTATCTTCATCATCATCGTCATCAGGAATGAAATGGAATTGAGAGCTAGATTTGAATGCTTTTTGTAGTTTAATTGATTCCCTAACAGTGTTTTCAATGGCAATCTGGGAATCTAATTTAGCAGCACGTTCCTCCGCTAACAATTCTTCCATGGATTTCTCATGTGACATAGCCGACTCCTCCTTAAGTTCTTTTAATAACTCAAGACTCTTGAAGAGAAGGTCGTCGTAGTTTCATGAGGAGTTGCTTGAATCATTTGGTATTGTAGAGGTTGGTCTTGATACGAAGAGTCGTAATTGTTACAAGGAAATGGATTCCCTGTTTGACAATCCGAGCTAGAGTGAGGACCTCCACAATACTCACAACAAATACTGATGTGATGTGAGTCAAATGTGTTGTAGTCATAATTTTTATCGTGGAACCTGCTCATAGACAAGCGTGTTTCCGATTGACAATCGAGCTGGAATGTGAACCATCACAGACTCACAACGATAATCTGCTGAGTCTCACAGGTGGTAGTGCGATGGAATAAATCAGGTTGTGTTATGGTAGAAATAGGGATCCCGGTTATAGACAGACCCGTTTCCTGATTCCACCATGCTACAACTGGGGCAATTGCCACCATTATAAGGACCACCACACCATTGACAACCAAGAGGGTGAGGATAAGACATTGAAAGAATCAAATGGTTCTAGAGGGTAAGAAATGAAGAATCAAAAGGGTAAGAGGGTAAAGAGGAATATTTTTGGTATTTTTGAAAAACATGTGATAAAAACAAAGAATGAAAATATTTTTGGTGTTATTAACACTTCAGGAAAAGTGTTAATGAACTTTTTTGGATTTTTGAAAACTTTACAAAAGAAAACTGTTTACAAAAGGTGGTATATGTGCAAGAATGGATCTGGAAATGCTTAAAACACGCTTACAGCCTCCCGCGGCGCAAAATTTGATCTGTTTGAAGTCAAGCCTAATCACTCAAACCTGCCACTTGTGAATGGCGGACGTAAATGACTTAAAACTGCTCAAGCACGAATGCAATTTAAGATCAGAGGAATATAGTGAATTCCCAGGTCGTTAAGTCCCACGGAGGATGAATTGGTGTTTAAACAACTTCAGATGATAGAATGATCACTAAGGATAGTGATCAGAAAGGTTTTGGATGGATAATTACCTAAAGAAAAGATCTACAAATTACAAATACTTAAATACAAATTAAAAGAGATTAAAAAGTTAAAATCTATTAAATAAACGCTATCACTATTTTTACAGATCGATGAACGTTTATTTTATAAAACAAAATAACTTTAATAAACTAATTTAACTAAAACGTAAACTTAAATTACTTAAAAACGTTATTTAAAACGGAAACGAGCGTTATTTATTTAAAATGGCTACTGAGCGCAAGATAAAACGTAAATTTTATGAAATAAAAGGCCTATGAATGTAAAATCAATTTTCTTACTTACTATATGATAAAAGAAAATTTTAGAAAAAAAGATTTATATTTTTTAGACTTTTAGATTTTTTATTAAGAATTAATTAAGATTTTACACTAATTAAATGTTTAAAAATACTAAAACTATAGAGAAAAATCTGAAACTTTTTGTAAAAATACTTTATAACAATACTAAACTAAGAAAAATAAAAAGGATGTGCCAGCTTATTGTAATAAGCTAGAAATAAGCTAAACAATACGTATAAGCTATATGAACTAAAAGGGGTTATATATTAAACTTAGCAAATGTAAACGTAAAAAGACCCTAGTGCAGATGGTTGGAGAGTGTGTGCTTTGTGCGGCAGTAGGCAACCAGGAGGTCACATGTTCAATTCCCACCACCTCCGTTTTTTGCAACTATTTTTTTTTTGATTTTTATTTTACAAATCTTTAAGTTACACTAAAATAAGCACTTTTCAAAACTACAACTTTTTATGAAAATGACTAATAGGCACTTAACTAGCTTAAGATTTTATCACATAAGCTTATCACAGTGGACTCAAAATGGAAATTGAATTTGCACTAGTTTGCTTAAAAAAAAGGGTCAAAAGAAGCTAATGAATAAGCACTGAATAAGCTAATTATAACTGAACTACTATTTTTCTAATTTTCTTAAGCAGCTAAACTTTAATATCCCAAAAGGATTTAAGCTAAATCTTAGTAATAAACACACACTAAAATTCTAAAGTTTATTCAAAAACTGACCAAGTGAAATTTGACTTTTTATAAAAATAAACTAGTTTGACTTTTATGAATTTATGATCTATTCTACTAATTAAATATGTTATACTAAGTTGTAATATGAATTATTTAAGCTAAAGTACAAAGTTAAAAGCTACCTTGATGAGATATGCATTCTTAAATCTTGACATGGACAAGTTAAGATTAGAAATTAACTTTGACTTTTTATCAAATGAGGACTATGTTTTATTGTTTGACTAAGCTAATAGATACTAGTATGACATGAGACAATAACAAACAACATAAAGCATAAGCTAGAATGCAACTAAATTAGCAAATCCAAACGCCCCTTTAGAAACTGCTTTTGATCTTTTTCAAAGCTTAACAAAGATTTAGACTATTAACTAGATTGCAAACCTTAAATAATCATATATTAGGACTGAATAAATATAAAATAACAGTTATAGCAACATAAAACTTTAAATTGAGACTTATGCTAATATGATTTATGAAAATGAGATTTTTATTATCTATCAATTAAAAAGAACAAGCTACTGGTTTAAAGGCTTCAATACACTTAATTGTGCCTAATCAACATGGAAAAACAAATATTAGAGCTTATGACTACCTTGTACAGTGAAATGAGAGATTAGCTTGAAAAGGCTTACTAATGATTCCAAGTAAAAAAATGAGAACCAAGAACTGAAATCACTTCCTATGGCTTCCCATGAAGCTTTATACCCAAAAGCAATCCATTTTCAACCTTGCTTCAATCTCTGGCATCCTCTCCATGGCATTTTTTATTTTCTCACTATTTTATCTTGATTTTTGTGAATTTTTCTATTTTGAATATAAACTGAGTTTTAAGGATACTAAAGCTTAGAAAAACTTTTATAAGAGCTTATATGAGCTTTTGAATGCTTAACAACAAAGTATAACAACATTTAACGTATCATGAAATTTTCTTGATCTTGAAATTTTACATAAACTGGAAATTAAAAGAAAACTTGAAATTGATTCTTGAAATAGGTTTATAACACTCTAAAATCATTAAAACAGGGTACTAGTAAGCTTAAAATTACACTAATATTTGAAAATTACATAATACGACATAAATTAAACTAAACTACACTACTTGGTTCTCCACACAGCTTCTCTCTTGATATTTATTGATTCATTTTGTTCCTTGTCGACCTCTGATGAAATCCCACTTAAATCCAACCATTGAATCGCTTGAAATCATCACAACCGCCCAAGTGTAAAATTGGCGGAAAAGTCTCATGAGCGTGTTCTTTGCATTAATGGGTTTTGGTGGATGTGGAGGTGTAAAGGGTTTGTTAAAATGTACCGGGGATAAGGTAGGTGAGGTGGAAAGGTTGGGGAAACCACCGGTTTTGGCTAAACCATCGTGGAGAGAAGCATGAACAAAGACATGGCGGTTTTCTGTTTTAAATACTGGGTCTTGGTTTTGGGCTGGTGTTGGGCCAAGGAAAGGATTGGGTTGGCAGCTGGGTTTTAGTTAGATTGGATTAATAACAAAGGGTCCATTTGGTTTAATAACTTCACAAGGACCAAACTTGTAATTCCCAATTCTTCAAGGACTGCTCTAGCCAACTTTCCAAAGCTAACATAAGGATTAAACTTGCCATTCATTAGTAGTACAAGGACCATTAGTGATAAATTTTCATTTTTATAAGTCAGGGACTAAAAATGTCAAGATTGAAACTTGAGGGGCCAAAATGTAATTTCTCCAAAAGTTTACCATAAGGACCAATTTTGTCATTTATGAATAGTACAAGGTTAATATTTGATAATTTTCACTTTTTAAATTAACCAAGGACTATTTTTGACAATTTTCAAAGTTAAAGGACTAAAGTTGTCAATTTGTGATTTTTAAACTTTGAAGGGTTTATTTTGACAACTTTTGAATCCCAAGGACCTTTAATGACATTTTACAAGTTTTTGAATTACCAGGGACTAGATTTGACAACTTTTGTAACTTGGGGGACTAAAACTGCCAATTATGCAAACTTGATACGTTTTCACCAGATTTTGATGTTTTTGCATTTAAAACATATAAAACACTTGTTTGTGATATTTTTATCATTTTGATATGTTTCTGAGTGTTTTCAGATGTTTTTGGCATTCTAACAGTATAAAAATGATGAGTATTTAGACACTCATCAGTATCCTTAATATTTTTAAGCATCTCCTTAAATATATACCTAGAAAATTTATATACTCTACTTTGAGACAGAAAAATGATAGCACATGCAATAGAGCTAGAGAACTGATCCCAACCCCCTGTCTTAGGACTAATACACTAGAGGAAGGTGTGAACCAAAAACCTCCACTTGGGAAAAAACTTACTCTTGTAGAAAATAAATTTCCCATCAGTGGGATACCATAGACTGGCCAAACCAGTGATAATTTCCTGCCTATCATTCTTAAAGACTCCTCCTTCATCATCTAGTTGCAGTTGAGTCCTTACAAGAGACTCAGTAACCACACATTTCCTTCCATCAATTGTGGCCACAATATCCTAGGCCTGACCCTCAAGAGATCTTTCATAGGTTGTGGCCCAGAATTTTCTGACTAAAGAGTCATAAACAATGGATGGGCAGTGGGTTAGGGCATACCTGATCTTGGAGCGCTGCAGGAAATCAACCATAGGATCAAATATATCACTTCCTTTAGCTTTTCCCAAAATGCTACTTTATTGTGGTCCCCTTTAAAATTGAGTGCCACCATTGCAACAATTCAGGAAGAAGATTGTGAAATTGAGAAGTTATGAAATGGGTTTGGTTGGAGAATGAGAAGGAATTGATTAAATTAGGTCGTAGGATATATACGTTAGGATATTTAAATAATTTACCCAAGTTAGCCTTTTAATTGGCAAATATCTCAGAAAGTATCTTTGACCAATTTTTGACTTTAGTATTATCCCAAAATAAGAATACCCAATTCCTCACTACCAGCAGCATCCACAATTCAATCTGCAGGAACCCTATGATCAATTAGCAGAAAAAAAGACTTCGTTTGACCACAGTCACTATACTAACGCTACCAGCAGAAACCATAACCCATCAGCAGGAACAATATGCTACCAGAAGGAATGAAAGTCTGGTCAACTCCTTTATTAAGTACGCACCAGCACCTCTTATGGTCAAACCCCAATTAACTCTTCCACTAACCCAAGCAATAGTTGCATTAAACCATTTATAAGTTTCATTAAGTCTATTTAAGGACTATCAACCATAAACCACACTCACCACAAACCCTTCAACTGATTACATACAACTTTCCACCAAAAATCATCAGAATGAGCAGCCCAATCGAAATATCTTCTTATTCATCTTCCAGCTCTTCTTCTAATGATATATGGAATAATTATTTTCCTCCCCTAAACACCACATTCACTTTTATGAAAACAAACCCACCACCCCCAACAGCACCTGTGGCCACTTCTTCTGAAGATCTTCCAACTCCACCATCTTATGTGGAAGACACCAGTTCTTAACTCAACTCTATGCCAAGCTTTGTCTCTGCCTAGGAGGACACTGATGAAGATGAACACGTTGGGACTTTCAGAGCTGTGGTGGTAGCTCCTGTAGTGGTAGCTCCTTCTGTTCCAAGGGCAACTCCCCAAACCAAGCACCACAGAAAAGACAATAGGTCCTTGGTATTCCCAATCTAAAAGTGTGGGAGGTGGTTGGGAGGAGGGGTAAACAGAGCATGCTGGATACCAGTGGAAAAGGGAAAGGAGCCATGGAGTAGAGGGTGTAGGTTTTTAGCTTTAGATAATGAAATGAAAGTGTCTGATGTACTCCTGCTGGTAAACCAGTTTCTACTGGTAGGACTTTTACTACTGGTAAACCGGTTCCTGCTGGTGAGCCTGATTCTGCTGGTAGACCTTTTCCAACTCATTGGAAAAGAAATGTTGCAAGTTGTCACTAAAGCGACTTGTTACTTAAGCGAGTTGTCGCCTAAGTTAGCTGCTTAGAAAGCGAGTTGTCTATTTCTTCTAGTGCTCTCTTAAGCGATTTGTCCTTTAAGCGAGTTGTCTTGGAAGAAGCTTAAGCGACTTGTCACTTAAGCGAGTTGGGTTCTAAGCGAGTTGTGCTCTAAGCGAGTTGGTTTTATGCGACTTAGCTATTAAGCGAGTTGTCTCTTTATGCGACTTGTGTTCTATGCGACTTGCCTTTTAAGTGATTTGTCCACCAAGTGAGTTGATTAAGCGAGTTGACCTTAAAGCTAGTTGGTTAGGGTGCGACTTGTCAAGTTCACTACTTGTCTATTGAGACTTGTCACTTCTTCGTGCTACATTTCTCGGTTGTTCTTTTGATTTAGTAAATCCTGTGAAAGAACCAATTTCCCTGTTTAATCAAAGAATAGTAAAATCCTGTAGAATCTGCAATCATGTCTAACAACGTACCTACTATCATTTCTTCAATTGCTGATGACGTTCAAGCTGCTGGATCCGACACTCGTCTTCCAATGCTTGACAGAATTGATTATGACTCATGGGCTCAAAGAATCAGGTTGTACTGTTTGGGAAAGGAAAATGTGGTTAACATTCTCAAATCAATTGATGAAGGACCTTATCAGATTGAGACTACTAGAGATATACTTGAAACAGCTAGCAGAAGTAACATACTCTGCTTCAGTAGAGGATGTAGCCATAATGGTCTGCTTCTTGCATTGCCAGGAGATCAACCTCCTCCCCAGAAACTGACAACCCCTAGTAGTAGATTTTCTATCAAAATTGGCACCAGCATAGTCACTATCACTGTAGGCTTCCAACACAAATGGAGGATCCCTAGGATACCAAAGACCCATTTTAGGTTGGCCTTTGAGATAATTGAAGATTTTCTTGACTGCATTCAAGTCAGAAGTCAATGGTGTAACATGATCCCTGGAACAAGCACTGACTGCAAACTTAATATCAAGCCTGGAAGCTATCAAATACATGAGAGAACCTATCATTAATCTATATAGATGAACATTGACAGCATCATCTGGTTCATTTTTTGACTTAGGCTTGGGAGCTTCATAAGGAGTAGTTGCAGTCCTTACACTTTCCAAATCAAACTTCATGAGGATGTCTTGCACATACTTTTCTTGACTGATGAAAATACCATCTGCTTTTCGCTTGACTTGAAGGCCCAAGAAGAATGTAAGCTCACCCATTGCACTCATCTCAAACTCACTTTTCATTAATTTTTCAAATTCCCTACACCAAGCCTCCTTAGTGGAGCCAAAGATAATGTCATCCACATAGACTTGAACTAGGATAATATCCCTGGAGTTTTTCTTGATGAAAAGTGTCTTATCAATAGCACATCTTCTGTAGCCATGTTTCAACAAGAATGAAGACAGCCTAGCATACCATGCTCTTGGTGCTTGATGAAGCCCATAGAGTGCTTTAACAACCTTGTACACCTAATCAGGATTCTGTGGGTCCACAAAGGCTTTGGGTTGAGTTACATAAACTTCTTCTTCAATTTCTCCATAAAGAAAGGCACTTTTTACGTCCATCTAATAAACCATGAAACCCATATATGAGGCAAAGGCTGAGAAGAGTCTAATGGCTTCCACTCTTGCCACTGTAGCAAACACTTCATCATAATCAATACCTTCTTCTTGCTTGTATCCTTGAGCTACCAACCTTGCCTTATTTCTGACCACAATCCCCCTTGCATCCTTTTTTCACTTTAAGATCCATTTTGTCCCAATTGCATATTTACCATCAGGCAATGGCACAAGTTTCCAGACATTTTGATTTAAGAACTGTTGCATTTCTTCCTACATAGCAGCAACCCATTCTGAATCTGCAAGAGCTTGGGCTACACTTGTGGGTTCAACTTGAGACAGGAAATAAGCAAAGAGACAATGAATATAGTCTATGTGATTGTTCCTTTGTTGATCCAGAATGTAGCACATAAATGCAGTCTCACCAAACTTTGTCTTCTTCACCTTACTTCTTGTCTGAACAGATGAAGTAGGATCACCAATAATCTAAGATTGTTGATGAACAGTGTTAATCCTTTTAGTAGCAATAGGACTAACATCAACTGAGGTTGGTAGGTTAGTGATAGTAGGTCCAAAATCATCATCATATGAAGAGGAACTGAAGATGCATGTGCTTAATTGATGATGAATACCTTCCAACTCAGAACTAGAAGATTGGGAATCAGCAAGAATAGATAGACTTGGAAATCGAATGGGAGGTTCATTGAAACCCAATAAGTCAGCAAGTGGAGTAGTAGAGGGGAATAGTAGGAACAACATCACCACCAGGGGGAATGGAAACACTACCAGCAGAATTGGTAGGACCAGCAGAATTGGTATCAGCAGAAACTGGAACACTACCAACAGAAACTGAACCACTACCAGCACATCAATGTTCCTGCGGGCTTCAATAGCTTCTTGTTTCAATAGTTCCACTGTGTCTTTGGAGAATTCAAAACCAAACTTTTTAGCTGCTTCTTTTGCTTCATGCTCTTGTCTTTGAAGCTTAGCAAAGTCTTTTGCATAACTTGAATCACTTGTAGTCACACCAGAAGAGTCTTTAGTAGGAAAAGAAGGAACAACAATAGGTTGTTCATCACAATCTGAGTCTGAATCATCATCTGAGGCACTTGTAATGTTTGTTTGTAAAACTTGTGGACCTGCGGAGTGATTAGATTTGAAACGAGTATAACCAAGATGATCAGTTAAATAGTCAAGGTCAAAGTACCATTCCTGACCTGCCCCCTGAACATTAGGTTTATCCTCAAGAAATCTCAGATTAAGTGTTTCCTCTATCCTTTTGGCAGATAAATTATAAACCCTGTAAGCCTTACTATAAGCAGAATAACCAAAAATATACCCCTCATTAGCTTTCCCTTCAAATTTACCCAAATGATCACTGGTATTCAAGATAGTCACATGATATCCAAAAGGTTTAAAGTAGCTAATGGTAGGAACCTTCCCAGACAAAAGTTCATAAGGTGTTTTGTTGTGAGGTCTAGTAATCAATAGCCTATTCAAAACATAACAAGCAGTGCTAACTGCTTCAGTCCAAAACATGGTAGGAAATTTAAAGTCAGCAAGCATAGATCTTGTTGCTTCTATAAGGGTTCTATTCTTTCTTTTAGAAACCCCATTCTGTTGTGGAGTCCTGGCATTGCTATATTCCCTTTTAATTCCCTTAAACCCACAGAGTTCTATTAATTTTGCAATTTTTAAACTTTGTCCCATTGTCACACCTTTTAGCTTTAACCTTTTTGTTTAGCTAGTTTTCAATGAGGATAATAAACTCTTTAAGTGTCTGAAAAGTTTCATCCTTAGACCCCAAAAATAATAACCAACAAAACCTGCTATAGACATCAGTAACCACAAGGAAATAGTACATGTGATCAATGATTCTGATAAAAGTAGGACCAAAAAGATCCATATGAAGAAGCTAAAGAGGTTCTGATATGGCGCTCACTGTAGTAATGGCCTTGTAGGAAGCTTTATGTTGCTTTCCTTTGTTGCAGTCCACACAGTTATGCTCATTAGTGAAGACTTTGGAAGGAAGCCTGTGGACCAATCCATGTTTTGCAAGCTTGTTGATGGTTTTAAAGTTCACATGTGCCATCCTTCTATGCCATTTGTTAGATTCATCCAAGGATGCTTTTGCCACCAAACAAGCCAGATCACCTTCAGGCTGGACATCATTTAGATTGAATGTATAAAGATTGTGTCACCTTGGAACTTTAAGCACAACCTAACTTTCATCAGGTACCTTGAAGTCTTTATAAAGCACAATACATTCATTTTCAGTGAAGAGAACACTGTTCTTCTTGTCATAAATTTGTGATATAGAAAAAATATTGAAATGATTAAGCTCTTTCATATAATAAACATTTTCAAAATCCAGCTTGGCAGTCCTAATGGTTCAATTCCCAGTTATCTTGCCATCTCCTCCTCCAAAAGTGACAGTGCATCCATGCACAGAAACCAAATCATGCAGTCTTTCTTTGTTCCCTGTCATACTCCTAGGACAACCACTGTCAACTAAACCTAAATCTTTATTCTTATGAGGATCATCTTATAAATAAAAGAAATGTACAACAACATTAGTATCTATGGAGACCCAAGTCATGACTTACTTGCGCCGAACATGTAGATCAACAAGATTTAAACCATGTAGATTGACGAGATCCACCATTGTTCTTGGACCCCTTCTTTAAGTATGGTTTGCTTTGTTTCCAAGAACAACCGGCTGAGGACTTAACAGCAGTGTCCCATCTTCCCCCCCCCCCCCGTATACATTGGGTCATAATAAACAGGCCTATATCAATTCTGAAAATAAGTGCTTGTAGGTCTGATTAAAGGTCTAGCAACATTTCTTTTCCAATGAGTTAGAAAAGGTCTACCAGCAGAATCAGGCTTACCAGCAGGAACTGGTTTACCAGTAGAAACTGGTTTACCAGCATGATTAGTCCTTTCAGCCCGTATATGAGTTTCTTGAGGAACAAATGGGGGAATATTATTCACATCATTCCATATTGGTCTAGATTTCTTTTGGTTAGCACACACACCCAATCTTTTCTCATAATAATCACAATCCTTAATAAGATGATAAGTACTACCACAAAAAAAAAATTCTTCCTAAAATATTTGTTTATAACATGAGATGTCTTATTACAAAAAAACTTATTAAAACCAAAGTCAGAAATTGATTGTTTTTAACATAATTAAAAGGAATGTCTTCAAAAGAAGTTGTCTTTGAAATGGATTCATCAGCAGCTACTCTTAGGGAAATGTTAGGATTTAAAAAATCCACGAGTTAAAGAGTCGGTCACCTCAAGTATATGTACTCGTTAGAAAGCTCGTAGTCATAGTTTTGTTATGTTAATAAGTAGTCTAATATGTAACACCGTGGAGGACGGACAGGTCTTTACCTACTGTATGCCTGATCCATAGCCCGTAAGAGGCGTACTTTGTAAGACACTATAAATACCCTCTACCTCCCGAGGTAGGGGGTTGGAGCTTCAATACCATTTTTCTTTGTTTTACATAGTTCCCAACTCTCTTCTCTTTCTCTCTCTAAAATTTTCTCTCTCTAAACCTTTTATACGCCTACTTTGAATCATGTTTTTATGTGTTTGTGAAATCCAATATACTACAATTGGTATCAAGAGCCATGGTTTGATCACTCATCTTTCATGTTCTTGGTTTTAGTGGATTTCATAAGGTTTTTGGGGTTAAAAGTGTTTAGAAGAGTTTGAATCATTTGGATCATTTTTAGTGTTAAAGTTTGGATTTTGATTGTACCTTTGTGTTTAGAATCACCATATGTGCTTAGGTTTTGAATTGGAAGGCTCGAATTATCGTGGTTGGGTTGTTTTTGGATTGTAAAGTAGTTGTTTTTTAAAAGTTGTACTAAGCAAGTTGCGTCTCGTATAGCGTTACTTCAAAGCGAGATGGTGTGTTGCTTGAAGCGAGTTGTCACTGAAGCGACTTGTTACTTAAGCGAGTTGTCGCCTAAGTTAGCTGCTTAGAAAGCGAGTTGTCTATTTATGCGAGTTGTCTCTTAAGCGATTTTTCGTTTAAGCGAGTTGTCTTGGAAGCAGCTTAAGCGATTTGTCACTTAAGCGAGTTGGATTCTAAGCTAGTTGTGCTCTAAGAGAGTTGGTTTTATGCGACTTAGCTATTAAGCGAGTTGTCTCATTATGCGACTTGTGTTCTATGCGACTTGTCTTTTAAGCGAGTTGTCCACCAAGTGAATTGATTAAGCGAGTTGACCTCAAAGCTAGTTGGTTAGGGTGCGACTTGTCAAGTTCACTACTTGTCTATTGAGACTTGTCACTTCTTCGTGCTACATTTCTCAGTTGTTCTTTTGAATTAGTAAATCCCGTGAAAGAACCAATTTCCCAGTTTAATCAAAGAATAGTAAAATCCCGTAGAATCTGTAATCATGTCTAACAACGTACCTACTATCATTTCTTCTGTTGCTGATGATGTTCAAGCTGCTGGATCCGACACTCGTCCTCCAATGCTTGACATAACTGATTATGACTCATGGGCTCAACGAATCAGGTTGTACTGTTTGGGAAAGGAAAATGAGGTTAACATTCTCAAATCAATTGATGAAGGACCTTATCAGATTGAGACTACCAGAGACATACTTGAAACAGCTAGCAGCAGTAACATACTCTGCTTTAGTGGAGGATGTGGCCATAATGGTCTGCTTCTTGCATTGCCAGGAGATCAACCTCCTCCCGTAAACTGACAACCCCCCAGTAGTAGATTTTCTATCAAAATTGGCACCAGCATAGTCACTATCACTGTAGGCTTCCAACACAAATGGAGGATCCCTAGGATACCAAAGACCCAGTTTAGGTTGGCCTTTGAGATACTTGAAGATTTTCTTGACTGCATTCAAGTCGGAAGTCAATGGTGTAACATGATCCCTGGAACAAGCACTGACTGCAAACTTAATATCAAGCCTGGAAGCTGTCAAATACATGAGAGAACCTATCATTGATCTGTATAGATGAACATTGACAGCATCATCTGGTTCATTTTTTGACTTAGGCTTGGGAGCTTCATAAGGAGTAGTTGCAGTCCTTACACTTTCCAAATCAAACTTCATGAGGATGTCTTGCACATACTTTTCTTGACTGATGAAAATACCATCTTGCTTTCGCTTGACTTGAAGGCCCAAGAAGAATGTAAGCTCACCCATTGCACTCATCTCAAACTCACTTTTCATTAATTCTTCAAATTCCCTACACCAAGACTCATTAGTGGAGCCAAAGATAATGTCATTCACATAGACTTGAACTAGGATAATATCCCTGGAGTTTTTCTTGATGAAAAGTGTCTTATCAATAGCACCTCTTCTGTAGCCATGTTTCAGCAGGAATGAAGACAGCCTAGCATACCATGCTCTTGGTGCTTGATGAAGCCCATAGAGTGCTTTAACAACGTTGTACACCAAATCAGGATTTTGTGGGTCCACAAAGGCTTTAGGTTGAGTTACATATACTTCTTCTTCAATTTCTGCATAAAGAAAGGCACTTTTTACGTCCATCTGATAAACCATGAAACCCATATATGAGGCAAAGGTTGAGAAGAGTCTAATGGCTTCCACTCTTGCCACTGTAGCAAACACTTCATCATAATCAATACCTTCTTCTTGCCTGTGTCCTTGCGCTACCAACCTTGCCTTATTTCTGACCACAATCCCCCTTGCATCCTTTTTTCACTTTAAGATCCATTTTGTCCCAATTGCATATTTACCATCAGGCAATGGCACAAGTTTCCAGACATTTTGATTTAAGAACTGTTGCATTCTTCCTACATATCAGCAACCCATTCTGAATCTGCAAGAGCTTAGGCTACACTTGTAGGTTCAACTTGAGACAAGAAACAAGGAAAGAGACAATGATGATAGTCTATGTGATTTTTCCTTTGTTGATCCAGAATGTAGCACAGGAATGCAGTCTCACCAAACTTTGTCTTCTTCACCTTACTTCTTGTCTGAACAGATGAAGTAGGATCACCAATAATCTGAGATTGTGGATGAACAGTGTTAATCCTTTTAGTAGCAATAGGACTAACATCAACTGAGGTTGGTAGGTTAGTGATAGTAGGTCCAAAATCATCATCATATAAAGAGGAACTAAAGATGCATGTGCTTAATTGATGATGAATACCTTCCAACTCAGAACTTGAAGATTGGGAATTAGCAAGATCAGATGGACTTGGAAATCGAATGGGAGGTTCATTGAAACCCAATGAGTCAGCAGATGGAGTAGTAGAGGGAACAGTAGGAACAACATCACCACCAGGGGGAATGGAAACACTACTAGCAGAATTGGTAGGACCAGCAGAATTCGTACCAGCAGAAACTGGAACACTACCAACAGAAACCGAACCACTACCAGCACATTAATGTTCCTGCGAGCTTCAATAGTTGCTTGCCTCAATAGTTCCACTGTGTCTCTGGAGAATTCAAAACCAAACTTTTCAGCTGCTTCTTTTGCTTCATCCTCTTGTCTTTGAAGCTTAGCAAAGTCTTCTGCATAACTTGAATCACTTGCAGTCACACCAGAAGAGTCTTTATGCTCACTACCTGAAAAGTGGTTAGTAGGAAAAGAAGGAACAACCATAAGTTGTTCATCACAATGTGAGTCTGAATCAACATTTGAGGCACCTGCAATGTTAGTTTTTGAAACTTGTGGACCTGCAGATTGATTAGATTTGAAACAAGTATAACCAAGATGATCAGTTAAAGAGTCAAGGTCAAAGTACCCTTCCTGGCCTACCCCCTTAACATTAGGTTTATCCTCAAGAAATCTCAGATTAAGTGTTTCCTCTATCCTTTTGGCAGATAAATTATAAACACTGTAAGCCTTACTATGAGTAGAATAACCAAAAATATACCCCTCATTAGCTTTCCCTTCAAATTTACCCAAATGATCACTGGTATTCAAGATAGTCACATGATATCCAAAAGGTTTAAAGTAGCTAATGGTAGGAACCTTCCCAGAAAAAAGTTCATAAGGTGTTTTGTTGTGAGGTCTAGTAATCAATAGCCTATTCAAAACATAACAAGCAGTGCTAACTGCTTCAGTCCAAAACATGGTAGGAAATTTAGAGTCAGCAAGCATAGATCTTGTTGCTTCTATAAGGGTTCTATTCTTTCTTTTAGCAACCCCATTTTGTTGTGGAGTCTTGGCATTGCTATATTCCCTTTTAAATCCCTTAGACCCACAGAGTTCTATTAATTTTGCAATTTTTTAACTCTGTCCCATTGTCACACCTTTTAGCTTTAACCTTTTTGTTTAGCTGGTTTTCAATGAGGATAATAAAGTCTTTAAGTGTCTGAAAAGTTTCATCCTTAGACCCCAAAAAGAATACCCAACAAAACCTGCTATAGACATCAGTAACCACCAGGAAATAGTACTTGTGATCAATGCTTCTGATAAAAGTAAGACAAAAAGATCCATATGAAGAAGCTAAAGAGGTTCTGATATGGCGCTCACTGCAGTAATGGTCTTGTAGGCAGCTTTATGTTGCTTTCCTTTGTTGCAGGCTACACAGTTATGCTCATTAGTGAAGACTTTGGAAGGAAGCCTGTGGACCAATCCATGTTTTGCAAGGTTGTTGATGGTTTTAAAGTTCACATGTGCCATCCTTCTATGCCATTTGTTAGATTCATCCAAGGATGCTTTTGCCACCAAACAAGCCAGATCACCTTCAGGCTGGACATCATTTAGATTGAATGTATAAAGATTGTGTCTCCTTGGAACCTTAAGCACAACCTGACTTTCATCAAGTACCTTGAAGTCTTTAGAAAGCACAAGACATTCATTTTCAGTGAAGAGAACACTGTTCTTCTTGTCACAAATTTGTGATACAGAAAATAGATTGAAATGATTAAGCTCTTTCATATAATAAACATTTTCAAAATCCAACTAGGCAGTCCTAATGGTTCCATTCCCAGTTATCTTGCCATCTCCTCCTCCAAAAGTAACAGTGAATCCATGCACAGAAACAAAATCATGCAGTCTTTCTTTGTTCCCTGTCATACTCCTAGAACATCCACTGTCAACTATACCTAAATCTTTATTCTTATGAGGATCATCCTACAAATAAAAGAAATGTACAACAACATTAGTATCTATGGAGACCCAAGTCATGACTGACTTGGGCCTGCCTTGTGGATCAAGAAGATTTAAACCATGTAGATTGATGAGATCCACCATTGTTCTTGGACACCTTCTTTAAGTATGGTTTGCTTTGTTTCCAAGAACAACTTGTTGAGGACTTAACAGCAGTTTCCCATCCCCCCCGTATACATTGGGTCATAATAAACAGGCCTATATCAATTCTGAAAATAAGTGCTTGTAGGTCTGATTAAAGGTCTTGCAACATTTCTTTTCCAATGAGTTGGAAAAGGTCTACCAGCAGAATCAGGCTTACCAGCAGGAACCGGTTTACCAGTAGTAAAAGTCCTACCAGTAGAAACTGGTTTACCAGCAGGATTAGTCCTTTCAGCCCGCATATGAGTTGCTTGAGGCACAAATGGGGGAATATTATTCACATCATTCCATATTGGTCTAGACTTCTTTTGGTTAGCACACACACCCAATCTTTTCTCAAAATAATCACAATCCTTAATAACATGATAAGTACTACCACAAAAAAAACAAGATTTCTTCCTAAAATATTTTTTTATAACATGAGATGTCTTATTACAAACAAACTTATTAAAACCAAAGTCATAAATTGATTGTTTTTAACAGAATTAAAAGGAATGTCTTCAAAATGTTAGGATTTAGAAAATCCACGAGTTAAAGAGTCGGTCACCTCAAGTATATGTACTCGTTAGAAAGCTCGTAGTCATAGTTTTGTTATGTTAATAAGTAGTCTAATATGTAACACCATGGAGGACGGACGGGTCTTTACCTACTGTATGCCTGATCCACAGCCCGTAAGAGGCGTACTTTGTAAGACACTATAAATACCCTCTACCTCCCGAGGTAGAGGGTTGGAGCTTCAATACCATTTTTCTTTGTTTCACATAGTTCCCAACTCTCTTCTCTTTCTCTCTCTAAAACTTTTATACGCCTACTTTAAATCATGGTTCTATGTGTTTGTGAAATCCAATATACTACAATTGGTATTAAGAGTCATGGTTTGATCACTCATCCTTCATGTTCTTGGTTTTAGTTGATTTCATAAGGTTTTTGGGGTTAAAAGTGTTTAGAATAGTTTGAATCATTTGGATCATTTTTAGTGTTAATGTTTGGATTTTTATTATACCTTTGTGTTTAGAATCATCATATGTGCTTAGGTTTTGAATTGGAAGGCTTGAATCATCGTGGTTGGGTTGTTTTTGGATTGTAAAGTAGTTGTTTTTTAAAAGTTGTACTAAGCGAGTTGCGTCTCGTATAGCGTTACTTCAAAGCGAGTTGGTGTGTTGCTTGAAGCGAGTTGTCACTGGTTTACTTGTTACTTAAGCGAGTAGTCGCCTAAGTTAGCTGCTTAGAAAGCGAGTTGTCTATTTCTGCGAGTTGTCTCTTAAGCGGTTTTTCGTTTAAGCGAGTTGTCTTGGAAGCAGCTTAAGCGATTTGTCACTTAAGCGAGTTGGGTTCTAAGCGAGTTGTGCTCTAAGCGAGTTGGTTTTATGCGACTTAGCTATTAAGCGAGTTGTCTCATTATGCGACTTGTGTTCTATGCGACTTGTCTTTTAAGCGAGTTGTCCACCAAGCGAGTTGATTAAGCGTGTTGACCTCAAAGCTAGTTGGTTAGGGTGCGACTTGTCAAGTTCACTACTTGTCTATTGAGACTTGTCACTTCTTCGTGCTACATTTCTCGGTTGTTCTTTTGATTTAGTAAATCCCGTGAAAGAACCAATTTCCCGGTTTAATCAAAGAATAGTAAAATCCCGTAGAATCTGTAATCATGTCTAACAACGTACCTACTATCATTTCTTCTGTTGCTAATGACGTTCAAGCTGCTGGATCCGACACTCGTCCTCCAATGCTTGGCAGAACTGATTATGACTCATGGGCTCAACGAATCAGGTTGTGCTCTTTGGGAAAGGAAAATGGGGTTAACATTCTCAAATCAATTGATGAAGGACCTTATCGATTGAGACTACCGAGACATACTTGAAACAGCTGATGGTTCAGTGATCTTAGGTTTGGATAGACCAAAGACGTATGATGAGCTCAATGAAAAGGAGAAAATAGATAATGATGCGATATCGTGGCTTCAAACATCATACTTTAGGGTCTACCAAAAGTCATCTACAAGCTAATCAATCACAACACCAAGCCAAGGCGCTTTGGGACAATGTTAAGATGCTCCTCTCTAGTTCTGAATTGACCAAAGAAGACAGGGAATCTCAATTGTATGATGATTTTGAGAACTTTAAGATGAACCCCGAGAAAGTGTCACCAATACTATGTGAGGTTTCACAAACTTGTGAATGATATGAGGAATATCAAAATGACCATGCCAAATATTCAGCTCAATTCAAAGTTTGTGAACAACACGAATCCCGAATGGCACAAATTTGTCACCTCAGTTAAGCTAACCAAAGGATTAAGGCACGCCAACTATGAACAATTGTATGCCTTCCTAATTTAGAATGAGAAGCATGCTATGTTTGAACGAATGATTCTTGAAAAGTTCAAATCTAATCATGGAGATGCAAGCTCATCAAATGACTCAACAGCATTCTACACAAATTTAGGAATTACCACTAAAGCTTCTCAAGTCATACCAACGGGTAACGGTAACCACAAGCTCATTCCAAACCCATCATATAAGCCTCCAGACTCAAACACAATCATGGAACATTTCATCAATCAACTGGCTTTATGGTTAAGCAAAATCTGAACCTCACTCCACACACTAAAGATAATATCAAAACTGCATCCAATCTACACAATCATGCTATTGTCAAAGATGGTAAGATCATGGTGCAACCAGTGCAAAGAAGACAGTATGAACAAGGAAAGGGTGGAGTAGGTGGAGGGTATGTGGCTAATCAGAATCGTGGAAGGAATGCAAATCAAGGACAAGGAAATCCAATGAAGTGCTACAACTGTGGCGGTGAAGGACATATTGCAAGGAACTGCACATCTCCAAAACGCTCTCAAAATGCAGAGTATTTCAGTGGACAAGATGATGCCGGTGC
Source organism: Chrysanthemum makinoi (assembly GCA_910596185.1). Taxonomy (NCBI): domain Eukaryota; kingdom Viridiplantae; phylum Streptophyta; class Magnoliopsida; order Asterales; family Asteraceae; genus Chrysanthemum; species Chrysanthemum makinoi. The sequence continues at coordinate 37,845,484 of OU343219.1, forward strand.
AAGCTCGTGACAAGTGGAGCGGTTTTGGATGAAGAAGAGTTGACGCTTCTTGCCGAGGAAATGCCAAAACAAATGATGTTGATGTGGATGAGCAGCCAATTCAGGAAATAGGTCACAATCATCAAAATGCCTTTCAAGTTGCTGACTGTGATGCATTTGACTCTGATGTCGATGATGAACCTACTGCCTAGACAATCTTCATGGCTAGCATTTCACCAATGGTCTCTCCAAAGGTCTCATAACCACAACAGGCTGGTCCATCCAAAGATTCAATCATTTCAGAGGTATTAAAATTATACGATGATGTTGATGAGTGATAACGCTACACGCGTCGTTCGAGGTCAAGGAAACTTCCTTTTCTTCGAGCAAGTTTTATAACACCCTAGGCAGTGAACCTAATCTTTGTAGTGTAGTAATTAGGGTAAGCCACGGGTATTGATATCGTTCTCTAGGGGAATAGGAATGCTAGTAAGGAGTTACTACGCTACGGTTAAGGTTGAGGAGGATTATTTTTGTATTTTTATATTTTATGAAATGGAAAGGTACTAATCTCGTATTGGACCTGGGGTTTTGGTATATCTACCGATTACTCTACTATTATCTAATTATCTAAACTAAGGTTGTGGGAGTCTATGTCTAATTAATGTGTGCTCAGATGATAGTTTAAAGATGTGTTTACTTAGGTTATACTACTCCCAATTATCTCCTATTGATGGTTGAGTTGTCACGCCCTTATTCTTAGTTGCATTGTGTGTCTAAAGTTGTAGGGTATGCGTTTCTCCCTAACTCTTTGAACTTACCAAAGGGTCTCGCCTACAAAACCCACTAGGGATAATAAACTCTTACTCTAAGGCACTCTTTGGATAATTTAGCCTACAACTACCAGTAATCATATTCTAAGAGGTTCACAAAGATGAATCAAGCATTAAGTACACAACGAATGACCTATCGTGATTACTAGTTCATTGATCAACTAAGATAAGAAACAACCAATCAATATTTAATAATTAAGTTTCATACTTCCTAAGCAAACACACAAATAAATTAGCCGAACATGGAGAACATGCAAGCATACACACAAATAATCAAAGACATAATTGAATTAATGAAGTAAATACTTATCTTGATGTAAGATAGGGTTTAAAACCCTAAAATACTGTACAAGACACCTTAGGTTCGGTTTTAGGTTTTCACTCCAAAAGACTCTCTAAAACCAAAAATTCGATTCTATATATAAGATTACATATGCGACGGCGCCACCTTATGTTTAGTGACACCGCCGTCGCCGCCATTAGGGTTTCGCTTGGCCACGTTAACCTTGGCGACGGCGCACCTTATGTCCGTGACGCCGCCCTCTTCGCTTCGACGCCGTCTCGATTGCATCTAGGCCGCTTGAGTAGCGACGGCCTACTCTTTTCACAACTAGACGCCGCCACTTGAAAATACGAAGTTTTGGGTTCTCAACCGTCGCGAAAATCCTTGGACGGCGCGCACTTAGCACCTGACGCCGTCTTTCTAATTTCAAAGAATCGTGGAGTGTCCCGATTTTGACTTTGGCCATTTTCTTCATATATTCGCGCCTTTTCGTCCAAATAAGTGCCATTCCAAAGATTTTGCCTTCAAGAGACCTAAAAAGTGAAAAGGAACGATATTAAGCAATAACGGATACAAAGTGATCAAATAAGGGCTAAAACGACCCCTCAAAATGGTACCTTTTAAAACCTTATCAAATATCCCTACACTTGTTATTTGCTTATCCTCAAGCAAATGTGCTTTTAACCAATTAATTTATCAGTTAGGGGTCATGAAGCATTAATTCAAAACGATCCACAACACATATAAGCCCCGCAAAAGTCATAACAAGCACGAAAATTATAGACTAGCACCTCACATGGGGTGTTTGGATACTCACATCTCTCTCGGGTGTATATATGAAATATTACAAATAGGAAATGGAATATAAACACTCATTAACCGGTCCTAGTACATAGATTACCATAGGCTTGAGAATAGATCAAACCACCATCGCTTTGGCGTAAGCACCTAGGAAAGACTATCAAAGAGGTCTTTTAAAGGGTTGTAATGTTAGGCTTACGGTAGGGAAACAAAGGGTTTGGTAGGAAAGACTATCAAAGAGGTCTCTATGTTAAATGCATACGAAGAATGGCGTTGCTAAGCCAAGACTCGACACTCTAAACTCTAGATAACTGAAATAAATAAACATAAAATTAAAGATAGATGTAGGATGGTAGCCCGTATGGTTTTTTTTTTTTTTTTCAACACTCTATTTTTTTTTTTTCTTTTTTTTTCATACACTTTTACTCTACCATCCTCTATGGTAACATCAAAATACTAGGGATTTATAGGCATATCCCTACACTTGAGTTTTTATTACTCTAACACTAATTTGACCCGAATTGAAAAGATCATTATTATGCAAACAAAGGGAATTAGAATTTTTAACGTTCCCTTCCCGTCATTTCATAAACTTTAACTTTTCCCATGAATCCCAATCGTCCCAAAACTGTATACAAAGGATATGACTCGACTTAGCAACTTATGCAAGCAACCAGATAATTGAACTAAGGGTTTGGGGTGATAACAAACATTTGCACTAAAAGTGATTGCATAAGGGGTAGGCTAAGGCGATTTGGGTGTATATTTGGGGGTGGGGTGTAAACAATGCTCTTCATTGATATTCCGGAAAAACCAAAAGATCACGAGAACCGCGAAAAGGATAGGCTCTGAGGGGTTAACTAGGGGTATCGTGTACTAAATATGAGTACAACGCAAAAGGTGTGGGGGAATTACTCAACCGATTTGGAAGAAGTAATTATATTACGGGTATCAAACAAGGGTTATCCTAATGCCTCTTATCATTTAGTTATTCCTAACTACACAAGTGTAGTCTCACTTGCCATCTCGGAATGCATCACAAAACAAGTTCTAGAATCTATTATACTACCGGTTCACACTCTAAGCATTGAAGATGAATGCTTTTAATTCCTACTAATCTAAGGGCTTATCCTCACATTTTGGGTGGAATTTGGGTGGTAAAGGGTTTTTGTGCTAATCATGCAACTTCCTATCCATGAGACGCTTTTGTTAAGACTAATGGCCCACTCCTATATGTCATGAAAAATTTTAAATTTGGTGCCAAAATTACCCTAACCGACATTTTCTCATGGTTTATTACACAATTACAATTGGACAAAGCAAATAGTCAAGGATAAGCATAGTTTCAAAGTTCCCGTTTTATTTTCCCTCCCTACACTTAAACTGAACATTGTCCCCAATGTTCCCCGAAAGTATCAAAGTTATGATAAAATAAGGTAATCAAAAACGAAAGAAACTAGTACTCCCCTGATTAGCTCGGTAGGATCCGTGTAAAGTGGTGGTTAAATCCTTTTCAAGAAGAATTATTGCGTGAAAAGCTCCTTCCAATCTTATGTAACTTCTTCCCGACAAACTAAACCTCGCACACTTGAAAACAAACGAAAACCTTCGCAAGAAAATCGGCGGTAATATAATATATATAAGACTCGATTTAAACTAGGATATAATGCTTGTGGAATGGATGTTTACGGAATTTCTAAGAAAATTAAGACTGGAAAATTCCAAAAATTTATAAGTAGCTCGTAAAATGAGAAAAAATAATCTGATGTTTTTACTCCTTCCTCGACAAGTAGGTTGCAATCTCGATGCTCAAAGTTATCCTCGACAAAACCGGGTTCATGATTTTCTAGAAAAATTCTCGAAAATTTACATCTTTAGAATCTGAAAATTTCTCGTAAAACATCCATTATGACTCGATACAAGCATTTGACTCGAACAAATAAACATGTATATCTTTTAAATAATTGTAATTCTCATGTTCACGTTTCTTTTGAAAATGTGTGTAATCCTCCCTACACTTATCCCTTATGTAAAATACCTTTATATGTAATTAAGACGAGGTTAAAGACAAAATAAAGCATTTTTACAAATTCAAACATGAGAATAAACAATTAATAAAAGATATACGAACACAAATGAAAATGAAAAACAAATACACATGGGTTGCCTCCCAAGAAGCGCTTGTTTTTTTCGAGTCACGAGCCTGACTCTACCCTTATTTAACGGATAAAGGGGAGGTTTTCCCTACACTTAAGTTTAAGTGCGGGTGATAGTAGCTATACACACCCTTAGGGTGGAAATTTGCTACGTGAGGAGAGGGTGATGGGTGATTTATATGCTCAAAGGAGTGTGCTCCATTCATTATAACCTTACCTAAGTCTATTAGTGTAGCGGGTGAATCAAATCTCTCTCCTAAAAATGGATCATCTTTTATCAACTTCAAAAGATTCTTAGTTAAGGATCCATCTTGACCTAACAAACCCGGTTTAAAACCCATAGTGTTTCTTGTTATCAACCATGAATGGGTGATATAAGTGTGTAAGGTCATGGGTTGCTCCTATATTAGCTTCCACTCTACATGGCCTAGAATCTACCACTTTTATCAAGCAACTACCCAGACTATCTATTTTGATGGGTGGATTGGGGCCTAATTCAATTCCAAGATTCACATCTAAAGACGGAAAATTGGGCAAGGTTTTTGGTTGAGGCTCCGGTTCATCAAAATTAGGGACTTCCCTAGGACTAAGAGAGAGGTCATGACAACAAGCATCTAAACCTACATTCTATAGTGGTGTTTGGTCCAAAGGTTCTCTATCAATCGGGGTTCCTATAGTCTCTTCTACTTCTTTCGGGTAAGTTATAGGTGATGTGTGCTCCTCAAGTGATGTTAGGACTTGTGGGTTATCCGATGGGATTGGATTTTCTACTCTATCCTCCATCTTATCAAGATCACCTATGTATTCATTTTGTACTCGTGGTAGCCTAACCATGACATGCACCTTGGCACCTCAACTCTAATCATCTCCTTCCTAAACAACCTTTCCTAATCAAGTTTCCAAATTGAAAATAGGTCTAAAGATTCGTTTTATGGGTCCCATGTTCCACTTCTAAATTGGGCGTGAATCTCAAAGGTTTCCCATGCAATTCTAACACCACGCCCCCAAATATCCCCATCCGCTACATAGTCAAGTCTCCTTTAGGTTTCGTACCGATACGAGTGTAAAAGAATTGTAGTGGAAACAAGAAATCAATACCATGATAAAGGACTTTTGTAATAAATATTTAATTGAGTCCACGCCTCCCGAAAGGATTCATCATGGTGTTGCCGAACCTCAAGATCTCATTTTGGAGTGGAAGGGGTAAATTATGTAGTAGATTTCGCCGATTGGTGAAAGTTTTGACAGATTCGCGTTCTCCATAACGGCTAACGGAATAGTCAATGAAAATGGTTACAAACAAAGGTCACGAAGAAGGGGGATAGACTACGAGGAAGCTAAAATTGAGAAAAAGTTTACTTGATAGGAATCAAGCAAAGAAACCTAAACGAGGTGGACTACTAACTAGCTATTCTATTCTCGCAAATACCTAAAAACTTAATAACGCTATACGCCGCCGTCGGGTTCAAGGAAACTTCCTTTTCTTCGAAAGCAAGTTTTATAACACCCTAGGCAAAGTGAACCTAATCGCTGTAGTGTAGTAATTAGGTAAGCCACGGGTATTGATATCGCTCTCTAGGGGAATAGGAATGCTAGTAAGGAGTTACTACGCTACGGTTAAGGTTGAGGAGGATTATTTTTGTATTTTTATATTTTATGAAATGGAAAGGTACTAATCTCGGTATTGGATTGGGGGTTTTGGTATTTCTACCGACACCCTACTATTATCTAATTTTCTAAACTAAGGTTGTGGGAGTCTATGTCTAATTAATGTGTGCTCGTATGATAGTTTAAAGATGTGTTTACTTAGGTTATACTACTCCTTAATTATCTCCTATTGATGGTTGAGTTGTCACGTCCTTATTCTTAGTTGCTTTGTGTGTCTAAAGTTGTAGGGTATGCGTTTCTCCCTAACTCTTTGAACTTACCAAAGGGTCTCGCCTACAAAACCCACTAGGGATAATAAACTCTTACTCTAAGGCACTCTTTGGATAATTTAGCCTACAACTACTGTGTAATCATATTCTAAGAGGTTCACAAAGATGAATCAAGCATTAAGTACACAACGAATGACCTATCGCATTACTAGATCATTGATCAACTAAGATAAGAAACAACCAATCAATATTTAATAATTAAGTTTCATACTTCCTAAGCAAACACACAAATAAATTAGCCGGACATGGAGAACATGCAAGCATACACACAAATAATCAAAGACATAATTGAATTAATGAAGTAAATACTTATCTTGATGTAAGATAGGGTTTAAAACCCTAAAATACTGTACAAGACACCTTAGGTTCGGTTTTAGGTTTTCACTCCAAAAGACTCTCTAAAACTAAAAATTCGATTCTATATATAATATTACATATGCGATCGCTCACCTTATGTTTAGTGACGTTGTCGTCGCCGCCATTAGGGTTTCGCCTTGGCTACGTTAACCTTGCGACGGCGTCACCTTATGTCTGTGACGCCGCCCTTTCTTCGACGCCGTCCGGATTGCATCTAGGCCGTCTGAGTAGCGACGGCCTACTCTTTCACAACTAGACGCTGTCACTTGAAAATACGAAGTTTTGGGTTCGAACCGTCGAAAATCCTCGGACGGCGCCGCATTTAGCACTGACGCCATCGCCTTCTAATTTCAAAGAATCGTGAGTGTCTCGATTTTGACTTTGGCCATTTTCTTCATATATTCGAGCCTTTTCGTCCAAATAAGTGCCATTCCAGCATTTTGCCTTCAAGAGACCTAAAAAGTGAAAAGGAACTATATTAAGCAATAACGGATACAAAAGGTCTCAAATAAGGACTAAAACGACCCCTCACAATGGTACCTTTTAAAACCTTATCAATGAGCAAAAGATACATAACAAAGTACAATCACATGAAACTAATGAATCAGATATAGATAATGTCGGTAACAATAATATTGTCCCATATGATCAATATGTAATAGAAAGTGAAAGTGAGATTGTACCAAGTGATGCATCTTCTGCAGTCAATGATGACTATGTTTTTGATGAATACACTGCATGTACCCCTGATGATTCTGTTATCTCCGAATCAATGCCTATAAAGAACAAGTTGCCATTTATGAACAATGTGCTAAGTTTGAGTTAACTACCCGTGATGCAGGAAATGAATGACCAAATGCGTACAATTATTAGAAAAAGTAATTTTAGGGAAGAAATATTAAAACAAGAGCTAGATTCCTTAAAAGACAAACTAAAAAAAACTATTAAGCAAAAGCAAGAACTTCAAGAAAATGTTAAAGTGCTTAAACAGGAATTTAATGCTAAGGAATCAAAACTTTTAACCGATTTTTCCAACCTTAAAAGTTTGAAAACAAGCTTGAAAACAAGTTGTACGCATAAAGGAATACCATTCAGACGCTCACATGATCACTAAGCACGAGTCTTAGCTTATAAGCATAGTATTCCCCTAGTAGAAGTGCCAAATCCCGAGTACTGTAAAAAGGCTAAAGCTTTCCATAGGATTGTATATGATGGTAATGAGATCCTCAAGCCTAGGCACACACCATCATGTATTGGAAGCACAGAAGAGGATAGAAATTTAGAAGATGCCTCTAGGGAGAAAATGGATAAGAAGCTAAAAGATCCTTAGTGGAAAAAGCAAAACATAACGATCAAACCCCATGATTACACTAAGGAAAATTGGATTTCCCTGAACATCTTTAAGCCTCAAACTCAATTAACCCCAGAACAAGTTTTTTGGAAAAAAGACATGGATATGCAAAAAGCAAATGTACTTGTTGAAACAAATGCTCCCCTTAGGAAAGTGCCTCCAGCTACTGTGTATCCTCCGAATACACCAATGCATTTAGTTCCTAGAACCATTCCCACTAAGAGCAACACCTTAATCAGCCTGTATGTTGTTTATCAACTATTCAATGATTTTGAGAAGACATGTAAGAAGAGAATCACACCTACAGGGATAACTGAAGGGGAAAGGGGTTTTGAGCAAACTAAAGAATGTTGTTTAACTGAGGTCATGCCTTTCTTTAAAAAATTAAAAAATCAATTTGAGAGTCTTCAAAAGGGGATAGACTCAGAGATTAAGGAAATGGAAAAAGAATTTGATGCAATGATAGTTGAGGTTAATAATTATGAACGGGAACTAAAATATAATGAAATTGAAAGAAAGAATCTGCCAATCTTTAATGAGAACTTGATTTCGAGTTGTGTGGCTCAAGATGTGTTTTATATTATTACTAAGTACTCTATTACTGCTTCTCAATTTCATGAAATATCTGTTGCTTTGAAAGTTTCCCATGATCGTGTCATTGAGCTTCAAAACAAAAACTCAAAACTAAATGAGAAAATTGAACAGGATGATCACGATAATTTGGTAAAACACTTTTCTAAGTTGGAAGTTAAACATTTTGATTTGCAACTAAAATATCAACATCTCAAAGAAAATGTTAAAACCTCAAACATCAAGATATCCTCGGATGTTTCAGATTTTGATGCAGTTTTTGAAATAAACATACGTAACAAACAGATTCGATCTCACTGTAACACGATTAGAAAGTTGAAAACCCAAATTTCACATTTAAAGGGTGAAAAGAACAATGTGACTGGCTCCCAAATGCCTCCTCCTTTAGATTCTTAATTTTCTCAAAACTTTCATCTTCAAAACATCATTAACGTATTACAACAAGAAAATGAGAGTTTTCTAGAAGAAAATGAAAAGGTCAAATGACACTTCAAAGAGTTATACGACTCAATGAAAGTCACTCGTGATGAGAACAATGAAAACATAACTTCGTTACAAAAGGAAAGTGAGAATCTGAAGAGTCAGGTAAAAGGGAAAATGCCACTTGTCTTTAATGAGAATGTTGCATCAAAGGCATCTGCAGATTCTAAATATATTGTGACTGTCAAATACATTCCTCCTCATCTTAGAAATAATTAACTTGTGTTTCATAACTATTTCTGTCACCTTAAGGATAGTCTAGAATGTCTCCGTGAGATTGTAGAAGATGATAGCATAAATAAACCACTTGATAGTGAAATTAGGTATGCATGCTTATATGCCAAACGATCTCAGGAGTTGTTAGAATGTTTAAGAGCAACATGCCCTAAATCCTTATGTAAGAAAGATAAAGATGTGATGCCTTGTTCTATGCCTAGTGCTAAGTATTCAACCCATTCTATGCTGAAAGTCAAGCATGTGAGCTTTGATGTTCCTATAAGTACTTCAAATCTCAGCACTTCTAGATCAGGAATGCAAAAAGTAGCAAAACCAACTAATGTTCCCATAATTCCCTCTACAGGAGTAATCAGTGGTACAAAAGCAAGCGGGTCAAAGCCTCCAGGCAATACAAAGCAAGATAGGATCTCGCAAGCTAAGAGTGATCAATGGAAGAGAGTAGAAGACCACCCTAGGAACATTAAGTTTGATTTGAATAAAATGAATCATGTTGATTCTAGTATTAGCTATAAGCGTATTGTAATTAATTCGAATTCTGCTACTATTTGCAAAACATGTAATGAATGCTTGATGTCTGGTATTAATCATGAATGTGTTGTGAATGAGATGAGTAATACTGCAAAATTTCCTTTCAAAATGGTTAACACTAGTCAACATGATAATCAGGTCAGAAGACCAATGAGGAAGAGGGCTAGAAAACATTGGAAACCAACAGGAAGAAAATTTAGTAATGTCGGTTATCATTGGATACCTACTGGCCGTAAATTCAATCTTAATGAGTTGTGCCCTAAATTATCTAGATCAATGACCATTAGGAAATTGTTGCCCACTGGTAGAACTATACCTTTAAGAACTGAACATACTTTGAATAGATCTACTATTTCTACTAGCCCAACACCTACCTTTAATGATTTTATTGATTCTGCTTCTGAGGTGGATGTTCCAATCTCGTTCTCTAACCAAGTGGAACCCATTCTTGCATGGGGATCCCAATTATCCAGTTATCCATTCTTGTCTGTGTTCAACTGCAGGTCATTCAAATCGTTATGTGGTACTTGGACTCGTGCCAAGCATATGATCGAGACCGCCATGCTCATGAACTTCATGAGTAAATGTATTGGGACTGTTAGATTTGGGAATGACCATTTTGGTGCAATTATGGGATATGCAGATTATGTTGTTGGTGATAGTGTAATATCTAGGGTATATATGTTGAAGGTCTTGGTCATAACCTGTTTTCTGTTGGTCAATTCCGTGATTCCGATCTAGAGGTGGCTTTTAGAAAACATACTTGCTTCGTTAGAGAACTTGATGGTGTGGAACTTTTAAGAGGAACACATGATACAAACCTATACACCATCTCTATCGAAGATATGATGAAGTCTTCTCCAATCTGCTTGTTGTCAAAGGCTTCGAAAACAAAGCCATGGTTATGGCATCGTCGTCTCAATCACTTGAACTTCGGCACCATTAATGATCTTTCCGAAAGGACCTAGTTAGAGGCTTACCCAGATTAAACTATGAAAAGGATCATCTTTGTTCAAGATGCCAATTGGGAAAAGGTGAAATATGCCCACAAAACCAAACCCGCAAACTCAGTTATGGAAGTTCTTCATACTCTTCATATGGATTTGTGTGGACCTATGAGAGTGCAAACAATTAATGGGAAGAAATATGTGTTAGTCGTAGTTGATGAAACTCCAAATGTCATCATTAAACTTATCAAACAGCTGCAGGTTCGACTTAACAAGACTGTTAGAATCATCCAACGTATAATGGAACCGAAGTTTGTTAATAAAGAACTTAGTGAGTTTTATGAAACCGTGTTGGAATCGGCCATCAAAGAAGTGTTCCGTGTACTCCTCAACGTAATAGCTGTAGTTGAAAGACGAAATTGAACTCTTGTGGAAGCCGCAAGAACAATGCTGATTTATTCAAAGGTTCCCACGTTTCTCTGGGCTGAAGCCATTGCCACTGCATGCTACACCCAAAATCGATCCCTAATTCACACAACTCATAGAAAAACTCCATATGAACTTGTCCAAAATCGAAAACCTGATCTATCCTTCCTTCGTGTGTTTGGTGCTTTGTGTTATCCAACTAATAAGGGTCAAGATTTGGGTTAACTGAAAGCTAAAGCAGACATTGGAGTGTTTGTAGGATATGCACCAAACAGAAAAGGATCTACAATAAAAGAACCTGAAATATCATGGAAACAATTCACGTTATGTTCGATGAGCTGACCGGGCAAATGGCTCCAGGACAATCTAGTTCTGGACCCGCTTCTCAACTTTCATTAAGTAGTCCCCTTAGTTCCTCTCTTGTACAGAATTCCTCATCTGCAATTCCATATGTACCACCTTCGGAAGAAGATGTGAAGAAATTGTTTAATCCAATGTTTGATGAATACTTTGAATCTCAGGACAACATCCACTCTACTACTTCAACAGAGGCAGCTCCTATTTCGTCCAACACAGTCAATCCATCCATCTCTATGTCGTTATCACACGAAGCGCCTACTGCAGATCAGTCTTCATCATCCTAAACTCTTCCATCTTCAAGCGTACATAATGGAAATGTTATTGCAGTCTCAGATGAAGAAAACTCTTTTGCCACTCCAGAAAATGCACCGTTTGAAAATATTTTTGCCCCTGATCCATCATCGAACCATCTTTATCGTGGGAAAACAACTTGCTACCTCAGAAAATGGACACACGATCATCCGTTGGATAATATCATAGGGAATCCCTCTCGCCCGGTATCCACCCGTAAACAGCTTACAACAGATGCCTTATGGTGCTTCTTCAATTCCATACTATCAAAAGTCGAAGCAAAAGACGTCAAAACCGCTGTGTCAGAGGACAGTTGGTTCAATGCAATGCAGGAAGAATTTCATGAGTTTGACAGACTTGATTGTTGATACAAAAGTTGGGCTTTCCTTGTTCGGGGCTCCGACTCTCGTACCAATTGAGGATTGTTTCTTAAGACCTGCGCACTAAGAGACAAAAGACACTGTTAGGCTTACCGTGGGATTGTCTCCCATGATTATCCTCCGGCGTGAGAGTAAGTAATCGGTTTTATGGTTTAAGGAGAATTAGGGTTTGAGATCGTACCTTAAACGAGGGATGGGATCCCCTTTATATACACACGGAGTCCTTGTTGGTTGTGTTCCCAACCTTCGCAGATCCCCCTAAGTCGTTGGGAATGATAATCTCCTTATTTAGAAGATATCGGACATCTATTCCATGAATAGGTTTGGGTTTGGACCTTCGTGAGCCCACAACATTTAATCAACGTAGCCCGGTTGCATCGCTAAATTAGTGTTGGACTTTAGTCAGGTTCGTGACCCGAATATAGACTATACGTCATCATGTCCCCAGCCTAGTATGCTAGTGACTAATCTGATGCTAGACTAATAACCGTAGTTAGAGAAAAACATCAAGCATAGCCAAGAAGCCGAAAAAGAATACCCGGTACATTGTATCTAGACATTGGATTAAAAATCGGCCTAAATCGGGAAAGTTACGCACCCGTGTCCCATCAAGCAATCTTGACCACGTAATTAGGTCGGGGTCGACGTGTCACTCATCGCGTGGATGAGGGACGCTATATAACCGACCTTCATTTTCACCATTTCTCCTCACAGTAAGAAGAAAAACTCTATCCACCATTATCACAACTACAAACATTCCCAGCCACCCTATTCGAATACGCACTAGGTAACCGCGTGTGCGCTTTTGTTTTGATTTGAAAATAATGGTTAAGGCATTATCTGATTTCACATCGGACATAACGGAGAGCGAAGCCGCTACGCTTCTCCGATTACTATATTCAAATAGAAGATATCCGAAGTTCCGGCTGCAAATGCGTCTATAGCGGACTTCCCCGATGGGAAGATTGGGTTATATACACGCTTCTTTGAATTCGCAAATCAACGTATACCCATATCGTTATTTTTGAGTGACGTATTGAATTATTACCGCATCCACATATCCCGCTAGATCAGTAGGTGCGGTGAAACTAACTAATTTTGAGGTGAACCGCTGTTGGCTATTAACCCTACCATCAACCTCGTTCCGCCTTTACCATACCACCGGTCACACGGGTGGGTATCCTTCGCTAAACGCCCCGGCGACTCTGCTATACGGAGAAGTTAGATGCGCCAGAATTGAGGGAGACATTTTATGGGTCGATAACGCCGTGTTTCCCCGCCTCGCCGATTTTACTCACGGGGACACCGCCAAATGATGAGCCTCCGGATCATACAATGCGGAAGATACGGACACAATAAATGCCAACCGCATCCCCATTAGCTCCTACCCCGAGGAGTTCTTGGTGCACATTGGTCCGAGCTAAATTATTTTGGTAGTCCGTAAGAAGTTCCAATCTTCATAGGCGCAGATGGTCGTGGTGGGTGCTCATTCTTGCACTCCGCTGAGTAATATTATCGTAAGTTTTACCGCTTTTCCTTGGTCCCTGTCGTAAACTGTTTGTGTTTCTTTGTTGTTGTGTAGAGATGGACTTGTTCAGCATTGTTCAACTGATGAAGCCACTGCTAGTGGAAGTGGGAACCCGTCCGCTAAAGGAGGGAGAGGATCCCGCATCAAGCGCCGCCAGGCGCACCCTAGATCCGACCGGATAGGCATAGGGGAGCTCGTCCGTTGCGCTAGAAGCAACACCTTTGCAGAGTGTGCCCAGTCCTATAGTTCCCTCCCCCCAGTGCAACCTGCGCAAGTAGCGGCAGAGCACGTGGAGGAAATGGAAGAGGAAGAAGAAAACCAACGATTGAAGCGCAAAAGGACGCCCCGTGGCGATGGTGCTGCTTCCTCCTGAAAGAATCGCCCAATTGTGTTAAATGTGGAGTCGTCCTCCAGTGATGTTGCGTCGCGCCCACCATCACCTGACACATCCATTCCTGCGTAAGCGTCGTTACAAGATCCTTTACCGCAATGCCTATGATACTACTGAATAACTGTGAATTCCTCGTCATGTTTGTAGGTTTGAACAATCCGCGGAGTCGCCACCCAAGGCTAGTCCTGCACCTTCTGCGCATTCGGAGCCATATAGTCAAAATGATGAAGACATGTCTGATATGGATGCGCCCGTGGAGCAACTAGTCGACGAGTTGGTGCAGGTTTCTGCACATCAGGCTTCGTTAATTGTGAAGCTGAAAGACCGAGTGTCTGGTGGGAGTAGTCAAGGCGCTCAAAAGGATCAGACAATAGCGCTTCCGAGGCGAAGACCGGTGAGCTCGCTAGCTTGGATAGCGCGCGGAGGAAAAGGGTGTGAGCGCGTACGCCCAGAAGCAAGCTGATGAAAAGATGGCGTTGATGTGCCAAATAAACCAAGAGCGTGTGGAGGTCGCTGGGTATAAGTCTGCATGCCACTGGGCACTTAAATATCTGGAGAAGAGCAAAGATGCAATGACATCCCAACTTAAAGAGTACGATGAGGAATTGTATCCCCAGCTGATGTCTACTATAGCTGAGCGCAGATGGCTCATAGGACATGGTCTTCGTCTTGCTGCACTTAATACCCCGAGTCGCCGTAAGTGGTTAATGCCTTCGGGGAGGTAGTTCAGTGCGCTCTGGAGCGTGGCAAAGCAGAAGCTGTGGAAAAGCTGCATGAGGCGGAGATGCTAAAGGTGCCTGTGGACAAGGTACCAAATTATGATGCTAAGGCTTATGATCACCTGGTCGTTGCTATGAAAAGGATGAAGGATTTATAGCTCCTCATGATTGATGAACTTGAGCGTGATCAGGATTATCCTTTAGACGTTATCATGGCGGGGTTGACTCTTTAGGCGTCATCGTCTTGAGGGTGCCAAGCCCGGATTACTTCTTGAAGCCCCATGACTCACAGTTTCAAGTACCTGTCTTCGCGCGTCCAAGGGATATTTTGAATCCTTTTGCTTTAGAGAAAGAAGTACCTTTGAAGGAGGTATTGGAAGCGCATGCACCGGACTTGCTCAAAAGAAAGGTATCAAAGGGAAGGCAATCTTGTGCGGGGTTGGTGCGCACTACCAAGGTCCGATGGGGTGCCGTGAGTGTTGCTACCGTGTTCCAGATTCAGACTGTTGAAGAAGCTTGACGAGGCCAAAGATTCCTCGAACCGCGTGGGTGGCTCATCTATTGAGCGTTGTAATAGTTGGTAGGTGTATATGTTGTAAAGTAGCAACCCTTTTGTAATAACTCGTAGTTATTTAATAAAATCATCTTCTATCGTTGCCATTCGTTGCATATTTACATGTGTTGTCTATAGGTTAAATGTACACAAGCGCCAATAATATAAAAGATCCATAATCATGTATGAAGAGCATAAAAGTACTAAGTATTTTCCATCATAGTCGTGTATGTCATGATATGCAGCGTACTGTAAATATCACATAAAGAAACCAAGTGTCTCGGTTTCTAAGTTGTTAAACGTGCATCATGTACGATGTTGCGCACCCATCGTGAGATGCGCACAAACTTATTCCAACGTCTTGAAAACAAGGTGTTTAACAAGGATACGTGATCCGGTGTTGATGGGTTTGCAACCCTCTTACTCAACAAGTTGTTTAGTAGGTGAACTTACCCTTTTACCATTGTGGGTTTATTTATTGCATGCACGCCATGTAGGCAAAAAATAAGAAATTGTTAAGACATACAGTATATGGAAATAACAAATTGAAATGTGTCATGGAATTAGCTAGAAACCGCAACGTTTTATTAATACTTGCAAGTGTGTTTGAGAAAATAAGACAATATACTAAAGAAATAAAAAATAAACACATAGATGGTTATTTGTTACTCTAGTAAAGTATATGAGCGTCTGCACATTGGGCCGTAGCCACTCCTAAAGATAGCACCTCTTGAGGTTGCAGATGTTCCATGTGCGCGGCAGCTCTCTACCATCCAAGCCTCGTAACTTGTACGCCGCTCTCGATGCTTCAAGAACCTCGTAGGGTCCTTCCCACTTTGGTCCGAGCTTGTCGTCTTCTGGGCTCGCATCATTGGCGCAAGAGACTAAATCGCCTTAGTCTCAATGAGACACTGCGTACTTTGGTTTCATAGTATCCTTTCATCCTTGACTTTGATTTTTCCTCCCTTATAGATGCGCTGTCGCTTTTCTTCTAGCGGTCCAAATCAATACGTTGTTCGTCGTCATTAGTTGCCATGTTAATTTCAGCGGTGCGAATAGTTGGCATTCCAATTTCGCCGGTATGACGCTTCGTCCCCATAGACTAGTGAAAAGGGAGTGTCTCCCGTCTTGGTTTTATTGAGGTGTGGTGCGCCACAAAACATGCGAGCTCTTCCACCCATCTTCCTTTGTGCCTGCCCGCGCTTTAATTCCTTCACCTATGCTTCGATTTGCGCGCTCTACTAAGCCATTGGTTTGTGGGTGTTTAACCGATGCGCGGTCTTTGTGTGATGTTCAACTTGTCGCACCAATCCTTGAAAGGATTTTCGCGAATTGTTTCCGTTGTCCGAGATGATTTCGCCGTAAACCGGCGGCATACAATGTTTTCCCAGATGAAGCGTTTCACCTGGTTGCCGGTGATTGTTACCACTGCTTTTGCTTCGATCCACTTAGTGAAGTAGTCTATGGCGACTATGAGGAATTTTAGTCCTCCCGCTGCGATTGGAAAAGGTCCTGCAATTTCGATACCCCACTTGTAGAATGGCCATGGGGATGTGATTGGTGTTAGCTCGTGCTGTGGTTGGCTCGGGATGGGTCGATGAACTTGGCAATCGTTGCACTTCCTTATTAAGTCCCGCGCATCGCGTGCATGGTTGGCCAAGAGGTACCTCGATCTCATGGCGCTGCCACAACGGACCGTGGTCCTGAGTGCATGCTGCATGAACCTTCATGGATTTCTCGCAGCATGTAATTTGCTTGTAGTGGGCCCACATGGAGCCATGGTTGAAGGAAGGAGCGCCGGTACAGATGTTGTCTCAAAGTTCAATCTTTGTGTTGTGCCCGTATCCCGTGAGCTTCCTTCGCTTGGGGTAACATTCCTTTGTTTAGGAATTCCATTATCGGTGTCATCCATGTAGGACCTTCCTCCTCTATTACTGTGGAGACTTCTATCTCTGATATGGATTTGCTTTTCGTTGTTTCCACCAAGACTTGCTTTGACAAAAGCTTGTCGAGACGATCTTGCTTAGTGCATGCCTTGGCGGTTTTCTCCTCTAGGAAATTGCTTGATGGTGAATCTATCAAAGCCTTTAATCAGTGTCTTGGTCTTGTCGAGATATTGAATCATATTTTCTTCTTTAGCCACGTATTCGCCCAACACGTGGTTGGCTACTAGCCGGGAATCCACATTTGCTTCCGTGTTACGTACACCCATTCGAGATGCAATGCGTAGTCCGGCGATTAGAGCTTCATATTCTGCCTCATTGTTTGTCGCTGTAAATTCAAAACGCAGTGCGTAAGTGAATTCCATTCCTTCTGGATTTGTGAGAATGAGGCCAGCCCCGACCCGCCCACGCATGAGGATCCATTCAGTAAACAAGATCCATGGATCTTGTAGTTCCTTCTTACTTGCGCGCGGGCACCTCGCCGGTGTCTCGGCTTCGATGATGAAGTTTGCCAAAATCTGCCCTTTGATTGCGGTACGTGGGTAAAGGATGTTGTGTTCAAATAGCAATACACTCCACTTTTGGAGTCGGCCCGACGATCGTTTGGAGATGATCCGCTTGATCGGTTGGTCTGCGGATTACCGCTATCTGCGCTTGGAAGTACTGCGTAGTCGCTAAGAAACACCAATGCCGAACTAAATTTTCCATGGCGCAGTAGTTCATCTCCGTCTTCTTGAGCTTTGCTTACAAAATAGATAGGGGTTTGTATGAATCCCTATCTGTTAGTTGTATCTGACCGCTCCATGATTTGTTTATAAATTCATGATCGCTCTTTCCCACAGTCGGGTGCGACAAGTGTTGGGAGCGTTGCTAGATGCTCGTTTGAGCCGAGTGAAGGCTTTTTCTGCCTCCGTGGTCCATCGGAAATCACCCTTTTTTATACACTTCTTGAGTGTTTTGAAAAGACGTAGGATTTTTCTCGCCGACTTGGATAGGAACCTGTTTAGGCCGCCGCTTTCCGTTGAGAGATTGGACTTCCTTAAGCGGCGCTGGTGAAGGAAGTTCGATGACCGCCTTTGTCTTTTCTCGGACAAGGTTTTATGCCGTCTCTATCGTATCCTAGGAACATGCCTTCGAAGCCGAAGGTGCACTTCTTCGGATTTAGCTTCATGTTAATCTCTCGTAGAGTTTTGAATGTTTCCTCTATGTCACGCACAAGCTCATTTTCAGTATGGCTCTTTATGACCAAGTCATCTACATAGACTTCCAGGTTGCAGCCCACCTGTTTTTCAAAAGCATTATCTACTAACCGCTGATAGGTAGCACCCGCATTCTTCAAGCCAAAGGGCATTTTTATATAACAGTAAACGCCTTGGCTTGTGTGAAAGGCTGTTTTTTCCTCGCCTTCCTTAGCCATCGTATTTGGTGATATCCCTTGTATGCGCGCCGAGGAAACACTTTAATGGATATCCGCACAAGGACTCTATTTTCCAGTCTATCTCTGGTAATGGATAGCAATCTTGTGGGCATGCTTTGTTAAGATCGGTGAAGTCTACGCACATTCGCCAGCTGCCGTCGCTCTTTTTGACCATTACTTGGTTAGAAAGCCAGTCATGGTAGTAGACTTCACGCATAATTCCTGCATCCACCAGTTTATGTACCTCTACCAGAATTGCTTGCGCGCGCTCTGGGGCTTGGCCGCGCTTCTTCTGGCGTGTTGGTGAGTACCCTTGTCGGATTCTCAGTTTATGCACTGTGATTGAGCGTGGCACCCCAGTCATGTGTTTTGGCTCCCATGCAAAAATGTCCAAGTTCTTTTGCAAGAGCGCGCACACGGCTGCTTTGCCATTGTCTGACAATGATCCTCCAATGGCTATTTCCTATTCCGGGTATTCTGGGTGAATTGCAACCTTCAGGTTTGGAACTTTGGTTGCGCTCTGTTCTGGGATCAGTTCCGTTTCGCATGTAACCGTGTTACATTCTCTATTTGGTACCGTGGCATTGTAAAGAGTAACAATGCCCCATTTCACTGGAAATTTAAGCATCCCGTGCGCTGTTGATGGCACTGTGCGCATGGCTAATATCCCGGTCTCCGATAATGCCATTGTACGGCGAAGGGGATTTGATCACCATAAATTCCATCCAAGCCGCCGCAGAGTGTTCCATTGCCAATGCTGACCGGTAATCGTAGTTGCCCCATGGGCCATATCTTTTCACCTAAACCGGTTAGCGTCGTTCGACCGGGCTTAACTGGCTGCGTATTTTAGGCCGCAGCGCTTTGAAGCAAAGGCTCATACATGATGTCCGCCGATGCTCCACCATCGACGTACATGCAGTGGATGTCATAACCCCCCGCACTAATCTCAATGGTGAGTGGCTCTACTACTGCGTTGTCCGCAGTTAGAGTAGGGAAAGAGATTTCGCTTCTTCGGGAAAACTCCTGGCTGACCTTCTGTCTAGTGTTCCGCTGCCATGATTGTATCATGTAGATCATGTCGGCCTTGTCTTTGGGTGTCTCCTTCTTGTTTCCACTCCTTTGTCTATCCTTTCCCTCTTTAATGTTTTTAACCAAGTGGTCCAATCTACCCTCTTTAACCATCTTGTCGATGAGTTGGCGCATTGGACACATTCGTTAGTGGTATGGCCCTTCCGTGCATGGTAATCACAGATCCATTCCCAGTGCGCCGATCCTCGGAGTGCGATCTGCGGCGTTCTTGGAAAATTTGCACCTTCGTTGCGAGTATTTCCTTTGGGGTCTTGATCAGGGGGTGTATCTCGTCATTATCCCTCCCGCTCCCCGGCCGCGATAGCTCCTATTGTGGTTACTACCCCGGTCATTGGATTGTCTCCCAGGTTGTTCCTGTGACCGGTAGTTCGAGTAGTTCCTTTTGCTATCCGCCGCGGCGGCTTCTCCCTGGACGAAGGACCGAGAGCGTTTCATGAGTTCATCAAAAGTTTCAGGAATCTTGTCGTTCAACCTCTTGATGAGTTCTAGATTATTAATCCCGTTCATGAAACCAGAGATCTTCAATATTTCAGGACATGCTTTAACTTGCATGCATTCATCTTTGAAGCGTTCCATGAATCCGCTTGTAGATTCTCCTTGGCGCTGCTTTACCCTGGCGAGTTTGACATGATTTTTAGCGCACTTCTTCCGCTGAGTAAATTTTAGGCGAAATGCCTTTCTCAATTCCTCAAAGCTGTTGATGCTTCTGCGTGGAAGCTTGCTGAACCATTTCCGCGCGTTTCCCACTAGTGTGGAGTTGAACATGTGGCACCACACGTGTGGCCGTTTTCAATTGTCGCAGCTGATTCAAAAATTTTGAGGTGATCATCGGGTCACCTGTTCCATAGGTCTTTACGCTTGGCATGCGCCTTCTTTTGCTTTCTCGAGAAGTCACCGATGCACCGAGTAAACGCATCCACCTTTGACGGCACCAAGGGAGGGATATATCTTCATCCTCCGGTCATTATATCTGTTTCTTGGACTTCTAGTGTCCGCGCTATCCTCGTTGTCCGAGGAATTTTCGAGGACGAATTTTCCCTCTTTCGGCGCTATGCGGAAACTATCCTCTGAGTTTTTACTCGGAGGACTTTCACTTGGGGAATAGCGTCGTCCAAGTCTGTCTTGGATTCTGCGGCTACCCAATCTGGTGTGGACATTGGTACGCTTTTCATCTTCATCACTCTCACTCAGATGATGCGAGTGAGATGTCTCATCATCCTCGATTCTCCTCCGATTCGTTGAATACTGGGGGTGGCGGCTGTCTCTCCCGCTTCTCTTTACGGCGCAGTGGGGAAGTCTCGTATTCGAATCGAAATTGAGTCGGGCTTTCAAGTTCGACCGATCTCTTCTTTTCTTCCTCTTGCATGAGGGCGCTTAATGTTTCGTAGTTTTGGGATACGAAATCTTCGGTGCTAGCTCTGCGCGACCCCTCAAGAGCGAGTGCGTTTGTTTCTATCACTACACCCTTATTTCGGTCAGGTGCATCTGGTGCCTTTGTCAGTCCTAGCACCGATTGAAAGGGAGTAGTGAGGACGGTGCGCAGTGGATCTACTCCACTCGTGGTGGTTGTAGTTGCTTGGGTTGTTCCCAAGCGCGGTTCCACCAGAGGGAAGACCAAGTCTTGGCCTGATTCCTTGTTTTTAGCAGCGCTGGTTGTCCCAGAGGTCTGCTTGGGAGTTAGTCCGCTTTGCGACTTCTTTCCCATAAGGTCTGACTGCGATCGCTGATTTCCATGCTTCGTCATTCTAGTCTTGGTTCTTAGTGTAGGGTCCCACGGATGGCGCCACTTGTTGATACAAAAGTTGGGCTTTCCTTGTTCGGGGCTCCGACTCTCGTACCAATTGAGGATTGTTACTTGAGACCTGCGCACTAAGAGACAAAAGACACCGTTAGGCTTACCGTGGGATTGTCTCCCATGATTATCCTCCGGCGTGAGAGTAAGTAATCGGTTTTAGGGTTTAAGGAGAATTAGGGTTTGAGATCGTACCTTAAATGAGGGATGGGATCCCCTTTATATACACACGGAGTCCTTGTTGGTTCCGTGTTCCCCAACCTTCGGCGTATCCCACCTAAGTCGGTTGGGAATGATAATCTCCTTATTTAGAAGATATCGGACATCTATTCCATGAATAGGTTTGGGTTTGGGCCTTCGTGAGCCCACAACATTTAATCAACGTAGCCCAGTTCGTACCGGGCTAAATTAGTGTTAGACTTTATTCGGGTTCGTGACCCGAATATAGACTATACGTCATCATTGATGATTGGGAATTAGTACCAGCTCCTGAGTGTGCTATGATCATTTCTCTCAAATGGATCTTCAAAGTGAAACTTGATGAGCATGGGGATGTATTAAAGAACAAGGCAAGACTTGTTGCTAAAGGATATCACCAAGAGGAGGGTATTGACTTTGAGGAATAATTTGCTCCAATTGCACGTATCGAGGCAATCAGAATCTTCTTGGCTAATGCTGCTAGCAAGAACATGATAGTTTATCTAATGAATGTTAAGACTGCCTTTCTTAATGGGGATCTGAAAGAAATCGTGTACGTCTGTCAACCAGAAGGTTTTGTTGATCCTGAACGTCCAACTCATGTCTATCACTTAAAGAAGGCCCTCTATGGTCTGAAACAAGCTCCAAGGGCGTGGTATGATACTCTGTCAAAATTCCTCTTATCTACTGGATTCAGCAAATGAGCAGTGGATCCCACCCCACCAGAAAGTCAGGCAAACACTTAATTCACGTTCAAATCTATGTAGATGATATTATTTTTGCCTCGACTGACCCTACTAAATGTGACCATTTTTCAAATGAAATGGGCTCCAAATTTCAGATGTCTATGATGGGAAAAATGTCATTTTTCTTGGGATTACAAAATTCACAAAGTCCCGGAGGCATTTTAATGAATCAATCTAAATATGCTAATGATATTTTAAAGAAATTTGGTTTTGACACTTGTGACACCGTTGACACTCCCATGGTGGAGCGTACCAAACTTGTAAAACCCTAAAATCGCAAACGTGTTAAATTACTATTTTGCCCTCAAACTTAATAAATGTGAAATACATAATATGCGTCAAACTTGTTTATTTTATATTGACACTTAAAAGAATAATATTAAATAAGAGTAAACAACTTTAAATTGCTTAATGAATATTACACCATGTATAATACTATGCATTAACTTGAAATAAAAACAAATACGTTTGTAAATATAGTAAATTGATTAGCATTTATTTGGTCATCATATTCCCCCTTAATTTGGCCCTTTTAGACGCTCCACATGATCCCATTAACTTCCAATTTATTTCAAATGAATACCTTTTATCTCCTCATTTGTAACCATCTCTTATCAAGTCAAAACTTACTTACAAACCTTAGAAAAAAGAAAAGAGTCGGCTAGTTTATTTTCTCTCATTTCATTCGGATCAAACACAAAAGTACAAGGAGTTTTGAAAGGGTGTTGTGTCGTGGGTATTGGTTAGAGCTGTTGTGGACGTGAGCTTGCCTTGGGTTGGTTTTGTCGTGGGTTTTGGTGTCCTTGATTTTGTTTCTTCTCTCGTATACGCTACAAGGGTAACGTATCATATATTCCATTTCATCTCCTTTCCGTTTTATTTGATTTGTGTCATGTGTTATAACCTCAAAAGAATACATGTACACGTTTAAATCTCTTTCACATGAAATGATAGAATGCATGTACACGTGTAATCTTTTCTCATGAAAGTATAGATTTGATACATAAAAAAAAACCATGCATCGATTATATGAAATTTGTTTTAAAAGTTACAATTATGCTTTGTTACTATTTCTTGGTTTGTCGTAAATATCATATAGCATGCATGTACTTGTTGTGTGAAATGTTTTCCTTGATTACCTACATGATGCCACGTTAAAGTAGAACATGAATTGATAAAAAAGCCACGTGAAGGATATGTAAACTTATTTGTAAATGATGCATGAGTTGATAGGTAAATGATGCATGAGATCATGTATAAATATCACTTGTGTTGACCAATAAGAGCCATGTAATCCAACCACATGCATGTATTGTCTACTTCTATATTAAAGTAAATGAAGTATAGGAACAAATTGAATATTACATAAAGTTATTTTGGAACACATGAAATATGTAACGGAATAGGCCATATATATTCGAACAGGTCTTATCTATTTTGTGTTTATTCGACTCATGCACCGTTCGACCCATGCACATATTTATTGATGGTTAACGAGATTAAAATGTATATACGAATACGTCTTAAATCATATTAATTGTCGACGATATTAAAAAGGGTAAAGGACTCGTTTTGTAAATTATAAAACATGAAGATGATTCGTTAAAATGGTAAGGTAATGGACTAAAGCCGTAAAATGAGTAAACTTACAATATTCACACTTATGAGGAAACCTGCCTAAAATAAAGTTGCCTAAAATAGAAAGTTACTTAAAATAGCTAAACTACTATATTTGGGAAACTTACTAAAAATGGAAAGACGCTTATAAAACGTAAGGATTCAATCCAAAATAAATACTTAAACATCGTCTGATAAATATATTTCCTTTCACTTCTGTAGATCCCTCGAGGAAGGAGTGATCCCTCGTTGTCTCTACTTTCCACTTGTTTGTATTTTGCTTGCTGTGTGATAAGGTACAGATATTCTGACCTTACCTCTTAAGGTTTCTCATGATTCGCATTCATCTTTTAGACTATTATGCTTTTACTCTGAGCCTTCTTGTTAGGGCTTCCCTGTGACTTTTCTATACACCCCTTTGATTGGATCTCTGATATGAACTATATGATTATGAACCTTCAGATTATGAGCCTTTGACATGAACTTCTGATATGAACTTATGATATGGACTTTGATATGAACCTTTGACTTCTGAACTTTTGATATGAACCCTTATGATATGATTATGCTTTGACCCTTCAGTTTGATGCACCAATGGCATGACTTCAGTGTGTGCGAGTGATGTTACACACCGTCCCCATTATGTTATATGATTATGAGATCAAGATATATGTTTGGCCACTATGTTTCTGGGGGTGTGTATGGATGCATCCTAGATATGTTTATGTTATGATATGATATGATTTATATTGTGAATGATGTCGTATGCAATACGCGTCTTCACATTTCAGGAACTGATTACTCCACTTGTTACTTGAGGTCTCCCCTCCTACTGCATATGGTATCCCGAGGTCACCCCTCCGGATACAACAGTTACTATGATATGATATGTGTATGATATGATATGGGCTTGTGGTAGATGACTGACCCCTTTTCCTTTCTGTTCATTATCCTTTGTTTATACCTTATGATTTTTCCTCATTGCACCTTATGATTATGTTATCTTCATTACTTGTCCTTGAATTATTCGCTTTGTTATATATCCGTTCACTAGGCTTTTTAAGCTCAGCCGCGTTTTCTTTTCATGCGGCAGGTAATTAAGCTAAGAGCTGGGATTTTAGCTATGTGTTTGAGTGATGAGATGATATGGAGATTATGGCCTTAGTCATCTTAGTTTCAATTTGATTATGTTTTGGCGTTTACTTAGACTCGGATTATGATTACTTATGTCTTTGGATTATTTCTTCCTTTCGTTGAACTTATGTAATGGTTAAGCCGTGTTGGCTGGATATTTCCTTTGTTTATTTATTAAGACTTCCGCTGTTTCATTGTGTTCATTATGTATGCTTTGATATGACACCATACTATGATATTTCTACCCTTATCGGGTTGGGGTGTTACAATTTTGGTATCAGAGCCCAGGTTTACGACTTGTAGTCAGGACCTGTGACATATGGACCTTAAGAATTGACCCTTAGAGCTTAGGTTTGACTGGTGAGGTTTTGGGTAGACTTTGGTTTCATTTTCGTCATTTATGTTCATGCTTATCATCTTATTTTCTGATCCTTGCTAATCGTTTGATGATTGTTCAGATGGTGAATACCCAAAGAAACGGCGAGCCTAATGGGGACGGTAACCCTAATTTTGAAGCTATGATTTCCAGTGCTCTGGCTACTGCTATGCCCGAGATTGTCGCTTCAATCACTAACAACATCCGTAACGGAGCAAGCTCTTCCGGCGGAGGTGGTGGTGGGGGTGCCAACCCACCTACACCTATGCATGTTTGGATTGAGCACTTCAACAAACTTAAGCCAATCCCTTTTCGCTCTGCGGCTTCACCCAATGAGGTGGAAGACTAGATTACGCACATGGAAAAGCTGTTCAATGTGTTGGATTTTGCGGATGAATTCAAAACCTGTCTTGCTACTTTCAAGCTTGAGGGCGATGCCCTCAACTGGTGGAAGGCTTACCTCTTGTCTAAGGAGGAAAATTTTCTGGATACCTGCACCTGGAACACTTTTCGGGAGATTTTCTACAAACAGTACATCCCGGAGTCAGAGAAACAGCGTTATGAGCGGGACTATAACGCAATTTATCAGTTGGACAGGGAGACCTCCCATGAGTACATGCAGAGGTTCATGAGGTTAGCAGGTTTTCTGGGGATTATTGCAGGGGATGCAAGAAGGCAAGCCCGACATTACAAATGGGGCTTGAAAAGGCGGGTATTGGACAGGTTGATTAATAACTAGTATGCTGAGGTGGTTCAGGTTGCGGACGCTGCCCGCAACATAGAGATGCTTCATGCGGACCAGGGTTTCAACAAAAGGGGCAGGGATGGCGATAAGATTTATCCTCGGGGTCGCCATGACCAGGGACATGATTCCAGAGGTCGTCAGGACCACACTTCAGATAAGAGAGGTCGTCAAGACCGAGTGCAGGGTTTCAGGGGTCGACTGGATCGTGGCTACGACTCGAGAAGCCAAGACACTCGAGTGCCGGATCAGCAGAGGTATGATAGATCAGGGGATGACCGTCAGGGTCGTGATAGTAGCGGGCAACGTCAGTTTCGGGATCAATCTTCTCGTGGTTCTCAGCACGACCGTTCTTCAGGTTCTTCATCTTATAGGAGGCCAGCTGAGATTTTGCCTCCTCCTCCTCTCTACAACACTTGTGGAAAGCCCCATCCGGGCGTTTGCTTCAAGGCCACAGGTGGATGTTTTGCATGGGGGTCCAATGCCCACAAGGTAAAGGATTGTCCTTAAGGAAAGCCGGTTGCACCAGGAAACACGGCCAGACCAGCTCCGACCATGGGCCGTGTGTATTCTGTTACCCGGGACCAAGCGGCGAACTCTTCAGGTACTATTACCGGCATCCTTTATATTGGTGATTGTATTGTCTTTACTTTATTTGATACTGGTGCTACGCATTCTATTATATCTACTTCATTATTAAAGAAATTAAATATGCACCTTTGTCAAACCGAGTATCTATCTGCACCCCATATGAAAAACCATGTGCTTATTGACCGTAAATATGTGGATCCCCCTACGCTTCGATGTTGGTATTCGTTCGGCTAATCTTCTTCCTCTGGATATGTTTGATTTTGATGTTATTCTGGGTATGGATTGGTTGGCCTTGCATAGGGCTACCATTGACTGTTATGCTCGAAATGTTATCTTTGGTAATATTCACCAACCTGATTTTGTTTATCATGGTGCTCAACCGCTCAAGTCGGCTAAGATCATCTCGGCTATGAAAACCCGCACTCTCACTTCTCATGGTTGCCTTGGTTTTCTGGCATCCATCAAAGATACTTCTCTGGAAGTTCCGACTATTGAAAGTCTTTCTGTTGTGCACGAATTTTCTGATGTTTTCCCCGATGAACTTCTTGGCATTCCTCCGGCTAGGGAAGTTGAGTTTGGCATTGATTTGATTCCTGGTATTGAACCTATTTCTAAAGCTCCTTATCATATGGCACCGATTGAATTCAAAGAATTCAAGGAGCAGTTGCAAGAACTCTTGGAAAATGGCTTTATTCGACCCAGTGTTTCCCCTTGGGGTGCACCTATATTATTTGTTAAGAAGAAGGATGGGAGTATGAGGTTGTGTATTGACTACCATGAGTTGAACCGAATCACTATCCATAACCGTTACCCTCTTCCGCGCATCGATGACTTGTTTGACCAATTACAGGGGGCCAAATTCTTCTCTAAGTTCAATCTGAGATCCAGTTATCATCAATTACGTATGAAGGAGCAAGATGTTCCTAAAACCGCGTTCCGTACTTGTTATGGCCATTATGAGTTTCTGGTTATGCCGTTTGGTCTGACTAACGCTCCTGCAGTTTTCATGGACCTTATAAATCGGGTTTTCCACGAGTACCTTGATAAATTTGTGATCGTCTTCATCGATGACATCCTCTTGTATTCCAAGAGTGAGGCTGAGCACGAGCAGCACCTCCATATTGTATCGGAGACTCTCCGACAACAGAAGTTGTATGCGAAGTTTTCTAAGTGTGAATTCTGGTTGAGCCAAGTTGCTTTCCTCGGTCATGTTGTGTT
The DNA here is from genome assembly GCA_910596185.1 of Chrysanthemum makinoi. Classification (NCBI taxonomy): domain Eukaryota; kingdom Viridiplantae; phylum Streptophyta; class Magnoliopsida; order Asterales; family Asteraceae; genus Chrysanthemum; species Chrysanthemum makinoi. Next base: position 37,873,475 of record OU343219.1, read on the forward strand.
TGCTAATGGTATCACTATGGACACATCTAAGGTTGAGGCTATCACCAAATGGCCAAGACCTACTACCGTGATGGAGGTTAGAAGTTTTCTGGGGCTTGCTGGTTACTATCATCGATTTGTTGAGGGTTTCTCTCGGTTGGCGTTACCCCTGACGCAACTGATGAGGCAAGGTGAAAAGTTCGAATGGACGGAGGAGTGTGAGCAGAGTTTTGAGGAGTTGAAACGGAGATTGGTTTCTTCGCCTATTTTGACTCTTCTAATGGGTTCCGGAGGTTTTCAGATCTATAGCGACGCATCGAAGAAATGTTTGGGCCGTGTGTTGATGCAGCATGGTAAGGTGATTGCCTATGCTTCAAGGCAATTGAAATCGTATGAGGAGAATTATCCCACGCATGACTTAGAGTTGGCTGCAGTGGTTTTTCCCTTAAATATTTGGAGGCATTACTTGTACGGTGAGTCGTGTGATATCTTTACTGACCACAAAAGTTTAAAGTATATATTCACACAAAAGGAGCTCAATATGAGGCAACGGAGGTGGTTAGAGCTTCTTAATTATTATGAGACAAACATTCAGTATCATCCGGGTAAGGCTAATGTAATTGCTGATGCGCTGAGCCAAAAGTCAGGTATGATTGCTAGTTTGGAGATTGAACCGAGGGTTCTTCATGATATTGAGCTTTTGGATGTGGAGTTTTATATCCGGGGCTATGACGGTTATTGGGCGAGCATGAAAGTAGAGTCCAACCTTATGATGCAGATTAAGGAAGCTCAGAAAGATGATGTTGAGCTTTGGTCTGTGGTTCAGAATATCGAGGCGGGTAAGCAGACTGAGTTCAGTGTTGATTGTTTCAGCGTCGTATGGTATGAGGGCCGACTTTGGTTCCCCTTTCACTTTGGTCTGTGGTTCAGAATATGTGTGCCGAATGATCCTGCTTTGCATGAAGCTATTTTGTCTGAGGCTCATAGTTCCCCTTTCACTATCCATCCTGGTTCTACCAAGATGTACCGGGATCTTAAGCAACATTTCTGGTGTAATGGTATGAAGCAAGATGTGCCTTCGTTTGTGGCTAAGTGTATGACATGTCAGCAGTTTAAGATTGAGCACCAGAGGGCAAGTGGTTTGTTGCAGCCGTTAGATATTCCTATCTGGAAGTGGGAAGAGATATCCATGGATTTTGTCACGGGTTTGCCTCCTACTCGAAAAAGACATGACACGATTTGGGTGGTAGTTGATCGACTAACCAAATCTGCTCATTTCTTACCTATCCGGAAGGACTTTCGTGTTACTCAATTGGCGGAAATTTTTTAGCAAGAAATTATTAGATTGCACGGTACTCCTACTGCTATTATTTCTGATAGAGATCCGCGATTCACCTCTCATTTTTGGAAGAGTCTGAAAAGAGCTTGGGGTACGCGTCTTAAGTTCAGTACGACTTTTCATCCTCATACTGATGGTCAGACGGAGAGGACCATTCAGACTCTTGAGGACATGTTGAGGGCTTGTGCGTTGGAATGGACCGAGAACTGTGATGAGTATCTGTGTTTGGTGGAGTTTGCCTACAATAATAGTTGGCACGCTAGCATCAAGGCAGCACCGTATGAGCTGTTATATGGGAGGAAATGTAGAGCTCCTATTTGTTGGGATGAGGTAGGTGAGCGTTTGATTGAGGGTCCGAAGATCATCGAGATTACTAATGAGAAAGTGTCGGTTTCTAGGGAAAGATTGAAGGAGGCTCGTTCACGGAAAAAGAGTTATGCTGATAAGCATAAGTGATGAGTGCTTATTCACTCATCGTTTTTACCCATCTAAGACCACAAAAACGACTAAAAACACCCAAATATGATCAAAATATGTCAAAAATATCCTCGAAGTGTGTTTTGTGTCGTGCAGGTACAAAAGGATTGAAAACAGAGCGAAAACGGGCAAAGTCGAGCTGAAATCAGAAAAGTGCTGAGAAGCCGGTGCCGGGATGTGATTTTCTACGATCGTTGATCAATTGAGGACCGGACACATTTTGGAGTGGGTTTGAGAAAACTGTATTAAAACCTTCCCCGAAACATAATAATACAACACAAACCTTTTCACCCATTGAACCCTTTCAACCCCCATGAACCCCCCCCCCCTTTTCCTATGACCCCTTCCCTTTCCCTCTTCTCACAAAACCAGAACACAGATAAAAAAACCAAAACCCAACCTTTTATCCGCCATTCTCTCCCCCTCTCCCTATCACTTGATCAACTCCCCATCCCACTATCCCCTTCCCCAAGGCAAAGTCACGAGATGCCCCTTGCCACCATGGCAATCCAAGTCAAAAAGCCCCATGGATGGCTAGGATGAATTCCAAATTGGTACCTAATTAATAGATGGTGAGGATTGGCTCAAAAGAAGCACAACAAAGCAAGAATGAGGAGAGAAGACAAAAGCTTTATCTTTGTATAAATAGGCTTTTAGGATTTATGTAAAAAAATTGTCTAGAATTGTATTGTTCTAGTCCCATTTTAATATTTCTGTCATTTACAATTCCTGTAAGTTTAATTTTCAATGCAAGTTACTTTTAATTTTTTTTAATTCCAGTACACTTTAAATTTATGCATTTTTCATGTTTATGTCTGATGCGCGCCAAACAGTCAAGCTAAATCACACAAGCCCGCCACTTGTGAATGGCGGACCGTAACCAGCTTAAAACTGCTTAAGCACGAAATCAATGAAGATCGAGGAGTATAGTGTTTCCCTGGGTCGTTATGTCCCAGCGAGCTATGCAATGGATTATCAAACGTATAGTGATCGAGGAATTTGAACGAGAAAGGAGATTTGTGATGATTATAACTACAGGAAAAGCCAACAAATAAAACGGCTTAAATGCAAATTAAAGGAAACTAAAAAGATAAAATCTCTTAAATAAACGCTATCACTATATTTAAAATGATGAACGTTTAAAACTTAAAACTAAAACTTACGTTTAAAATAAAATTAAATAAGCGTGCAAAAATAAAAAGTGAAATCTAAAAAATAAAAGTCCTAAAAGTATGAAAATTACATTTTTACAAACCTAATGATAAAAGAAAATTTAAAGAAAAAGAAAATTATTTTTATAACTACTTAATTAATTATTATTAATTAAAAACTATTTTTAACTAATTAATAATAACCTAAAATGAAAGAAAATAGGAAATAAAGCTAGAAAAATAAAATTATGAAATGGAAAAGTCTAAAATATCAAAATAGAATTTTCAAAACTATTTTTGTAATTTTCTGATTATTTTTCTATTTTCTAGGAATTTTAAACTATTAAAAACTAATTAAATTACTAAAAATTACAAAATGAACTATGAAAAATCTGGAAAATTACTTTTTCTAATTTTTATATTTATCTAAGCCTAAGAAAATTGAAAAATTATTTTTATGACCCTTTTCTGAATTTTTTATATTAAATGCTATTTAAAAAGTGCTAAAAACTAATAAAAATCAAGAAAAATAGTAAAACAGCTGAGAAAAATCTGAAAATTTCAGGAAAACTCTAAAATGATGATAAGAAGCTAGGAAAATTGGAAAAACAGTATGTTATGTAGAGAAAAATGCAACTGATGAATCAAGTGCTTATTGAAATAAGCACTTGATAAGCAAATGAGCAAATAAAGCAATCCACTGAAAACAGGAACTAAGATTAACTAAAAGTGAACAAATGAAACAGTAATCAACAAGCTACAATCACAGATTAACAAAATAAAACAGATTGATGATTATTAGAATAAGCTAAAATCAGATTTTTGGTGCCTACTAGCAGTTAACAAATAAGCACCCAAATAAGCTATAAACTAAAAACCAATGATTGAGTTCTAAACTATACCTAAGTGACTGCTTATAACCAAAACCCTAGACCTTACAAAGCTTATACAAGCTCAGTGCAAGCTTGTTCAAAATCTGAGAAACCACTCAGTATTAGCTGAGTGGGAGCAGGGCAACTGAGGCTCACTTTAAGCCCCTGCACAAGCTTATCCACAGGGCTTGAGCTAAAAAGAGTTATGAGAGCTTAAAGACAACCCAGTAAACTACTTGTATCCCAAAAATCAAGACCTCAAAAGCTTTAATGAATCCTATGGATCAGCTGCAAGATCTGCACAAATCCACTTTTTGCATGTTTTGACTTTTTGAAATAAGTGCACAGTTGACTAAAATGAAACTTGAATCCACTTTTGATGACTGAAATTGATGTTATAAGGTACAATAAGTGTAATGCAAGCAAGGTTTAAGATTTCCAAACACAAGACAAAGATTTCCAAATCCAAATCCACAACAGTTTTAACAGTAAGACAGTTTGAATAATGTTTGACTATTTGAACTAATAGGCACAAGATTTTGACTCCAAAGAGTCACTTAGAGTTAACTAGGCTTGAACCAACAAGAAAACTACCTCTGCATACAATTTTGGGACGGTTTGTGGCAAAACAAACACCCCTTTATAAACTGATTTAGTAACAAAGCAGTCCAAACTTAGAACCAACTGATAATTATGATCAAATTAAGTTTAAATCCCCTAAACACTATTATTAAGACAGATTTGAGCAGGTTAATACTACAAAAAATGATTATGCATAAAACTTGAGAATTGCTTACAAATTGTCCAATGGCCACTATGGCCTGCCAATCAATGAAACAAGGACACTAGCCTAATAAATCCAACCCAATGCTTGCTTTTCACCCCATTTCCAATCTTGAATCAACCCATATCATTTCTGTACCCATTTTGCTCCAACTTTGACTTTTGTTGACCAGTGTCAAGTAGTGTTCCAATCTTGAACACAAGCTTATGAAAAGCTATTATAAGCTAACATAAGCTTGTTTCAACTTATAAAGAAGCTTATTGAAGCTTGGGATTCAGATTTAGATTTTGCAAATTCAACAGTAAGCATAAAAATGGAAACTGCACTTGAACTGAAATTGATGCTTAAATTAAGTTTGAAATACACTTGAGTAGCTAAATTGAGTACAAATAAACTTTAAAACATAAGTGAAAACTAGTCAAGATGTTACAAGCTAAAAAAATGAAATACAATTTTAAAAAACTAAAAACTAACTCTCTCTTGATGCACCCTCTTGTCTTCTTATAAGTTCCAAAATGCTTTCTCTCACCTTCTGAGCAAATCCCAGCATCAATCTCAGCCTTTGGATGTCTTTTGAGCCATCTTGGCCTTTGGATGATTTTGGCGCCAAAACCTGCTTTGGATATCTGGGACAGGAAAAGGGTGCATTAAATGCATTGGTGAGGGTAGGTGAGGTGGGGTGAGACAAAGGGTTGTGTATAGGTGGCTATGGGTGGTTTGAGGAGGGGGGTGGTAGCAGACAGGAGTGTCGGGGGAGACAAACTGGGGGCGGTTTTTGTTTATTTTAAACATTTGGGTTGGTGGGTCAAGGGTTGGGTAAGTGATTTGGGCCAGTGAATTTTATTTTGGGCTTGGGTAGTTTATTTAGGTCCGAATGGTTAAGTGGGATTATTAAATCAAAAGGACCATAAGTGTAATATCTCAAAACCAAAGGACCAAATGTGTAAAGCTCCAATTCCCAAGGACCAAACATGTAAGTTATGAAGATTAGTCAAAAGGGTTTGTTTTGCCAATGTTTAATAGTCCAAGGGTTGATTTTGACATTTTTGAAATTCCCAAGGACTAAATTTGGCCAATTTGGATTTTCAGGGACTAAATTGTAATTTTCTCAAAACTTTTAGATTTCTCACCAAAGGACTAAATATGACAATTTATGATTTTAAAAAGACCTTTGGTGACTTTTCTTTTGAAATTTTGGCTCAGGGACTAATTTTGACAATTTTATAAACTTGGGGGACTAAAACTGCAATTTTTGCAAATTTGATATGTTTTTCATCTGATTTTGATATTTTTGCATTTGAAACACATAAAACACTGATTTGTGATATTTTGATCATTTTGATGTGTTTAGTGTTTTCAGATGATTTTGCAGTTTATTTTGTACAAAAATGATGAGTATTTACACACTCATCAATCCCCACACTGAGATATTGCTAGTCCCTAGCAATGATTTGAGAAAACATAATGGATTTTAATCTCTTTACCAAAAGCCATCACTTATGGAGTAGCCAAATGTTTTAGTTCAAGTAAGAACTATGGTACACCGATAACCATGTGATTTTGAGCAAACCACCAACTTCCAACGGATTTGATTTGTCTTTACCGGAAGCCGTACCCTACGGACTAGCCAACTCTTATATAAATTATCAACATTATCTTTGGTGAGCTGATTACCAATTATGGTTTTCCACTGCCTTTACCACAAGCCATAATCTTGCGGGCTAGCCAACTCTTCACTTTTTAGGATATGGTGGGCTGAATACCATACAATTTTGGGCAAATTGCAAGCCATATAAACGGATTTGATAAATCTTTACCAAGAGCCGTTTGCTCTGGATTAGCCAATCCTTTTGTCTTACAGACATGGCGGACTGATAACCAAATGAGAAAGTGTAAAACACTTACTCCAAAAAAATTTTAGGCCAAAACGGGGAATTGGTATAATTATATGATAAAATTAGTGAGAATTCCCCCCCACACTTAGAAATGAATATTGCCCTCAATATTCAAAGTACCGGCGGTTATGCGGAAACAAAGAACGTAAAAGGGAAATACTACGGCCATTATTTAGAAAGAAGATTTTTTTTTTTTTTTTTGAAACATGTGGGCAACCCCCCCCCCACACTAGGGTGGTAGAAAATAGAAAGAAGTCAGAAATATGGGTGAAAACCCATACGAGTGTGCTATTGTTTTTGATTCCCGAGTCGCTAGCTTGACTCGATCCCGCATTCATTGGTTCATGGGGAAAGTTTGTAAATCGGGACAACCACGGGGGAATGTCCTCTCCAAAATAGTGCTTCAATCTATGTCCATTCACTTTGAAGTTTGGCCCGTCTATTTGAGATAATTCGACGGTGCCATATGGAAACACTTTGGTAATGGTGAATGGACCGGTCCAACGGGTCTTAAGTTTCCCCGAGAAGATCTTCAATCTAGAATTAAAAAGAAGGACTCGGTCACCAACGTTGAAAACGCGGTTCTTAATCTTTGAGTCATGGATCTTCTTTGTCTTTTCTTTGTAGATCAAAGAGTTCTCGTAGGCTTGATCACGGAGTTCATTTAATTCGTTGAGTTGAACTTTCGATAATCACCGAAGACTTGAGGTTGAAATTTGCATGCTTCAAGGCCCAATAGGCTTTGTGCTCAAGCTCGATCGGGAGATGACACGCCTTTCCATACACGAGCTTGTAAGGAGTACACCCGATGGGTGTTTTGTGAGCGGTACGGAAGGCCCAAAGTGCATCTTCTAATTTGTCGACCAAGAGGCACGATTTTTACCTACGGTCCTCTCCAAGATTCTTTTCAAACCACGGTTCGAAACTTCCACTTGCCCACTAGTTTGTGGGTGATCAGCGGTGGAGACGGTGGGTGACACCGTATTTAAGCATCACTTTTGCGGGTTGGTCATTGCAAAGTGTGTGCCGCGATCACTAATGATAGCACGAGGAGTTCCAAAGCGGGCAAAGAGAGACTTTAAAAACTTCACAACTACTCGGGCGTCGTTGGTAGGTAGCGCTTTCGCCTCCACCCATTTAGACAAGTAATCGACCGCCACGAGTATATACTTGTTCCCTCGAGAAGACGGGAACGGCCCCATAAAGTCAATGCCCCATACGTCAAAGATCTAGCACACTTGAATGGCATTTTGAGGCATTTCATCTCTTTTAGAGATGTTACCATGACGTTGGCAAGAGTCGCAAGATTTGACGAGATCATGGGCATCTTTGTAAATTGTGGGCCAATAGAAACCGGAATCAAACACCTTCTTGGCGGTGTAGTTCGGGCCATTATGTCCCCCCGTGGGTCCATGATGACAAGCCTTGAGAATATCAGCGGCTTCTTGGCCGTGAACACACCGTCGGATGACTTGATCCGCACAGATTTTAAACAAGTAGGGGTCGTCCCAGAAGTAGTGCTTAACATCTTTGAAAAATTTGTTCTTTTGTTGGGACGACATCCCTTTCACAACAAAGTTACCCGCATGGTAGTTTGCAAAGTCGGCAAACCATGGGGTACTCGAATCTCTACGATGAGATACCACATTAAGTGTCTCGAGAGGAAATGTCTCGCTTATCTCCTTTTTCTCGAGCACACCTTGATGAGGATTTTCAAGACGGGAAAGATGGTCAGCCGCTAGGTTCTCCGCTCCCTTTTTATCACGGATGGTGATATCAAATTCCTGTAGGAGGAGAACCCATCGGAGCAACCTCGGCTTAGCATCTTGCTTAGCAAGGAGATATTTGAGGGCCGAGTGATCCGTATACACTATGCTTTTGGACAAGATTAAGTATGGCCGAAACTTCTCAAAAGCATACACCACCGCTAGTAATTCTTTCTCCGTAGTGGTGTAATGTGCTTGAGCTTCGTTCAAAGTTTTGCTAGCATAGTGTATAGGCTGGAAATGTTTAGCCTTGCGTTGCCCCAAGACTGCACCTATGGCGAAATCACTTGCATCGCACATAAGCTCGAATGGTAGGTCCCAATCGGGGGCAACTAGAATTGGTGCTTCCGTGAGCTTCCTCTTAAGAGTTTGGAAAGCTTCAATGCACTCACTAGAGAAGACGAAAGGAGTGTCTTTTTCAAGAAGTCGGGTCATAGGCCGGGATATTTTCGAGAAATCTTGAATGAAACGTCGATAGAAACCGGCATGACCAAGGAAGCTTCTTACTCCTTTGACAGTTGTGGGAGGAGGTAGCTTTGCAATAACATCAACTTTAGCTCTGTCCACCTCAATCCCTTTCTTAGAGATCTTATGGCCAAGGACAATGCCTTCTTTGACCATAAAGTGACATTTCTCCCAATTTAGACAAAGGTTCGTGTTTTCACAACGTTCAAGCATTTTGTCCAAATGGGAGAGACATGTTTGGAAAGAATTCCCAAAGACCGAAAAATCATCCATAAAGACTTCCATAGTCTTTTCGATCATATCATGGAAAATGGCCATCATACACCTTTGGAATGTACCGGGAGCATTGCATAACCCGAAAGGCATGCGTCGGTAAGCAAATGTTCCATAAGGACACGTGAATGTGGTCTTTTCTTGATCTTGGGGGTCAATGGGTATCTGGAAGTAACCTGAGAAACCATCGAGAAAACAATAGTATTCGTTTCCCGCTAATCTCTCAAGCATTTGATCCATGAAAGGCAAAGGAAAGTGGTCTTTACGGGTGGCTTCATTTAACTTTCGATAGTCAATGCAAACACGCCATCCCGTAACCAATCGAGTAGGAATCAACTCGTTTTCATCATTTTCAACGACAGTAATGCCACCTTTCTTGGGCACACAATGAACGGGGCTCACCCAAGGACTATCCGAAATAGGGTAAATCAGTCCGGCATCGAGAAGTTTAATGACTTCCGCTTTGATAACCTCATGAATTTTAGGATTCACCCTTCTTTGGTGTTGAACCGCTGGTTTGGAGTCATCTTCCAGGAGAATTTTGTGAGTACAAAATTTGGGTCAACCCGGATGTCGGAAAGTTTCCAAGCGATGGCTCGCTTGTGTGACTTCAAAACCTTTATGAGAGCGTCTTTTTCATCCTCACTCAAGTCCTTAGCAATGATGACGGGTGATTTATTGTCATCTTCCAAAAATGCATACTCAAGATGAGGCGGTAAGTCCTTAAGTTCGACCTCGGGAGGCTCATCAGATTTTTCAATCGTTTTGATTTCCTCTTTATGAAGTTCTTGAGGAGGAGGGAGTGATGAAGGATCATCATTGAGCAACTTCTCGATGAGAAGAATATCTCCCTCGATGTCAATAGGGGCGTGATCAATTTCCCATGAAACTGAATCACTAGACAAATATGCTTCAATCTCCTCCGAAATAGAGTTACTTCCCTCAAACGGAGTGAGGGATGTGGAAGAGAGAGCAACGATGGGATCAACCGAAGTGGGATTGCCACTCGAGAATCCAAGAAGTTCTTGAGAATATTCCTCCGACACAATGTCAATGACATCAATCATGTTAATGGAAGTGTCTTCATAACTAGGGGAATATCTCGTAACTTGATCGAGGTTGAAGGTAACGGCTTCCTTGTTTGACCTCAAAGTGATTTCCCCCTTATCAACGTCGATTAATGCACGACCCATTTTCAAGAAGCACCTCCCAAGGATGAGGGGTACTCGGGGATCGGCATCAAATTCAACAACAACAAAGTCGGCGGGAAAATGGAAATCTCCTACTTTTACGACGTCCTCGCTATACCTAACGGATGAGAATTCGTTAGGTTAGGCAACTCAAGGACCATACAACGTAGGTGTAGCGGAGGCAATGAAAGCTTTTTCCACAGGGAGTTTGGCATCAAGTTAATGCTCACGCCAAGATCGGCCAAAGCGGAGCATTGAACTAACCCTTGAAAATCACATGGGATGAGGAATTTGCCGGGGTCTCCTAGCTTTTCGGGAAGCTTTTTGAGGATAACCGCTGAACAATTCTCATTCAAAGAAGTTTTAGCCAATTCGGAAATCTTTTCTTTGTTAGTCAACAAACTTTTGATTGTCGGACCGAATTTGGGCATAAGAAGAAGAGCGTCCGCTAAACTAATCTCGAAGTGCAAATCTTGAAAGATTTGCATAAGCTTCTCCATTTGTTGATTAGTTTTGTCGCGGGCCTTTTGATCATTAAGCCTTGAAGGATAAGGAAGTGAAGGCTTAGGATTGGTCATCGGAACAACGGGTTCCGGAATAGGAGGTAAGTCGACCGAAGGTTGGACTTGTGCGGTACTTCGTAGGCTTGAGATATGCACCTCGTCCGTTGTATCCTTGGTAACTTGACTCATTGCCACAGGGGGCATTGGAGTCATAGGTCCATTGTGCGTCTTACCACTACGAGTGGTAATAGCATTCAACTCACCCTTAGGGTTGGGAATGGTGTTACTTGGAAGAGATCCTGAAGTTGAAGCTTGATTGTTTTGACTCATGAGAAGAGCAAGCACGCTATCGATCTTGCTATTTTGCTGATCAATCTTGCTACTAGTTGTTCTAATCTCAGATGTAAAATCATTCCTCATAGAGGTAATCTGATTTTGCATGGACACCATCTTAGCTTCATTGTTTTTGATGTAACTAACAATGTCAATAGAAGCTTGAGGAGGTGGAGCTTGAACAGTTTGTTGTGGAGCGTGGAATCGGTTTTGATTATAGTTCCCTTGATTTTGAGAACCTTGATTTTGAAAATTCCATTCGATTCTGATTAAACTGATTATTTCGTTTTGATTGTTCGATTTTGATTAAACCCAGGGGGTCCAAGGTAATTGTTAGAACGATAGCTTAGAAGGCTACGGTCCCCTTGCGGTTGGTAGGAGTTACCCCCCGAATTGTAGGAACCTTGAGCAGCATATACGCTCTCTTGAGTGAAGCCACCGGAGGCTGGACACTCGAAATAAGGGTGTGGACCACCACAAGTCTCACAACTCTTGTTCACGGCATTAACTTGTTGATTAGCATTTGTGTGATTCATTTTAAGCATGGCGGCGGATATTTCTTCCAACTTTTTGTTGAGAGTGGTGAATTCCGCAGATGGAAGGGTGGTGGATCTCGTTGACTCACTCCTCTCGGCAGAGGAATCCCAATAATTGTGGTGGGCAGTCATGTTTTCGATGAGATCATAGCACTCTTCGGGTCGCCTTTTCATAAAGGTACCACCGGCAGCATTGATTGTGTCACGATGTCTCAGTGTTAACCCGTTATAGAATGTATCTATTTGGGTGACAAGCAACATGTTGTGGTTCGGACATCGGTCAATTGAAAGCTTATAGCGTTCCCATGCCTCAAATAAGGACTCGTCGGGAAGCTGCCTAAAATTGCTGATTTCATTCCGCAGTTTCGTCACCATCGACGGTGGAAAATATTTCGCCAAGAACTTGGAGATCATTTCATCGAAACTATGGATTGAGTTCTTGGGAAGACGATCAAACCATGCGGTGGCATGAAGCGTCAAGGAATAAGGAAAGAGGTATAAGCGAAGGGCGTCATCGGAGACCCCATTTTGCTTCATACTTTGGGTGACAGTGAGAAATTTGTCAAGATGCTTGTTGGCATCTTCACCCGGTGATCCGCGAAATTGGCAAAAGCTTTGGACTTGTTGAATCATGTGATGTTTAAGTCCAAAGTCCGTGGCTTCGATGTTGACCGGGGCAATTGGACCGCCCCGTCCATTCATCGTGGGTTGGCAAAGCTCCTCCATCGTTCGGAGATCGGGAGCTGGATTATGTGGATCGGGTTGGACTTCAGGTCCATCCCCTTGGATTCCAGACATGGTGGGATGCTCAACGGTACGTATCTCGGGTACGTTTTCCTTGTCAAGAATACGTCTACGAGCTTGTGGCGAGTCGCGCATACTAGACGTAACTCTAAGAGACCTCGAGTTAAGGAGAAATGGGAATTATAAAAATCTTTCAGATGAGAATGAGAATTATGAAGACGTTTTATAAAACTTGGGTGAGAAGAATCTTTATGGGTTTTCTGGTTTGGCGTCGATATCACAACAACATCAATTAACACAAAATCGAGGCAAAACAACAGTGAACTTAACCAATAATCACAATATGAATGGCTTCTTTGAAAAAGGTACACCAATCACAAGGACACAAAGGCAAGTTTTAAATCTTTAGTTCGGGAACTTATTATGGTCGCACCCCCAGTTAGGTAGTGCACTGCCTTGGTTTTCGGTGGTAATCTTTTAAGTTGTTTATTATTAAAGAAAACGACGATTCTTTTTGTATTTTTATTTTTGATACATATATAGAAACAAAAGAGAAAATATTTTTGTGTTTTATACGTTTTTGGTTGTTTTTGGGTTTTTGGATTTTTTAGAAGAAAATATGGATATATATATATATACAGAGATGGATGATATAAACAAAGAGTGAGGATTCAAACAACTAATCTGCTAGACAGGAGATAGATCAGCACAGCTCCCCGGCAGCGGCGCCAAAAATTTGATGCGCGCCAAACCGTCAAGCTAAATCACACAAGCCCGCCACTTGTGAATGGCGGACCGTAACCAGCTTAAAACTGCTTAAGCACGAAATCAATGAAGATCTGAGGAGTATAGTGTTTCCCCGGGTCGTTATGTCCCAGCGAGCTATGCAATGGATTATCAAACGTATAGTGATCGAGGAATTTGAACGAGAAAGGAGATTTGTGATGATTATAACTACAGGAAAAGCCAACAAATAAAACGGCTTAAATGCAAATTAAAGGAAACTAAAAAGATAAAATCTCTTAAATAAACGCTATCACTATATTTAAAATGATGAACGTTTAAAACTTAAAACTAAAAACTTACGTTTAAAATAAAATTACGTAAACGTGCAAAAATAAAAAGTGAAATCTAAAAAATAAAAGTCCTAAAAGTATGAAAATTACATTTTTACAAACCTAATGATAAAAGAAAATTTAAAGAAAAAGAAAATTATTTTTATAACTACTTAATTAATTATTATTAATTAAAAACTATTTTTAACTAATTAATAATAACCTAAAATGAAAGAAAATAGGAAATAAAGCTAGAAAAATAAAATTATGAAATGGAAAAGTCTAAAATATCAAAATAGAATTTTCAAAACTATTTTTGTAATTTTTTGATTATTTTTCTATTTTCTAGGAATTTTAAACTATTAAAAACTAATTAAATTACTAAAAATTACAAAATGAACTATGAAAAATCTGGAAAATTACTTTTTTCTAATTTTTATATTTATCTAAGCCTAAGAAAATTGAAAAATTATTTTTATGACCCTTTTCTGAATTTTTTATATTAAAAGCTAATTAAAAAGTACTAAAAACTAATAAAAATCAAGAAAAATAGTAAAACAGCTGAGAAAAATCTGAAAATTTCAGGAAAATTCTAAAATGGTGATAAGAAGCTAGGAAAATTGGAAAAACAGTATGTTATGTGGGGAAAAATGCAACTGCTGAATCAAGTGCTTATTGAAATAAGCACTTGATAAGCAAATGAGCAAATAAAGCAATCCACTGAAAACAGGAACTAAGATTAACTAAAAGTGAACAAATGAAACAGTAATCAACAAGCTACAATCACAGATTAACAAAATAAAACAGATTGATGATTATTAGAATAAGCTAAAATCAGATTTTGGTGCCTACTAGCAGTTAACAAATAAGCACCCAAATAAGCTATAAACTAAAAACCAATGATTGAGTTCTAAACTATACCTAAGTGACTGCTTATAACCAAAACCCTAGACCTTACAAAGCTTATACAAGCTCAGTGCAAGCTTGTTCAAAATCTGAGAAACCACTCAGTATTAGCTGAGTGGGAGCAGGGCAACTGAGGCTCACTTTAAGCCCCTGCACAAGCTTATCCACAGGGCTTGAGCTAAAAAGAGTTATGAGAGCTTAAAGACAACCCAGTAAACTACTTGTATCCCAAAAATCAAGACCTCAAAAGCTTTAATGAATCCTATGGATCAGCTGCAAGATCTGCACAAATCCACTTTTTGCATGTTTTGACTTTTTGAAATAAGTGCACAGTTGACTAAAATGAAACTTGAATCCACTTTTGATGACTGAAATTGATGTTATAAGGTACAATAAGTGTAATGCAAGCAAGGTTTAAGATTTCCAAACACAAGACAAAGATTTCCAAATCCAAATCCACAACAGTTTTAACAGTAAGACAGTTTGAATAATGTTTGACTATTTGAACTAATAGGCACAAGATTTTGACTCCAAAGAGTCACTTAGAGTTAACTAGGCTTGAACCAACAAGAAAACTACCTCTGCATACAATTTTGGGACAGTTTGACAGCAAAACAAACACCCCTTTATAAACTGATTTAGTAACAAAACAGATCCAAACTTAGAACCAACTGATAATTATGATCAAATTAAGTTTAAATCCCCTAAACACTATTATTAAGACAGATTTGAGCAGGTTAATACTACAAAAAATGATT
The DNA here is from genome assembly GCA_910596185.1 of Chrysanthemum makinoi. Lineage (NCBI taxonomy): Eukaryota > Viridiplantae > Streptophyta > Magnoliopsida > Asterales > Asteraceae > Chrysanthemum > Chrysanthemum makinoi. Next base: position 37,888,501 of record OU343219.1, read on the forward strand.
ATGCATAAAACTTGAGAATTGCTTACAAATTGTCCAATGGCCACTATGGCCTGCCAATCAATGAAACAAGGACACTAGCCTAATAAATCCAACCCAATGCTTGCTTTTCACCCCATTTCCAATACTGAATCAACCCATATCATTTCTGTACCCATTTTGCTCCAACTTTGACTTTTGTTGACCAGTGTCAAGTAGTGTTCCAATCTTGAACACAAGCTTATGAAAAGCTATTATAAGCTAACATAAGCTTGTTTCAACTTATAAAGAAGCTTATTGAAGCTTGGGATTCAGATTTAGATTTTGCAAATTCAACAGTAAGCATAAAAATGGAAACTGCACTTGAACTGAAATTGATGCTTAAATTAAGTTTGAAATACACTTGAGTAGCTAAATTGAGTACAAATAAACTTTAAAACATAAGTGAAAACTAGTCAAGATGTTACAAGCTAAAAAACGAAATACAATTTTAAAAAAACTAAAAACTAACTCCCTCTTGATGCACCCTCTTGTCTTCTTATAAGTTCCAAAATGCTTTCTCTCACCTTCTGAGCAAATCCCAGCATCAATCTCAGCCTTTGGATGTCTTTTGAGCCATCTTGGCCATTGGATGATTTTGGCGCCAAAACCTGCTTTGGATATCTGGGACAGGAAAAGGGTGCATTAAATGCATTGGTGAGGGTAGGTGAGGTGGGGGGAGACAAAGGGTTGTGTAGAGGTGGCTATGGGTGGTTTGAGGAGGGGGGTGGTAGCAGACAGGAGTGTCGGGGGAGACAAACTGGGGGCGGTTTTTGTTTATTTTAAACATTTGGGTTGGTCGGGTCAAGGGGTTGGGTAAGTGATTTGGGCCAGTGAATTTTATTTTGGGCTTGGGTAGTTTATTTAGGTTCGAATGGTTAAGTGGGATTATTAAATCAAAAGGACCATAAGTGTAATATCTCAAAACCAAAGGACCAAATGTGTAAAGCTCCAATTCCCAAGGACCAAACATGTAAGTTATGAAGATTAGTCAAAAGGGTTTGTTTTGCCAATGTTTAATAGTCCAAGGGTTGATTTTGACATTTTTGAAATTCCCAAGGACTAAATTTGGCCAATTTGGATTTTCAGGGACTAAATTGTAATTTTCTCAAAACTTTTAGATTTCTCACCAAAGGACTAAATATGACAATTTATGATTTTAAAAAGACCTTTGGTGACTTTTCTTTTGAAATTTTGGCTCAGGGACTAATTTTGACAATTTTATAAACTTGGGGACTAGCGCAATTTTTGCAAATTTGATATGTTTTTCATCGATTTTGATATTTTTAATTTAAAACACATAAAACACTGATTTGTGATATTTTGATCATTTTGATGTGTTTCTGAGTGTTTTCAGATGATTTTGCAGTTTATTTTGTACAAAAATGATGAGTATTTACACACTCATCAATGTCCTTAAATTCCATTGCTTGTGTTTTAAAATTGCTTGTTAACATTGTTTAAACTAATTTGAGTTGTGAAATCAAGGCAAAACAGTTTTTAACAAAGGTTTTACATTTTAAAGCTATTTTATGCCCCTAAGTGGGGTGTTTGGGACAGTTTGGTTGTGGGTCAAAGAACACACTTTTGACCCACTTTGGGTCTTGCACTTGTCAAGTTAGAAGTAGATTCAAAATTGCTAATTGATTTTTTTTTGCAAAACTAGTTTTGAAGATAGAACCTAATCTATTCTGTTTTGTTGATCCAACAGCCCTAGTCATCCCCTTTTTAGCTTTATTTAAAGTAGATTAGACTTAGAAGTAGGACTAGATTTTGTGTCTATTGTTAGTTTGTAGGATGGCATTAATTTGTTTGAGCTTAATTTGGTCCTGTAGAGCTTATTAGGAATTTAATTTTGGCCATATTAACTCCATTTACCCTGTTTGTAACAGCAACGTTGCAGTTTCTGACCCACAGTAAACAGCCCAATGCAGCAGCCTCTTTTTCCATTTTTTTTAGCTTTTTAACGTTTAGTTATTACTTAATTTAGGTCCCCCCCTTAGTGCTCTTTAGGATTAGTAGATTAGGTGCTTAGTTTTTAGTGTTTTTATTAGCTTTTTGGAAGCCTTTTGTTGCCTTTTCTTCCCTGTCCCAAACAGCCCCATTTGGGAATGATTTGGTCCTGCGCAGCAGCCTTTAGAGGCTTTTGTTGGGCTATTTGTCTTGATTTAGTGCTTAGTATTAGTTCTTTAGGTAGTCTAGATTGAGAGTTTTAGGTGCTAGCTTAATTCGAGTTCTTCCCTTAGCAGCCCCTTAGAAATACCAAACCGTCCCTTTGTTTTTTTTGTTGTTCACTGCTGCTGTTGTGAGGCTGCTCTTAACGAGCTTATTTTGTCTTGTCAAAAAGTTGTCATTTTCAAGTTTATGAAAAAGGATCCAAAAGAAAATTTGAAAAGAAAAATGTTTTACAAAAAAAAAGTGCCATCAATCAGGATCGAACCTGGGTCTAGGCGCTCACCAAGCACACCCTACCCATCTTTGCTACCTCATTGTTGTGTGCTAGTTTAGTCCTTTCATTCCTTTTAAAGTCATTTTAAAGGTTAAGCTTAGTTTGAGCAGTTTGCTCAATTTCAGCTTATTTAGATTAGGTAATATTCCCTTTTTATTTTTTCCTAGGTAGTATTTAATTCAAAGTATTTTCTGTAATTTTCTCATATTTTTCTAAATTAGTTTAGTATTTTTTTTAATTAATTAGTATAAATTAGTTTTTAATTTGTAGAAAATAAAATAAAAGTAAAAAAATACCCGGCTTTTTCCTAAAATTATTTTTAGTCATTTAGAATGTAGGAAAATTGTTTTTGCACTCGTAGGACTTAAATTTCATATTTTTCACTTTCAAGGCTTAGTGCGTTCCCCGTTTTTCCATTTTAGCACCCTAGGATGTAGTTTAGCTTCGTTTTATTGTTCATTAGGCTTAGTAGTAGTATAATTAGTGTTTATTTAGTTTTACGTGCTTTATTTTCATTCCCGTTCTTTAATTCGTAGATTATCGTAATCAAAACCAAATTTCGTGTAACCCATTCAAGTCCATAATCACGTAAATCAACGACACCGTCAATTTCACACCTCGTTGGGACACGACCCGGGAAATCACTTGCCCGGTATCACTTTTATCACATTCGTGAGATTTGGCACGTTAACCCTTTTCCTAAAAGGTTGATTTGTCGAATTTCACGATTAATTTGATATTTTGATATTTGTGTTTATTTTAACGAATCAAATTTTGGCGCCGCTGCCGGGGAGGTGTGTTGCGACAATATCATGAAGTTTTTGCGATTAGTGACTTGAAGAACCTTCCTCGTGAAGTTATTGTTTTTATAAAAATTCAAAAAAACCAAAAATATTCTTTTCATTCCTCTTATTCGTTGATTCTATTTCTCTTACCCTCTTTTGCCGTTTAATTCTATCCTTCGTATCCTCTTGATCACTCAATTCTATTTCTTTAACCCTCTACATGTTTAATTCTCATGGCGGCGATCGATTATCGTCGTTGTTTTCATTGCAAAGGACGTATGGAAGAGGATCAAGTTTATTGTCTCAATCCCGATTGTTTATGTAAGCAGTGTGGAAGGGTTGGAGCAAGCAAATATTGCTATTGGTGCGAATTAGCCGATAAAAACTCTCTCGATGATTCTCCAAGTTTTACTGACCACCCACCACAACCCGAGATTTGTTCTATTGTTTCTGAGCCTAAACCGTATAGAGTTGATCAAAATCTTTCGCGGTTTACGGTTAAGGTTAAGAGAAAAGAGCAAGAACCGGAGACCAAAATGGAAGTGGTGGAAATTGCTAGCTCTTAGAGCACACCACTTGTCCCACCTCCGGAATCTTCAAAACCTTTTTCGGACGATTTCATGAACATTGTTCGAAATTGCTTAAATGAATTTCGTCAAATTTCAACTTCGGGAAATACCGTTTTACATACCAATTGTGATGTTGTTGAGCCCTCGATTCCTACTCCCGTACCCGAGATATCTTCGTTCGATCAAGAGTATTGCTACGGTTGTAGAGACTTGTTACCACAAGGTTTTCGTTGTTACAAATGTATGTGCGAATGGTGTGGAAACTATCTTGTCAATGGATGTTGTTCGATTTGTGCCGAGAATTCATTCACCTATGATTTTGACCAGAACTCTTTCAATTATCCTCAAAACGATTTCAACTACCCTCCACAAAATTCATTCGAGCCACAACCGTACTATTAAGATTTCAATGATTCATCATTTCAAAGTTTCTCTCCCCAATACCCTCATTGTGCTAAGTGTGGGGGTCCTCATGATGATTATCAATGTCAATCGTGGAATCAAAATTACTATGGACCTGATCCTTGTTATAACACTTCCAGTTTTGACAACATCCAACCCCAACAACTTCCCGTCATTGATCAATTTCCTCGTATAATCCTTGAAGAACTTTCCGAGGAACAAGCAGCTCGCAACCAAAGATATCTAGCTGTCACACCCCCAAATTACCTGTTTTTGCAGCGGAATGGAATTCCTGGGGATTGACTGTCATAGCATCACAATCACAGTTATATTGAACGACCTAAAGTGTCGTTTGGAAAATACATCGCTTGAATTAATAAAAACATTCAGAGTTACAAGATAGGTCCCAAATGAAAGTTACTATGTGCGGAAAATAAGCATGGTACAAGTCAAACGATGTTTTTAAAGTGTATAATTCACATGTGAGATGCGTCGTCACCGCGACTCTATGATATGTCCACATGCATGCCATGAAGTGAATGCCTTAGTTACCTGAAAATACATTGCTAAAAGTGTCAACACAAAGGTTGAGTGAGTTCATAGAGTTGTTGAAAATGTTCAATACGGCTACCACAAGTATAAATTATGTATGACAATGTCGTCACAAAAATGATACAATTGCTATAAGTCCATGACACCGAAGCTCTGACTGATGTTCGCCCCAACAGAGTGTTTGCCAAACAACTCAAATAATGATTAAGAAATGAAATGCATCCGTCCGGTTGGAATCCGCCAACCCGGATGGAGGTGTCACCCTCGATAGATCTATCCACTCACCCTCGCTTCTATGAAATTAACGGTTCATGTTCAGGAAATGGGGACATTTAACTGGCAATGAGGTAACTTAAGCAATGTAATGAATTTGATATACTTGGTATCGTAATAAAAAATGACGTGCAATGTATTCTCCCCCGTGGGTTTGAAATAAAGTAAAAACTTGAATTAATCGGGGCTATGAAAACTCACCTGTTGCAATGATAATGATGATATAATGGCAATACTGAAATGAGGAGCAACCTCTGACCGTGACCTATTATTAATGATATGTTCTAATGTAAATCATGATGTAATGTTATGCATGCAATTCGGATGATATTTATACCACTTATACGCTTTTGAAAATATAATTTATCGTCGAAATATATGTTTATGACATCTCGTCATGTTATAAAATACTTTACAAGTATTTACGTTGAAATGATATCCGACGATAATCATTTAGTGATTTATTGTGAAATTATAACTTTTCGTCCTAAAATAATGTCATTGAAATTTCCATGAAAGTGACAAAAACGGCCTCTAAAATCTAGTCGTAAAATGGTGCACGACGAGCGTTAGGAAACAAACTCAACAGTTTTGGGAAGCTCGTATGATAATCTCAAAGTTTTAGTACATGAGTTTTCATCCTAGAGGTCTCGAACATAAAGAAAAATAGAGGTTAAGTATGGTACTTTTAGTCCAAAATATAGTTTAAGGATGGTTTTTCGGCAAAGTTTAAGCGACCGTAATTAATTCATTACAACTCCGCTAATCAAACTATCGGACATTTTGAAAAGTATACTTGGCGATTTCACTTTTACTAGAATACTTCACTTTATGAAAAGTTCTAAATCAATGTTAAAAACAACCTTTAACTTGGTAACTAGTTTTTGCCGCAAAACTTGTTTATTAGAAATGTTTTATAGTTTTTCTTATATGATAATAGTTACGGCAACTTTTGTAAACATGTGTAATTTAGTCGTTACAAATCCGTTTTCTACGTTTTAAAGATCCTTAACTTCGTATCGAAGTATACTAACATATTTTTAACAAATCGACATAATTTACAACGTCCACGCTTCATTTTTTACTCGTACAAAACAAATATTGTTTGCTGAAATTTCCAGAGTTTTGTATTTTTCGTCGCCAAATTGAAAAATTCATAACTTCTTCGTTATAGCTCCGTTTTAATCCGTTCAAGCGGCCACGGTTTCGTTTTAAAGTATATTTTCTAAATATCTAGGCCAAAAATTTTTGTCTACTCTCGGATTTTCCAGAATTAAATTTTTAGGACAGACCCTTTTCAAAACGTGTCGAAATGAGTTTTTCTCGCTCCAAACCTATTCTAACCCATTCAAAACAACTCCGAAGCTATTCTAATCCTACCATACACCTTCTTAGAGTGTCATGGGTTCCTAGATATCACCAAAACTAATATATAACAAGAAGTAATTATAGGATGGATTATATATATTTAACACTTAAAAACCTTAAAAATGGTATAAACATCATGAGACTTGCATGTTTCTCAAATAAAATGATATGACCATAAAAATGAATATGAAATAAAAATATGAATATGAATGCTTACTAGTGATATGATGAGGTTTAAGGACAAAAGGGTTTTTCCTAATCACTTGAGGTTTGTATTACAAAACCTATGCAACAAATGATACTAGAGTTTAATAAACCTTGTCTTGAAAATTTGAGATGATCCTCCACCTTGGTCCTTGGCTGCCGAATTTTGTAGAGAGAAAAGAGAGAAGAGTTTGATTTAGTTTTTGTGAAATAAAAGAAATGAAGTGAAATGATACATGAGTTAGTAGTATAATACATGTTATACTTAGAGATATTATGTAAAATCCCTTGTGACTCACCCCTTGTGTCGACAAGGGGTGCTAGTCATCCTTTTAATATGTTTTTTTTTTTAAATTGTTTAAGTATAATAACTTGTAAGATATTTGAAGTTAAGTGGTAAGTTGTAGTCACTTGTGAATATTTAGGGTAGCGTTGGATAAAAATAAATTTTCACGGGTCAAGATAAAATATATTTAGGTCATAAAAATTATAAAAATACATTTCTTGCAAAATTTGAGTGATATGATAATAATCGTGTCGTATTTAAGAAAAACGTCGTAATTATATAAATACAACAATTTAGTTACAAAATAAATTTAAAACATTGGGTAAACTCATAATATTATTTTTATAAACTTAATATGAGTATAAAAATATATTGGAATAATTTTTGGAAGTAATGGATCAATTGCTCAAAATAATTAATTACGCGATAACGTTTATTTAATATAAGTTATACGTTTAATGAAAAGTGCAAAACCATGCGTGAACTAATATGATGAAAATGATGTTAATGAAATGTAGATTAAACTTAGTCTATATGAAATGACCTCGATGATATGATCATGAATTCACAGCTAAACCATTACGGTTGCGTGAATTTGATGCTCGTAAACCTAGTTCACGATAAATGATAAATAATGAAACATGAGTAATGTTTTGAGAATGACCTGAAAATACTAATTGTCACATTCAGCCCAACCAAAAAGGAATTCAGTCCCTGAATTCAGTCTATGTTAGGTTCTACAATGTTACTTGTGAAAAAGTGAGGTTATTGGAGTCGCATTGGGTCGTCCAATGTTTTTCTAAATCGTACCACGCCCTTCCAAGACGGGACTTCAAACATAATATGTTACCAACTTGAAATTCTAATGGTTTGCAACTTATGGAACATACTTCAAATATTTTGCGTCATACATCGACGTTGCTTATCTAGCTATATGTTGTTACTTGTAACTGATTTTTGATTTGTATGATTTCTTTGTTGTTTCATGAATAAGTCATTGACTAAAGAGTTGGACTTTCCTGATTTTAGCCAGTAAATAAGTGATTAACACCTCAACCATAGAGTGTCTCAATTGGTGTAGTCAATATGTTCATGTAATAACTATTGTAGTAAGGGAACTTGTCGATGAAGAATGATTTGCCTAATCATTTCTAGAAAGTCATACATGCTTGAGCATATCATCTAATGTGGTAATTGTTCTCTCGCTCTAACCATTGAGCTGAGGATAGTAGGTGGTACTCATGTCCTAGCCAAAATTCCATGGGAAGATTGAAATGATTGCTAGAAATCTAAGGAAAAATCGGCTTCCTTATATTAGGTACAACTGAAATTGATACTACGTGTTTCATGCCAAATTTTAAAATGTTAAATTTGTCGAAAAGGACCTTATAGAAAGGAATAGATTATGGGTAACAGTTGTGATTCCTCGCATTTCTCGTCCTAGCGAATGTCATTACTTGAATCTTGCTTGCCTAAAATGCTTAGTCTCCATGACTAAAATGTTCATTGTTTGATTATCGAAGTGTTTCCATGCTCCATGTTGTCAAGTCACAAAACCTTAAATATTTAAGTGATGTGATGTAGTGGTTGATTTTCAAGATTTCTTCTGATATTGAGTGTTTCTAAAATATTTCATCACTTAGATTGTTATCATGCTAGCAAGAAAATAGATATCAGCTCATACTATGTCAAAGAATGTTTGTTCTAATTTCACTTGTAGATGGATAGTCATTGATTGTCCAATATGTTCAAACCTGTTGCATCTCTTGATGTGAAAGTGAAGTTATCCGTAATTTCTAGAGAACACAATGCCTTAGGGAAAGTTTATATCGACAGCCTAAATTTAACCAATTTTTCCTCTAAGGAAAACTCATTGTAGGGAAATTCACATATTGTTAAGGCCATGTTTAATGAAATGTTCTGTAGTCTTGATTAGAAGACTTGGTTTGTCCCTATAATGTTGCTTAGTGTGTATTCGCTTCGTACTAAATCTTGTAACTCGGTCTAGCTAGTACTTTTGAAATAATAGAATTTGGCTACTAATCCAAAGATAGTGGTTCAGATTGTCCCATGATGGCTTGAGATTTTTTTATTTTTTTTTTTTTATTTTTTTTTTTAGTTTTGAAAGATCTCGCTACCTACTTCTAGCCCTTGTTGGTAATTCCAAAATCCTTTCATTGTTTTCTTGTATCGAGGAATCCTCCTCATAGATTGTATAGAAAGCCTTTCCTAAAGATGTCACGCGTCAAATCTAACTTATCGGTTGAGTGAGGGATGAATGGCGTAGGCTTCTATAGAGTGTTAACAAAAAGAAATGTTTATGAACAATTTATCTGATTACAAAGCTTTACTTTTGAGTGAAGATTGTTTTAAGAGATTTGAAATGATACTTGTTTCTTTCATGACATAATTCTTCCTAAATTATACATAGAGGACAAATGATGTGATGCTTGGTTTTGTTGAGATGGTATTATGTTCCTCCGAAGTTTTAATTGGTATTCAACATTTTGTTTTGTAAGATAATGGCTCAATAATTTTTCAGAGTAACATGAAAATCGTTTCGCATGATGATATTAAATCGTTGATAAAATGACTGAAAACCAATTGATAGGGTGATAACGAAACAACTTGTTTTAAAACTTTATGAAACAATATTTCTAAGATAGTGTAGAATAGCTTGAAATAAAATTAAGTGAAATAATTTTATTAAGTAGTAGCAAAGTAACTTGAAATATAATTTGTTGAATGGTTTGTAGGATACACGGGGAAACCTCATAGAATGGTAATAATCTCCTAATTGGTCAAGAATAATGTTGGCCTAACCCCTAGTAAGATAGTGAGGTATCATCACGAAATGATTGAAAATTTAGCAATTGGAATAAGGAACGAAATAAACAAAGGTTGTGATTATCGTGGAGTTAATAACGGATAAAGATTACATAAGATTGAAAGGTACCTATTATCTGTTCCTGTTGATGGTCAAATCGTGTTTCAAGTGTAGGAGTAGTAGGCGGTCTAGCAGCAATAGCCCTAGAACTCTCACAGTCCTCAAACCTATGAGATGGTGTAGTGTCTATAGTCTTAGCGATAAATGATAATGGTGTGTCAAATCATGCACGCTTCCCAAGCGGCAAATCAAATATATGACTAATAGGTCCACTAGGACTAAGCTTGTAAGTCCTACCAAATGGTATGATCTGTCTCAACTGAATGATAATAATTGTCCTGATCCTACAGTGAATCAATGGTGATCGTGATGGTGTAGTTGCAACTTCGTCCTCCTAAAAGAGTTCAGTCTCATCATCTGATATTATCGGTGTTGAGTCAACTGATGTTAAAATTGTGATAGGGAATGACAGGGCATTCTCCATGTCAAAGTGATGTGAGTATAATGGGATGAGTATTTGAAGGCATCTATGTGACAATCGATTTTGAAATGAAAGTAAATAACTCGTAAAATGTACGTATAAAACCGCATGTATAGTGACTATGCACTTATGATGAAATGATGAGATGCTATGATGATGTAGTTATAGTCTAGGGTCAATGATGCAACCTAGTTCTCTATAACCGAAGCTCTGATGCCAATCTGTCACACCCCCAAATTACCTGTTTTTGCAGCGGAATGGAATTCCTAGGGATTGACTGTCATAGCATCACAATCACAGTTATATTGAACGACCTAAAGTGTCGTTTGGAAAATACATCGCTTGAATTAATAAAAACATTTAGAGTTACAAGATAGGTCCCAAATGAAAGTTACTATGTGCGGAAAATAAGCTTGGTACAAGTCAAACGATGTTTTTAAAGTGTATAATTCACATGTGAGATGCGTCGTCACCGCGACTCTATGATATGTCCACATGCATGCCATGAAGTGAATGCCTTAGTTACTTGAAAATACATTGCTAAAAGTGTCAACACAAAGGTTGAGTGAGTTCATAGAGTTGTTGAAAATGTTCAATACGACTACCACAAGTATAAATTATGTATGACAATGTCACAAAATGATACAATTGCTATAAGTCCATGACACCTGAAGCTCTCGATGTTCGCCCCAACATAGTGTTTGCCAAACAACTCAAATAATGATTAAGAAATGAAATGCATCCGTCCGGTTGGAATCCGCCAACCCGGATGGAGGTGTCACCTTCGATAGATCTATCCACTCACCCACGCTTCTATGAAATTAACGGTTCATGTTCAGGAAATGGGGACATTTAACAGGCAATGAGGTAACTTAAGCAATGTAATGAATTTGATATACTTGGTATCGTAATAAAAATGGTGTGCAATGTATTCTCCCCGTGGGTTTGAAATAAAGTAAAACTTGAATTAATCGGGCTATGAAAACTCACCCCTGTTGCAATGATAATGATGATATAATGGCATATCTGAAATGAGGAGCAACCTCTGACCGTGACCTATTATTAATGATATGTTCTAATGTAAATCATGATGTAATGTTATGCATGCAATTCGGATGATATTTATACCACTTATACGCTTTTGAAAATATAATTTATCGTCGAAATATATGTTTATGACATCTCGTCATGTTATAAAATACTTTACAAGTATTTACGTTGAAATGATATCCGACGATAATCATTTAGTGATTTATTGTGAAATTATAACTTTTCGTCGTAAAATAATGTCATTGAAATTTCCATGAAAGTGACAAAAACGGCCTCTAAAATCTAGTCGTAAAATGGTGCACGACGAGCGTTAGGAAACAAACTCAACAGTTTTGGGAAGCTCGTATGATAATCTCAAAGTTTTAGTACATGAGTTTTCATCCTAGAGGTCTCGAACATAAAGAAAAATAGAGGTTAAGTATGGTACTTTTAGTCAAAAATATAGTTTAAGGATGGTTTTTCGGCAAAGTTTAAGCGACCGTAATTAATTCATTACAACTCCGCTAATCAAACTATCGGACATTTTGAAAAGTATACTTGGCGATTTCACTTTTACTAGAAGACTTCACTTTATGAAAAGTTCTAAATCAATGTTAAAAACAACCTTTAACTTGGTAACTAGTTTTTGCCGCAAAACTTGTTTATTAGAAATGTTTTATAGTTTTTCTTATATGATAATAGTTACGGCAACTTTTGTAAACATGTGTAATTTAGTCGTTACAAATCCGTTTTCTACGTTTTAAAGATCCTTAACCGTTCGATCGAGTATACTAACATATTTTTAACAAATCGACATAATTTACAACGTCCACGCTTCATTTTTTACTCGTACAAAACAAATATTGTTTGCTGAAATTTCCAGAGTTTTGTATTTTTCGTCGCCAAATTGAAAAATTCATAACTTCTTCGTTATAGCTCCGTTTTAATCCGTTCAAGCGGCCGGTTTCGTTTTAAAGTATATTTTCTAAATATCTAGGCCAAAAATTTTTGTCTACTGTCGGATTTTCCAGAATTAAATTTTTAGGACAGACCCTTTTCAAAACGTGTCGAAATGAGTTTTTCTCGCGCCAAACCTATTCTAACCCATTCAAAACAACTCCGAAGCTATTCTAATCCTACCATACACCTTCTTAGGGTGTCATGGGTTCCTAGATATCACCAAAACTAAAATATAACAAGGAGTAATTATAGGATGGATTATATATATTTAACACTTAAAAACCTTAAAAACCTTAAAAATGGTATAAACATCATGAGACTTGCATGTTTCTCAAATAAAATGATATGACCATAAAAATGAATATGAAATAAAAATATGAATATGAATGCTTACTAGTGATATGATGAGGTTTAAGGACAAAAGGGTTTTTCCTAATCACTTGAGGTTTGTATTACAAAACCTATGCAACAAATGATACTAGAGTTTAATAAACCTTGTCTTGAAAATTTGAGATGATCCTCCACCTTGGTCCTTGGCTACCGAATTTTTTAGAAAGAAGAGTTTGATCTAGTTTTTGTGAAATAAAAGAAATGAAGTGAAATGATACATGAGTTAGTAGTATAATACATGTTATACTTAGAGATATTATGTAAAATTCCTTGTGACTCACCCCTTGTGTCGACAAGGGGTGCTAGTCATCCTTTTAATATGTTTTTTTTTTTAAATTGTTTAAGTATAATAACTTGTAAGATATTTGAAGTTAAGTGGTAAGTTGTAGTCACTTGTGAATATTTTAGGGTAGCGTTGGATAAAATAAATTTTCACGGGTCAAGATAAAATATATTTAGGTCATAAAAATTATAAAAATACATTTCTTGCAAAATTTGAGTGATATAATAATAATCGTGTCGTATTTAAGAAAAACGTCGTAATTATATAAATACAACAATTTAGTTACAAAATAAATTTAAAACATTGGGTAAACTCATAATATTATTTTTATAAACTTAATATGAGTATACAAATATATTGGAATAATTTTTGGAAGTAATGGATCAATTGCTCAAAATAATTAATTACGCGATAACGTTTATTTAATATAAGTTATACGTTTAATGAAAAGTGCAAAACCATGCGTGAACTAATATGATGAAAATGATGTTAATGAAATGTAGACTAAACTTAGTCTATATGAAATGACCTCGATGATATGATCATGAATTCACAGCTAAACCATTACAGTTACGTGAATTTGATGCTCGTAAACCTAGTTCACGATAAATGATAAATAATGAAACATGAGTAATGTTTTGAGAATGACCTGAAAATACGAATTGTCACACTAGCCGATGAACGAGCAGCTCAAAAGCTTCTCCTATTTAACGAAGGTGCTCAACAGCGTCTCCTATTTAACGAAGCTTGTCGTCTCGATGACGAGGATGAGGAGGATTGGGAGATGACAAAGGACAGGGTGCATATCTCATGCCCACAAAGTACCGCACATGTCCACTCTCCGCCCTCATATTGCCTATCCACCATGGAACCTTCTGATAACCTTTTAATGGGGGACGCGCATCATAGCACTATTCTGGAAACGGAACTGTCTTGTGTTGAGAACCTTGTCCCAACCCCAAGTGTGTCTGAGGTTATCCCCGGTAATATGTGTGATGAGCCTCTCGATGATGATTCTTCTCCTACACCAAAAGATTCTGTTGAGGTGATCTCCGAGTCTGAAAATGATTATACGTCGTTTGATGATTCTTTATCGTGTGGAGACATCGAGTATGTGGAGGAAATTCCTTTTAGCTCGTCGGCTTAGAAGAAGAGAGATGTTGATCGAAGATCTTGATATGGACACCGATTTTGAAACGGATGATGAAGATATTCTTGTTGTGTCCGAGAAACCTTTTGCTATGGCGTTCACTAATCCTCTGTTTGACTTTGATTCTGAATTCACTTTAATTTTGGTTAATCCCATCTTTGATATTCAGAATGAGGATAGTGACGTTTTTACATCTCCTTCTTTACCCGAAGAAAAGAATAGTGGCAATCCCACTTCGACGTTAGACCTTCTCGAGGAGTTCGCCGATGAACTCGCTCTCGTTGATCATTCTCCACCGGGAGATGATGATGTGCACTTCGACTTTGAAGCCGGCCTCACTAAATTGGAAAATCTTCTTTACAATTGGTCTTCTGATAATTCGTCGAGTGACACTCTTATGGAAGAGGTCGACTCAATTCTTTCTCCGGATGACTCGATACCTTCGGGTTTTCAGAGTGACGATTATGGCTTAGGTCCATCATCCACTCGTCTGCCTGCTAAACCGCCGGATGATGGAACCTCTTCTGAGCCTGATACGGACATTTTCATTGATTCAGTGGTGGATAGGATTTTTGAACATTCGCTCCATGTTCCTCAATCTAATCTTTTGCCCACCCAACCCACCCGTTGTCATGTCGTTAACACTTTGCCTTCTCCTCCCATTTCTTCTCCATGTCTTAACTCCTACGGGAGTGAAGATACCATCTTTGACCCCGGCATTTCTCATTCTTTTGAGCCGGCTATATCTCATCGGAGTGGAACTTTCAGCACATTCAATGTTTATCTAAACCATTTGAATGAAAGTCCGATGGCGATTTTCTATTCCACTTACTCCCCCATGGACCAATGAATTCGGGGTCGAGTCAAGCTAGCGACTCGATAATCAAAAACAGTAGTTAAACATGGGTTTTCACCCGTGTGTACCACTCTAGTGTGGGGGAGTTGCCCCCCGCTGTTGTATATAAGTTTTCTAAAAAAAAAAAAAAAAAAAAAAATTCAAATAATGGCCGTAGTATTTCCCTTTTACGTTCTATGTTTCGGCATAACCGCCGGTACTTTGAATATTGAGGGCAATATTCATTTCTAGTGTGGGGGGGAATTCTCACGAATTTTATCATGTAATTATACCATCTTATTCCCCTATTTTTGGCCAAATTTTTTTGGAGTAAGTCTTTTGCACTTACCAGCTTACGGTTATCAATCCACCATGTCTAATAAACAAAAGGATTGGCTAATCCAGGAGCAAACGGCTCTTGGTAAAGATATCTCAAATCCGTTGACGGCTTGCAATTTGCCCAAAATTGTATGGTATTCAGCTCACCATATCTTTAATTTGTGAAGAGTTGGCTAGCCCGCAAGTTTATGGCTTGTGGTAAAGGCAGTTGGAAAACCATAATTGGTAATCGACTCACCAAAGATAGTATATATTATCTAAGAGTTGGCTAGTCCAGAAACAAACGGCTTCTGGTAAAGACAAATCAAAACCGTTGAAAGCTGGTGGTTTGCTCAAAATCATTTGGTTATCGATGTACCAAGGTTCTTACTTGAACTGAAACATTTGGCTACTCCAGAAGTAATGGCTTTTGGTAAAGAGATTCAAATCCATTATGTTTTCTCAAAAGATTGCTAGGGACTAGCAATTGCCTAGTGTGGGGGAATTTGATGAGTGCTTATTCACTCATCGTTTTTACCCATCTAAAACCACAAAAACGACTAAAAACACCCAAATATGATCAAAATATGTCAAAAATATCCTCGAAGTGTGTTTTGTGTCTTGCAGGTACAAAAGGATTGAGCGAAGCAGCGAAAACGGCAAAGTCGAAATGAAATCGGAAAAGTGCGTGAGAAGCGGTCTTTGATGTGATTTTCTACGATCGTTGATCAATTGAGGACCCGGACACATTTTTGGAGTGGGTTTGAGAAAACTATATTAAAACCTTCCCCGAAACATAATAATACAACACAAACCTTTTCACCCATTGAACCCTTTCAACCCCTATGAACCCCCCCCCCTTTCCTATGACCCCTTCCCTTTCCCTCTTCTCACAAAACCAGAACACAGATAAAAAAACCAAAACCCAACCTTTTATCCGCCATTCTCTCCCCCTCTCCCTATCACTTGCTCAACTCCCCATCCCACTATCCCCTTCCCCAAGGCAAAGTCACAAGATGCCCCTTGCCACCATGGCAATCCAAGTCAAAAAGCCCCATGGATGGCTAGGATGAATTCCAAATTGGTACCTAATTAATAGATGGTGAGGATTGGCTCAAAAGAAGCACAACAAAGCAAGAATGAGGAGAGAAGACAAAAGCTTTATCTTTGTATAAATAGGCTTTTAGGATTTATGTAAAAAAATTGTCTAGAATTGTATTGTTCTAGTCCCATTTTAATATTTCTGTCATTTACAATTCCTGTAAGTTTAATTTTCAATGCAAGTTACTTTTAATTTTTTTAATTCCAGTACACTTTAAATTTATGCATTTTTCATGTTTATGTCCTTAAATTCCATTGCTTGTGTTTTAAAATTGCTTGTTAACATTGTTTAAACTAATTTGAGTTGTGAAATCAAGGCAAAACAGTTTTTAACAAAGGTTTTACATTTTAAAGCTATTTTATGCCCCTAAGTGGGGTGTTTGGGACAGTTTGGTTGTGGGTCAAAGAACACACTTTTGACCCACTTTGGGTCTTGCACTTGTCAAGTTAGAAGTAGATTCAAAATTGCTCATTGATTTTTTTTTTGCAAAACTAGTTTTGAAGATAGAACCTAATCTATTCTGTTTTGTTGATCCAACAGCCCTAGTCATCCCCTTTTTAGCTTTATTTAAAGTAGATTAGACTTAGAAGTAGGACTAGATTTTGTGTCTATTGTTAGTTTGTAGGATGGCATTAATTTGTTTGAGCTTAATTTGGTCCTGTAGAGCTTATTAGGAATTTAATTTTGGCCATGAAAACTCCATTTACCCTGTTTGTAATAGCAGCGTTGCAGTTTCTGACCCACGATGCTTGACCCAATGCAGCAAATTTTTCCATTTTTTTAGCTTTTTAATGTTTAGTTATTACTTAATTTAGGTCCTCCCCTGTCACAATTCTCATTTTCCGGTCATTTCTCATACTCCATATTCATCATTTCATAACGATTCATTCATGATTTTTGCATTTCACCTTAAACGCGTAAATTTTATATTAAATAAACGTTATCGCGTGAGTTATTATTTTGAACATTTAATCCAGTTACTTCCAAAAATGATCCCGATGTATTTTTTATACTTACATTTAGTTTCTAAAAACTATATTTTGAGTTTACCTAGTGTTTTAAATTTATTTTGTATATAAATCGTTAAATTTATATTATTACGACGTTTTTCTTAAAAGCTACACGATAATTATTATATCACTCAAATTTTACAAGGAATGTATTTTTACAATTTTTATGATCTCATCATACTCTACTTTGATCTATTAAAAATTACTTTCACCTAAAATTTCCTTAAATGCACTAAAGT
This sequence comes from Chrysanthemum makinoi, assembly GCA_910596185.1. NCBI lineage: Eukaryota > Viridiplantae > Streptophyta > Magnoliopsida > Asterales > Asteraceae > Chrysanthemum > Chrysanthemum makinoi. The sequence continues at coordinate 37,906,088 of OU343219.1, forward strand.
ATATTAAATCTTACAAGTTATCTTCACTTATACATTATACTTACATTTTTATTTATACACATGATTTAAAAGAAAAAAAAAATATCTTGAAATCCCTCCCCCTTGGACGACAAGGGGAGGGTGGCATTTATGATAGTTGGTAAAATCTTTTTCTAACTTGATAGTATACATTCATACTCCAACTAAAAATCTCATTCATTCCTCATAATAATTCTACAAGTCAAATAAAAAGTTCTCTTGGTTTTTCTCTCCTCAAGAACCGGCCATAGAAGGGTTTTCCAAGGATCATCCAAAATTTCTCAAGCAAGCATAAACACTCTAGATTACACTCTTATTAAAGGTTTTGAAATAAAAACCTAGGGTGTTTAGGTTAATCCTTGTTCTAATCACCTCATCATAGTAGCTTGTAAGCATATTTCTATCATTTTTCATCTTTCCTTATCATTACATATTTATTTCTTCATATTTTGAGCAAACATGCAAGACTTGTGTTAGTTATACCATTTTTACATTGATTTTTAGAGTTATATATATAAAGGTCATCCTATAATTTTCCCCTTGTTATATATTGGTCTTGATGATGTTTAGGAACCCATGACACCCTAAGAAGGTGTATGGTAGGATTAGAATAGCTTTGGAGTTGATTTGAAGGATTGGAATAGGTTTAGTACGAGAAAAACTATTTTCGATACGTATATAAAGTGTTCTGTCCTTATTTTGTTTTTCTGGAAAATCCGACAGTAGGCACGAAATTTTGGCCGTGATATTTAGAAAATATACTTTAAAACGAATCCGTGGCCGCTTGAACGGATTAAAACGGAGTTATAACGAAGAAGTTATGAATTTTTCAAGTTTGACGACGGAATATATATTTTTTCTGAAATTTCAGCAACCTATTATTGTTTTATTCGAGTCAAAAACGAGCCTTAAGCTTCATAAATTATTTCGACTTGTCAAAAATATAATAGTATACTTTGATATAAAGCTAAGGACATATAATACGTGAGAAAAGCGGTTTGAAACGACTAAGATATGCACGCTTTCATAAAATTGCCGTAACTATTATTTTCTACGAAAACTATATTATTTTTTACGAAGACAAGTATTACGGTAACTAAAGCGACCATGTTGAAGGCTGTTTTTATCTATGATGTAGAACTTCTTGGAACGAGATGTCTTCTAGTAAAATCGAGATCACCAAGCATATTTTTCAAAACGACAAACCGTTTATATAGCGGAGTTATAATAAATTAATTACGGTTGCTTAAACTTTGCCGAAACTCATTTTTAACCAACATTTTAGACAAAATCACCATCTTTAACCCTTATTATCTTTATGTTTGAGACCTTTATGACGAAAACTCCTGAACTGAAACTTCTATATTTCGATACAAACTTTCCAAAACCGTCGAGTTCGTTTCCTAACGATCGACGCATTACACCATTTTACACTAGTTTTCGAAGCCATTTTTGTCACTTTTATAAAATTTCCGGCGACATTATTTTACGTGATTTTAAAGTTGAAATTTCACAATAAATCATTACAAAACCATTGTAGGATGACATTTTGACGTAAATACTTGTAAAGTAATTTAAGAATGGTCAAGACGTCAAAAGAGTATTTTTCGACGATAATTATTATTTTCAAAACTCACAAATGGTATAAATAACATACGAAATGCATGCATAACATTACATCATCACTCATTACGTATCATATCATTCACAATAGGTCAAGATTAAAGCATCACATTATACCTCGGCGTACTCACTCTTGTCATCATTCCAGTTATTCATGTGAGTTCTATAGCCCCACTTTCAATTGTTTTTATACTACTTTTGGGGGAGATACATGCTCAAACTATTTTCATTTACTTTCGCAAATACTCTAAACGTTCTGCGATTGACACCGTGAGTTTCATAGCCCCTACTTTTATACATTTTCAATTAATTTTGGGGGAGATACATGCTCAAACTATTTTACTTTACTTTCACAAGTACTTTAAACTCTTACATATTACAGTGAGTTCTATAGCCCCACCTTCAATTGTTTTATACTACTTTTGGGGAGATACATGCTCAAACTATTTTCATTTACTTTCGAAATACTATAACCAAGCATCGACACTTACGTGAGTTTCATAGCCCTTACTTTTATACATTTTCAATTAATTTTGGGGGAGATACATGCTCAAACTATTTTACTTTACTTTCACAAGTACTTTAAACTCTTACATATTACAGTGAGTTCTATAGCCCCACCTTCAATTGTTTTTATACTACTTTTGGGGGAGATACATGCTCAAACTATTTTCATTTACTTTCACAAGTACTTTAAACTCTTACATATTACTGTGAGTTCTATAGCCCCACTTTCAATTGTTTTTATACTACTTTTGGGGGAGATACATGCTCAAACTATTTTCATTTACTTTCACAAATACTCTAAACAAGCGTTCTTGATCAATACCGTGAGTTTCATAGCCCCTACTTTTATACATTTTCAATTACCTTTGGGGGAGATACATGCTCAAACTATTTTCATTTACTTTCACAAACACTCTAAACTTTTACATACTACTGTGAGTTCATACCCCGCTTTTACTCATTAAATTCCTATATACTATTTGGGGCGAGATATATGCTTATTTATCCAAACATTTAAACTCTTTTGCCAAACAACATTACCTATACTTTAGACTTGATTGCGTTTTATACTTGATTGGGTTATACTTGATTTCATATGCATATTTGGAACAAACATACAAGAATTAGTGGCTCCAAATTAAGTTGTTGGAAGGCTATTAATTTACAAACATCCCAATATTTATATGTTGGAAGGCCATTTATTTGGATACAGCCCAACGTGAGTCGTTGGAGGAACATCCCAAGCATTTATATGTTGGAAGGCCATTTTTATGGATCACCCAACGTGAGCGTTGAGGAACATCCCAACACGTGTGTTGGAAGACCACTGGTGACATTTATACTTTTAACTACTATGATATATACATACAAGATTGACATACTATTTTTAGCAATGGGTTGTAAACACCGGGTTGCAAGTTTTGTATGGCGGGACTTGAGGCCGGTGGATTTACGATGCCTTTGCTTTGTGAACTATTCTATATGACCAAAAACTTAGACTTTCTTGCATGAATGTTCTTTAAAGGCTTTACATTTCAACACAAACTCTATGAACTCACTCAACCTTTGTGTTGACACTTTTTAGCATGTTTTATCTCGGGTATCTAAGGCATTCACTTCATGGCATGCATATGGACATATCATAGAGTCGTGGGACGACAGCGTTTCACTTGGGTTTTACATACTTTAAAACATCGTTTGAATTGTAACACACTTATTTCCGCACAAGTTGATTTTCATTTGGGACCTATACTTTGTAAACTCGGATTGTTTTATTAAATCAAACGATGTGTTTTCCAAACGACACTTTAGGTCGATTCGATATAACTGTAACTTTGATGCTATGACGGTCCTCCCCAAGGTATTTTCATTCACAAAAACAGGTAATTTGGGGGTGTGACAGATTGGTATCGAGCCGGTTATAGAGAACTAAGTTGCATCATTGACCCTAGACTATAACCACATCATCATAGCATCTCATCATATCATTATAAGTGCATATTCTTTATACATGCGAACTTATGACTCAACACCAAACATCATATGAGTCGATTAGTCCAAGCATTGCATAGTTACTCCTAAATTATACATAGCCTGATCACCTATGTCTAATTCAGGAAGAATCATGCAATGAAGGGAGTAGTAGTCTCATATGTGTAAGCAATTCGTAATCAAGCCAAATTTTCAAAAGATTTTCTTCAAACCACTTGATTCCGGTTTGATCCGAAAGCGGCAGTTCTTGTTTGATGAGTTGCAAAGATCGAGCTAGAAACAAGTCGTTACCTAAACCAATTTAGCCTAATCGGTATGACAGCATTCTTGTTTGATGAGTTGTGGGATTAAGTAAAAATCGGTTACCAAAAAGTCTTTTAAAAATTTTTGCTTGAGAATGGGAAAGCCTGCCTCATCGAGCCTAATCATAAGGGAGCATGTCTTTAGAATGAGATATAGTCACGACATATGCATGAGCATTGACATAATCATTTAGACCATACATGAGCATAAACTTTTAGAACCCTTGTCACGTTTTGAGCCATAGTATCATTAATCGAATCACGAGGACGTGATTCCGCTGACATGGGAAGAATGTCACAATTCTCATTTTCCGGTCATTTCTCATACTCCATATTCATCATTTCATAACGATTCATTCATGATTTTTGCATTCACTTAAACGGCGAATTTTATATTAAATACACGTTATCGCGTGAGTTATTATTTTGAACATTTAATCCGTTACTTCCAAAAATGATCCCGATGTATTTTTTATACTTACATTTAGTTTCTAAAACTATATTTTGAGTTTACCTAGTGTTTTAAATTTATTTTGTATATAAATCGTTAAATTTATATTATTACGACGTTTTCTTAAAAACGCACACGATGATATTATTATATCACTCAAATTTTACAAGGAATGTATTTTACAATTTTATGATCTCATTACACTCTACTTTGATCTATTAAAAATTACTTTCACCTAAAATTTCCTTAAATGCACTAAAGTATATTAAATCTTACAAGTTATCTTCACTTATACATTATACTTACATTTTATTTATACACATGATTTAAAAGAAAAAAATATCTTGAAATCCCTCCCCCTTGGACGACAAGGAGAGGGTGGCATTTATGATAGTTGGTAAAATCTTTTTCTAACTTGATAGTATACATTCATACTCCAAGTAAAAATCTCATTCATTCCTCATAATAATTCTACAAGTCAAATAAAAAGTTCTCTTGGTTTTTCTCTCCTCAAGAACCGGCCATAGAAGGGTTTTCCAAGGGATCATCCAAAATTTCTCAAACAAGCATAAACACTCTAGATTACACTCTTATTTAAGGTTTTGAAATCAAAACCTAGGGTGTTTAGGTTAATCCTTGTTCTAATCACCTCATCATAGTAGCTTGTAAGCATATTTCTATCATTTTTCATCTTTCCTTATCATTACATATTTATTTCTTCATATTTTGAGCTAACATGCAAGACTTGTGTTAGTTATACCATTTTTACATTGATTTTTAGAGTTATATATATAAAGGTCATCCTATAATTTTCCCCTTGTTATATATTGGTCTTGATGATGTTTAGGAACCCATGACACCCTAAGAAGGTGTATGGTAGGATTAGAATAGCTTTGGGGTTGATTTGAAGGGATTGGAATAGGTTTAGTACGAGAAAAACTATTTTCGACAAGTATATAAAGTGTTCTGTCCTTATTTTGTTTTTCTGGAAAATCTGACAGTAGGCACGAATTTTTGGCCGTGATATTTAGAAAATATACTTTAAAACGAATCCGTGGCCGCTTGAACGGATTAAAACGGAGTTATAACGAAGAAGTTATGAATTTTACAAGTTTGACGACGGAATATATATTTTTTCTGAAATTTCAGCAACCTATTATTGTTTTATTCGAGTCAAAAACGAGCCTTAAGCTTCATAAATTATTTCGACTTGTCAAAAATATAATAGTATACTTTGATACGAAGCTAAGGACATATAATACGTAGAAAACGGATTTGAAACGACTAAGATATGCCCGTTTTCATAAAATTTCCGTAACTATTATTTTTAGAAAAACTATATTATTTTTACGAGACAAGTATTACGGTAACTAAAACGACCATGTTGAAGGCTGTTTTTATCTATGATGTAAAACTTTTTGGAACGAGATGTCTTCTAGTAAAATCGAGATCACCAAGCATATTTTTCAAAACGACAAACCGTTTGTATAGCGGAGTTGTAATAAATTATTTACGGTTGCTTAAACTTTGCCGAAACTCATTTTTAACCAACATTTTAGACAAAATCACCATCTTTAACCCTTATTATCTTTATGTTCGAGACCTTTATGAGCGAAAACTCCTGAACTGAAACTTCTGGATTTTGATACAAACTTTCCAAAACCGTCGAGTTCTTTTCCTAACGATCGACGTACACCATTTTACGACTAGTTTTTCGAAGCCATTTTTGTCACTTTTTATAAATTTCCGGCGACATTATTTTACGACGAAAAGTTGAAATTTCACAATAAATCATTACAAAACCATTGTAGGATGACATTTTGACGTAAATACTTGTAAAGTAATTTAAGAATGATCAAGGCGTCAAAGAGTATTTTTCGACGATAAGTATTGTTTTTTTTTCAAAACTCACAAGTGGTATAAATAACATCAGTAAATGCATGCATAACATTACATCATAGCTCATTATGTATCATATCATTCACAATAGGTCAAGATTAAAGCATCACATTATACCTCGGTGTACTCACTCTTGTCATCATTCCAGTTATTCATGTGAGTTCTATAGCCCCACTTTCAATTGTTTTTATACTACTTTTGGGGGAGATACATGCTCAAACTATTTTCATTTACTTCATAAATACTCTAAACGTTCATGATCTACACGTGAGTTTCATAGCCCTTACTTTTATACATTTTCAATTAATTTTGGGGGAGATACATGCTCAAACTATTTTACTTTACTTTCACAAGTACTTTAAACTACATATTACAGGAGTTCTATAGCCCCACTTTTAATTGTTTTTATACTACTTTTGGGGGAGATACATGCTCAAACTATTTTCATTTACTTTCTAAATACTCTAAACGCGTTCTGATTACCTGAGTTTCATAGCCCTTACTTTTATACATTTTCAATTAATTTTGGGGGAGATACATGCTCAAACTATTTTACTTTACTTTCACAAGTACTTTAAACTCTTACATATTACAGTGAGTTCTATAGCCCCACTTTCAATTGTTTTTATACTACTTTTGGGGGAGATACATGCTCAAACTATTTTCATTTACTTTCACAAGTACTTTAAACTCTTACATATTACTGTGAGTTCTATAGCCCCACTTTCAATTGTTTTTATACTACTTTTGGGGGAGATACATGCTCAAACTATTTTCATTTACTTTCACAAATACTCTAAACGTTTACTGATTACCGTGAGTTTCATAGCCCCTACTTTTATACATTTTCAATTACCTTTGGGGGAGATACATGCTCAAACTATTTTCATTTACTTTCACAAACACTCTAAACTTTTACATACTACTGTGAGTTCATACCCCGCTTTTACTCATTAAATTCCTATATACTATTTGGGGCGAGATATATGCTTATTTATCCAAACATTTAAACTCTTTTGCCAAACAACATTACCTATACTTTAGACTTGATTGCGTTTTATACTTGATTGGGTTATACTTGATTTCATATGCATATTTGGAACAAACATACAAGAATTAGTGGCTCAAAATTAAGTTGTTGGAAGGCTATTAATTTACAAACATCCCAATATTTATATGTTGGAAGGCCATTTATTTGGATACAGCCCAACGTGAGTCGTTGGAGGAACATCCCAAGCATTTATATGTTGGAAGGCCATTTTATGGATACTGACCGGCAACGTGAGCGTTGGAGGAACATCCCAACACGTGTGTTGGAAGACCCTTGTGGTGACATTTATACTTTTAACTACTATGATATATACATACAAGATTGACATACTATTTTTAGCAATGGGTTGTAAACACACAGGTTGCAAGTTTTGTATGGGCGGGACTTGGAACTGAGTGGATTTACGATGCCTTTGCTTTGTGAACTATTCTATATGACCAAAACTTAGACTTTGCTGCATGAATGTTCTTTAAAGGCTTTACATTTCAACACAAACTCTATGAACTCACTCAACCTTTGTGTTGACACTTTTAGCATGTTTTATCTCGGGTATCTAAGGCATTCACTTCATGGCATGCATATGGACATATCATAGAGTCGTGGTGACGACGCGTTTCACTTGGGTTTTACTCACTTTAAAACATCGTTTGAATTGTAACACACTTATTTCCTCACAAGTTGATTTTCATTTGGGACCTATACTTTGTAAACTCTGATTGTTTTATTAAATCAAACGATGTGTTTTCTAAACGACACTTTAGGTCGTTCGATATAACTGTAACTTTGATGCTATGACAGTCCTCCCCAAGGTATTCAATTCCGCTGCAAAACAGGTAATTTGGGGGTGTGACATCCCCTTAGTGCTCTTTAGGATTAGTAGATTAGGTGCTTAGTTTTTAGTGTTTTTATTAGCTTTTTGGAAGCCTTTTGTTGCCTTTTCTTCCCTGTCCCAAACAGCCCCATTTGGAATGATTTGGTCTCTAGGCACTTATCCTTTAGAGGCTTTGTTGGGCTATTTGTCTTGATTTAGTGCTTAGTATTAGTTCTTTATGTAGTCTAGATTGAGAGTTTTAGGTGCTAGCTTAATTCGAGTTCTTCCCTTAGCGCCCTTAGAAATACCAAACCGTCCCTTTGTTTTTTTGTTGTTCACTTCTTTGTTGTTGTGAGGCTGCTCTTAACGAGCTTATTTTGTCTTGTCAAAAGGTTGTCATTTTCAAGTTTATGAAAAAGGATCCAAAAGAAAATTTGAAAAGAAAAATGTTTTACAAAAAAAGTGCCATCAATCGGGATCGAACACGGGTCTAGGCGCTCACCAAGCACACCCTACCCATCTTTGCTACCTCATTGTTGTGTTCTTGTTTAGTGCTTTCATTTCTTTTAAAGTCATTTTAAATGTTAAGCTTATTTTGTAACAGTTTGCTCAATTTTAGCTTATTTAGATTAGGTAATATTCCCCTTTTATTTTTCCTAGGTAGTATTTAATTCAAAGTATTTTCTGTAATTTTCTCATATTTTTCTAAATTAGTTTAGTATTTTTTTTAATTAATTAGTATAAATTAGTTTTTAATTTGTAGAAAATAAAATAAAAGTCGAAAAAATACCTGGCTTTTTCCTAAAATTATTTTTAGTCATTTAGAATGTAGGAAAATTGTTTTTGCACTCGTAGGACTTAAATTTCATATTTTTCACTTTCAAGGCTTAGTCGTTCCAGTTTTTCCATTTTAGCACCCTAGGATGTAGTTTAGCTTCGTTTTATTGTTCATTAGGCTTAGTAGTAGTATAATTAGTGTTTATTTAGTTTTACGTGCTTTATTTTCATTCCCGTTCTTTAATTTGTAGATTATCGTAATCAAAACCAAATTTCGTGTAACCTATTCAAGTCCATAATCACGTAAATCAACGACACCGTCAATTTCACACCTCGTTGGGACAAGACCCGGGAAATCACTTGCCCGGTATCACTTTTATCACATTCGTGAGATTTGGCACGTTAACCCTTTTCCTAAAAGGTTGATTTGTCGAATTTCACGATTAATTTGATATTTTGATATTTGTGTTTATTTTAACGAATCAATAAGCGCGACTTGGAGTTTTGTGTTGGTGATCGTGTTTTTCTGAAAGTTTCACCGTTCCGTGGGGTTAAGCGTTTTGGAATCAAGGGCAAGCTCAGTCCTCGATTCATCGGACCTTTTGAGATTCTAGATCTAGTTGGGGAGGTTTCCTACCGTTTAGCTCTACCTCCTCAGTTATCTCATGTTCATGATGTGTTCCATGTATCTCTGCTGCGGGGATACAACTATCATCCGTTGCACGTGGTATCCTATCCTTTGAATCAGATTCAGCCGGATATGTCTTTGCCTGAAAGCCCGAAGCTATCTTAGATCGACGAGAACGAGTCATGAGAAACAAAGTCATTCCGTTCATAAAGATTCTTCGGAAGAATCACCCAGAGCGTGAAGCTATCTGGGAGACCGGGAATCTATGCGAGCTAGTTATCCGCATTTCTTTTCATAGTTTGGTATGTCTTCGTTTTCTTTCTTCGTGTTCATTTCAATTTTCAAGGACGAAAATTTTCTGTTAGAGGGGAAGAGTTGTGAAAACCTAAAATCGCAAACGTGTTTAATGACTATTTTGCCTTCAAGCTTAATAAATGTGAAATACGTAATATGCGTCAAGCTTGTTTATTTTATATTGACACTTAAAAGAATAATATTAAATAAGAGTAAACAACTTTAAATTACTTAATG
>OU343219.1:37916276-37990575 GCA_910596185.1 Chrysanthemum makinoi
TGAGAGGATGATGATCAAGGCTCTCAAATGAGATATCATTATCACTTTTGTAGGTTTTGTTCATAAAATCAACGAAGAATACCATTCTTGATGATGAGTTCAATATAGATAACTACTTTAGTGATTATTAAGAGAGCGTAAAGATACTACTTAAACTTAATCAGATTTAAACAAAAAGAATGACATTATAAATTTATCTAGAAAGAAAATATAAACGAGAAAAATTTATTTGTAAATTTATTAAAGATCACACCATTGCTAAATATTCTTTTAAGCGAAAGAAGCATAGATAGAAATTCTTCATGATCTTCTTAGATGCCCAAACTTTGCTAAATATTCTTTTTAATGAAAGAAGTATTTAGAGAGAAATTCTTCATGATCTTCTTAGGATGCCCAAATCCTATTATGGAGAATTCTCAACAAGGAAAATATTAGAAAGATCTATCATTGTCCAACATTATAAAATATGATGATTTTTAAACGCACCTTTTGTTTTAAGGAAGTTCCTTCCTTGTAGTTTTCAAACATACATAGATCGTGGGTCAAGTTTTTAAAGTACATATACTCTTAAGAAACCTGGTAACTAAGCTCGACAACCATGGAAAAACCGGAAGGGGGTTGAATAGTTTTACCTATTAAAACTTTGTTTTATATATTTAGATCGACTTACGCCAATCTATTTAGATGTATGTTGGACGCTGATAGATAGATATGTAAGTATGTAATGTAAAGGTAAAGAGTAAGAAACACAAAACTACGACACGAGTATTTATAGTGGTTCGCCTACAATTCTTCCTTTGACCTACTCCACCTTGAGTCACCTACTGAGAGTTCGTAATCACTACAAACATAACCTTATGGCGAGAAGCCTTCACAATCACCTACTTTTTCCGCATGGCGCTAGACACCGTTCTTCCACAAGTAGAACCATACCCATCACAACGCAGCCTACACTTTATCCCAGACAAGGTTGTCAAGTTCCATAACAGCAGAACTACTACCCAAACTAACACCTATCCCAAAGTGAGACCCACTTATTAAGATCACCAAGGATAACAATATCGCGGATACACCTATTTCTATTTGTACATCGATACACCATATCGATTGTACACCCATGGCATCCTTTACTAATGCCTTTGACTTGACCCTTTTGGCATCCTTCACTGCCTTGACACCAACGCTCGCACTTTCACTAGCCTTCGCTCGACTCTTTGGCATTCACTAATGCCTTTGACACGGACGTTAAGCACCTTTCACTAATGATTTCGTCTTGACTCTTTCGGCATCCTTCACTAATGCCTTGACATGGACGCAAGTACCTTTCACTCAATGCCTCTTCTTGACTCTTTCGGCATCCTTCACTAATGCCTTTGACACAACACTTCTAGGGAGGAAGAAAAAACTATCCACAAGAGAACCTCAGATTCTTGATGATGACGAAGCATGTCAACTCATGGACTCTGAGCTGTGCTCGACTTCGAGGTGGCGATCTCGCCTTTAAGAGGAACCTAGAGAATCACACAAAGCCAAACACAAACTACATAGAGATCCTTTGGACCAGGTTAAGGTGTTAATACAAATAAGCAGAAAATTATTTATATTTTACGATCTTCTATTGTTTTGTCGATAACAAACGTAAAATCATATTAACAAAACAAATAAAATAATGTAAATGGTTTGAACTAATAGTTTTCTAACATACTCACATTTTCACATAAAACACTAAAACAAGTATAAGTGATTTTATGATCTAGATATGTATATGTACAACAACTAGTGTTTACATATTAACAAAGTCCAAGTGATTCTATGAGTAGATACATGTACAACAACTAGTAAGTTTATATTGGGCTAATACATACTTATATTAGTATACTAAAATGGATAAAACATGTATATATACTAAAATGGGTAAAAACAAGTATATACTAAATAGATAAAAACTAACAAATGGTTTTGACCCATAACCCATGGTTTTATATATACCACTTAACCAAGTTCAATGTATCTCAACGACATTACATCTGATAGAAAAACTATGGATCAACCCATGACCCATGACCCATGTCCAAAATATACCCATGGGTAAGAGGAGCCGCTCCACGGATCCCTAGCTTTGTGCTAGCGATCCTGTGGGAAGGGATCCGGGATCCGGGAAACAAGAGAGAATTTTTCTATAAATAGAGAGCCATTTCTTCCTTTCTATTCATCCCTTTACACACATACTTCCCCAAGTATTCTAACCCTCTAACCTCGCATCCAAGAGATCATGTAGTCTTTGTCTTTTGTTTTGTGCGATCTTCTAGGTTCCTCTTTAGGAAAGATCACCACTTCTTGAAGACGCAAGCTCAAGTCCATGAGTTGTCATGCCGTCATCATCAAGACAACGGCGTTCTCTTGTTGATAGATCTACCTTTCTCCATAGATGTTGGGTCAAGGCATAGTAGTGAAGAATGCCTAAAGTGTCAAGATGCAAGCATTAGTGAAAGATGCTCATCATTCATGTCAAAGCATTAGTGAAGAATGCTAAAGGTGTCAAGATGCGGGCATTAGTGAAGGGTGCCAAGCAGCGCGTCAAAGGTATTAGTGAAGGATGTCAAAGAATCAAATCAAGTAGCATTTGGGAAGAATGCTTAGGACGATAATCGAAGGTGCGACGTTATACATAAGTATTTGTTTATTTACAAGGATGATGTGATATCCTTGATGGTGTTGTAACAAGGAGGATCACTTGATAATAGGTGTTGTAAGTCGAAGGCGTAGTAGTTCTCCATAATGGAACTAAAGAATTAGTACCTAATAAAGGGTAGGCGATGTTGTGATAGGATTAGTTCTCCTAAGGTGTAAAACCCTAAAATCTCAAACGCGTGAAATGATAATTTTGCCCTCAAACTTTAAATTTTACCAACTCGGAAAACACGTCAACATCGTTTAATAAGTTATATCCTCAATAATATACACACATTATGAAAATAATTAACTTATGTTATGAAGTAAAAGAACACAAATAAATAAGTCCTAATGTACCAAATAACTCTACAACATGTACACATTTCACCTAGACTACAAAAAAGACTACATACATAATGAAAAGATAAGGTTGGAAAGTCAAAGATTTGGTCTTCCCCCCCCCCCTTGATGGCCGGCCTAATTAGGCTCCCCATTTACTCTCCATATCAATTTCATTTAATCCCATTTACACCTATCTTTTCATTTCAAAAACACACAAAGTAAACCCTAATCTCTCTTGCAACAAAAGTGGCGGCTACCATTGTTTTTCCTCATTTCCATCCGAAAATCAAAGAAGAAAAGTGTCCCAAGGAAGCTTGTGATCGTGTGTGATTGATTGGTGGGCATTGTGATCGTTGGTTGGAAACAAAAGCTCGACGCTGTGTTTGTTTTTAGGTCGGGTTCCAAAATGGAGGAGGTTTACAGATCTGGTGGCTTAATTCTTGTTTCCGTCAATGCAGACGCCACTAGGTAATGTATCATCACCTCGTGGTCTTTTCCTTTTTGTTTTCTTTGTCAGTCGGCTATGGAGTCCTCATTAGGCTTGTTATATCAAAATAAGTCACATAAAATGATGGGATATGTTTGTCACATAAAATGATAACGCTGTCGATAAGCAGTAATTGTTACCAAAAAGATAGAAAGAAAAGAGCAAAACATTGAATGGGGGCTGTTTTGGATCGGTGGGAAGCGGTAGGTAAAACATGTGCTTATAATGGTTTTAATAGACCCTAAAACTGGACAGCATCATATGTCGAATTTATGTGTGTCATAGATCAAGTTTTATAAGTGAAATAATCTGGGTTTTTGTTGGAAAAGTCTATTTTATGTCTTAGTTAAGTTTTCCAATTGGTTTGGTCGAATTTGGAGTTGTGTAAGTCGTATTTTTGAATTTTACAAGATCAAGTGTCAAAGATGATAAACTGGTCTGAAATTGTTGATTGTTTGATTTTTCATTTCAAACCATAAAGAATTGGGATCTCATTTTACAGGAGTGACATTTAGGATATAAATGAATTTCTGGGAGTTTTTGGGAATTTTTCCAAGGTGTCTAAACAGGTCCAATAAGTGTAAACTTTTAAGGTGTATTTGACCTCACTTTCTGGGCAGGTATGGACTTGTGATTTTCCATAGGCCATTTGGCATAGAGATAGAACCCACCAATTTTTGGTACTCTTTTAACTCATACGGGAAACCCTGGGATTTTACTTGATTTCTTTGAGCAGCAAGTATTTATAAAATCACTAAAGTCTGGTCCAAATATGAGTTTTAAGAAAAGGAAGATAAAACAAGGATATCAATGGGTAAAACACTTACACATGCATAAGAAGCTTATAAATTGAGTATATAAGTAATATATGATATCATCGTAGATACGCCAAGGATACGACTGCTTCCGGTGTAACTTTCTTGCTTTGATTTGATTGCTAAGGCGTACACATACATTCTATCCTTTTCGTTAGGGATTTCTCATGACTTTATGATCCTTCGACTTTGTTCGCTTATGATATTTCTTTGCTATTTGACCATTGCTATTGAACCATTGGTTTGAATCTTTGTTGACCCTCTCGGTATTGAACCACTGTTATTCCAACTTCCGATTGAACCCATTGCTACTCTAACCTTTGCTACCGAATTGTTGCTTTTGGACCCGTATATTGAATCTGCAATATTGAACCTTGGATATTGAAATATTGATATTGGACCTTGATATTGAACTATTGTTACGAACCTTTCAATTGTAACTATTGACATCAGACATTTGCTTATGAAGACATATACATTTGCTACACTTTGTACTTTGGTTCCACTCCGGTTTGATACCGAAAGCCATTAACTAGACATGGGGTTCCATGTCCGTGTTATGATGCACCAATGGCATGACTCCAGCATGTGATGATGATGTTCCACACATCGTCCCCATATTTGTATTTTCGATTAATGCGCTGTGATATTTGTATGGATTTGCCACTATTTGTTTTGCGGGTTATGGATGCATCCTAGATTTGATTTGATTTGAATTTGATATGATATGATTTGTTTTGGTGATGTTACATGGTGCAATACACCCCTCACATTTTGGGAGCTGCTACCCTCCGGGTTATCAGGTTCCCTTATATTGGTTTCGTATTCGAGGTCACCCCTCCCAATACAATGGTTACTATTACTTTCAGCCGCTATTGCCACTATTGATATGGTTTGTTTGTTGGTTTCTTGTAGATTTCGATAACCCTTACACTTTTGATGAACCTATATTTACCTTCCTCGCATTCCAACGCATCATAATTGTATTACTTGCTTATTACTCAATACTATGACCACTCTACTACCAAGATATATATATTACATTGCTGACTGCTGTTATTCTCATTCTCATATTTCATACTATCGTTCCATTCACGTATCGTTATTATATGTTTATTAGATTTGATTATGCTATTCATGCCTTATGCATTATTGATTTCCTCACTACGATATGACTAATATGCTATCTCATTTTCCGTCATCCGATGATATGATCTCGGTTATGTGACCTCACACCTGTTGACCATAAGGTGTAATCGATAGTTTTTGTCTGTTTATCATGTATACTTTATTCGCTAATTTGTGGACTATGATTAACGATAGTATCTTATCTCATTGTTGTTGACCCGCCATGTTTGCATTTCTGATATGCTACTGACTGTAAAATGGTTCACCAGGATCGCTTGTTAATTTGTTTTAGTTGCCCCTATGTCCTTAATTCATTAATTATATTGTTTATATTGTATTCCTACTTATTACGTGGTGACTACCATGTATTGAATGTCATACTTCCACCGTTATGATATCGGTTATGTCTTCAACTAAGGGTTTTGATCTGTGAATTGCCATGCTCACTTATTAATTGCTTCCTTCCCTCGTAGATATCTGCTTGACTTGTATGTCTTGATTTCAATTGATTGTATGACATATATGTTGGGTGTTGATGCGGCCTTCTTCTGTTTGCTTATGTTTCAGTTCTTGTATGTCTGGTTTGTATGTGCTTGTTTTATATGTCATCGATACTTTGTTTTGCCTCGCTCTCCTCATATCTGCTCGCTTTTGGATATTCGTATAATTTTTGTTCTCGCAGATCCTCATTGACTCATTGTTCTCATTCACGGACTTTCTTATCCGCTTCCTTTGTTCATTTTACATTTCAAAGCTTTCTATTTAGCTTTCGCTTTGTTATATCTCGCTCACTGGGCTTTTTAAGCTCAACAAATGGCATTTTTCCTCTGCGTGTTAGGTTTGAAGATGGGCTTTGATGGCCGGAGTTGGATTATTTGAGTGGACCAACCCTAGTTACCTTATATTATTTGGATTTATTTTGTCGGCCAATGCTGAAATTTGGTTTATTTTAGACATTTTGGATTTTGTAATCTTCCTTGTCACCATTTGTTTATATGGATTTGATACTTTTTAAGGTTTTGGTAAGGATTTTATCTCAGATAAGTTCTATGACAATTTTAACGTGATACTTCTACCCTTGTCGGTTAGGGTGTTACATAAGGTGAAAGAACTGCATTAGCCTAGCACCAGATAAAGCGGTGGCGACGGTGTTAGGTGTGGTTCGCCTTTGCGGTGAAAGAACCTGCATTTAGCTTTGCACCGGAAAAGGTTGTTGATCGCCAGAAGGTCCATAAGGAGATTGGTGGAAGCCATTTAACCTCGGTGGTGACTCGGGGAGTGGAGTAGGGTAGGAAGGTGTCTTGTTGCCGTAACCACTATAAATACTTGTGTCGGTGATGTTCTTTTCTTACTCTTTATCTTTCATTACACGCTTATATATCTATCTATCAACGCCCAACATAAACAACCAAATAGATTGACATAAGTCGATCTAAATATTTAAAAGGAAGTTTTCCACCGGTATCGAGCTTTGTTACCAAGTTTCTAAAGTATGTTGTATTTAAAGACTTGATCCATCCGTATGTTTGAAAACTACAAAGAAGGATTTTTTTTTAAAGGATCATATTTTCTGTTAAATCATTTTGTTGGACATTGATAGATGATTCTAACATCTTTTGCTCTCAAGAAATCTTCATGCTAGAATCTCTTCAAAATCTTCATTCAAAGAATAATGAAGTCGTAATTCTGAAAGGGACCGTAAAATCATAACTTAAGTACATCAAGTACAAAGGATTACTTTAAAAGTTCATGAAGAATCTTTGGTATTATGCCGAACCAAGAAGCATAGAGGTATGTTTTACTTTTCATTAGATAGGATACATGAGTTCAATTTATTTTCAAAAGCTCTATTTGCTTATTAATCACTAACATCAAGAAGTCTCTTTTCGTCAATTCCTTTTCCGCTTTTTCATCTCTCCGAATGATATTTCTTTTGATTCACAAACTAACGCCGCCATCACATATGAACCCTCGATATAAAATTCATCAAAAGCCATCCAAAACAATCCTCATCTAATACCTCCAACTATTTTTTGGTAAGCTAACTTATAAGCCTACTACAAAAAAAATAATGCCAAACAACCTTTTTATGTTCACAAGAGGATCCTCTAGTTGTACCAGTCTTATCCCAAATATAAAGGATCCGTGGGAACCGTGGGAACAATACGCATACTGATTTCAAAATTAACCATCATCATCTTCCTCATTCACACAACACAAAACACCAAGCTAAATTCATCCCCATGGCTACATACATACTTTCAAGTATTCATTCCTAGAACGCCATTGTAAGTAATATATCATCCTAATCCGTGGTTTATGGTTTCATTTCTAATCAATTAATTAGGGTTTTCAAATTAATCATAAAAGGGGTTTTTAATTAAAATCACATTTGTTCACAAACATTGTTAATACAAATCAAAACCATAAACTCATATCGACCAATTTAACTTAATCAAAACTTGTTTTTAGGACCAACCATGCCCAAAGCCACTCAACAAGATCATCATGATACCATTTACCTACTGCATTACTATCAGTAGTGTAAATTCTACCAAAACTAACCGAAATTTTCAAAAGTTCTCATTAAAACGATTTTTATCTGTAATTCGTAGTCAATAAGAATGTTTCGAAGATACCGACATTCGTTGTTTTCTACAATCAACTTTGATTATCTTCTTGACATTGATGAACAATTTGTTAGGAATTGAAATTCCATATAAAAGAGCTCTTTCACCCTACAGTATGTAATCGCAGAAAGCTCGTAGTCGTAGTTCTTTTAAGTTAAGTAGTATTTAGTTGGCACCTGGAGGATTGGACGCCTTTTACCCATCAGATGCCTGATCCACCTACAGTGGCGCTTATTGAAGACTATAAATACTCTCTACCTTAAGGTAGGTTAAGCCTCAATAATATTTTTCTTTCTCTCACTATAGTTCCCAACTCTCTTCCTTTCTCTCAGAACTTTCTCTCTAACATACTTATACTACTTTGATTATGGTTTAGTGTTTGTGAAACCAATATTCCTACAATTGGTATCAAGAGCCATGTTTTGATCACTCATCTTTTCATGCTCTTGTTTTTGGTGATTTCATAAGGTTTTGGGGTATTATGGTTTAGGAGAGTTTGATTCATTTGGACAAATTATAGTGTTAAAGTTTGAATTTTGCTTGTACTTTTGTGTTTAGGATCATCATATGTGTTTATGTTTTGAATTGGAAGGCTTAAATCATTGTTGTTTGGTTGTTTTTGATTGATAAAGTGGTTATTTGTGAAAGAAGGACGTTTAGCTTGAGTCTCTGACTGTTTTTCATCAAAGCGAGTTGCTTTGTTATTTGACGAAGTTGGTACATGACTTAGCTTAGTTTAGTTGATCTTTATGCGATTGGTTTCTAAGCGAAGTTGTTTCGCCACTGAGATTCAGCGACGAAGACATATTGAATGCCGCTAATCTAATGAATTTTAGTGTTCAAGCTGAGTTGATTGTGTTACGAAGCCGATGCTAATGCGATCTTGGCTTTAGCCAGGTCAATCGCTAAGCGAAGTTGCGTGTTTAGCTATTTGTTCATTTAGACTTGTTACTTTTCATTGTATTCTTACTTGATTGTTTTGGTTTAGTAAAATCCTGAAAGAATCAATTTCGGTTTAATCAAAGAATAGTAAAATCGTAGAATTTGTTATCATGGCAAACATCGCTCCTACCAATGCTTCGTTAGTAGCCGAGGATGTTCAAGCCGGCCGGCCTGTGACACGGCCCACCCATGCTGACAGAACCGACTATGACTCTTGGGCTCAACTAATCGATTAAACTGCCTTTGGAAAAGAAAATGGGGTTAACATTCAAATCCATATCATGAATGACTTACCGAAGTCGAGACTACTAGATGTACTTGATATCAAGATGGAACTCGATTTCGGAATGGATAGACCAAAGATGTATGATGAGCTGACGATAAGGAGAAAAAGAGATTCATGATATCCGAAGCTTCCAACATTATATCATCAGGTCTACCAAAGGACATCTACAAGCTTATCAATCACAACACCGAGGCAAAAGTCAGATGGGATAATGTCAAGATGTTTTTCTGTTCTCGAGCAAGCTGAAGACCGAATCACACCATGATGATGAATTTGAGCACTTCAAGATGAAACCAGATGAAAGTGTCTATGAGTACTTTGTGAGATTTCATAAGTCGGGTGAATTGAGAACATCGAATGGCTATGCCTAACATTCAGCTGAACTCAAAGTTTGTAAACAACATGAATCCTGAATGGCACAAATTTGTTACTTCAGTGAAGCTCACTAAAGGATTGAAGAATACGAATTATGAGCAACTCTATGCCTTCCTTCTTCAAGATGAGAGGCATGCCATGTTTGAAAAGAGGATTCTAGATCGCCAAAGCTCAGGAGAAGCAAGCTCAACAAATGATTCAACCGCTTTACTCAAATATTGGGATTACTACCAAAGCTTCTCAAGTTGTACCTATGGGTAATGGTAATCATAAACTCATTCCTGATCCAATGTTCAAACAATGCCGATGCATAGGAAACTTCATCAATCAATCCGAACTTATGATAAGTCAAAACATGAATTTCTCCCACAAACCAACAACAACCTCGTAAAGATCTAACCCGACAATCAAGCTATCGTCGATGAGATGGAAGATTGTTTGGCAACCAGCCAGAAAGACGATGATCGGGAAGAGGTGGAGTCGGAAAATGTTGCAAATCGAATCGGGGAAGAAATGGAAATCAAGGGTCAAGCCGATCAAATGCTATAACCGTGGTGGTGAGGGACACATGCAAGGGAATCCATACCTAAAATGTCCGCAGAATGTCGAGTACTTGGATAAGATGTCCGCGTAGTACAAGCTCAAGACAATGGAGCGCTTTGGATGAAGAGGAGTTATTATTTCTGTCAAGGAAATGCTAAAACCTATGAAGTGAGTTGATGAACAACCGATTCAAGAGATAGGTCATAATCATCGGTCGCTTTCGCCAGGTGATTGTGATGCATAATTCTGATGTTGATGATGGACCTTCGACAAACAATTTTCATGGCAAGCATTTCTCCAATGGTCTCTCCTAAGGTCTCGTCTTCACCACCAACTGGACCATCCAAAGACAAAATCATCTCTAGGTATTAAAACTATATGATGATATTGATGAGCAAAAGATGCATAATGAAGTACAATCCTTGAGACTTACGAATTTATATTGATAATATGGGTAATAGTAATGTTGTCCCATACGATCAATATGTGAAACAAAGTGAAACTAAGATTGTACCAAGTAATGCATCTTCGCAAGTCAATGATGACTATGCCGCTGATGAATCAACGATGCCCCCGATGATTCTATTGTTCTCGAACTCAATGCCAATAAAGAACGAAATGCCATTTATGAACAACGTATAAGTTTGAGTTGACCACTCGTGAAAGGTGAAATGGATGACCAAGTGCGTACAATCATTAGAAAAAGTAATTTTAGAGAAGAAGTATTAAAACAAGAGCTAAATTCCTTGCAAGAAAAGCTTTCTAAAACTGCTAAACAAAAACAAGAACTTCAAGAAATGTGAAAATGCTTACAAGAATTTAATGCAAAGGAATAAAACTCTTTGAAAGATTTTTCTAATCGAAAACTTTGAAAACAAACTGAAAACAAGTTGTACATAGGGAACACCATTCTGATCGTCACACATGATCACTAAGCATGTAGAGTCTTAAGCGATAAACACAAGATTGCCCTTGTGAGGAACCTAACTCGAGGTCATTAAAAGGCAAGAATGCACATAAGGTAATTTATGATGGTAATGAAATCCTTAAACCTAGACGTAAACCTAGTCATAAGGAGTTCGAGGAAGATAAGAACGATGAAGTCACTAGTGGGAAAAGATGAACAAGAAACTAGATGATCCTAAATGCAAAGAAATGAAAGTAATTATCTCAACCCATGATTACAAAAGGAGAATTGGATTGCCTTAAACAAGTTTAAGCCTCAGACATTGTTAACTCTAACAAGTGTTGGAAAAAGGACTTAGATAAGCAAAAGTCGAAAAAATATTTGAAACCAACCCTCCCCAGAAAATGCCTCAGCGACTATGTATCCTCCTATACACCAATGCATCTTGTTCTAGAACAATTGCCACTAAAAGCAAGACCTTAATCGGGCCAAGATGTTATCTTTCAACTATTTGTTGATTTTGAGAAAACTTGCAAGAAAAGGATCACACCCACCGTATAATCAAGGAGAAAGGGTTTTGAGCAACTAAAGAATGTTATTTAATCGAAGTCATGCCTCTTTAAACAACTAAAAGATCACTTTGAGAGTCTTAAAAGGAATGAATCTTACATTAAAGAAATGGAAAAGGAATTGATGCAATGATAGTCGAGGTTAGTGATTATGAGCGACATTAAAATATAATGAGATTGAAAGGAAGAACTGCATACACCTAATGAGAATATGATTTCTGAATGTATTGCTCAAGATGTGTTTTTCACCGCTACAAATTGTTCCATTAATGCTTCTCAATTTCATGAATTATCTGTTGCTCTTAAAGTCTCCCATGATCGTGTCATTGAGCTTGAAAAGACTAATTCTAAACTAATTGAAAAAATTGAACTAGATGATCATGACAATTTGGTTAAACATTTTTCTAAGCTAGAAGGAGCATTTTAATTTACAACTAAAATATCAACATCTTAAAGAAAATGTCAAAACTTCAAATATCAAGACATCCTGATGCTCCGAGTTTGATGCTTTTCAAATAAACAAACGAGATTAACAAATCAAGCTCATCGTAACAAGATCGAAAGTTGAAAGCCCAAATTTCTTAATTAAAGGGTGAAATGAACAATGTGACTGGCTCCCAAATGCCTCCCAGATTCTCAATTCTCAAACGCTTCATCTTCAAAACTTAGTAAACACATTACAACAAGAAAACGAAAGTTTTCTAGAAGAAAATGAAAAGGCTAAACGCCACAATGAGTTGTTTGAATCAATAAAAGTCACTCGTAACAAAAATAACGAACAAATAACTTCATTGCAAAAGGAAATTGAGAATCAAGAGCCGTAAAAGGAAAATGCCAATGACCAATGGGGAATGATGGACCAAAGGTACCATGGATAACAAATATGCTTGTCTATGAAATATGTCCTCCTCATCTCAGGAATGAATAACAAACTCGCTATTCAAACATACTTCTCATCCCTAGGATTGCTCTAGAATGTCTGCATGATATTGTCAAGAGGATAAGCGAGAAACCACATGATAATGCAATTGCATGTGCTTATATGCCAAACGATCTCAAGAAATCCTAGAATGCTTGATCACGATATGTCCTAAGTCATTAGCGAGAGTTAACTTTTGATTCCATGTTCTATGCCTAGTGCCAAGTATGATATTCATCCGATGCCCAATTGTTGAATGAACCTTAGTGTGCCTTCAAGGCCGCATTCCATTCCGAATGCTAAGAAAGTGAACCTAGTGTGCCCGCATGTAGTTCGTATCCTGAATCAGTGATAAGAGTGAACCTTAGTGCTCAAGATGTAGTTCGATCCAAAGACATCAAAATAGGTGGGAAAGAGTAGAAACCAACTAATGTTCCCATTCCCACAGAGGCATGAAATTAAAGAAGCAGGTCAAAGTCTCAAAACAATACAAGGAATGATAGGACCCTCAAGCTAAGAATGCACTGGAAAGAGAGTAGAAGAACAATCTAGGAACTTTATGTTTGAGTCAATAAAACTTAATCGTGTTGATTCTAGTATTAGCCCAGCGCATCGTAATTAATCAATTTTGATACTATTTGCAAACCTTGTAATGATGATTGCTTGAATTATGTTACTTATCATGAATGTGGTATGAATGTTTTGCCTATGTCACAATTGTCTTGTGAAAAGTGTTAATGCTAAAAACGCGGCGAAGGCTAAAAGGCAAAACGAAAAAAAACTTAGAAACAAGGGAAACCCACTGAAGAACCTTCAAGAAGGTAGGATATGATGGATTCCTTTGGTCAAAAGGCTAATCGGGCCCCCTCAATATGCTAAGACAATGCCCACTAGAAAATGGATGCCTACCGAAGAACTATCCTTTAAGAAGTGAACATACTTTGAATAGGTCAAATACGAACACCAAAGATTGCATCTATTACTAATGATTTTCATTGACTCTATCTCTAATTTAAATGTTTCCATTTCGGTGGGTGTTCCACCGCCGTTACTAACCAAATGGAACCCATTCTGTATGGGGATCCCAATTATCCGGGCCATCCATTCTTGTTCCGGTTCAATCAGATCGCTCAAAT
Organism: Chrysanthemum makinoi; assembly: GCA_910596185.1. Lineage (NCBI taxonomy): Eukaryota > Viridiplantae > Streptophyta > Magnoliopsida > Asterales > Asteraceae > Chrysanthemum > Chrysanthemum makinoi. Next base: position 37,930,029 of record OU343219.1, read on the forward strand.
CATTCCGTGGTACCGGACTCGTACGTTCCAAGCATATGACCGAGACCTGGCTCATGAACTTCGTGAGCAAATTCATCTGACAGCTAGATTTGGAAATGATCATTTCGTGCGACATGGGTTATGGAGATTATGTTGTTGTGATAGTGTTATCTTCTAGAGTATACTATGTGGAAGGTCTTGGACATAACTGCTCGTTGGTCAAATTCAGGATTCCGATCTAGAAGTAGCTGCCGGAACATACTTGGTTAGAGAACTTGATGGTAAGGAACTGTTAAGAGGAACTCGTGGTTCAAATCTTTACACCATCTATATCGATGACATGATGAAGTCTTCCATTTTCTTTGTTATCAAAGGCTTCAAAACAAAGTCATGGCTATGGCATCGTCCGTCTTCAATCACGAACTTCGCACCATCAATGATCTCTCCATAAAGGACTTAGTTGTAGGTTTACCTAGACTAAAGTATGAAAAAGATCATCTTTGTTCAAAGATGCCAATTGGGAAAAGCAAAAGTATGCCCATAAACCCAAACTTACAAACTCAATCATTAAGTTCATAATACCCTTCATATGGATTTATATGACCAATGAGAGTGCGTATTTTTAGAAGAAATATGTGTTAGTTGTCATTGATGACTACTCTAGATTCATTCGGTCAAGTTCTAAGGACAAAGGATGAAACTCCCCGATATCATCATCAAACTCATCAAACACCGGCAGTTCGACTTAACAAACAAATGAATTATTCGAATGACAATGGAACCGAAGTTTTTAACAAACAACTAGTAAATTTTATGAAAGCATTGGAATCGCCATCAAAGAAGTGTTCCACCTAACTCCTCAACGTAACGTGTAGTTGAAAGATCTAAATCGAACCCTTGTAGGAAGCCGCTAGAACAATGCTGATTTACTCAAAGGTTCCAATGTTTCTCTAGGTTGAAGATATTGCTACCATGATGCTACACAAAATCGTTCCCATTCACACTCTGCTTATGGAAAACCATATGAACTTGTCCACAACAAAAACCTAATCTCTTCCTTCTGTATGCTTGGGAGCATTGTGTTACAACCAATGAGGTCAAGACTTAGGCAAACTTAGAGCTAAAGGCGACATTGGAGTATTTGTAGGTATAACAAACAAAAAAGGGATACCTAATCTACAACAAAAGAACCCTAAATATCATGGAAACAATTCACGCACATTTGATGAGCCGACCGTCAAACGGCCGGACAATCCAGCTCGACCAAGACTTCAAACAAAATTCAATTGGTTCATCCCTTGTACCATTTTCCTCCCCATGATCTCCATATGTACTCCATCGAAGATGAATTAAGAAAATTGTTTGATCCTATGTTTGATGAACAAGATGAGCCAAGTGCTAATGATCCGTTTAATTCCTACAAAGAGGGTGCTCTATCCAAGTAAATGATGTTGATCCTACGCCTCAATATCATTAATCCAAGAACTGCCACGATCAACTGGTTCATCAACAAATCATCAATCATCGAGTGTACATCCGGAATGGTATCCGTATCAACAATGAAGAAAATTCCTTTGCTACTCATGAAGATGTTCCGCTTGAAAATATATTTGCTCGAATCATCTCAACCGTCTTCATCGAAGAAATCGATTCACGCTATTTCGCTCAACTACAACTACATGAACACTTTAAAATGGACTCACGATCATCCTTTTTAGACAACATCATTGGAAATCCTCTCGCCCAAGATTCACTCTCAGAAACAACTTGCACCAGATGCCTTATGGTGCTTCTTTAACTTTGTACTATCTAAGATCGAACCAAAAGATGTTAAAACCACCATGGATGAAGACAACCGTTCCATTACGCAAGAAGAAATTCATGAGTTTGATCGATTTGATGTAGGAATTAGTACTCGCCCGTGACAGGTGCTGATCATTGCTCTAAAATGGATCTTCAAAGTAAAACTTGATGAGCATGGTGATGTGTTAAAGAAAAAGGCTCGATTAGTTGCTAAAGGATATCGCCAAGAGGAGGTATTGACTTTGAGGAATCATTTGCTCCTCGCTTGTATCGAGGCATCGTGAATCTTCTTGGCTAATCGCTAAGTAAGAACATGGTAGTCTATCGATGGACGAAGACGGCATTCTCGAATGGAGATTTAAAGAAGTCGCCTATGTCACCAACCCGAAGGCTTTTGTGAATCCCGCATCCTACTCATGTTTATCGCTTGAAGAAGGCTCTATACGCGTTAAAGCAAGCTCCGGCATGGTATGGCGCTATCAAAGTTTCTTCTATCTACCGATTCAAAGAAAGAGCAATTGATCCAACATTGTTCACCGTGAAGTCGTGCAAACATTTATTTCACGCTCTAATTTATGTTGATGATATCATTTGCCTTGAATGACCCCAATTAACGGCGCGTTTTCAAATGAAATGAGTTCAAAATTTCAAATGTCAATGATGGGACAAATGTCATTTTTTCTGGGATTACAAATTTCACAAAGTCCCAGAGGCATTTTCATAAATCAATCTAAATATGCAAATGAGATCTTAAAGAAATTTGGATTTGATTCGGCGACCTGACATCCCATGATTGATCGAACCAAACTAGATGAGGACCACTGGGATCAATGATAGACCAAACAAAAACATATATGATTGGATCCTCGATGTACCTCATCGCTAGAGACCGACATCTTGTTTTCAAGCCAGATGTGTATTAGATACCGTGCTAAGCCTACTAAAAAGCACCTTGAAGTAAAGGAACGGGTCTTTCGGTATCTCCAAGGAACCATCAATATGGGACTTTGGTACCAAAGACATCTGATGTCACTAACAAAGATATGCGCATGCATCATGGTGTCAAGATACCGGCCGGCACGCCCGAGGTGCTCAGCTATGATAAGTCGTGAAGGTCATCAAAGAAGCAAATGAGTACTTCTATTTCTCACAGAGTAGAATACATAGCCATGTCATCCTCGTTGTGCTCAAATCTTGGATGAGATCTAATTAATCGATTGTTATTTAGATTCAACAAAATCCTCTTTATCAATAATAAAAGTGCTATTGCTCTCAACCCCAATCCAATTCACTAACAATATCCAGTTATCCAATCAGGCCCAATCCAGTTATTTCAACAATATCCATCAGGCCCAATCCAGTTATCCAATCCAATTCACTAACAATACCCGACCACTACTTATTAAACCTTAACCCGAAATATTACCCGATCTCAACCCCAGTCAACAAACCAATGACCCGGTCAACAGTTTTGAAATATTATTAATAACCTAAAGGCGCCCCAAACACCCCTGCTTTCTTCCCAACCCAAACACCACCTATCACACCATTTACCCAATACCCAAATTCCAACTTCTCAGATTTCAGCATCTCCCAGTGCTAGAACCTCTCGACAATGGCGAGGGCGCTATGTTATCGAGTGCCCACGGGTCGCTTTCAAGCTATCCTATTACAAGACACTCACAAAATGATCCTATGGCTCGATTTGATATGATGACAAGATTGATAGATCAAGGCGAGAATAGAGTTCCAGCATCCTCACTCCTCATCGCTTTAAATAATCCCATCTTCACAAGCTAATTGTCCGCTTTTTCATGTATTTAGAAAGCTTTCCACCTTATTTCTGCCAATTTAATTCCAAAGAAGCTAAGTAGTTGCTTGTAATTTCATTTTAATTTGTAAGCTCACTTTTAATAAATGCAATTTACCTTCTTCATTTTAAATCATTGTTAATTTGAAATAGTTACTGTTTTAAAAGTTTTCAATCCTGTTAATTCAAGCTCACATAAGCTTGATAAAGCTTATGTGAACTTATTGGTGTTCCTACTTGTTCTGAATTTCAAGTTTCATCAAAAGTCAAAATAAGTCAAAGTTCATAGTCAACTCAGTTTTGGATTAATTCTGATTTCAAGGTGTTGAAAAGTTAAGTTTAGTGTTATTTTGAGCATTTCAATTATGTCTCAGCTTTTTCATCAAGTTTTTAAAGTTTACTACAATTGGCAACATAAAGGGGTGTTTGGATTTAAAAAGTAAAGGTAATTTGAATGTGATTTATACATGGATTAGTTTTGAATAATGGAGCATTTGCCTTTTAAGCTTTTATTGAGATTTGCAAGTAAGTTTGTTTGTCTGCATCATGTATTCATCATTTGATGTGTTTTATATAGTAGATTAAGATTTAGTATAGAATTTAGTTTGAATTGATAGAATGGTTTAGTCATTAAGATTCTAGTGTAGCTTAATTTTAAGTTCTCTAAGCTTTTAAGGATTCCTTCGTTTTTGATTTGAGATCCATATCAATACTGAGTTTTAGTCATCCAACTGAGAAATTCTTGTATCTGTTTCATTCTTCGCTATAGGCTGAATGATTTAGGTTTATCTCTTCAATATTATTACCGAACATTAGCTTCATTAGGTAGTTGTGGCCTAGATTTCACTCATTTTCATTGATAGATCCTTATATTATTCCCTTTAGCTTATTGGTCAAGACAAAACAACTTGCATTATTTCAACAAATCTGCGACATCACAGCCTCCTCGCCCATGAAGGCATTTTGTTTGATTTATAACTTCCTCATTAATAGTCCATATAAGCTGTAAACTTGGATAAATGATCTTTGGTTGGTTGGCTTGAGAACCATACTGTTGTTTTTCCCTTTAGCTTATTGATAAGTGCCATGATAAGCTCAAATTTAACTGATTTCTGGTTTCATGATGGCAGTTGGATAATGAATTTGGAATATATATAGGACTAGGATTGGTATTGGATTTAAAAGTAACCATAGGGACCAATAATGTCAAATCCGAATTTTCAAGGGCCAAACATGTAAGTGTGAAAGTATCTTCAAGGGACTGAATTTGCCAACCTTCAAATAAACCAAGGGCCAAATTGCAATTTTTGAATCTTTAAGGACCATTTTGCCAATTGGTGAAACTTGAAATTTTGCCAATTCATCAAACTTGATTAAGACTTCCAAAAATCATCCCTGAGAATAAAATCTTCATGAATGCTCAATTATGATCTTCCTGCCTAGCTTAGTTTAATCTCTCTGCTCTGATTTATCGCCCCATTTAAGACACTTTTGCGCTATTATATCCATTTCCTCGACAAGCACAAACTCAAGAAAACCACAAATATTAATGAACGTTCTTGGTTATTTGGTCTATTTGATAAAGAAAAGGTATGTGTTTTAGCACATACCACTCTCTCATGCTAACGCTCAACACTCTCAAGAGCTTATATCAACATACTATCATTTCATCAGAACAAGTAAAAGGTGTGGAACTCTATTGTGAAGACTCAATACCAAGAAGACATCTTCACCAAAGTTTTCCAAGAGAACGCTTGAGTTTATTCTTCCACCGATTGGGCATGAAAAGCCTTAACCTTAAACACTCAAACGTCTTTAGGAGGAGACGACGGTGAGTAAAGGTCTTTCTTCATCTATCTCTTTATATATCTATTCAAAACAAAATACAAAATTATAAAATCCCCAAAAATCAAATAGAAAAATATAAAACTTTCAAAATCCATAAAATCTGAAAAATTCGAAAAATCTTCAAAAAATATTGTCAATTTGTCATGTTTTTCTCGGTTCGATTATATCACGGTTTGTCTTTGTCATTCAAAGAATGACACGGGACTTTAGATGTTGTTCGAATTCTCATATTAAAAAAAAATAAAAAATAAAAAATAAAAAATAAAAAAAAAAATTGAGAGAAAGAGAAACGATGGTTTATTGCCATTTCAGGCTGTAACCCGCTTTTCAAAGAAAGAACAGAGCCATGCTTTATCATGTCTTTCAAAATTCCATGCTCTGATTCTATAAACAGTTATCTGCTGAAAACAAATTGTTTTGATAAATAACTTGGACTCTATTTTTGATAATCATCTGGACTTATTTGTCAAAATATCTATCTCTCAATCAACAACCTATGTCAATGATTGAGGGGGAGAATGATTTCAATTAAATTAAAATGTTATTTGTCATTCAATTGTTTTCAAAAGATAATCATGCATGTTCAATCAATGGAGTTTAAAGTCTTAATATCCGATCCATATCAGTTAAAACGTTTTCATAATCAAGTCACAATTCTCCTTAAAAGATTTCAAAATCAATTTAAATCTACATAGATCACAAATCTCAAATGATTTGATAATTGTGATCGGGGGAGAATTTGTGATTTAAATTGGATTTATACTGATAAATCGGTAAATGGTTTTGTAAGGATGTACAAGCTCTTCCTTCCACATGTACCAAACGATTTTAAATTTTTCATGCACATGTTGAGGGGGAGCATCTATCGTAAATCAAAATGAGTTGAAACGTGATCATTTATCTCAATGTGCAGGTTCCATCTAGTATGTGCAAAACTCTTTTCAAACCAGGCACATATTGGGGGGAGCAAAATCATGAAAACCTCATCCTTCCCAAAATGCTTTATCTACTTGATTCGATTAGGGAAGTGATGTTGATATCTTTTAGAAAATGATAATCAAAGAAGTTAATTCTTTCTCTTGCTCCGTGTGCAAAACTATTTCAAATACATGATGCACATGTTGAGGGGAGTTCTCGTCTAAAATTATCAAAACAATTGGTACAAAATGCTTTGATAATATATCATAAGTATCTGGATTGATTTTCAAATGGTTTTCAATTGGTTCCAAATGGCAAATGAACAATACCAAATAGACCGACCAACTTTACTTTATGTACGGTGATATAAGGATGATTAGGTTAGGTATTAGTTCACCGATCCGCCATGAACCCGGAGGATCTACCGGGGACTATCCACTAGATAGTGAGTCCTTAGGTATTGAAAAAGGAGAAAAATGAGAAATGGGAAGAGTGCGGACCGAGATGAGCTGAAGTATCTGGAATAAACCCAACAAGGTTCTAGTTATGAAGTCTCGGTAAGCATCAAGGGGTCAAGAATGAAAAAGAGTTAATATGAAAAGGGTGAAAAGAAATGTTCTCCATTGATTCAACTTGTAAAAACCGGGTTCAATTCACATGCAACTTATGGTAACATCAAGATTGAAGACAAGATCATGGACCCAGTGATCGCACTTCAACTTTCCAAACCACCAAGCTCTCTTAAAGGACTTGTTTCATTCTCACGGGAACAAGCATTATCTATCGACTTTCTCTTAGAGATTGTTGATATTGAAGGAGACCTCTCCTCTAGTCTCCTATAGGATCCAAATATGCACAAATTTGCCTAGAGAGCCACGAGATCATCAATAAATCTCATTAGGACACTTTAAATGAAGACTCTCTGTTTCACACAATGTGGAAAGAGATTATATCTTGAGTCCTATGCATTATCCTGTGGTATTGCGAATATCTGAGTGATATGCTTACATATTCACAATGAAGATGGAAAGCCTTCTGGAGCCAACATCAAACAAGCCCCTTTGGTGGCATGTGAGATCTACTCATTAGATCACCATGTGACAACCGAACGAAATAATGGGGCGATTCACTTCTTGAATCAATCCCGGTTCGGTTACGGATTGACGGATACATTTGAAAACCGGTCGTTATGCTTAAAACTCTTTTATTAGTACATCGACCGTGGTACTTAATATTTCAATGTAAAGGTATTTTATGATTGATAATTGATTTTCATTAAAACCTTCGTTGTATTGCAAAAACATTTTATATTGAGCAATACACGATTGTTTTTAAAATCTCTTTTCATCAATCAGTGAATCTCTATTCGCTGGTTCACTCACTCCGTGTTGTCTTCTTTGAGACGTTCGGTTTGAGAACAGCTAGAGCAGCTGCGAAACCCTCGCCAAGGAAATTCTTCGAATTATATTCTGATCACAGGCAGTAAGTACTTGTACTCGATTAACGGGAACCATAGGTCGTGTAATACCTCAATTCAACGAAAGTGATCAAAGATACTTTTGTGCGCTTTATTGCTAAATGTTTTATGCAGGTACTCCCTACGCTTGTGATCGTAATGAAGTGGTCAATCCATAGCCGCATGCTCACTCAACACATTCATCTCGAAAGAAATCATGATTAAGGCATCAATGACTCTGATATTTTTCACTCCATGCTTCTGCTACGCTGCTGCCAATATCATGAATCAACGAAAGCTTCCACTACTCTGATGAAAAGATATCATGATCCAGAATGTGAGCATGTCGGTCCTAATGTCACAACTTCACCACAATGGATGTCGCAGAGATTTTTGTTAGCTGATGATCTCAAAAGCTGGCTCAAAATTATTATCATGTTGATTAGTAAAAGACCTCCACTTGGATTAACCAAACATGCAATAAGAAGAATCAATGACTACGAGCTTCGGAGCAAAGTAATACATCAAGAATGCAAGAACAATTTTTTTGTAATATCTATTTGTATTCAATGTAATTTTAGTACATGATTGAGGTGACCTCCCTTAGGGGGAGATTGTTAGGAATTAGAAATTACAGGTATAAAAGAGTCGGTCACCTCAAGTATATGTAATCGTTAGAAAGCTCGTAGTCGTAGTTCTTTAATGTTTAGTAGTATTTAGTTAAGTAACACCATGGAGGACGGACGGTCTTTACCCATTGATGCCGATCCACAGCCGTTGTGTGGCGTTTTATTGTAAGACTATAAATACTCTCTACCTTCCAAGGTAGAGAGTTGGAGCTCATAATAATATTTTTCTTTCTCTCAATATAGTTCCCAACTCTCTTCCTTTCTCTCACTAGAACTTTCTCTCTCTAACATACTTATACGCCTACTTTGATTATGGTTTAGAGTGTTTGTGAAATCCAATATTCTACAAAATTTGTCCGGTTTTTATTTTTGATTTTTACAAAAGCTTTAGGATCATTAGAAACACCGATGATAGCATCTCAATCGCTTTTAACATCAACACACAAAACTTTACTCTTCCTCTCAACACTTTTGCTCAAATTCTTCGCATTCCTTGTGAAGGAATTTGTATGTACTCTCAAGATTGGGCAATTAACGCTCAAAACCTTGCACTTGATCCTAAGCCTTTTTACAACACCCCTCTCGACAATCCCGAAACCATTCGTGATACTATCTTTAAAATTATGACCGACCAATCTCTGTTACGATCGTAACAAAAAGCTCATTCACCGTGATCCCTTTAAAATGGAACTTTTCAAAATGCATCCCATGTTTAGAAAATGGGAAGAAATCCTTAGGGAAAACATCATTAGCCTAGTTGGAAACAAAGATCATCCAAACGCATATCTTGTGCAAATGATCTATTGTCTTACCCACCAAAGGCCATTTAATCTTGCCTATTACATGGTAAGGAGAATGGTTGGGGTATTCAAAGCTTCCAACATGGTACTCCCATATGGTATGCTCCTAACACGACTTTGTAAGTATGTTAGTACATTGCAACCATCCCCTATCAACGATGATCATTACCTTTCCGATCACGTCATGGTACCTCTTACCAAACAACCCTCTAAACGGCTCATGGTCAATGGAGAGAAACCCAAAGCTCTCTCGGACTCCTCGGCCGGAGAAGAAGAAGAAGAAGAAGATGAGGAAGACATCGACCCCGTATCCAACATCAAATTGGACATCCTTGAATACCACGAACAACTTCCAACCATTCCAAACGAGACCGCAGAATTCAAACAAATAAGAGGCATGATTCAAAACCTCGCTTACAATCTCACTAAGCCGTCAAAAAGGAAAAGGAAGAATTGACGAAAGAGACAATAGGAATGTGCTTTGTTTCATTTATGATTATGGTTGAATGATTTCTTTTTTGCATCTTTTTGTTTATGATATTTTGGATATTGTTACTTTATCTTATAAGTGGTGTTTTATGATAACTTGCTTGTTCCTATTGCTTGTTTTATAGATTTAATAGTGTGCAAAATCTGCACATCATTTCTGTGTAGGTTCGATCTGGGATCTTGGATCCCTAGATTAGCCTAGCCGATCCCCTGAAGGAACCGTGGGATCCGTGTCATTAGATCAGCAATACAGCATTCCCTACATCAAAATTGCTTTCTAGATAAACTTCACATTAGTTAAGCATTTGACTTTAGAACCTAACTAAATCTAATTCAAGGATGAGAAAAGGTTTAGACTCACTAAAGGCTTACTTAAGATCTTAGTCTAAATACCTCTTGATTTATTAACAAATCAAAAACCACCATATTTATGCTTCAAAACTCACAAGCTAATTCTCATCTTTCAAAACATTTAAGTAGACAAATTAAACATTTTTAGAAAATTGTTTCTAGTCATCCTTATCTCAAAGTGAGTCAAAAATTAGTTTTTCAATTCTTATGATTTTCAAGGATTCTTCAAATTTCACCTCAAGCTTAAATCTGATCACTAGGATCATTTATTATGACTTCACACATTTATAATTCTTAGTGTTAACCTTGGATGTCCATTGGTAGTCATCTTGTCCCATCTTCTTTCCATAAAAAGCAATCATTTGCTATAAGCACTTACTACCCATGATCATTCAAGTACCTCCTCATCCTAAAACACTTAGGAGAACTGAAACACTCAAAATAAGATAGGCTTTAGCTCCTAAAAACCTCATTTCAAACCTGTCATAACTGTTGAGAGCCGGATCCCTAGGATTAGCCTAGCCGGATCCCTCCAAGGAGGGAACCGTGGGATCCGGGTGACAGTCTATGACAAATCTTGCTAAAACAATCATTTCAACTCATCTTCCTAACTCAAACACTCCATCGCATCTTAAATGAGTTCCTAGAACAGCACAACCTCTGTAGTTGACTCTTGTGCATGCTAATCATCACATTCCAATGAATCTTAGTGGCTTAAGGCTTAAATGCACCTTCCAAATCTCTTAGTTTATAAACCACCTTTTTAGGACCTCCATAGTCATCTAAACAATATATCAGCATTGCAAACCATCTCCTTAGTCATTTCATCATGAGAAAGGCTCCTAGTGCTCACTCATCCACCCAAGAACCACCCAAGAAACTTGCTAGAATCATACACGAAGTTTCCTCGACCGAATCATCTCCGGTTAAGTCCACCAATGCTAGGATTTCCCCTACACCAAGGAAACCAATCAAACTAATCCCCAAGAATAGTATTCCCACTAGGATCTCTTCACCAAATTCCACTATAGCAAACAAACCCTCCACAACTCAACCAACATCATTAGTACCTAGAGACACCTCACAATCATCTCCACACTCTCACAATGTAGAAGATTTACCCTCTTGGCCATCTCATCTTTCACCATTACCAACTAATTCACATGAAAAGATTGAGCCACAAAATCAAAATGTTGAATCAACACTTACTCCAAAAGTAAACTTTATCATCCCTCCCAATAGTCCATTTTGGATTATGAGAAGACATCAAAGGCAACCACCTGACCAAATGGAAGTTGATGTTTCTTTACCTCTACCCGCAAGAGCCACCACTTAATGAGCCTCAACCAAATCCTCCGTTACTTGAAGAACCTCAACCCACTTCACTTGAACTCTCACTTCAAGAAATTCAAAACCATAACAAGGATTGCTATCATTGTAAACATGTTGAAAAGTTGATACATGAATTACGTGAAGAGCATCGTTTCATGTTTCATCACCTCCTCGAATGTTTCGAAGAGGTCAACAAGCCTAAATACAATGAGCATCATAGTCACAAGCTTAAACCTAGAACGTTTAGGAAACCTTTTCATCATTATGCTCTTTAGTTGAATCATAAGTTTGGGATAACTTATTAGCATTAGTAGCACCTACTTGACTAGTTCATTCTCTTATTTTTAGAGATTTGGTTGGTTATCTCTTGTTTTATTGAATGAACATCTATTTGCTATGTGTTGTGAGTTGTGCTTTGTATTTCTCATATATAATATTATCATAGTAACATTGCTTGACACATCTTCATTGCTGAAGAAACTGTCAATAGACAGCCGGATCCCTCCATTATACCTAGACGGATCCCTCCAAGAAGGGAACCGTGGGATCCGTGGTACAGAAGCACAAAATTGTACTAACTTGAATTTCTCTTGCAGGAAATTATGCATTATACTATTGTTTTTTCTAACTTTTACTTTGTAGATTTTCAAAATAACACATGAAGACTTTGACACCATTAATGTAAAACCCTAAAATCATGAACGCGTTTAAAAGACTATAATACCCTCAAATAATAATCCATAAAATGTAACAAGCTCGTTTAATCGATGGACACTTAATGATAATCGATTTGTACAAGACTTTGGAAATTTTAAACTTGTAATTAACTTATAATAATTGCATAACACATTAACATGTTATATGTACTACTAAGAAAATAAAATAAACAAAATGCACCATTTATTTTGGAAAGTAAATTAGGTGTGATTTGGTCTTAAACGTTTTCCCCATCTCCACTTAAAATCCCGATTTCTTGGCCCAATCACACGCTCCATTCACAATTTAAGGTTACCATATCCCATTTTAATGTGCATCTAAAAGTAAACACAAAGAAAAAAACCCTAGCATCCTCCTTAGAAAAATACACGGCAAACTCATAAAATCTTTCATCCTCCATCTTTTTCTGTTGACTTCATAAGCAGCCAAGGTGAGATTCAACCTTTTCAAGGCTAAATTTACGCGTATAAGTTCATGTACTGAATTGGTTTCGTTGTGGGTTCCTTTTGCCTGGTCGTGTGATATAGGAAGCAAGAAGGTTGCTTGATTTGCTTGGCTTTCGTCCCTTTTCTTCTCCTTGTTGTCACGCTAAAAAGGTACCACGAATGCTCTCATCATTCTTTTGTTGATCTATTCTGCTCGTTGGAATTCAGGCCATACGCATGGCTGCTTAACGAAACTTGTCACATGAATGGCTAAAAACTAACTATATATTCATGTTACATAAAATCATAGGGAAACTATTATACATAACGCCTAATGCATCATGTTTTTTTTTATATATTATGGTCGTGTAATACAGTTTTGTATGCTTGATTTTTGTCCACAATAATATGCTACATCCATGATTAAATGAACCTAATGTGTTGTCACGTAAAGAGACCATGTATAAACTTGTGTACTTGTCGAGTCTTTTGCACATTAAATCTGTTGTGGTTATGTCCTGGTCGTGGGTCTCTACCCCTTCCAATTGTATATTTTTGTGTCATATTAATGGTTAAAAAAAGACTAGGGAAGGCCTTATATGTGTCGTTAATCAAGCCATAAGAAACTTGGATTTGTGTTATGTTTGAACCTGGTCCTGGTCGCATATATGGTGTCTTGTATATCCGTCATCTAATGCACTACACATTTCTGATGTTCTTGTGTTCCTGGTTGTGGGTATGAGGCAGATTTTGACTCGCCAATTTCTTCATAAAACATGTACTTAAGTGGTTAAAAGGCTAAGATCGAAACCTACTATGTTGTGCTGTATAAAGTCATGAAAATCAAGCCTATACATGTCGACATACACATAACAAATCTGATTTTTGTTTCACATCCTGGTCGTGGGTTTTTTGGTACAATGTGCATCATTTGTAAGCTTCAAAACATGTATTAACTAATGTGAAACCTAGGCTCATTGTAACCTATTGTTAAACATGTAAAACCAGGGATTTAACTTGATATATATGGCGTTAAATCATGGGTAAAACTGGTCCTATAGATATGTTTGTAAAAGCCTCGTTACACTTTTTTTCCTTTTGATCTTTAACACGTATAAACGAACATGAGATTTGCGTATTTAAATGGGCATTAATGTGTGTCGTAAGGGTAATGATATGGGCTGTTTCGGGAATGTTTAAAGGGCGTTAAAACCTGTTTTAGAGGAGGGTTAAGATTCATTGATATTAAAGTGCACACGAGGGGTATACGTTAAATGGTATTTATCAAATTAAAGGGGTTAATAACTTGTATCATGTTCATAAAATTTAGCTAATGAATTGTGTCATATGGTGTTTTAAGGTTCATCCATGTCTCTTCCTAAAATGTTATTCATATAAGGTCATCTAATCGTGTACTAGTCGTAGTAATTGGTTAATAACGGGAATTAAATGCGTAATCTAAAGTAAGACTTATTATACGAATAGAACTATCGTTATGGAAACTAAGAGTGTTTGATTGGTAAATATAATAACTATAAGGGCTAAAGGAGTAAGATAAGTAAATGTAATATATTTACAATTAAGACCCTACACTTTATAATATTTACACTATAAACCCTAAACTTGTGTAATTTGGCATAAATGATCCTTAAAGTATAATAATAATCAATGAACCTAATTTGTCCTTAAAATGCATCCTAAATGGCTAAACTTACTAAAAGTGGAAACCTGCTAAAAATGGAAAAGCGTCTAAAATGAGTAATCTGATCTTAATTAGCGTTATCTAATTCATAGGTTTCAGGCAAGATTGATTCATCGTGTGACACTACTTTCTATTTTGCTTGCTTCGTATAAGGTACAGATATTCTATCCCTTTTCAGTAGGGGTTTCTTATGATTTTCTGATCCTTCGACTTTGTTTCGCTTTGCTATTGACCCTCTGATATTGAACCTTTGATATCGATTCCTTTGCTATTTGACCATTGCTATTGAACCTTTGCTTTGCTATTGACCCTCTATTATTGAACCATTGTTACTGAACTTCCCTATTGAACCCTTTGCTACTGAACATTTGCTATTGAACTGTTGCTATTGACCTGTGCTATTGAATCTGAACATTTGCTATTGAACTGTTGCTATTGACCTGTGCTATTGAATCTGTGCTATTGAACCGTTGATGTTGATATATTGATATTGGACCTTGATATTGAACTATTGCTATGAACCTCTGAATTGTGAACTATTGATATTGCACTTTTGCTTATGAAGACTTATATATTGCAACACTTTGAACCTTTGTTTGACCCTTCAGATTGATACCCGAGCCATTAACTAGGCATGGGGGTTCCATGTCCGTGTCATTGATGCACCAATGGCATGACTTTGTGTAGTTGAGTGATGTTCCACACCGTCCCTATTTTGTATTGATTATACGCGCTTCAGATATATTGTATGGCCACTATTGTTTTGCAGGGGCGTATGGATGCATCCTAGATTTATATTGTATTGATATTGATATATTGTTTTGGTGATGTGGTGCGTATGTGCAATACACCCCTCACATTTTGGGAGCTAGCTACTCCATCGGTTACTGAGGTCTCCCTCATATGGTTTGGTATTCGAGGTCAACCCCTCTGAATACAATGGTTACTATGGTTACTTGGTCGCTATTGCCACTATTATTGATATGGTTTGTTTTGTTGGCTCGGGGTAGATTTCTGATAAACCTTACACTTTTGATATACCTATATTGTACCTTCGATTTCCCACTACACCATATTCGAATTGATTGTCCTTTACCCAATACCCTTATATGACTCACTCTACTACCAAGATATATATGTTCCATTGCTTTGATCTGTTACACTCTCATTCCGTTACTTCAGACTATCGTTCCATTCATGTACCGGGTTATTATATGTTTATTAGATTTGATTATGCTATTCATGTCTTATGTGACTATTGATTTCCCTAATACGATATGACTAATATGCGGTTATCTGATTTGCCTGTTTTCATCTGATGATATGTGATCTTGCTGTTATGTGACCCTCTGAGTTGTCTGGTGACCATGCTAATGTGTAATCATTAGTTTTGTCTGTTTAATATGTATACTTCATTCAGATAATCTTCGTGGACTATGACTATCCTTTGTATCCTTATCCGCTTATGGTTGACCTGCCATGTTTACATATCTGTCTATGCTACGGATTGATTTGGTTAAATGGTTCAACGTATGATGTCTGGATTGTTAACGTGTTCAATTGTTGCTATGTCCCTACTTCATTTAATTATAGTGTTCATATCAGTATTCCTACTTGTTACATGTGACTGCCATGTTTTGACCTGCTGTTATGATACCGTTATGTTTTCAACTAAGGGTTTTGACACCGTGCAGAATTGCCATGCTCACTTATTCATTACCTGCTTCCGCTTTCCTGAGATATCTGTTTGGCTTGTATGTCTTCGATTTCTGAATTGATGGTATGACATATATGTTGTGCGATGCTTAATACGCACCTATGTTTGCTTATGTTTCAAGTTCTTTGTATGTCTGGTTTTGTATGTGCTTGTTTATATGTCATCGATGCTTTGCTTTGCTTCGCTTCTCCTGTTATCTCGCTCGTTTAGGATATTCAGATAATTGTGTTTCGGCAGATCCTCATTGACTCATTGTCCTCATTTCGCTGCGACTTTGTTATCCGTTTCCTTTGTTTCATTTCGCATTTCAGATTTTATTTAGCATTTCGTTTTGTTATATCTCCGTTCAATGGGCTTTTAAGCTCAGCATTTCTTTCCGCGCAGGTGTTAGGTTTGAAGATGGGCTTTGATGGGTGAGTTGGATTATCGAGTGGACCAAACCTAGTTACCTTATTATTTGGACTTCTTGTGTCGGCTATTGTTTTCGATTTCATTTTATTTTAGCCATTTTGGATTTTGTAATTTTCCTTGTAAGTCGTTGTTATAAATGATTTGATATGTTATTCTTAAGACTTCCTTCAGAAAATTTTAATTGTATGTTCTGATATGACACCAGAATGTGACACTTCTACCCTTGTCGGGTTGGGGTGTTACAATTAAAGCTAGGGGGAGCTTTGTGTCAAACGATATTGCAAAAACATTTGCAAACATTAATCCGTTTTTGGATTATACTTCATGACACCCCATTGCATATTTGCAATCTTCAAGGGGGAGCACGTTTTCATTACATAGATCGAACCATTTGCAAACTTAATTGCAAACACAATTAGCTTATTTTACGTTATGTCCTTGGCACTGCCTTCAAAGGGATGGACTCGTCAAGGGGAGTTAAGACGAGTACCATTCCCGTCACTTGCTCTCTTTACATTTTTACATAATTTTTCTTATAAAAATTGTGTTAGTTTCTTTTTACACTTTTTGTTTCGACAAAAAGGGGGAGAAGAAAGTAAAAACTACAAATTCAAACTTTTACGAATTTTAGCTTTTCCTTCAAATAATTTTATGTTTTGTCATCAACAAAAAGGTGGAGATTGTTAATACAAATAAGCAGAAAAACGCTTTATTTATATTTAACGATCTTCTAATGTTTTGTCGATAACAAACGTAAAATCATATTAACGAAACAAATAAAATACGTAAATGGTTTGAACTAATAGTTTTCTAACATACTCACATTTTCACATAAAACACTAAAACAAGTATAAGTGATTTTATGATCTAGATATATATATATATATATATATATATATATATATATATATATATATATATATATATATATATATATATATATATATGTACAACAACTAGTGTTTACATATTGGCTTAACAAGTCCAAGTGATTCTATGAGTTAGATACATATGTACAACAACCAGCTACATATTGGGCTAATACATACTTATATTAAGTATACTAAAATGGGTAAAAACATGTATATACTAAAATGGGTAAAAACAAGTATATACTAAATAGGTAAAAAAACTAGCAAATGGTTTGACCATAACCCCATGGTTTTATATATACCACTTAACCAAGTTCAATGTATCCTTAAGGTACATTGTATCTAGAAAGAAAACCATGGATCAACCCATAACCCATGACCCATGACCCATAACCAAAAATACCCATGGGTAAAGAGGAGCTTTCCACGGATCCCTAGCTTTGTGCTAGCGGATCCCAAGGAAGGGATCCGTGGGATCCGGGAAAACAGAGAGAGAATTTTCTCTATAAATAGAGAGCCATTTCTTCCTTTCTATTCATCCCTTTACACACGCATTCCCCAAGTATTCTAACCCTCTAACCTCAGATCCAAGAGATCTATGTAGTTTGTCTTTTGTTTTGTGTGATCTTCTAGGTTCCTCTTAAAGGAAAGATCACCACTTCTTGAAGACGTGCAAGCTCAAGTCCATGAGTTGTCATGCTTCATCATCATCAAGACAACGAAGGTTCTCTTGTTGATAGATCTACCTTTCTCCATAGATGTTGGGTTGAAGGCATTAGTGAAGAATGCCGAAAGTGTCAAGATGCAAGCATTAGTGAAAGATGCTCATCATTCGTGTCAAAGAATTAGTGAAGAATGCTAAGGTTTCAACGGGCATTGTGAAGGGTGCCAAGCGTTGTGTCAAAGGCATTAGTGAAGGATGCCGAAGAATCAAATCAAGTAGCATTTGGGAAGAATGCTTAAGTCGTATAATCGATGAGGTGCATCGTTATACATATAAGTATTTGTTTATTTACAAGGATGGTGATATCCTTGATGTGTTGTAACAAGGAGTAGATCTCCTTGATATAGGTGTTGTGTGAAGGGTAGTAGTTCCTCTATAGTAATGGAACTAGGTGCTTAGCCTAGTACCTAATAAAGGGTAGGCGATGTTGTGATAGGATTAGTTCTCCTAAGGTGTGAAAGAACTCGGTGGTTAGCCTAGCACCGGATAAAGGGTAGGCGACGTTGTGTTAGGTGTGGTTCGCCTTGGTGTGAAAGAACTCGGTATTTAGCTTTGTACCGGAAAAAGGTTAAGCGACGTCGTGAAGGCTTCTCCGCCATAAGGAGATTGGTGTAGTGCTTACGAACTCTCGAGTAGGTGACTCGGGGAGTGGAGTAGGGCAAGGAAGGTGTCCTTGTAGCCGAACCACTATAAATACTTGTGTCGTGGTGATGTGCTTCTTACTCTTTATCTTTCATTACACGTTTATATATATATCTATCAACGTCCAATATAAACAACCAAATAGATTGACATAAGTCGATCTAAATATTTAAAAGGAAGTTTTAAATTGGTAAAACTATTCAACCCCCCCTTCTAGTTTTCCACAGAAGGTTTACAATACTAAGAGAAAGTATGTGTGGAAGTGGCCACCTAAAATGAAGAAATGGCTCACTATTTATAGAAGAAAATAAGCTACAGTTCCACGGATCCCACGGTTCCCTTACTTGAGGGATCCGTCCAGTGTAAACTGGGGAACCGTGGGACGCTCCTCTTTGCCCATGGGTTTTGGGTCATGGGTCATGGGTCAAGGGTTATGGGCTTTGGACCATGGGTATCCAAGTAGCTACAATGCATCTAGTCCATGGGTCATGGGTTAAATCCATGGGTCATGGATAATACCCATATGACTTATGCATGATGTCATGCAATGGGTTATGGGTTATGCTCCATGGGTATGGGTCATGGACTTTGGGTTTTACCCAACTATATTCAATGTATTTAGTCAATGGGTCAAATACTTCTACCCATTGTATTACCCATTATAATACATACTAATTATGTATATATCTACCCAACATGTAAACACTAGTTGTTGTACATATGCATTACTAAATCATAAAAGCACTATTACTTGTTTAGTGTTTTATATGAAAAATATAAGTGTGTTAGTAAACTATTGGCTTAAACCATTTACGTATTTTATTTGTTTCGTTAAAATGATTTTACGTTTGTTATCGACAAACATCAGGAGATCGTAAAATATAAATAAACGTTTTTACGGCTTATTTGTATTAACACGATTGGCAGTTGTTACAGCAACTAATATGAAAACTGAACACCCAATAATACCATAGCTGAACACCCATTTAAAACATCAAAAATTGCATATTAAATTTCCTAAAAAATGAAATATACAGTGAATCGCCACTTAAACTGAAGAAAAACATGTCACGAAACTGTTAATCTACATCCAACATACATCACGACTGGTTCCTCCAAGATACCTCTATCTCCAAATAGAAAGTAACCTATGTTAACCAAAACTAAAAACTACAACAATTAATGGGACCATAAAAAAAAAAAAAAAAAAAAAACAAAAAACTTATCACCTAGTTTAAGATTACAAAATCAAATATTGAAAACATACTTGGAAGGAAAATATTTGGAAAATACCAGAGAAAACCTAAATAGATCGTACATGAAAAACTATCATTCAATTAAAACGTGAAAAAAAAGTACTTATAATAGATCATACCTCAACAAACAAATCAAAGAAAGAGATCACCGGCTATAATAAGATCATAATTGATTCCGTACAATCAATGAAAAAACAATTTTTGAAACCAGCAGGGTTATGGATCGTTCGCTTGCAATCGAATTGGGATAATAATTAGGATAAATCAGGGGTTTTGATCCTTTGATTTGAGAGAGAAGGCAGACGCGTCTGTTTTTTTTTGGGTGTGGAATGTGTGAGGCAGATCTAAAATATGTGGGAGAGAATGAAACGGTAGAACGGTAGTAGATTAACGTTCTACACTTGAAGACAACTGCAGAAAATCACTCACATATGGATTGCAACCAATAAAAATAAGGCAACACATCATTTAGCACCAATCACATTTTGACATAACACTAACGGTGTTAGCAAAGGAAAAACCGTTACTTTCATTTTTAGTATATGATTTAAGATCATTTGAGGATAAAAACTTCTTTACATACTAAGGTATCAATCTTCACCCTCCATTTTATTAGGGGTGTGTTTGGTGACCAAGATTATGGAAGATTATGGGGACTAGAGCTTTTTTTTTTCTCAAAATAATCTATTCTCTAAAAGTAGTGTTGTTTGGCTCATAAAATTACGAAAGATTATAAAAAAAATAATCTCTAAAATTAAAAGCTGATCCAACCAACGTTTGAGAGAAAAATGGAGATTATTTTTTGTATAATTACCATTATATCCTTAAAAAAAAACCCACATTCATTAACATAATAACCCTAGTAGGCTTTCATCTTTCATAGTTACATGCATGACGGCCATTGCTATATTTTATAGTGGATAAGTCATCTCGTGTTGAAGGCAACTATTCTAGTAGGTGGAGCTCGATAACTAGTCTCAAAATTCAATCTCTCGCTTCCGGTAAGTTTGATGATTTATATTATTAGCTTTGTTTTTTGATTGTCTGTACGTTTGTTTACATAGGCCATGGATAATTATGCAATGTAAATGGTATTATAGAGTTGGTTTTTATGACTAATAGTTTTATGATATCTACAATTAACTTATATTTAGGGTTTTAATTTAACATAAACTGTAAATACTATTTCTTTGTCTTGATTAGCTTGCGAATGGATCTAGTAAGAAACATGTTTTACAACAATTATATCGTTATGATAACTTTTAAAAAGATGATGTTAGATAGTTAACTTTGCATTAGTCGAAGTCAAGATATGATGTTAACTTTGCATTATATCGTAAGATGATGTTAGATATGTACATTTTGATAACGTTCATTGTTTTATGAGTAAATTACATGGATGGTCCCTGTGGTATGTCAAAAGTAACAACCTTCGTCCCTCAAAGTTTGAAGTTGCACTGGTAGTCCCTAAATTGGTAAACAAATAACACCACCGGTCCATCACTTAACTAGTGTTAAGTGAGTTCCGTTATAATTTACACTTTAGCCCTTTTAGGTTAAAGACCGTTGCATCGTCCATCCTCTAGAGTAAACTACACCATTTACCACTTAGAGCACAAGGTATCGTTGATACCAATAACACGTTATTGGTATGCCACCTCAGTGCTACCTCATCACCTCCTCAATAACACACCAATAACTAAAACACTCTCCCTCATAACACACCACTAACATATTACTGGGTCCCACAAAATACCCTACAAAAATATCCCCTCACTCACAATACAAAAAAAATAAAAAAAATAAAATAACACAATCTACATTTGGCGTAAGCCATTTCATTGGCTTAAGTCCTATTAACGTGAGTTTGGCATTTTGCATGGTAAGCATTTGGCATGCCAAGAGTTAAATTTTGGAAGCATTTGGCGTGTGATTTTAATCCACACCGTGTGCTCTTAGCACCAACATTTAAAACACATTTCATTAAATCCGTCCTTAAACACAAATAAATAAAACAAAAATACCCCCACCACACACTAGTCTTGTTTTACTATCTCCTCTCTCTGTTTCTTGTTATCTACTTTGTTCTTCATTATTATATACAGTACATGTTTTCACCAATCTAACCTACCACAAATCAACTCTAAAATATTTCAGGGAAAATGAGTATAGTAAATTAGTAATCAAATAAATAAAAAATTGAGTGATGAAAGATCGACACTTGAACTCTTTATCACCACCTCCATGCTCGACAACCACCTTCTGCTCACCTATACCATCGCCGCCGCCTATTAACCTTCAACCACCACACGTTGCCTTCAACTCCATCTTCGTTCTACTGGACCCCATATCAAATCAAATCTATCAAAAATAAACCTTTTCTTCACAATCTGTAACCAACATCACAATCTACCATCCACCACAATATCGTGGTTATGTCCATCCATCATCCACCAGATCCACCATCACTCGCCACCCATGTTGCCACCATCACTTTCTCCCATGTCGCCATATATTATCCACCACGAGATCCTACATCGCGAGTTTTGTGTGATTTAATATTTGGGTGTTTGGAATAGATTATTTGTTGTGGGTATCAAGAAAGAAAGAAAGAATGGTGCTTAATCAAACAAATTACCACAAGATCTCGTATCGAAAATCGAAACATATGTTTGTGTTTGTTGTGTTCTTCTCATTTTGTTTTCACATTAATATTCGATCAAGTTTTGGTTGTTTGCATTGTGTGTATAATTTCTATTTTTGGAGAGGTGAAAATGTGAGGAGGAGATGTAAGTATAAATAAAAGAAATTTATATTGTGATTGTGATTAGATGAGTAATTAGTTGATGTTGTTATTTAATAATGAATTTTAAGGTTTTTTTGTAAAGAAAATGAAAAGTGTGAAATTGATTTTAGAGAGAGAAGTAAAAATGGAGGAGAGAGAAGCAGAAAAGAAAGAAAAAAAGATTTAAGTGGTAAATGGTGTAGTTTACTCTAGAGGATGGACGATGCAACGGTTTTTAACCTAAAAGGGCTAAAGTAAATTATAGAACCAACACTAGTTAAAGTGACGGACCGGTGTTATTTGTTTACCAATTTATGGACTACCAGTGCAACTTCAAACTTTGAGGGATGAAGGTTGTTACTTTTGACATACCACAGGGACCATCCATGTAATTTACTCTTGTTTTATTAATGTATACGAAAAGAAAGTATTTTCGAGATCTTGGTGGTTTAATATCCGAGTGTGAGATTCATTGGACCCAAAACTACTATAGTACCCTTGAGATATGTCAACAAAGTTATCGTGACTGTTGTTTAGACCCATCATGCCTGTAAATTTTGGAGCCTTTATCATTTTTTCCAACTCTTGTTGCCGGTAAAAGATCAAACTTTGATCTATCTAACCAAGAAGCCTACAACAAAGTTCTCCACAAATTAAGTTTTCACATGTGTTGTTCAAAAATAAAGTTTTTGTTGGAAATGTATATATTTACAAACATGTGAATGTCCGGATTCGAACTCGTGACCACGGGATTGCACACATTAGCGAATGAGAATTAAAGTTAATAATTAATGTTTATGTTTACGATTAATTATTGCACATTAAGTCCGTTAACTTATCTAGTATTTAACGGAAAAATGACTAACGCGTTAAATGGAAAAAAGAGAAGGACTAGAAACAAAACTTATGGGGTTGGGCTTTGGGCTTTCCATCATGGCCGGCCATAGGGGCTATTCTAGGCCTAATCCCCTAACTTGTTCCCTAAGTTTACCTACTAGTATATAAGGAGGGGTAGGTTCTAAGGGTTTCACACACTTGTGCATTGAATTAACCCTAGATCTCTCTCCTCTCTCTAGTCCATTATTCGCCGAACACCCCAAGGGAGTTTGGTTTCGTTTTCTTAAATGAGGACTTGTGTAGATCTAGCAATCGCTTGATTCGTTTGTATTAATTAGGTATGTACAAGAACGTGTTGTAAGACATTATTCTTACACCAATAAGTACTTCTTTGGTTTGCTTTGCTCGAGGGTTGTTTTGCTTTGCTCGAGGGACTTGATATTCGCAAGAGGTACGTTACATACTTTCGTTAATTAATTTATTTGTTATGATCTTAAGTCTTCCAGCTGTAAACTCTTGATGTCTTATGTTTTATTGTATTTTATATATCATAAACTCAACAGTGGCATCAAGAGCCTTGTATAACAAGTAATTAATTACTGAAACACATAATTAAAATAAACATGAATGTGTTATTATTTGTATGCTTAGATCTAGGGTTTGCTTAACCTAAACCTTAATTTTGGGCATTTTTATTTTGTGCCCTAATTGGGTTTTGTAAACTATTGTTTTAATTGGATTAGAAACCCTAAGATGCATACAACTTTATGTGTATATGCGTAACTTTGATTTAATTGCATTAATTGTTAAGTGTAATTTTATGTCCATGATAATTACATGCATGTTTTATCATGGATATGCTTTTATTGTATGTCTTTCGGTTGGTGATATACACTAATTTTGATAGATCTAAAATTGGGGAAGACCTCAATATATATATTAATTGGTTAATTAATAGGATTTATCTAAACCGTTTGCATGTGGCTAATTGATATGTATGTTATGCATTTATTGTTTATTTGTTTATTTTTTTAAATACTTGCTTGTTTGTGTTTTGTAACAAGGGTATTTTTACAAGAAAAATAAACCGATCTAAACAATGGTGAAACATGTATTTTAAGAATAGTAATCATAATCGTTTAATTGATTGATGACTTTGGTACAAATGACTGAACGGCTCACCCATGAGAATGAACTAATAAAAGGGATTTAAAGAAGTGCGCCAGTCACAATGAATGGATGTCTAAGGTTGTGCTTTAGCACGCACTGTCCTCTGCCCCTGTAAGTTCGAATGGAGCTACTTAGTAAGTCATTAAATGTGCAAGCTCATCTTAAGGGCGAATTAGTATTGATTCCATGCGCCACTTAGGTGGTAATTATCCGAAACACTAAGTGTTTACACTTATGCAAAAGTACGGTATAATGGATGCTAATTAACACTAATTCTTAATTAATTGGTAAAACCACCAATTAAAGTTTGATGATGAAAAGCTTATACATTAAAACAAGATATAAATGTTTTAATAAAACTATGCTACAAAGATGAATGCATGACATCTTTGTACATATTTGATTTAACATCAAAACAATTACCCTTTAATTTAAGTTATATGCCATCCAACGAAACGGAAACACCTAAGATTACTTTCTATTTGCATGAGAACGTGACTTAGATCTTAATCAAAGGGTAAAATGTCCACGTGTCGTGAGAGAACGGCATGGACGATTTTAGTTCTTAAGTTGGACAACTTAATTGAGTTAGGCAGTGAAACTGGCAACTCAAGGCATAAGATGGGATAAAACATGTTTACATGGCGATTGATATTGGCTATATGTAAATCCCATAAATCTAGGAATTGCAATTGAAATTGGCAATTGAGCAAATGCTCTACCATTTTGTATAAGGTTCATCACTACAGATCAAGCGATGTGATGAGATTAAAATTTGGATCCTAGTTTTCAATAATATTAATTTTATATGAATATGAACCTTGGGTATTTAATTGTTTATTGAAAAGGAAAATTATCAAAATACTAATTATGGATTTTTGAACTTTTTCTCAAAATGGCTCAACTGATAACACTATGAGCTTACTGAGTGCCGCTTTCAAAGATATGATTGGAAGGGACAAGCTGACCGGCCCCATTTCAATGATTGGCATCGTCACTTAGGATCATCCTTCGTGTTGCCAAAGGGTTGAAATTTTGACTACACCTCCGCCGAAGCTCCTACACGGCAAGCTCTTTGCATAAGAGGCATATCGTGTTGAATGAGAAGCCCAATGATGTGGCGTGTCTTATGCTTTGGGATGTCCGCTCAATTGCAAAACAATTTGAGCACTATCCGCCTATGAGCATGCTAGATGAAATCAAACGTATGTTTGAGAAGCCACCGCAGTACGAATCGTATGAACTAATTGAAAAGGTTCACAGCACAAGCGGAGGTTGGCAATCTGTCTCCGACCATGTCCTAGAGATGAAACATCACTTGGACCAATTGGAGAAGCTTCGGTGTGGTTACCGAATGATGTATGTGTAGGACTCATCAATCACTCCCTTAATCAGGATCGGTTTGGTGATTTTGTCCGAAATTATAACATGCATTGCACGGGGAAGACAGTGAATGAGTTACATGCAATGCTTGTAGACTTCGAAAAGAGATTGCCAAAGAAGGCTCCTACACCGCTGTACTCGCAATACGTGGTGGTAGGGTAAATAGGCCTAAGCCGCAAAGCGCATAAGAAAGGAAAAGGGGAAGCAAGTTGTCATCCCACCACCAAGAACCCCGAAAGAAAAAGGAGAATCCTAAGAAGGATTTGTCTTGCCACCACTCGCAATCACTGGAAGCGGAACTGTCCAGTTTATCTGAATGAGTGCCTTCAGAATAAAAATAAGATTGGTGCCTAGCTCATCGTGTATTTATGTTTGAATTATTTTCTTTTCCTCATAAGTTAAATTCCTGGATATATGATACAGGATGTGGTACTCACATCTGTAATACATCGTAGGGACTTAGAGGGGCGAAGAAGCTGACCTGTGGAGAGAGATACTTGTACGTTGGAAATGGAAAGGCAATAACGCCATAGGACTTTTTGATTTAGTGTTGCCTTCGAGGCTTAATTTTAGAACTAAATAATTGTCATTATGCACCCTCCATTGTTAGGGGTGTCATTTCAGTTTCTTTGTTAAAAGATATTGATTTTGTGCACACTTTTACCAGTTATGGAATTTCAGTTTCTTTAAATAATATTTTTTACTTTAATGCAATTAATATGCTTGGTTTGTTTGAAATTGATATGGATGGTTGTATATCCAATGAAAATAATTCATTGTATAGCATTAGCAATAAGAAGAGCAAGTCGAACTGTGACTCTTCTTATCTTTGGCATTGTTGCCTTGCCCATATTGGCAAGAAACGCATGGAAAAGCTGCAACACGATGGGCTTTTACAAACGGTCAATGATGAATCATTTGACAAATGCGAGTCTTGCATTGCTGGGAAGATGACAAGGAAACCTTTCTCACCACAAGTGGAAAGGGCTTCGATCTACTTGATTATACTACACCGATGTGTGGTCCACTTAGACATGTGTCAAAACGTGGTGCTGTCTACTTCTTAACCTTTACGGATGATTTCAGTCGTTATGTTTATGTTTATTTACTTAAACATAAACATGAAGTCTTTGAAACATTTAAGGTTTTCAAAAGTGAAGTAGAATTACAACTTGGAAAGAAGATTAAAGCTCTTCGATCCGATAGAGGTGGTGAGTATATAAGTCAAGAGATCAAAGATTACTTAGTGAGTGTGTAAATATCTCCAGCAACTCACATCTCCTTATACTACAAACAAAATGGTGTATCTGAAAGGAGAAATCGTACCTTACTTGACATGGTACGATCAATGTTTGAACTTACGACTCTACCTTTTGGGATTATGCCCTGAAATGCTATTGCATTTTGAATATGGTTCCAACTAAGAAGGTTGTTAAAACTCCATATGAAATATGGACTGGAAAAGCTCCCAAACTTTTCTTACAAAGTCTGGGATGAAGCGTTTGTTAAACGTGACACACCGATAAGCTCCAAGCCGATCTGTTAAGTGTATCTTTGTAGGATACCCTAAGGAAACTATGGGTTACTACTTATACTACCCAAAGAACAAAGTCATCGCTAGGTATGGAGATTTCCTTGAAAGGAATCTCATATCTCAAGAACTCATTAGGAGAGTATATGATCTGGAATATGATCAAGAAGATACAACACCTTCTGAAACCACTAGTCAACTTCAAGAAGAACCTGAAAGCTTAGGTGCTCCTCCTGAAGTTGTTCCCATTCGTAGGTCCAGCGACTATACGTGCACTTCTGATCGTCTATGTCTTAATGTAGAGGGAGGAAAATATGGTTGGGGATCTTAATGAACCTGTCACTATAAGGCTGCCAAGCGATGATCCACGAAAAGGATAAATGGCAGATTGCTATGAATGGGGAAATGCAATCCATGAAAGATAATGATGTCCGGATTGAAGTTGACCTTCCTCCAAGCAAAGTCGTTGGAGTAAGTGGATCTTCAAACGAAAAAGTGACATGGATGGCAATGTACACACCTACAAGGCTCGTCTGGTGGCTAAAGGTTTTACTCAAACCTATGGCGTTGACTACGAGGAGACATTCTCTCCTGAGCGGACATAAGAGCTATTAGGATTCTCATAGCTATGTATGCACACTATGACTATGAGATTTGGCAAATGGATGTCAAAACCGCTTTTCCGAATGGCCGTCTAGATGAAGACATCTATATGGCAATGGGAAGGGTTTGTGAATCCATTATTTCCTAACCGTGTATGCAAGCTTAAGAGGTCCATTTATGGACTGAAGCAAGCATCAAGGCAATGGAATAAAAGATTCGATGAGGAAATCAAAAGTTTTGGATTTACCGAATCTTGATGAGCCGTGTGTATATCACAAAGCTAGTGGGAGTGGTGTTACTTTCCTTATTCTATATGTCGATGACATATTAATCATGGGAAATCATATACCAAGTCTTAATGAGGTGAAAGCCTATCTTGGTAAATGTTTTTCGATGAAAGACTTGTGGGAAGCGAGATATATACTCGGAATCAAGATCTACCGAGATAGATCAAGGCGGCTAATTGGTTTAAGCCAAAGTGCTTACATTGATAAAATATTGAAGAGATTCACTATGCAAAATTCCAAGAAGGGATTTTTGCCATGCAAGTGAATCATGGTTTGAGCGACCGCGCTGCTGCTTCAACACCTGCAGAGGTGGCGCGTATGAAGAAATTTCCTTTAGCTTCCGTAGGATCTATCATGTACGCGATGCGATGCAAGGCCTGATGCGTTTGCTCAAAACTTGACCACTATCAGATCAGGGTGAAATTCACTGGATCTTTAAGCATATTCTAAGTACCTTAGGGCTACAAGAGAGATATGTTCATATGTATGGAGGAAATCCGAAGCAGTAACTGTCAGTTACAGGTTCTCGCGATGCATCCGGAAGTGTGACAAAGATGACTGAAGTCTCAAACGGGTTATTTTTGTCATCAATGGTGCTTGTGGATTGGAAGAGTAAGAAATGACAACACTTGCGAGCGCTCAGAAAGTGAGTTATGCCCCGAGGCTGCCATATGGAAGCTGTTTGGATAAGGAAATTTGTTTTCGGGGTTTGCGTTGCCGATTGAAAATCCTATTAAAGTATTGTGACAATTCAAATGCAACACCATGAATCTCGGAGTCATGAAGGGCACCGTGACACTATCTAGACAATATCACTATGTTCGAGAACAAGTCGAGATAGGCGAAATTGAGTTGCTCAAAGTTCACACAAAGATGATAACCTAGCAGTATCCGTTAACGGCCTTGCTGGTGAAAAACTTAATCATGTGTCTGATAAGTTTGGACTTCGTCTAGCTAGTAGTTTCATGCCCATCTGTGACTAAGTATTTTTATAAAGGATATTGTAACATTATTATTGAAATGAAATGAAGTATTTTGTTATGTTTATTATTCATTTATTATGATGTTGTCCTATATTTACATGTTTAAATCCTTGAATAACTTAAGTTATTCTAAATAGTCCGTTGTCAATCAATAACATGGGAATGATATTGTATTAAGACAAATCTGAGTATTAGTTAGAATATACTTGAAAGTATATTGATGTGTAGCATGACTAATTTCAGATGATATTCAATGAATTGAGTATAGGACTTATCCACCCACATGATGATACTTTATGGATCTTAGTCATTAAGTATATCATGGATATTTATCTCGACTTGAGATACAGAGATATGTCATGGATGTAGTGCATTTTTGTGAGGCAATCTAACGCTACACGTAACTGGTAGTTATAAGGGTTGTTTCAGAAGTGTTAAATTTATGAATCGCTTGTAGTCAAAATGGGATTTGTTTCCTTCAAATTTATTTTGAAGTATAATACCATTGGGCCTCGTAGGATTGTTAAGATGTTTGTATGGCCATACCCAAGGTCTTCTGTTCAGAAGAATTGGTAATCTTACTCAATCATATAAAGCGAGAAACAGATATCGATTCCAAGAAATTTTCTTTGACTTTTTCAGTCTTTACTTTTCAACTTTGACCATAAGTACTTTTGTTTATATTACATAATACTTGATACTAAATATATGAACGGATTAAGTTTTAAATGTATTTTCATTTGATATAATTTTTATCAAAAATTGTATAACACAAATAAAAATATTTAGAGTCAAAGTTAAGAAAGAAAGACCGAAAAAGTCAATAGGGGACAATAAATTTGGGACGGAGGGAGTAGTTATTAAGAAATGAGTAAGATCCATATTCTTATTAACATGGTATTAGAAATAAAAGGATGAATATGATGATGAATCATCAAACTTGGTTTTTCTCCAGAAAACCACACGAAGGTAACCGGCATTGGCGTGTTGTTAGACGCTAACCAATGTCATTTCACATTTTGTAAACATATCCAAGTGGGAGTGCTTGGAAATGTATATATTTACAAACATGTGAATGTCCGGATTCGAACTCGTGAACCGGATGCACACATTAGCGAATGAGAATTAAAGTTAATAATTAATGTTTATGTTTACGATTAATTATTATACATTAAGTCCGGTTAACGATCGTTAAGTATTTAACGGAAAAAATGACTAACGGCAAATTGAAAAGAGAAGGACTAGAAATGGAAAACTTGGAAAAGTTATGGGTTTGGCTTTGGGCTTTCCATCATGGCCCAAAGGCCATAGGCTATTCTAGGCTAATCCCTAACTTGTTCCCTAAGTTTACCCTACTAGTATATAAGGAGGGGTAGGTTCTGGGTTTTCACACTTGTGCATTGAATTAACCTAGATCTCTCTCCTCTCTCTAGTCCATTATTCGGCCGAACACCCCAAGTAAGGGAGTTTGGTTTCATTTTTCTTAAACGAGGACTTGTGTTAGATCTAGCAATCGCCTGATTCGTTTGGTTAATTCGTGTGTACAAGAACGTGGTTGTAAGACATTTTCTACACCAATAAGTACTTCTTTGGTTTGCTTTGCTCGAGGGTTGTTTAGCTTTGCTCGAGGGATTTGATATTCGCAAGAGGAATGCTACGCATACTCTCGTTAATTAATTTATTTGTTATGATCTTAAGTCTTACGCTGTATACTCTTGATGTCTTTATGTTTTATTGTATTTTATATATCATAAACTCAACAGTTTTCACATATAAACATATAATAGAATTTGTACTTTTGAAATGCTTTGTACGATATTATAGTTATATTGTATATGTAATCAAGCTACTAGTTCAATGCTTTGTGCAAAACTGAAGTTATATGGTATATAAAAATAATGCGTTTTAAAAAGATACAAAATGGGTACTTCAAAACCTTTGGCAAAGTAACCAACTTGATATTAAAACAAAGTGGATTTGATATTAAAACATACACTTAGGGATAACATTAAACAAGTGGACATATGCGTCAGTTGGATGACATTATAGATTTAAAACCAACTGGACCCAAACATATACCAAAAGTGACCCACTGTGAGCATGACTTGAATGCTATTTGAAGTCCAAGTTTGTATCTCTTGATTGCCATTTCATTTTCTTCAAAACATAAGTGTTCATGCTCTTGAGTGCTCAGTGACAACTTTCATTATATATGATATGCTTTTTTTTTCAATTATTATACATGTTTAATCATTCTTTAGACTATCATGTTGAGTACACATGGTCACTATTAAATATTACAATAACAGTAATACTTCAACATTATTAAGGAGTTGAATATTAATAGTATGTCTCATGTCGACTAGTTTGAAAAAGTGCAGTAAGTTTAATAAAAAAGTGTAGTAGCAATAGGTTGAATAACTTGTAGCATAGTTAAATATTTCTAGCTATGGCATTTTGGTTGAGGTTGGCTTGTTACCTGTTACTATTATGAAAAGTTAGAAAATAAACATCATGTACACTTTTGAAAGCAATATTACTCTCATTGCTAAAGCTTAATAACAATTTATTACCTGATCACCAACGGGATGGAAATTGCATTTCATTATTTTCATATGTCTCATGTTGTTAGATGGCTACTAGTAATGATGTTACGAAAGAAAATGTTGGTGCCAAAAGAATGATATCCGAAGAAAAGGGAAACATTTAAGTGGACGGATCAAACATTTCTAATCTTGTGTAGGATACTAAACAAGTATCTCATGAATCATGGGCGAAACTCTCAATTCAATTGGAATGAAATTCAATCGGAGTTCGAGAAAATTTCTGACACAAAGGTATATAGCTTTAGGGTTCTAAAGAATAAGTACGATGATCACAAGAAACTACAACCTTTGGACTTCATTGAAAAATGGGGCAACTGGTATCGGTTGGGATGCAAGTACGGGGACCTTGAATTGTTGGATGAATGTGGGAGAAAAAATGCGGGTAAATTTGTTTAACACACTATAGCATTCTTGCCTTATTTTTTAAAAGATTGTATTTCATATTATTAAGAAATCTAATAGTTAATTATCTATTGTGGAAAAGCGACAAATTTAAAAGACTCCGAAAGAAACAACCTTCTTTAGAACAACAAGAGGTGTGGTACCAATTATATGGGGATAAGGTTTCTACAGGAGTAGAAGTTGTAGCACCCTCAATTAATCCAAGTATTTTTGTGGCACCGTCAGTTAATCCAAGTACTTTTAATGACTCGTATCATGTCAATCTTGGGGATGAGGATGAGGATTTAGAGGCTGAGAGATGGCTTAGATGCCAATTATCAATACTCAAGACTATGTGGTAAACCCTGGAACATCAAGAGGATACCTTTCTTTTAGGTTTCGGGACGAGGTTGGAAGTGAAAATGTCTCGACATCGAACCAAACTGGGGGATCTAAACAAGCTAAAAAGAGTGCTAAAACTAGTGCCAAACCTACTCAAATGAAGCGTAATGGGAGAGAGTCAGTTGGTACTTCATTGTTCAAAAAACTAGTGAGTGAACAAAATGCTACCCAGAAGCGTGCTATACAATTGTTAGAATCAGATACTACTAATGAAGTTAGTAAAACGAATGTTGAGTCAGTAATAAGTGTGATGAACCGCATGGTCGAGCAAAAACTAATAGCAGAATATGACGATTTGTGGTGCTTTGGAATGACTGTACTTGAGGATCCTGTGAAAAGAGATTTTCTCAATTTCTCACCGATGCTGGTAGGGTAGCTGGCTACAATACCAAAAATTAGGAAAATAAAGTTGTATGAAGCAATAGGATCAAATTGTCTTTACTTTATTTCAATTTCTCATTGGGTATTTGGATATTTATTGCATTTTACGTTTGATATTTTTATAATTTGATAATGTATGTTAAGATGATTTTTCTTATTATATTGTTTTCTTAGATTCTCTTCAACGCTTTCATATGATACATATATATTTATGCTTTCTAATTTTTGATAGGTTTACTATGGATATTGAAAGAAGAAAGAGGAGAAAGAAAATACATCTTGTACAGCTTGCTATTTTATCTTATTCTACAAGTTCTCTAGCCGCCGAGTACTATTGTAAATATATGTACAAGAAACCATGTATGACCTTACCTCAAACATGTGAAGTTTGGATGAATGAGGTTTTGACTAGTAATCCTATTCGATGTGTTAATGCATTTAGAATGCATCCAACCATGTTCATTAATCTATGTGGAGAATTAGAATCAAAGTATGGACTCAAGTCGAGTGATAAAATGTCAGTTATTGAAAAATTGGGGGTATTTGTCTATATCCTTTCAGTAGGTGTTTCAAATAGGGATGTTGGGGAGCGCTTTCAACGCTCGGGTGAGACAATTAGCGAGCTTTTCAATGAAGTTCTAGAGGCAATAACCGGTAGAAACAATGGTTTCCAAGGGCTAGCACATGACATAATAAAGCCTAAAGATCCATCATTTCAGTTCATACCATCTCAAATTATGAATGATCAAAGATACAGGTGATGAGTGTGTAAATACTCATCATTTTTGGACTGAATCCCAAAACGTCTAAAATGCTCGAATGCATCAAAATACTGAAATATTCCAAAATTGCATTTTATGGTGTCTTGATGCAAAATGTTTAAAATCGATGAAAATATGAGCAAAGTTGCATAATTGGCAGTTTCAGTCCCCCAAGTTTCTAAAATTGTCAAAAATAGTCCCTGAGCACATAATTTCAAAAGTAAAATCACCAAAGGTCCTTTTAAAATCATAAGTTGTCAAATTTAGTCCTTTGGTGAAAAATATAAAAAGTTTTAAGAAATTACAAGTTTGGTCCTCCAAGTTTAAAAATTGGCAAAATGGCCCCCGGAAAATTTGAAAATGGCAACTTGGTCCTTGTACTATTAACACTTGTCAATTTCAGCCCCAAAACATCTTTCAGATGGCGTTATGGTCCTCCTTTTTCGAATTGGCAAATGAAGTCCTTGTATTCTAAACCCTTGCACCCTTTTTGACTGCTTACCCATTTTGACCCCCGCCATGTTCTCCTTTTGACCCCCGTCAAATGCAATTTGGACCCTTCCTATTATTAAAAGCCGTCAAACTCCTTTGATCTGCCTCCTTCCTCCTTCTCACGGGTATACCACTCCACCATCATCACCTGCAACCCTCCTTCTAACACTCCACCTTCATCATTCCTACCTCCAAAACACATAACTCCAAGAGTGCATTTAATGCACCTTGTTTCTAACACTCAACCCACCGCTTAAAACAATGTGGGCCAAATCCATTTAAACGGCCAAGATGTTCCCAACTAATCCAAGGGCCGAAATTGTTAGTGGGATTTGAAGAGAGAGGTGAGAGAAAGACATTTTGGGTATAAAATGAGGAGGAAGACAGAGAACCAGGAGTACTTAGTTAATTTCTTAAAAGTGTATGTCGTTTTTATTAGCTATGTCTTAATTTAAGTTTGAAATTGTAATTCTGTTTTATGCACTTACTTAAAGTTATTTTATCATTATAAACCATCTTTCCAGTTAATTTAAGTTCTTATTCAAATTACGATTTTAGGCCATCTTGTTGAAAATTTCCACTTCAAGTTCTTATGTACAAGGTCTTATTAGCTTATCTATAAGCTAAAACAAGCTTACATAAGCTAATTATAGCTTTTTGCAAGTTTGTACTTAGGTTTCAAGCAGTTTTGGGATTTGGTCAATAAGTCAAACCCATCATCATTGGGGTGAAATGGAAAATGGTGTAGCACTGCTGAATGTGGGTGATTCTAAGTTCTATGGGTTGATTTTTATAGTATAGGGGTTCGGTTTCATTGATTGCAACACGCGCTAGGACCATTGTGTTAATTTCCATAAGTTATTGCATAATCATGAGTTTAGACTGATTTGTATTTGTTGGATTAATTGTTATTATAGTAGTGAGTCAGTTTGATTATCCGTATAAGGCTGGCAGCTTTGTTTTGCTCACAATTTAGTGTTTAAGTGGTGTTTGGATTTGCTAGCTAAACTGTGCTAGAGCCTTGGTCATTGGTTAAGACTTATCAGTTTATGTTTGTTTAGCTTATATTGACCCAATCTCTCTCAATATTGCCTCAAAACACTCCAAAATCATTGTTAATCGTTCTATAAGCTCAACTGTTGGATTTTCAAAGAATCAAAAGCTTGTGTTGTGTTTAAAGTTCATAGATAAAGCTTGAAGTAGTTCTATTTCATCATTTTATCATCAATCCACAAATTTAGTTCTAATCTCACATAAGTCAACTTTTTCAAATCTGTCATAAAAGTCAAAAGCACAAAATGCGCTTGCCCATCCGAGTTGATTTATCTTGGACTCATTCTTGGTTCAAATCAACTAAAACTTAGATTAAGAAACCAACTGGTGAAGTTGCTTGTTATCATTTTGTTATATTTTTTGGTAATTTTCTAAAGCCTCAAAAAGCTTGTCAACAGGCTTAAGTTCCTGTTCATAAACTCGTAAAGTCGAGTTTTATCGCCTTATTGCAGGTTTGTCAGTAGTCTCTTCTCTACGTAATCAGATTTGGTTTAGCCATACCGTCAGGTCTAGAGTTTCAATACCGCTTTTAAGTTTCGCTATTGGGTGGTCAATGAGTGTCTAAATACTCATCATTTTTGTACAATATAAACTGCAAAATCATCTGAAAACAACGCAAACACATCAAAATGATCAAATTATCACAAATCAGTGTTTTATGTGTTTTAAATGCAAAAATATCAAAATCAGATGAAAACGTATCAAATTTGCAAAAATTGCGTTTTAGTCCCCAAGTTTCTAAAATTATCAAAAATAGTCCCTGAAATAAATTTCAAAAGAAAAATCACCAAAGGTCCTTTTAATGTCATAAGTTGTCAAATTTAGTCCTTTGGTGAAAAATATCAAAAGTTTGAGAAAATTACAAAAATGGTCCTTCAAGTTTGAAATTTGGCAAATGGCCCCTGAAAATTGCAAAATGGCAAAATTGGTCCTTGTACTTTTGAGAGTGTCACTTATGGTCCGGAGAAACTTTGCTTATTTG
The DNA here is from genome assembly GCA_910596185.1 of Chrysanthemum makinoi. Classification (NCBI taxonomy): domain Eukaryota; kingdom Viridiplantae; phylum Streptophyta; class Magnoliopsida; order Asterales; family Asteraceae; genus Chrysanthemum; species Chrysanthemum makinoi. Next base: position 37,966,547 of record OU343219.1, read on the forward strand.
GCGTAGTAGTCCTTGAAATTCGAATTTACAACTAAGGTCCCTAAGTTAATAAACCTTAAACCCATTTTGACCCTTAAGCCCCTTTGACCCTCTCGCCATAAGCTTTTTGAACCCTTTTATTAATACCGCCGGTCAAAATGTGGTTTGACTACCCCATTGGCGCCATTTTCCTTCTCCCCACTAGACCGCAATCACCGCCACACTCAACCTATCCATTACCTGATCCCACCTACATGTCTCCAAACGAAGAATACAACAATAAGTCATTCACCTCTCCCACACTCAATCCCCACAATCAAGTAAATCCCCATTTTCCGCCAAAAACAATCAATGGCCAAAATGATTTTAATCAATCCAAGGGTCAGAAAAATGGTGGGATTAATTTAGAAGAGAGAGAGGAAGCATTTGGAGTATATAAAGAGGAGGATGAATGAAGTTTAGAGTGGTAGTTAGTTTTTTAGTTATTAAGCACCTTTCATTTTCAGTAGCTTAGTTTTTTTACATTACCTTTGAACGTTTTTAGCCAAGCTAGTTTAATCTCAGTGTTGTATTAATCACATTGTATTTTTATTTTCAAGTTTAGTAAAATTTTCTCTTGGGTTAAAAATTACTTGTTCTTTATTCACCACTGTTAAATGCTAATTATAGTTATGAATGAGTTGTGTTAACTTACCTCAGTTTCATTCTTAGTTTGTTTTTACTCTCAAGCAAAATCACAAAGGGATAAGAAATTTAGTTGAAATAGAAAAAATATTTCAATTCAGTTTTATAGCTTCAAATAGCTCTAGCTACTGTCCTACTAGTCTCAGTTAAGCTTCTCATAGCTTATGGTGAGCTTTTCTACATTTAATCTCAAGAACTAGGCAAGCCCAGTCCAACAAAAGTCCATAATGCAAGATGTGGTTTTGTATTGTGATTGAAGACAGATATGGGTTGAATTGTATACAACCAAAGGAGTGATGCCGTTTTGTAGTTTATAATTGCTTTCATTGAGCAAACCACGCGGGTTGGATCTTTTGTAAGTTTTCATATTGTCATCTTAATCTCTGTAATAATAAAATTGATAGCTTAGTTGTTGTTTACTTTTGTCTTATCTAGTTTAGATAATATACTTAGTTGCTTAACTGGTCTCTAGTTTAATTTTTCTAGCTTAGTAGTTAATTTTGCACAGTAACTGTTCCATTCCTATATAATCTGCAACATTGGCTTTAGGGTGATTTTGAGGTTTTCTTGTCAATGATAGTATTGCACTTAGGGTTATTTGGTCAATTGGTCAGATCAGTTAACACTTAGGTTGGTTTAGTAGAATACTGGTTGAAACTATATCGTGGCTAAACCAGTTGTTTGGGACAGTGGATTGTTCCTGAGTTTTAGGTTAATTTAATAGGTGAGCTTTGTTGAATTGGAATCACTTGAAGCTTATCCCACCAACTTTGGTCATAAGTCTGCATTGAAAGTTGCTCAAGGTCAAATCTGTGTTTAATCTACTCTCATCATCAATTCAGACAGTTAGAGGTATAGTAATGTGTTAGCACTAGGTTTAGAAATCATCTCTAGCTTAATTAGGTCTATATCATTATTTCATTACCTAGATCAAATTAGATGCATTAGAAGTTCATAAAAGTCAACTGATAGGATCTTCAAAAAGTCAAAAAAAAAAAATTGGTTAAAGAGTAGTTTTTCTCAAATGTGCGATTTACCATTTGGTATTCCTTGTCACATTATTTTGGTATTTTGGATTCAAAAAGTAGGCGTCTCATTGTTCAAAAGTGATTTTTCATAATTTTTCCAAACAGTTTTAAGCTTCAAACAAGCTTGTCCTTTAGGGGCTTGAATGCCCTGCGCACCATCAGCACTTAGCTGCTGTGCACGGTTTTGTAGAGTCCACCACAAGCTCTGGGAGCTTGACTTGGGCTGAATTCTTGTTCTGTGGACTCCTTGCCAGGTCAACTTGATACTGTGATATTCGGGTTTGGGTCTCTTAGAATAGACAGCTTATTTTTAAGCTAGAAACTAGCACCTCAGGACTGAATTCTCTTATTTGGTTTTGTACCCATAAGCTTGTTTCCTGATTTTCAGAGGATTAGAGTAGCTAAATTAGGTTGAATTATGGTAGTGTTAGCTTAAAATAGGTCCTGTGATCACTTGGTTCACTTAAGCAACCTTCTAGCTTATCTTAAAGTGCTTATTTGCAAAGCCCATTTCACTACAGATCCATTCTTGCACCTTAGCCTAGTTTTTATATTTTCATAGAATTAGAACATATTTTAGAGTTTTTCCTGAATTTTTCATAATTTTCCTGACCGCTTGATATTTTTCCTAATTTAATTTAGTTTTTAAGCATTTTTAAATAGCATTTAATATAAAAATTCAAAAGGTTCAAAAAATAATTTTTCAATTTTATTAAGTTTAGATAAATATAAAAAAGTGAAAAGTAATTTTCCAGATTTTCATAGTTTATTTTGTAATTTTTAGTAATTTAATTAGTTTTTAATAGTATTTAATTCCTAGAAAATAGAAAAAGTCAATCATAAAAATACAAAAATAGTTTTGAAAATTCTATTTTGATATTTTAGACTTTTCCATTTCATATTTTTATTTTTCTAGCTTTATTTCCTAATTTCTTGTATTTTAGGTAATTATTAAATAGTTAAAATAGTTTTTAATTAATAATAATTAGATAATTAGTGATAAAAATAATTTTCTTTTTCTAAAAGTTTCTTTTATCATTAGGTTTGTAAAATGTATTTTCATATTTTAGGACTTTTATTTCTTAGATTGCACTTTTTATTTTTGCGTTTACGTAATTTTATTTTAAGCGTAAGTTTTTAGTTTTAATTTTTAGCGTTCATCATTTTAAATATAGTGATAGCGTTTATTTAATAGATTTTATCTTTTTGATTTCCTTTAATTTGCATTTAAGCCCCTGTAATTTGTTGGCTTTTTCCTTAGTTATAATCATTCTCATATCCCTTTTTCCGTTCAAATCTCGATCACTATCGTTCGATAATCCATTGCTGCGCTTTCTGGGACATAACGACCGGGGAGACTCTATACTCCTCAGATCCTCATTGCATTCGTGCTTAGCGGTTTTAATTTGGTTACGGTCCGCCATTCACAAGTGGCGGGCTTGTGTAATTAGCTTTGTTTGGCGCATCAAATTTTTGGCGTACTTGGGGCTGTCTTGATTATCTTCCATCTAGCAGATTAGTGATTTGAATATTCACTCTTTGTTCATACCATCCATCCTTATATATTTATATTTTCTTATAAAAAATCCAAAAACCCAAAAATATTTTCCTTTTCAAAATTTATTTTCCCTTTTATGTTTTCTATTTATAAAACCCCAAAAATATTCTTCTCATTCCTCTTATTCGTTGATTCTATTTCTCTTACCCTCTTTTGCCGTTTAATTCTATTCTTCGTATCCTCTCAACCATTTGATTCTCTTCTTAATCCTCTATATGTTTAATTCTTATGTCGACATTCGTCAACTTCATCGTCAAATGTGTGTGAAAGCGATGTGGAGAGCCTAGTTCAAGCGAATTTTGCAATTCGTGCGAATTATCCATCAAAATTTTTTTTCAAAGTTATTTGACCACCATACAACACAGAAATACATTCTAATCTTGACAAACAGTTCAAGCGTCGGAGCTGCACCCAGGGGATTACGAGGACTATCTCTTTGAATCTAGAGCCCGTAATCTAATCGAACAAATTTATGTCGATGAAAAAAGGTCAAGAATTAGAATTGATTACGATGAACCCGTTCAAACACCAGTGACTAGCAAGCATGACTCCTAATCTTCCGCGTTCTCAAGAACCAGACCAGGAGACCATAACGGGAAGTGGTGGAAATGCTAGCTCTCAGAGCACGCCCCACTTGTCCCTCGATCTTCGAATGTTCTTGAGACTTGATAGTCATCCGGATCACCATGTTGGTTTTGTTGATTCTTTGAATAAACCGATTCCTCTTCATAACTCTCAAATGCAATCGTTTATTCCTTGTGTCGGTTGTGGTGAGCCTCTTTATGGTTCACCGTTGAGTGTACTTGTGTACAATGTGGTAATGATATTCATAACGGGAGTTGTTTGTTTTGTGGTTCAAGGAATTCATTTGATTATGATCCTAACTCATTTAACGACCCTCTAATTTTTCAATTACCCACCACAGCCCGACTTATCTTCATATAACAACAGTTTCTTGTTGTGAATTTTGTGGAGGTCCTCACCAAGTTTGAGTGTCAATCCGGAAACCGTTTGTCTATGAGCAGTTTTTCGATGCTCGAGAGTTTTGGTTATGACCAATATCCATATAGTTCACTGTCGAGACTCAGGTTTTCTGTTGTGAGTCTTTGGAGGTCCCCATTTACCATTTCGATTGTCAACAGGGAATCCATTTCTTTGTAACAATCATGACTCTCACATGTTTGAAAATTCCCAACCTCCACAGCACTATACGGTTCAAACTCCACGAGCGTTGTCTCAAGAAATCTCCCAGGATTTTGAGCAATAAAAACTTGAGGATATGATGAGTAACTTTAAGAATCAAGTGAGTGGTGAAAAGACTATAGGAGAATTGCTTGAAGAACAAGAAGCTCGCCAAATCTAGGGAAGAATTATTTATCCTAGAGCAAGCGACTCTCGTTCCCATTTCTCAAGGCGACATGGCGATGTGAGGAGGGTTTTATCCTTTTAAAAGTAATATTTCTCAACCCCTCGGTCGGTTGATATTCTAGCAGTTGAGATTCCATCTCAAACAACTGCTATCACACCTGAGATTCACACTCACTCTCTTATTATGGGGGACGAGCATCTTGACACTGTTTCTGAAAAGGAATCGGACGAATTCATAAAGTCTAGTGTTGAGGAACTTGTCCCAATCCCGGAGAGTCCGGGAAATTCTTGATCATGTGTGTGACATCCTCCTCCTCTTGTCTTCAAAGATGATCATGTTGAGATGTCCTCGATTACGATGATGATGATTCATTATCTTGTGGAGACATCATTTATGTGGAAGATTCACCTTCTGAGCTTGTTAGCTTAGAAAAAGAGAATGATGAAGTTCGACGAAATCAAAGATGAAGCTCTTCGAGCAACCTTATTGAATGTCAGTCTTCTCATTTCTAAAATCGAGGCTTTCAAAGAGAAACCTATTTCATCTCCTATCCCCATTAAGGATAGTGACATTCTTCCCGATGATTCTATTCGGAAATGAAAGCCTCTTGTTTTGATAATATGGGAGAGAAGATTAGTGGCAGTACCACTTCTCATTCTCATAATTCTCTCCTTGATCATGAATCATTTACTTTTGAGGAGTTCACCATTGAACCCCTCATATCAATTCGAATATGATTCATTCACCTTCATGGGTTCTCGGATGAACTCACTCATATCATATTCTCGCGGGGTATGATAACTTCTACTTTGATCTAGACACATCCGAGATATGTCTAGACCAATTGAGCTTAACTGATGAGATTCATGAGACTATGAATTCTCCTATTGAGGATGAAGAGTTAGTCATGAGTTCTATCATGATTTTCTTTCTTTTCTTCATATATTCTGTCACTTCTCCTGTTCTTCACTCCTTCGGGAATGAAGACATTATCTTTGATCCCGGCATTTTCATGTACCATTTGTGAGCGGTTCTATGTATATCTCATCGGTGTGGAACTTTCACGTGCTTCAAATGTTTATCCAAGCATCTTGAATGAAAGTCGATGGATTGTTTCTTCCACCTTGCTTCCCCATGAACAAATGAATTCGGGGTCGAGTCAAGCTAGCGACTCGGTAATCAAAAACAATAGCATGCCATATGGGTTTTCACCCATATTTCTGACTTCTTTCTACTTTCTACCACCCTAGTGTGGGGGTTGCCCATGTTTAAAAATCTTCTTTCTAAATAATGGCCGTAGTATTTCCCTTTTTCGTTCTTTGTTTCGGCATAACCGCCGGTACTTTGAATATTGAGGCAATATTCATTTCTAAGTGTGGGGGGGAATTCTCGCGAATTTTATCATATATTATCCACCCAATTCCCCCGTTTTTGGCCAAAATTTTTTTTGGAGTAAGTGTTTTTCACTTACTCAATTGGTTATCAGTCCGCCTTGTCTAATAGACAAAAGGATTGGCTAATCCAGGAGCAAACGGCTCTTGGTAAAGATTTCTCAAATCCGTTTATATGGCTTGCAATTTGCCCAAAATTGTATGGTTCTCAACTCACCATATCCTAAAAAGTGAAGAGTTGGCTAGCCCGCAAGATTATGGCTTGTGGTAAAGGCAGTGGAAAATCCATAATTGGTAATCAGCTCACCAAAGATAATATTGATAATTTATCTAAAGAGTTGGCTAGTCCGAGCAAGCGGCTTACGGTAAAGACAAATCAAATCCGTTTGACTTATGATTTGCTCAAAATCATTTGGTTATCAGTGTACCATGGTTCTTACTTGAACTGAAACATTTGGCTACTCCAGAAGTAATGGCTTTTGGTAAAGAGATAAAATCCATTAACTTTTCATAAAACATTGCTAGGGACTAGCAATATCTTAGTGTGGGGGATTGATGAGTGTCTAAATACTCATCATTTTTGTACAATATAAACTGCAAAATCATCTGAAAACACTCCGAAACACATCAAAATGATCAAATTATCACAAATCAGTGTTTTATGTGTTTTAAATGCAAAAATATCAAAATCAGATGAAAAACATATCAAATTTGCAAAAATGCAGTTTTAGTCCCCAAGTTTCTAAAATTATCAAAAATAGTCCCTGAGTCAAAATTTCAAAAGAAAAATCACCAAAGGTCCTTTTAATGTCATAAGTTGTCAAATTTAGTCCTTTGGTGAAAAATATCAAAAGTTTGAGAAAATTACAAAAATGGTCCTCCAAGTTTGAAATTTGGCAGAAATGGCCCCTGGAAAATTGCAAAATGGCAAAATTGGTCCTTGTAATTTTTGAGAGTGTCACTATGGTCCTTGGAGAAACTTTGCTTATTTGAGAAGTAGTCCTTGAAATTGAGAATTTACAACTAAGGTCCCTAAGTTAATAAACCTTAAACCCATTTTGACCCTTAAGCCCCTTTGACCCCCTGCCATATAAGCTTTTTGAACCCCCTTTTATTAATACCCTGCCCGGTCAAAATGTGGTTTGACTACCCCATTGGCGCCATTTTCCCTTCTCCCCCACTAGACCTGCAGATTTTGCCACACTCAACCTATCCATTACCCATCCACTCGCATGTCTCCTCCAACAGAAGAATACAAGAAACAATAAGTCATTCACCTCTCCCACACTCAATCCCCACATTAAATCCCATTTTCCCGCCAAAACAATCAATGGCCAAAAATGATTTTAATCAATCCAAGGGTCAGAAAAATGGTGGGATTAATTCAGAAGAGAGAGAGGAAGCATTTGGAGTATATAAAGAGGAGGATGAATGAAGTTTAGAGTGGTAGTTAGTTTTTTAGTTATTAAGCACCTTTTCATTTTTCAGTAGCTTGTATCAGTTTTTTACATTACCTTTGAACGTTTTTAGCCAAGCTAGTTTAATCTCAGTGTTGTATTAATCACATTGTATTTTTATTTTCAAGTTTAGTAAAATTTTCTCTTGGGTTAAAAATTACTTGTTCTTTATTCACCAGCATTAAATGCTAATTATAGTTATGAATGAGTTGTGTTAACTTACCTCAGTTTCATTCTTAGTTTGTTTTTACTCTCAAGCAAAATCACAAAGGGATAAGAAATTTAGTTGAAATAGAAAAAATATTTCAATTCAGTTTTATAGCTTCAAATAGCTCTAGCTACTTGTCCTACTAGTCTCGATTAAGCTTCTCATAGCTTATGGTGAGCTTTTCTACATTTTAATCTCAAATAAGAACTAGCAAGTGCCCCAGTCAACAAAAGTCCACACTGCAAGATGTGGTTTTGTATTCGCGATTTGAAGCAGATATGGGTTGAATTGTATACAACAAAGGAGTGATGCTTTTGGGTAGTTTATAATTGCTTTCATTGAGCAAACCCTTTGTGGTTGGATCTTTTGTAAGTTTTCATATTGTCATCTTAATCTCTGTAATAATAAAATTGATAGCTTAGTTGTTGTTTACTTTTGTCTTATCTAGTTTAGATAATATACTTAGTTGCTTAAGCGGTCTCTAGTTTAATTTTTCTAGCTTAGTAGTTAATTTTGCACTGATAAGCTGTTCCATTCCTATATAATCTGCAACATTGGCTTTAGGGTGATTTTGAGGTTTTCTTGTCAATGATAGTATTGCACTTAGGGGTTATTTGGTCAATTGGTTCAGATCAAGTTAACACTTAGGTTGGTTTAGTAGAATAGCTGGTTGAAACTAACATATGTGGCTAAACCGGTGTTTGGGACAGATGGATTTGCACTGAGTTTTAGGTTAATTTAATAGGTGAGCTTTGTTGAATTGGAATCACTTGAAGCTTATCCCACCAACTTTGGTCATAAGTCTGCATTGAAAGTTGCTCAAGGTCAAATCTGTGTTTAATCTACTCTCATCATCAATTCAGACAGTTAGAGGTATAGCACAGGTTAGCACTAGGTTTAGAAATCATCTCACTAGCTTAATTAGGTCTTATATCAGCTTATTTCATTACCTAGATCAAATTAGATGCATTAGAAGTTCATAAAAGTCAACTGATAGGATCTTCAAAAAGTCAAAAAAAAAATTGGTTAAAGAGTAGTTTTTCTCAAACTGTGCAGATTTACCATTTGGTATTCCTTGGTCACATTATTTTGGTCTTTTGGATTCAAAAGTAGAATGACAGGTCTATTGTTCAAAGTGATTTTCATAATTTTTTCCAAACAGTTTTAAGCTTCAAACAAGCTTGTCCTTTAGGGGCTTGAAAATGCCACTGACACACATGACTCTAGGCTTTACTTGCCTGAGTTTGTAGAAACTCACCACAAGCTCTTGGGAGCTTGACTTGGGCTGAATTCTTGTTCTGTGGACTCCTTGCCAGTCAACTTGATCTTTGTGATATCTGGTTTTGGGTTCCCCTTAGAGTAGAAGCTTATTTTAAGCTAGAAACTAGCACCTCGGAATTTGAATTCTCTTATTTGGTTTTGTACCCATAAGCTTGTTTCCCGATTTTTCAGAGGATTAGAGTAGCTAAATTAGGTTGAATTATGGTAGTGTTAGCTTAAAATAGGTCCTGTGATCATTTGGTTCACTTAAGCAGCTTCTAGCTTATCTTAAAGTGCTTATTTGCAAGCCCATTTCACTACAGATCCAGATTCTTGCACCTTAGCCTAGTTTTTTATATTTTTCATAGAATTAGAACATTATTTTAGAGTTTTCCTGAATTTTTCATAATTTTCCTGCACTGTTTGATATTTTTCCTAATTTAATTTAGTTTTTAAGCATTTTTAAATAGCATTTAATATAAAAAATTCAGAAAAGGTTCAAAAAAAATAATTTTTCAATTTTATTAAGTTTAGATAAATATAAAAAGTGAAAAAAGTAATTTTCCATATTTTTCATAGTTTATTTTGTAATTTTTAGTAATTTAATTAGTTTTTAATAGTATTTAATTCCTAGAAAATAGAAAAATAATCATAAAAATACAAAAATAGTTTTGAAAATTCTATTTTGATATTTTAGACTTTTCCATTTCATAATTTTATTTTTCTAGCTCTATTTCCTAATTTCTTGTATTTTAGGTAATTATTAAATAGTTAAAAATAGTTTTAAATTAATAATAATTAGATAATTAGTGATAAAAATAATTTTCTTTTTCTAAAAAGTTTCTTTTATCATTAGGTTTGTAAAAATGTATTTTTCATATTTTTAGGACTTTTATTTCTTAGATTGCACTTTTTATTTTTGCACGTTTACGTAATTTTATTTTAAACGTAAGTTTTTAGTTTTAATTTTTAAACGTTCATCATTTTAAATATAGTGATAGCGTTTATTTAATAGATTTTATCTTTTTGATTTCCTTTAATTTGCATTTAAGCCCCTGTAATTTGTTGGCTTTTTCCTTAGTTATAATCATTCTCAAATCCCTTTTTCCGTTCAAATCTCCCGTCACTATCGTTCGATAATCCATTGCATTTCGGCTGGGACATAACGACCCGGGGAGACTCTATACTCCTCAGATCCTCATTGCATTCGTGCTTAAGCAGTTTTAAGCTGGTTACGGTCCGCCATTCACAAGTGGCGGGCTTGTGTGATTTAGCTTGACTGTTTGGCGCGCATCAGTGGCTTATGCTTAAGCTCAAAAGTAGTACCATCACACTGTTTTAAGCAATAAGCTCAAATAAGTCAAATCTTTGCAATTAGCTTATTAGAGGTTAAGACTTGTTGTTTTAAGTTTCATTTGAGTAGTTTTATCATTATATAGCTTTTGTGTTTGTTTGGTAGCTTTTGGTACCCATTTGCTTATTTCAAGTGCTTATTTCTAAGCACTTGACATAGTAGATTCAAATTCCTACACATAAGCACCTGTTTTTCCATTTTTTCTAGATTCCAGATATTATTTTAGAGTTTTCCTGAATTTTTCACATTTTTCCAAGTCAGTTTGCTATTTTTCTTAATTAAAAACAGTTTTTAGGATTATTTAATTAGCTTTTAATACAATTAAATCAGAAAAAGTTCAAAAAAATAATTTTTCATTTTTCTTAGGTTAAGATAAATATAAAAAGTAAAAAAAGTAATTTTCCAGATTTTTCATAGTTATTTTGTAATTTTTAATAATTTAATTAGTTTTAAATAATTTAAAATCCATAAAAAATAGAAAAATAATCAGAAAAATATATAAATAGTTTTGAAAATTCTCTTTTGTTATTTTAGATTTTTCTAAGTCTTAATTTTATTTTTCTAGCTTTATTTCCTATTTTCTTGTATTTTAGGTTATTATTTAATAGTTAAAATTAGTTTTTAATTAATAATAATTAGATAATTAGTTATAAAAATAATTTTCTTTTTCTATAAATTTTCTTTTATCATTAGGTTTGTAAAAATATCATTTTCATATTTTTAGGGTTAATATTGTGTAAGTTTCACATTTTCTGTTGTACGTTACGTAGTTTTTAATTTCAGTTTTATAAAAACATAAAAACAAAAACATCATTTTAAAAATAGTGATAGCGTTTATTTAATATTTCTTATCTTTTTAACTTTCTTTAATTTGCATTTAAGCCGTTGTAATTTGTTGGTTTTTCCTGTAGTTATAATCATATCAGATCTCTTTTTCTGTTCAAATTTCTCGATCACTTTACGTTTGATAATCCATTGCATAGCTCTCTGGGACATAACGACCCGGGGAAACACTATACTCCCCGGATCTTCATTGCATTAGTGCTAAGCGGTTTTAAGCTTATTACGATTGACCATTCACAAGTGGCGGCTTGAGTGATTTACTGCTTATTTGTTTGGCACGCATATCAAATTTTTGAGCCCAGCCGTGAGTCATGTTGATTATCTTCCGTTTAGCAGATTAGTTGTTTGAATACTCACTCTTTGTTCATATCATCCATATCTATCTATATATATCCATATTTTTATAAAAAATCCAAAAAACCCAAAAACAGCTAAAAACGTATAAAACACAAAAATATTTTTCCTTTTGTTTCTATATATGTATCAAATATAAAAAATACAAAAAGATTTGTCGTTTTCTTTAATAATAACAACTTAAAAGATTACCACCGAAACCAAGGCGATTGCACTACCTAGCTGGGGTGCGACCATAATAAGTTCTCGAACTAAAGATTTAAAACTTGCCTTTGTGTCCTTGTGATTGGTGTACCTTTTTCAAAGAAGCCATTCATATTGTGATTATTGGTTAAGTTCACTATTGTTTTGCCTCGAGTTTGTTTTAATTGATTTTGTTGGTATATCTACTTGTCGCAAAACAGAAAACCCATAAAGATTCTTCTCACACCATTTTTATAAAACGTCTTCATAATTCCCATTTCTTTCCTTAACTCTGAGTTTCCTTAGAGTTAACTCTAGTGTATGCTTTCGCTCTTCTAGATCTGTGAGCCCATTTAGTGAGCTTGTCAAGATTCCAAGAAGGCGTGTTAAAGAACTTTCTGCTCCATCGGTCGGATCTAGATCCGGATTGCTCACACTACTTCGTTATCATGGCGGAAGAAGCGCCCTATGTGTGAGCTTCTCCGAGCACCCATCGGGGTATAGATGCTATCGTTGTACCAAACCATTGTGGTGAAAATTTTGAACTCAAGATCGGGTTACTAAATCTTGTAACCTCAAATCAATTCTACGGTTTTGAGCGGGATGATCCTCATGCTCATATTAGATGGTTTAACAAGATTGCATCTACCATCAAGTATAAGAATGTCCCTTCTGATGCTGTTAAGCTTCTTACATTCCCATTTTCTCTTGAGGGCAAGCCGGATTTGCCTTGAAAAACAACCCCTCAGTCTATTGAGACATGGGAAGATCTGGTGAAGAAATTTGTGAATGAATTCTATCCACCTTCCAAAACCACGAGTCTTAAACATGAAATCATCAAGTTCACTCAAAAGTTTGATGAATCCTTGATTGAATCGTGGGATCGTTTCAAGGAATTGCCGCAAAATGTCCTCACCACGGTTTCTTCGAGTTGATGCAACTCGATACTTTCTACAATGGAGTGAGTCAATCTGATCAAGATTCTCTCAATTCCTCCGCGGAAGGAAATTTCCTAAGCAAAGCTGTCAAAGAATCTTTAGCGATCATGAAAACAAGTCTAAAGTCCGCCGCACGAAGCAAACCGGTTGTTTCCCAAGTCGGTGTTGGTCCTTCTTCTTCTTCATCGCCGTGAGTCATCTCTAGCACCCGATGCTAAGATTGACAAACTCACGGAAGCTATTCAAGCTTTGGTTCTCTCCAACGGAAGAAAGTCTCTTTTCACAAACTTCACCTCCTGCTGAAGTTAAGAAAGTGGAAGTCTGTGTTACCTGGTGGCCCCATGCTTATTATAAGCTGTATGGCCACCGATGGTAACCCTTTTGAAACCAATCTTTGTGGTAGGGATGTCTAATCAAGGAGGCAATCACTATCGTGCTCCTGTAGACCCGAACCACCGTCCTAACCACTACCACTGGACCTCCGGTTTCAATCAAAAAAACCGTAATCGAGAATCGGAATAGACCAAACCAAGGTTTCCAAAACCAAGGTAATTTCAGTCCAAACAACGGTTTTCAGAATCAAAATTTCCAACATCAAGGAAATTTCAATAGAAACCAGTTAGGGAAATTTCAACTCAGGGTATTTTCATGGTAACAATCAAGGAAATTTTTAAAATCAAGGCCCTAATCCTAACAATAGAGGCGAGAATTTCTCAGTGCAAACTCAAGCCATTGTTCCAAGCTGGACCATCATCGATGAGTTGTTGAAACAATTCATGAAATCCAAGAAAATGAATCGGTTGTTGGTCGTGATTCGACATCAAGAAGTCTTTAAATGATCGACCCTCGGGCTCGGGTACTTTACCTAGTAACACGATCGCTAATCCGGCGATGCAAAGCGATCACAACGAAGTGGTACTTCATATGCTGGACCGCTATTCCTACTACCTCTTCTTCTTCTCTCCGAAGGTAGTGGAAAGTGAACTGAGGCGACAAAGGACAAGGAACCTCCTACTAATAACTAAGTACCGGTAATGTCCATCCTCAGGTTGTCCCAAACCCAATACCAAACAGGAGTTGTTTTGAACCTCCGGTTGGTAACCTAAATCAAAACTTCTATTCCTTACCCCTCACGTTTACATGAGCAAAAGCTCCGCGCGAAAGCTAGTCATCAAATGGAAAAATTCTTTCAAATTTTCCAAGAGCTACATTTTGACATAAGCTTTGCGGATGCCATCATGTTGATGCCCAAGTTTGCATCTACTCTTAAGCACATGTTGAGCAACAAGGAAAAGCTGTTTGAAATGGCTAAGACTCCTTTGAATGAGAATTGCTCAGCAGTTCTATTAAAGAAGCTTCCTGAGAAGCTAGGAGATCCCGGAAAATTTCTTCTTCCTTGTGTTTTCTGGGATGATTGAATGCTTTGCCCTTGCCGATCTTGGTGCAAGCATCAATCGATGCCTTATCGGTGTGGAAGAAACTTTCTCTTAGGAACTTATTCCTACCTGCATGACTCTTGAGCTTTGGATCGTTCTATATCTCGTCCTCTTGGCATTGCCGAGGATGAATTCGTGAAAGTAGGAAAGTTCCATTTTCAGTGACTTTGTGGTCGTTGATTTCGATGCCGATCCTCGGGTTCCTCTCATTGTTGGACGAGGATTCACGAGAGCGACGGCCATGCTCTTATAGATGTATTTGAGCAGAAATCACTCTACGTGTGGGTAATGAAGGCATTACCTTTAACCTTGATCAAACTTGAGTACTCCTCAAATTATGATCTGAATCATTAATGAGTCGATTTAATTGACATTGCTTGAAGGAGTACTCTCAAGAGTTTCTTGGTTATCTTCATAATTGTGAGGTGGGAATTCCAATTCCACCACATCTTCTCAACCTATCATTCTTAGCTCTTCCCCTCTCTCACTCCGTTTGAGGAGGTGACTTCCTTCGGAAGAGATCGATGACTTTCTTGCTCGATGAATCAATTCTTTGGGAATTGATGGTGTTTATGATTCGGAGGGGGATATCCTTTATCTTGAGCAATTGCTTAATGAAGATCCATCACCTTTACTCCTCGAAAGAATCAAATCACAATTGAGGAAATCAAATCGATTACAATCATCTCTTTGAATTTCGAGGTTGAACTTAAGGACCTACCTCCTCATCTCGAGTATGCATTCTTGGAGGGTGATGATAAATTACCTGTCATAATTGCTAAAGACTTGATGAGGAGGAGAAAAGCTCTCTCATAAAGGTCTTGAAGTCACACAAGCAAGCAATTGCTTGGAAACTCTTAGACATTAAGGGTATCAACGAATTTGTACTCACAAAATCTTAATGGAGGATGACTTCAAACCAGGCGATCCAACATCGAGAAGGGTGAATCCTAAGATTCACGAGGTTATCAAACAAGAGGTTCTCAAACTTCTTGATGCCGGTCTGATTTACCCGATCTCGATAGTCCTTAGGTTAGCCCAATACATTGCGTTCCAAAAAGGGTGGCATTACGTTGTCACGAATGAAAAAGCGAGTTAATTCCACTCGATTGGTTACGGGATGGCGTGTGTGCATTGACTATCGTAAGTTAAGCGGCCACCCGTAAAGACCATTTTCCTCTACCCTTCATGGACCGGATGCTTGAGAGATTAGCGAGGAGCGAGTACTATTGTTTCCTTGATGGTTTCTCGGGTTACTTTCAGATCCCCATTGATCGCTGGATCAGAGAAAACCACATTCACGCTCATACGGGACATTTGCCTGAGGCACGTATGCCTTTTGGCTTATGTAATGCTCACACGCGTTCCAAAGATGTATGATGGAAATTTTCCACGACATGATCGGGGAAACTATGGAGGTGTTTATGGATGACTTTTCGGTCATTGGGGACTCATTTCAGACATGTCTCTCCCACTTAGACAAAATGTTAAAACAGTGTGAAGACACCAATCTATGTCTAAACTGGGAGAAGAGCCACTTTATGGTCAAAGAAGGCATAGTCCTTGGCCATAAGATTTCTAAAAACGGGATTGAGGTAGATAGAGCAAAAGTTGATGTTATTGCTAAATTACCTCATCCTACTACCGTCAAAGGTATTAGGAGTTTTCTAGGTCATGCCGGGTTTTATCGTAGATTCATTCAAGATTTCTCTAAAATCGCCCGGCCTATGACCCATCTTCTCGAAAAAGATGCTCCTTTTATCTTTTCCCCGAGTGCATGAAGCTTTTGAAACATTGAAGAAAAAGCTTACGGAAGCACCCATTCTTGTTGCCCCCCAGGATTTACCCTTTGAGCTCATGTGCGATGCAAGTGATTTTGCTATCGGTGCGGTCTTGGGAACACGCAAAACTAAGCATTTTCAGCCAATTCACTCATAAAGCAAAACTATGGTGACTCGGACCCATTACACCACTCTGAGAAAAAGAATTATTAGCTGTGGTGTATGCGTTTGAAAAGTTTCGGCCATACCTTATCTTGACCAAATGCGTGGTGTATACGGATCACTTGGCTCTTAAATATCTCTTTGCAAAACAAGATGCAAAGGCGAGATTGCTCCGTTGGGTTCTCCTCCTACAAGAATTTGATATCATTATTAAGTGATAAAAGCGGAAGAACACTGGCTGTGATCATCTGTCGATTAGAGAACCCTCACCAAAATGTGTTCTAGAAAAAGGAAATAAATGAAACATTTCCTCTCGAAACACTCAATGTGGTTTCTTTTAGTGGAGACTCTTCTACCCCATGGTTTGCTGACTTTGCAAATTACCATGCGGGTAACTTTGTGGTGAAAGGGATGTCGTCCCAACAGAAAAGCAAATTCTTTAAGGATGTGAAACATTATTTCGGACGACCTACTTGTTCAAAATTTGTGCGGATCAAGTCATCGGCGATGTGTATATGGTCGAGGAAGCTATTGACATCCTCAAAGCTTGCCACTCTGGACCTCTTGGGGGACATCATAGCCCCAACTACACCGCCAAGAAGGTGTTTGATTCCGGATTCTATTGGCTCACGATTTACAAGGATGCCCATGAATTCGTCAAAACTGTGCGCTTGTCAATCGTCACGGGAATATCTCACAAAGAAATGAAATGCCACAAAAGCGCCATTCAAGTGTGTGAGATTTTTGACATATGGGGCATTGACTTTATGGGGCCATTTCCTTCTTCCCGTGGTAACAAATACATACTCGTGGTCGTTGACTACTTGTCAAAATGGGTTGAAGCTAAGGCTTTGCCCACCAACGATGCCCGAGTTGTTGTGAAATTCTTGAAATCTCTATTTGCAAGGTTTGGAACTCCACGAGCCATATCGGTGATCGTGTATGCGCATTTTGCAATGACTAATTTGAAAGAGTCATGCAAAGTATGGTGTAACTCACGTCTATCTATCTGCGTACCACCCACAAACAAGTGGGCAAGTGGAAGTTTCTAACCGGGGATAAAAAATTCTTGAGAGGGCGGTTGGCGAAAACCGTGCATCTTGGTCGGATAAGCTAGATGGCGCACTCTGGGCCTTCGTCGCACTTACAAAACACCCATCGGTGCACTCCATACAAGCTGTGTATGCGGAAGGCATGTCATCTACCGGTTGAGCTCGAGCACAAGGCATACTGGGCCTTGAAACATGCCAACTTTGATATTGCGGTGATCACCGGAAAGTTCAAATGAATGAATTAAATGAACTCCGTGATCAAGCCTACGAGAACTCTTTGATCTATAAACAAAAGACAATGAAGATTCATGACTCAAAATCAAGAACGCGTTTTCAGCGTTGGTGATCGAGTCCTTCTTTTCAATTCAAGATTGAAGATTTTCTGGGGAAAGCTCAAGTCCGTTGGTGCGGTCCATTTACTATCGCTAAGGTTTATCCTTATGGTACCATTGAGTTATCTCAACCCGATGGTCCTAACTTTAAAGTGAATGGTCATCGAGTGAAGCATTACTTTGGAGAGGACATTCCCTATGGTTGTCCGGACTTACAAACTTTCCCCATGAACCAATGAATGCGGGGATCGAGTCAAGCTAATTACTCGGTAATCAAAAACGAGTAGCATGCCATATGGGTTTTCACCCATATTTCTGACTTCTTTCTATCTTTCTACCACCCTAGTGTGTGGGGGTTGCCCACACGTTGTGTATATAAGTTGTTTCAAAAAAATCTCTTTCTAAATAATGGCCGTAGTATTTCCCTTTTACGTTCTTTGTTTCGGCATATCCGCCGGTACTTTGAATATTGAGGGCAATATTCATTTCTAAGTGTGGGGGAATTCTCACGAATTTTATCATGTAATTATACGCCTAATTCCTCGTTTTTGGCCAAAATTTTTTTTTGGAGTAAGTGTTCTACACTTACTCAATTGGTTATCAATCCGCCTTGTCTAATAAACTAAAGGATTGGCTAATCCAGGAGCAAGCGGCTCTTGGTAAAGATATCTCAAATCCGTTGACGGCTTGCAATTTGCCCAAAATTGTATGGTATTCGACTCACCATATCCTAAAAAGTGAAGAGTTGGCTAGCCCGCAAGTTTATGGCTTGTGGTAAAGGCGGTGGAAAAACCATAATTGGTAATCGACTCACCAAAGATAATATTGATAATTTATCTAAGAGTTGGCTAGTCGAAGCAAGCGGCACGGTAAAGACAAATCAAATCCGTTGGAAGGCGGTGGTTTGCTCAAAATCACATGGTTATCGATGTACCATGGTTCTTACTTGAACTGAAACATTTGGCTACTCCCGAAGTAATGGCTTTTGGTAAAGAGATTCAAATCCATTAAGTTTTCTCAAAAGATTGCTAGGGACTAGCAATAGTTTAGTGTGAGGGATTGATGAGTATGCAAATACTCATCATTTTGGTTTATCGAGCTGCAAAGCGTCTAAAAATGCTCGAGAAATGCATCAAAATATCTGAAAATATTCCAAAATTGCATTTTATGTGTTTGAGATGCAAAATATTTAAAATCGATGAAAAATGAGCAAAGTTTGCATAATTGGCAGTTTCAGTCCCCCAAGTTTCTAAAATTGTCAAAAATAGTCCCTGAGCACATAATTTCAAAAGAAAAATCACCAAAGGTCCTTTTAAAATCATAAGTTGTCAAATTTAGTCCTTTGGTGAAAAATATAAAAAGTTTTAAGAAATTACAAGTTTGGTCCTCCAAGTTTAAAAATTGGCAAAAATGGCCCCTGGAAAATTTGAAAATGGCAACTTTGGTCCTTGTACTATTAACACTTGTCAATTTCAGCCCCTAAAACATCTTTTCAGATTTGGCAGTTATGGTCCTCCTATTTTCAGAATTGGCAAATGAAGTCCTTGTATTCTAAACCCTTTTGCACCTTTTTGGACTTGCCTACCCATTTTTGACCCCTGCCATGTTCTCCTTTTGGACCCCCTGTCAAATGCAATTTGGACCCTTCCCTATTATTAAAAAGCCAGTCAAACTCCTTTGACTGCCTCCTTCCCTCCTTCACGGGTATACCACTCCACCATCATCACCCTGCAACCTCCTCTGCTAACACTCCACCTCCTTCATCATTCCTACCCTCCTCCAAACACATAACTCCAAGAGTGCATTTAATGCACCTTTGTACCTAACACTCAAACCCAGCTGGCTTAAACAACTTGTGGCGCCAAATCCATTTAAACGGCCAAGATGTTCCCAACTAATCCAAGGGCCGAAATTGTTAGTGGGATTTGAAGAGAGAGGTGAGAGAAAGACATTTTGGGTATAAAATGAGGAGGAAGACAGAGAACCAGGAGTACTTAGTTAATTTCTTAAAAGTGTATGTCGTTTTTATTAGCTATGTCTTAATTTAAGTTTGAAATTGTAATTCTCTGTTTTTATGCACTTACTTAAAGTTATTTTATCATTATAAACCATTCTCAAGCAGCAATTTAAGTTCTTATTCACATTACAAATTTTAGGCTTACTGTTGAAAATTTCCACTTCAAGTTCTTATGTACAAGGTCTTATTAGCTTATCTATAAGCTAAAACAAGCTTACATAAGCTAATTATAGCTTTTTGCAAGTTTGTACTTAGGTTTCAAGCAGTTTTGGGATTTGGTCAATAAAAGTCAACTAATTCATCATTGGGTAATGGAAATGGAAAATGGTGTAGCAATGCTGAATGTGGGTTGATTCTAAGTTCTATGGGTTGATTTTTATAGTATAGGGGTTCTGGTTTCATTGATTGCAAGCCATTGTGGCTAGGGACCATTGTAAGTTAATTTCCATAAGTTATTGCATAATCTGCCTTTATGGTTTAGACTGGTTTGTATTTGTTGGATTAATTGTTATTATAGTAGTTAGAGTCAGTTTGATTATCTGCATATGATAGTTTAAGCAGTTAGCTTTGTTTTGCTCACAATTTAGTGTTTAAGTGGTGTTTGGATTTGCTAGCTAAAACCGTATGCTAGAGCCTTGGTCATTGGTTAAGACTTATTGGTTTATGTTTGTTTAGCTTATATTGACCCAATCTCTGTCTCAATATTGCACTTAAAACACTCAAAGTCAAAATCTGTTGTTAACTGTTCTATAAGCTCAACTGTTGGATTTTCAGAGAATCAAAAGCTTGTGTTGTGTTTAAAGTTCATAGATAAAGCTTGAAGTAGTTTTATTTCATCATTTTACTTCAACATCAATCCACAAATTTAGTTCTAATCTCACATAAGTCAACTTTTTCAAATCTGTCATAAAAGTCAAAAGCATGAAATGCAGTTTTGAGCCCATCTGAGTTGATTTATCTTGGACTCATTCTTGGTTCAAATCAAGTAAAACTTTGGGATTAAGAACTTCAACTGGTCAAGTTGCTTGTTATCATTTTGTTATATTTTTGGTAATTTTCTAAAGCCTTCAAAAAAGCTTGTCAAACAGGGCTTAAGTGCCCTGTTCATAAACTCAGTTAAAGCTGAGTTTTATCAGCTTATTGCCAGGTTTGTCATAAGCTCCTCAGAGCTTCTCTGGGTCTGAGATTTGGTTTAAAGATACTTGGCCAGGTCTAGTTTAGGTTTCAATACCTGTTTTTAAGTTTCAGCTTATTGGGTGGCTTATGCTTAAGCTCAAAAGTAGTACCATCACACTATTTTAAGCAATAAGCTCAAATAAGTCAAATCTTTGCAATCAGCTTATTAGAGGTTAAGACTTGTTGTTTTAAGTTGCATTTGAGTAGTTTTATCATTATATAGCTTCTGTGTTTGTTTGGTAGCTTTTGGTACCCATTTGCTTATTTCAAGTGCTTATTTCTAAGCACTTAACATAGCAGATTCAAATTCCTACACATAAGCACCTGTTTTTCCATTTTTTCTAGATTCCAGATATTATTTTAGAGTTTTCCTGAATTTTTCACATTTTTCCAAGTCAGTTTGCTATTTTTCTTAATTAAAAGCAGTTTTAGGATTATTTAATTAGCTTTTAATACAATTAAATCGAGAAAAGTTCAAAAAATAATTTTTCATTTTTTTAGGTTAAGATAAATATAAAAAGTAAAAAAAGTAATTTTCCAGATTTTTCATAGTTATTTTGTAATTTTTAATAATTTAATTAGTTTTAAATAGTTTAAAATCCATAAAAATAGAAAATAATCGAGAAAAATATATAAATAGTTTTGAAAATTCTATTTTGTTATTTTAGATTTTTCTAAGTCTTAATTTTATTTTTCTAGCTTTATTTCCTATTTTCTTGTATTTTAGGTTATTATTTAATAGTTAAAAATAGTTTTAATTAATAATAATTAGATAATTAGTTATAAAAATAATTTTCTTTTTCTATAAATTTTCTTTTATCATTAGGTTTGTAAAAATATCATTTTCATATTTTTAGGGTTAATATTTTGTAAGTTTCACATTTTACTTTCTAATTTAGCGTTACGTAGTTTTAATTTGATTTATAAAAAACATAAAAACAAAAACATCATTTTAAAAATAGTGATAGCGTTTATTTAATATTTCTTATCTTTTTAACTTTCTTTAATTTGCATTTAAGCCGTTGTAATTTGTTGGTTTTTCCTGTAGTTATAATCATATCAGATCTCTTTTTCTGTTCAAATTTCTCGATCACTTTACGTTTGATAATCCATTGCATAGCTTCATTTGGGACATAACGACCGGGAAACACTATACTCCCCAGATCTTCATTGCATTCGTGCTTAAGCAGTTTTAAGCTTATTACGGTCGGCCATTCACAAGTGGCCGGCTTGAGTGATTTAGCTTGACTGTTTGGCACGCATCAACAGGCCATATTTTAAGGTACAAAATTGTTTGTTTTTCAAAATAATTTAACATATCACACCTTTATTAAAACTTAAACTATTTCATTCGTGTTTAGGATTGTGTTGGATGTATAGATGGTACACACATAGGAGCATGTATCTCAGAGAATCAACAAATACCCTATATAGGTAGAAAAAGGGTATCTACTTTCAACGTAATGGCAACTTGCGATTTTGATATGTGTTTTACTTTTATATCTGTGGGATGGGAAGGATCAGCACATGATACGAGTTTTTCTTCGGGCTCTCAACACACCATCAATGAACTTTCCCAATCCACCTAGAGGTAACAATATATTATTTATGTAGTTATTTCTATCTTACTTTTAGAATTAAAAATGACTTATTTAGTTTCTTAACTATTTTACCAGGTAAATACTATTTGGTAGATAAAGGATATCCCAATAGAAACGAATATCTTGTTCCATATTCCAAGACAAGATACCACCAATCTCAGTTTGAATATGAACCACCAAACAACAAGCAAGAAGCTTTCAACCACAAGCATTTATCTTTACCGAGTTATATTGAGAAAGGTCATTTGGAGTCTTAAAGACACGATGGAAAATACTTGGTGGAATACCTAAATTTAGCGTGCAAACTCAGATTGATGTTATTATCGCTGCATTTGCTTTACATGACTACATCCGTAACAGTTCACAAGAAGACTTGATGTTTACGATGATGGAGGACCATCCAGATTATATACCACGAGACGGACTTCACGATATTCATAGTCATGACACGAACAATGAAAACAATTCTGAAGGAGCATCTAATGAGATGAAGCGGTCGCATTAACGACATTGCTACTTTAATATGGAATCACATCGTGGATGAAAATTTTACATCATTTTAATATTGTTTGTATTTTTACATGGCTCTTCATGCAATGCTACGTATTTATGATTTATATCAATAATTTTATTTACGATTCTTATTCATATTGGGTTTGTTATTTGTATGTCCAATTACGTCATTTTACACTTTTAATCTACAAGTACAGCTAGTTTGCCAAACACTACTAAAAAAAACAGCTACAATTTTAACCTTTTTCAGAGAACATAATCAACACCGGACCAACAACAGCACCAGCACTAGCAATTTTTGCCAAACACACCCTAGATCTAATGGATGAGATTAATCCCAACAATTAAAAAAACCCACTTTCAAACATTTTTTCAAATATAAATATCTTTCAGACGTTAATCGTCAGCGAAATAAATTATACCATTACGACGAGCATTTAATTATCTTTCTATAGATAGACACTTTTATATACTTTCGACAATTTGTTTTTCGTGTTTTTCATGTTTTTTTTAAAGTTTTTTTTTTATGTTTTTTTTTTCTTTTTTTATGTTACCAAA
Organism: Chrysanthemum makinoi; assembly: GCA_910596185.1. NCBI lineage: Eukaryota > Viridiplantae > Streptophyta > Magnoliopsida > Asterales > Asteraceae > Chrysanthemum > Chrysanthemum makinoi. The sequence goes on from OU343219.1 coordinate 37,989,781, forward strand.
ATTTGCATGAAAAAATCATATATGATTTAACACTAATTTGAATAACACATGTGATATTAGTGTTAAATCATATATGATATGTGATTTATCGTCTATGATTTAACACTAGTATCAAATATGATATTACATATCATATGTGATTTAAAACTAATATCACATGTGATCTTCAAATTAGTGTTAAATCATATATGATATTTCATGCAAATTCCAGTTTAGAAGAAAAACGAAAAAAAAAAGAAAAAACGTGAAAAGAACGATTTTTTTTCTTTTTTCGAAAGTATATCAAAGTGCCCGTCTATAGAAAGATAATTAAATGCTCGTCGCGATGGTATAATTATTTTTGCTCAACGATTAACAATTTAAGAGACATTTAAATTATAAAAAATAGGTGAAATAATAAAATGTTTTTAATCTCAGTTATTAATTTTTTTTAGATGTATGGTGAAGATGAATCCCTTGATATATAAAAATGGGGCTTTTGCATATATATCTTCCTGAAAAATGCAAAATTACATATATATATCCAAAAAATGCATAAAAACCATTGTAAAATGTGTATAAAAACTTGTACAAAGAATATATATGCAATTATTCACTTTGAGAGGGATATATAAGCATTTTTGCCGTAAAATACTCTCCATTTTTCTTTTAGTATATAGTATAATTACATTAGCCCAATCTAAACCTAATAGGCCTGATAAAACAACTCGGCCCATAAACAGATCGAAACCTAAACCCTATTTATTTTTCATCGCCTCACACACACAAACACAGTAGCTGTCACACACAAATCAT
>OU343219.1:37990675-38035942 GCA_910596185.1 Chrysanthemum makinoi
CATTGATGAGTGCGTATTCACTCATCATTTTAGGTCAAATCTGAACTGCAAAACATCTAAAAACACTCCGTAATGCATCAAAATACTAAAAATATCTCAAAATTGTGTTTTATATGTTTCAGATTCAAAACAAATGAAAAACGAACAAAGTTTGCATAATTGGCGCTTTCAGGTCCCGCCTTTCAAAAATTGACGAAATAGTCCCTGAGCACGTAATTTAAAAAGAAAAGTCACCAAAGGTCCTTTTGAAATCATAAGTTGTCATAATTAGTCCTTTGGTGTAAAATTTCAAAAGTTTGAGAAATTACAGTTTTGATCCCTGGATTTTTAAAAGTGTCAAATTTAATCCTTGGAAATTCAGTTTTGGCAAAAATGGTCCTCAACATATTTGAGTTTCACATGTTTGGACCTTTGATTACATTTTCAGAATTCACAGGAATGGTCCTTGGAATTTCAGTTTTGGCACTTTTGGTCCTTTAATGTTAAATGGGTTTCATGTTTAATACCAAGCCTAGGCCCAAATATTAACAACCAACCCAATACCCGGTCAATTGATAATAACACCCAATCCCCTTCCTTCTTCCCCAATTTCCCGCCCAAGTAAACACTACCCAGAACCCTAGAACACAGGTCCCCAAGCCTCCTTTTTCACCCAACCCCAAACACTCCACCTCCTTCATCCCTTTTACCCAGCTTCACCTTTACCCAAACCCACCTTAATCTCCTTTAACCGGATACACCCAAATCCCAAACCCACTCACATATTTCCCCCCCCCCCCTCATTCCAACTGCCAAGCTGGCAATCCATATTCAAAAAGCACCAACCAATGGCTCAGATAAAATCTCTTGTGTACCTACTTAATCAACGGCTGGATTTAGTTCAAGAAAGCACAAAGATGGAACCTTGGCTAATTTCACTCACTGAAGAAACACAGAGATGAAGACATTGAAGACTTAGTGTTTTAGTATAAATAGGACAACTTGTAGCCACATTGAGGCACCCCTAGTTTTTAGAAAAAAATTTAGTTTTAAATGTTTTTAAGATTCTGTTGTAATTTTTCTTTGAGTTAATGAAAAGTTTCTTCTTCTCTAAATGTTATGTTAAATCTCAGTTGAATGTTGTTAATATTTTGAGTTCAAAGATCAAAATAGAAGGGGTCAAACAGTTTGCTAAAGAAAAAAAAAATCAGTAAAGGGTTGTTTGTTTTAAGCTTCAAACTGGTCAAAAATCCTTTTGTACCCGTTTGACTCACCCAGTCAACCTCACTTAAGTCATTTGAGTTCAGTCACAAGGATTTGGAAATGGTTAAATAAGATTGGTAAAAGTTTAGAGTAAAAAAAAATCGTTTTCTTTGTCTCTCTTTAACAGCACAGGACAGTAGCAGGGGCTACTGTTCTTGTGCCTTTTTCTCAGTGAAATTGGTATTCAACAATTCTAAAAGTTTGTTTTTATCAAAGTATAGTTGCCTAACTTAATCTAGTCCAAGTTTCAGGCCTTGAAACAATTTCTAGCATAGTCCAAAGTGATATCAAAATCTTGATTGTCATTGTTTTCTTTTTCGCAATACTGACTAAAGCCATCTGATCTTAGCTTAATTTGAAGCTGTAAACAGTGTGTTCTTGGATTCTAATTGCTCTTTTTGACATCTATGCTTGCTTGAGTTTGTTGTTGTAGCTTTCATTTGGTTGGAAGCTCACTGATAAGCTCAGAAATAAGCTCTAAACAGACCCCTCCAGGTCCCTTTGCTGTTGCAGCCTGCTGCAACCACAGGCCACTTTCCTTCTTTCTTTACTCATTAGCTTATTGGTAATTTAACTTAGCTTATTCTAGTTGTAAAGTGCTAAATCAGTGTATGTAGATTAGTTTAGATATTTGTTAGCTTATTAGGTGCTTATCTGTAGCTTATTTTGTTTAATTGTTCATTGTTAGTTTAGGACTCCCTTTAGTATTATTTATCCCAACTGCTTTCCCCTTGTTAGCTTAGTGTGGGCTTATTAGTTAGCTTATGGTGAATCTGCTCTAGCTTATTCGTATTCCTTCTTTGCTTATTTAGTGATCTTGGTGCTTATTTAGTGTAGAAATAGGGTGTTTGGTCGACTGCTCATTGTGATCTCAAGTTTAAAAAGGGTAATTGATCTTTCAATCCAAATCTGTGGTCATTCAGCTGTTCAAACAGCTTATTAAAAGGTTTTTGGAAAGTTAAGTTTTCACAAAAAGTCGTTATTTCAAGTAGATTTCAAGTTTCAAAAAGAAAGAAAATAAAAAAAATAATAGTTTTCAAAAAGTGGGAGCCAAGGGATTCGAACCCTGGTCTCCACACTCAAACCCCAACACCACACCACTCAACCATCTGCCCTTGGGACTTGTCTCGTCCATTCCTTGCACAAGTTAATATTTAAGTAGCCTTGACAGTTTTACCTCTAAGCTCTTGTTAGCTTATTTCTTGCTTATTTTCTATAGCACTAGTGTGTTTTTTTTCATTTTTCACAGATTCTGTAGCATCTCAAGTACTTTTAGTTAAATTTTCAGATTTTTCTATATTAGTTTAGTATTTTTAATAAATTAATTAGTGTTAAATAGATTTTAATTCGTAGAAATTAATTTAAAAGTCGAAAAAATATTCCGCTTTTTCCTAAAATCATTTTTAGCCAAATAGATCGTAGGAAAATTGGTTTCACACCCGTAGCCCTTAAATTTCAAATAATTTTACGTTTATGGCTCGGGTTGTTTTCCCGTTTTTACGTTTTTGCGTTTTTGCACCCTAGGACTTAGTGTAGCTTCGTTTTATCATTCCTTAGGCTTAGTGATAGTTTATTTTTAGTTTCTTAGGGTTCCTTTGCCTTAATTACTTTCCCGTTCATTAAATTGTAGAATTCGTAACCAAATCCAAATCATTTAAAAACCAATTCAAGTTCAAATCACGAAACTCAACGAATCCTTCCATTTCACACCTCGTTGGGACACGACCCGGGAAAATCATTTCCCGGTATCACTTTTATCACACCCGTGAGGTTTGGCACGTTGACCTTTTTCCTAAAGGGTTGATTTGTCGGATTTTACGGTTAATTTGATATTGTTGATATTTGTGTTTTTCTCACACTCACTTCACAACGAATCAAATTTTGGCGCCGCTGCCGGGGAGGTGTGTTGCGACAATATCGTGAAGTTTTTTGCGATTAGTGACTTGAAGAACCTTCCTCGTGAAGTTATTGTTTTTATAAAAATACAAAAATACAAAAATGTTTTTCTTTTCTTTGTATATATATGTAAAAGATTAAAAATACAAAAAGATTTTCCTTGTTGTTTTAAATAAATAGAAGACACAATCAATATAACATTCTTAACTGAGGTGTTATCATTATAAGTTCTCGAACAAAAGATTTAAAACTTGCCTTTGTGTCGCTCGTGTTTTGGTTTACTTTTATCGGTTTAACAAACTGAGTGAGGGGTATAAGGGACGGCCGACATTAAATTGCGGTTGAAAAGAGACGGGTTTTTAATAAGCATTTACGACCTACAAAGTCTCTCCGCTCCTTTGTGCGTTTTACTTATAGAAGTGACCATTTCACGTGGGATTATTGGTTTAAGTTCACTGTGTTTTGCCTCGGTCTTGTTTTAATTGAAAGTGTTGTTGTTGGAAGTGCATGCGACTTTTCGCTCGCAAGCTCGTAGACGTAACCGTAACCAAGCAAACGTAAAACCCAAAAAGATTCTTCTTTCCCCATTTTCATAATTCTCTTGTTCCCTCGAGTCACGTCTAGTGCATGCGCACTCGTTCTTCTAGATCATTGAGCCCTTTTCGTGATCTAGTAGAAATTCCTAGAAGACGTTCTCATTGACGTGCTGCCCGAATAGTCGAACCCGAGATTCGTACTATTCCAAACAACAATATGGCAGACGAACGAACTATGGCGGAGATGCTCCAGGCACCCACCGAGGGTTATGGAGATGCCATCGTTTTACCACCAATCAATTCTGATCACTTTGAATTGAAGACGCATTTGATCCAACTTTTGTCCACGAATCAATTCCACGGGTTTGATCGAGAAGACCCGTATGCACACATCCGTTGGTTTAACAAATTGACCTCAACTATCAATTACAAGGATGTGCCACAAAAGGTGATCAAATTGATGCTCTTTCCGTTCTCACTTGAGGGGGCAGCCCGGATTTGGTGGAAAAAGAACCCCTCGATCCATCGAAACATGGGAGGATCTTGTTCAAAAATTTGTCAATTATTTCTTTCCTCCATCAAAGACGACTAATCTAAAAAATGAAATTTCTGGATTTCGTCAAAACTTCGATGAAAACTTTGGAGAGGCATGGGAGAGATTCAAAGATCTCTCAGAAATGCCCCCATCATGAATTCACGGAGCTTCAACAAGTTAATATCTTTTATAATGGGTTGAACGGTAACGATCAAGATTCTTTGAACGCAGCCGCCGGTGGCAATATCCTGAATCGTAAGCCTAAAGATGTGATTGAGATTTGCGAAATAAAATCAAAAGTTCCTATTTCTCGCAACAAAGCAAATATTCCGAACACTCCTGCTTCTTCATCCGGCAACTCTTCCGAGTTAGCCACTCCGTTAGCCGCTCTAACGGACGTCATCCGTTGTATGATGAAAGAAGTAAAGGAAATCAAAAGCGAAATTCATAAACCGGAACCAATCAAAGCCGTGAACAAGGTGTGTGAAACTTGTAGTGGTCCACATGCGTATTATGATTGTCAAGCAACCGATGCTTCTTTTACCAAGCTCCCGTAGCTTCTGTAAACCACAATCAATACCGACCACAAGCTGATCCTCAACACCGTTCACCTAGCGGTATGACACCACACAGTTTTCCCCCTGTGCAAAACTATGGCAATCAGAATCGTTTTGTTCCAAATCAAGGACAAAACTTCAATAACTCTCAAAATTTCAATCAAAACCGGAACAATTTCAACCAACCATATCAAGCTCCTAATCATCAAAGTTATCAACAACCTCCTCAAGCTCCCATGCCAAATGACTTCATGAAAATGACTGAGTCAAACATGCGTTCAATGCAAACTCGGATCAATAACATGAGAGGTGAGCTAAAAAGGGAAATTGATACTACATTATCTCGGCAGACAAATGAGTTAAAGAATATGATGAGCAGTTTCATGAACATGAATATGAACAAATCTTCATCATCTTCTGGGAGGACTCCAAGCAATACAATTCCTAATCCCAATGCCGAGTTGAAAGCCGTCACCACTCTTAGTGGTAAGACGCACAATGGACCTTCGACTCCAATGCCCTCCTCCCTGTGGCATTGAGTCAAGTTACCAAGGAGACAACGGACAAGGTGCATTATTCAAGCCCATGAAGTACCGCACACGTCCCACCTTCGGTAGTCCAAGCCTCGAGTCCGGAACCCGAAGTTCCAAAGACAAATTCGAGCCGAAAACACTTCCATCCCGCTCAAAAGTCTAGTCAACTTCCTTACCCATCAAGAATGAATGATGAGAAGCTCAAAGACAAAAACAAAGACCAAATGGAAAAAATTTTCCAAATCTTCAATGAGCTTCACTTTGATATAAGCTTCGTTGATGCTCTCGTTCTAATGCCTAAATTTGCATCCACGCTTAAAGGCTTACTCACCAACAAAGATAAGTTATCGAGATGGCTAAAACCCTCTAAATGAGCAATGCTCAGCGGCCATTCTTAATAAGCTTCCCGAAAAGCTTCAAGATCCTGGCCGGTTTTAATCCCGTGTGATTTCTTGGGGATGTTTCAATGCTCCGCCTTGGCCGATCTTGGCGCTAGCATTATCCTCATGCCACTCTCAAGATTATGGAAGAAAACTGTCTCTTCCTAAACTTTCATCCACTTGTATGACACTCGAGCTAGCGGACCGTACCCAAACTCGTCCGCTTGGGATAGCCGAGGATGTCGTGGTGAAAGTAGGGAAGTTTCACTTTCCTACTGACTTTGTTGTAGTAGACTTTGATGCAGAGATCCTAGAGTTCCCCTCATCTTAGGAGAGCTTTCGAGAACGAGCCATGCTCTAATCGATGTATTTGCTGAAGAGTTGACCATACGGGTTGACAACGAAGAACTCACGTTTAATATCAACCAGAACTCCAAACCTCTATACAAACATAGTGTTGCGACAATTGATCAAAAATGGAAAGAATCAATGCAACACTCTCAAATTTCATGGTCAAGAGGAGTCACCAAAAACGTGCTGAGCTAAAAGCTTTGAAAATCAACCCTAGTTCAAACAAATGGTTTGAAAGTTGTACCAAGGAAGTCCAGAGTATTCTTGATGATGATGATTTAGAATCGGAGACTTCATCTAAGTGGTGGAAACGCTAGCTCTAAGAGCACACCACTTGTCCCACCTCCGAATCAGGTTTATCGCATCGAGTTTGTTAAACTCGTAAATGAAACCAAACTCTCCTCGGTTTCATCTGGATTTGATGATGATGTTTGTGATCCAATGGGAGACATTCTTCCCATTGAAGAATTGCTCAACAATGATCCATCATCCCCTAGTCTTATTATTTCCGACTCTTCCATCCCTTCTCTCACCTCGGATGAGGAAGATGACAACTTTTGGAATGAAGTCGATGCCTTTCTTAGTGATGAGTCAATTCCAACATGAATTGATAACACTTACCTTGATCCGGAGGGAGACATCCTTTTTCGAAAATCTGTGATTGAAGAACCATTTCCCACCCTCCCTCCCGGACATCTTCTTGACAATCACCATTTAAGCTTCAAGTTTAAGCTTAAAGATGTCAAAACTGGTGATTTGCTTCTCTCTGCTGAGGAATGGACTTGCATTCTCATGTACGTCTTTGTTCCCTTCTTCACAGATGGTGTGGTTGCTCTTTCCTTTTCTCTTCGGGAATGAGGACACCATCTTTGACCCCGGTATCATCCGCTATAGTTTCTACTATTAACAATACCGCGGTTGTATCTCGTCGGTGTGGAACTTTCTGATGTTCATATGTTTATTAACACTGTGAACGAAAGTCCGATCGAGATTGGTTTTCCACGTTGCTTCCCCAAGAACAAATGAATGCGGGGTCGAGTCAGGCTAGCGACTCGGGAATCAAAAACAGTAGCATGCAATATGGGTTTTCACCCATATTTCTGATTTCTTTCTCCTTTCTACCACCCTAGTGTGGGGGGGTTGCCCCACATGTTATTAAAAAAAAAAAAAAAAAAAAACTTTCAAATAATGGCCGCAGTATTTCCCTTTTACGTTCTCAGTTTCGGCATAACCGCCGGTACTTTGAATATTGAGGGCAATATTCATTTCTAAGTGTGGGGGGGAATTCTCACGAATTTTACAATATAATCAAATCAATTCCCCCGTTTTTGGCCAAAATTTTTTTTGGAGTAAGTGTTTTACACTTTCTCATTTGGTTATCAGTCCGCCATGTCTGTAAGACTAAAGGATTGGCTAATCCAGGAGCAAACGGCTCTTGGTAAAGATATCTCAAATCCGTTGACGGCTTGCAATTTGCCCAAAATTGTATGGTGTTCAGCTCACCATATCTTTAATTAGTGAAGAGTTGGCTAGCCCGCAAGTTTATGGCTTGTGGTAAAGGCAATTGGAAAACCATAATTGGTAATCGACTCACCAAAGATAATATTGATAATTTATCTAAGAGTTGGCTAGTCCAGAGCAAACGGCTTCTGGTAAAGACAAAGCAAAACCGTTGAAAGTCGGTGGTTTGCTCAAAATCACATGGTTATCGGTGTACCATGGTTCTTACTTGAAATGAAACATTTGGCTACTCCGAGTAATGGCTTTTGGTAAAGAGACTCAAATCCATTAAGTTTTCTCAAAAGATTGCTAGAGACTAGCAATGTTTTAGTGTGAGGGATTTGATGAGTGCGTATTCACTCATCATTTTAGGTCAAATCTGAGCTGCAAAACATCTAAACACACTCCGTAATGCATCAAAATACTAAAAATATCTCAAAATTGTGTTTTATATGTTTCAGATGCAAAACAAATGAAAAAACGAACAAAGTTTGCATAATTGGCAGTTTCAGTCCCCCGTCTTTCAAAAAATTGACAGAAATAGTCCCTGAGCACGTAATTTAAAAAGAAAAGTCACCAAAGGTCCTTTTGAAATCATAAGTTGTCATAATTAGTCCTTTGGTGTAAAATTTCAAAAGTTTGAGAAATTACAGTTTTGATCCCTGGATTTTTAAAAGTGTCAAATTTAATCCTTGGAAATTCAGTTTTGGCAAAAATGGTCCTCAACATATTTGAGTTTCACATGTTTGGACCTTTGATTACATTTTCAGAATTCACAGGAATGGTCCTTGGAATTTCAGTTTTGGCACTTTTGGTCCTTTAATGTTAAATGGGTTTCATGTTTAATACCAAGCCTAGGCCCAAATATTAACAACCAACCCAATACCCGGTCAATTGATAATAACACCCAATCCCCTTCCTTCTTCCCCAATTTCCCGCCCAAGTAAACACTACCCAGAACCCTAGAACACAGGTCCCCAAGCCTCCTTTTTCACCCAACCCCAAACACTCCACCTCCGTCATCCCTTTTACCCAGCTTCACCTTTACCCAAACCCACCTTAATCTCCTTTAACCGGATACACCCAAATCCCAAACCCACTCACATATTTCCCCCCCCTCATTCCAACTGCCAAGCTGGCAATCCATATTCAAAAAGCACCAACCAATGGCTCAGATAAAATCTCTTGTGTACCTACTTAATCAACGGCTGGATTTAGTTCAAGAAAGCACAAAGATGGAACCTTGGCTAATTTCACTCACTGAAGAAACACAGAGATGAAGACATTGAAGACTTAGTGTTTTAGTATAAATAGGACAACTTGTAGCCACATTGACGCACCCCTAGTTTTTAGAAAAAAATTTAGTTTTAAATGTTTTTAAGATTCTGTTGTAATTTTTCTTTGAGTTAATGAAAAGTTTCTTCTTCTCTAAATGTTATGTTAAATCTCAGTTGAATGTTGTTAATATTTTGAGTTCAAAGATCAAAATAGAAGGGTCAAACAAATTTGCTAAAGAAAAAAAATCAAAAAGGGTTGTTTGTTTTAAGCTTCAAACTGGTCAAAAATCCTTTTGTACCCGTTTGACTCACCCAGTCAACCTTACTTAAGTCATTTGAGTTCAGTCACAAGGATTTGGAAATGGTTAAATAAGATTGGTAAAAGTTTAGAGTAAAAAAAAATCGTTTTCTTTGTCTCTCTTTAACAGCACAGGACAGTAGCAGGGGCTACTGTTCTTGTGCCTTTTTCTCAGTGAAATTGGTATTCAACAATTCTAAAAGTTTGTTTTTATCAAAGTATAGTTGCCTAACTTAATCTAGTCCAAGTTTCAGGCCTTGAAACAATTTCTAGCATAGTCCAAAGTGATATCAAAATCTTGATTGTCATTGTTTTCTTTTCTGCAATAACAGCTAAAGCCATCTGATCTTAGCTTAATTTGAAGCTGTAAACAGTGTGTTCTTGGATTCTAATTGCTCTTTTTGACATCTATGCTTGCTTGAGTTTGTTGTTGTAGCTTTCATTTGGTTGGAATCTCACTGATAAGCTCAGAAATAAGCTCTAAACAGACCCCTCCAGGTCCCTTTGCTGTTGCAGCCTGCTGCAACCACAGGCCACTTTCCTTCTTTCTTTACTCATTAGCTTATTGGTAATTTAACTTAGCTTATTCTAGTTGTAAAGTGCTAAATCAGTGTATGTAGATTAGTTTAGATATTTGTTAGCTTATTAGGTGCTTATCTCAGAGCTTATTTTGTTTAATTGTTCATTGTTAGTTTAGGACTCCCTTTAGTATTATTTATCCCAACTGCTTTCCCCTTGTTAGCTTAGTGTGGGCTTATTAGTTAGCTTATGGTGAATCTGCTCTAGCTTATTCGTATTCCTTCTTTGCTTATTTAGTGATCTTGGTGCTTATTTAGTGTAGAAATAGGGTGTTTGGTCGACTGCTCATTGTGATCTCAAGTTTAAAAAGGGTAATTGATCTTTCAATCCAAATCTGTGGTCATTCAGCTGTTCAAACAGCTTATTAAAAGGTTTTTGGAAAGTTAAGTTTTCACAAAAAGTCGTTATTTCAAGTAGATTTCAAGTTTCAAAAAGAAAGAAAATAAAAAAAATAATAGTTTTCAAAAAGTGGGAGCCAAGGGATTCGAACCCTGGTCTCCACACTCAAACCCCAACACCACACCACTCAACCATCTGCCCTTGGGACTTGTCTCGTCCATTCCTTGCACAAGTTAATATTTAAGTAGCCTTGGAGCTTTTACCTTTAAGCTCTTGTTAGCTTATTTCTTGCTTATTTTCTATAGCACTAGTGTGTTTTTTTTCATTTTTCACAGATTCTGTAGCATCTCAAGTACTTTTAGTTAAATTTTCATATTTTTCTATATTAGTTTAGTATTTTTAATAAATTAATTAGTGTTAAATAGATTTTAATTCGTAGAAATTAATTTAAAAGTCGAAAAAATATTCCGCTTTTTCCTAAAATCATTTTTAGCCAAATAGATCGTAGGAAAATTGGTTTCACACCCGTAGCCCTTAAATTTCAAATAATTTTACGTTTATGGCTCGGGTTGTTTTCCCGTTTTTACGTTTTTGCGTTTTTGCACCCTAGGACTTAGTGTAGCTTCGTTTTATCATTCCTTAGGCTCAGTGATAGTTTATTTTTAGTTTCTTAGGGTTCCTTTGCCTTAATTACTTTCCCGTTCATTAAATTGTAGAATTCGTAACCAAATCCAAATCATTTAAAAACCAATTCAAGTTCAAATCACGAAACTCAACGAATCCTTCCATTTCACACCTCGTTGGGACACGACCCGGGAAAATCATTTCCCGGTATCACTTTTATCACACCCGTGAGGTTTGGCACGTTGACCTTTTTCCTAAAGGGTTGATTTGTCGGATTTTACGGTTAATTTGATATTGTTGATATTTGTGTTTTTCTCACACTCACTTCACAACGAATCAATCATCTTCAGGTTCCCAGCATTTTCATCGTACCTTTTGTTTTATCTTCCTTAAATTAAGTCCTATGTTGTTAACTTGTTTAAAATTTATAAAATGTTATGATGATGTTTGGGTTTGCTTATTATATCTTGTGTTTATTGTTTTGATTGTTAATAAGCAGTTATAATAATATGGTTTGGTTTTAAGATTTGGTTGTTTTGTTGAATAAGCACTTTAAAATAAGCAGTTAGGGAGAAAATATAAGCAGTTTCAAACACCCTTTTTGATTCAGCAGTTATTGATTTGCAATTTAAGGTTTTATATATGAGGGTCTAAATTAGTTGAATAAGCACTTTGAAATAAGCAGTTAAGATGAAAAGATGAGCAGTTTATAATACCCTTTTTATTTAGCAGATTATATTTTAAGGATTATAGGTTATGTTTGAGGGTCTAAAAGTACTTGCTTGTTCACTTACATATTTGATGATTGTTATTGTTTAAGTTTACTGATGACTTGCTTTTTTACAGGGAGATTGTCCTAGACCAGATGCATTTCCCCAGGGCCGTCCCGTGGATTTCGGGGGCCCTGTGCCAAGATTGAGAGCGAGGCCCTTTAAAACAAAAAGTGTAACATTTTATCTACTTTTTTGCTAGTTACACTTTTTTTATGTATCCCATTTATATATGTCATCGTGGCTTGAAAACAAAATGAGGGAGTAAATGTTTGTGTTTGGAACTGTTTAACATTAAAGAATTGATATTATGGAACAAAGACGTACGGAAAATAAAAATGTCAGTGATCCCACATCGAGGGCACTGTTAAAATTTGACTCTTCTTTATCCTTATAATTGCTTGGGAAGTTAGAAAAGATAGGCCTTCTACTTTGAAGTGGTACCTTTATTTATATAGTTCATGGGCTTTCTAAATTTTGAGGCCCCCTTAAAATATTGGGCCCTGTGCGGTTGGGCAGCCCGCACAGGTTGGTATCCGGCCCTGCATTTCCCGGATAAGGATTTCATTAGCAAAATGCCGATTAAGGTTCTTGCTGATATACTATCTCGTCTGCCTTTAAAACAAGCGGTGAGCACCGGCGTCCTCTCCCGAAGTTGGAGGTTTGTTTGGCATTATATGAAAAAACTGGACTTTGTTGGTCCCCGTCTAACTTATATGGATGGGAAACTCTGTAATCCAAATCGGGACACGTACATTGACCAGGTGAACAATGTCATTGGAAGTCTTTTAAGAAACAAGCGCTCAATGGTTGAGTCTTTCAAGATTAGTTTTTGTTTGGATATGACGCATTCCCAATATATTGATAGCTGGATCAGATTTGCTTTTCACAAGAATGTTGAGGTTCTTACACTGGATTTTTATGAAACTGGTTTCATGGCTAGTGTTGATGGTTGTGATAAGGAGCTTTACCATTTCCACATACCGTTATCTTTGAAGGAGTCCATGTCGTCTTTGAAGGAGCTTTCCTTGTTGTGTGTCAACGTGAGTAGTCTCTTTTTGAATTCAATACTCAAAACTTCTCCATATCTTGAAACACTCTATATATTTGGAGGTAACATGTTGACAGATGTTAATATTCGTGATGTTGATATTGGTGATGTTGATATTGGTGAACGGGACATTAACATGAAAATCTTTGTGTTAATGGGCTCTGCTGAGATCAGATCCATTTTCTTACATGATTTCGATCTTGAAGAGTTTCAATTTAATGGTTTAGATGTAGAAATTCGTCTCAAGAATCTTCCAAAGCTTTAAAAAGTTGATATTGGCCTAGTAAGTCTAGGATTGAATAACAAAGTGTTTAGAACGATATCATCCGTTGCTTCCTATCTTGAGGTTCTGGGCTTGAGCATAGATCGTGAATTGGTAAGTAGTTCTTTTCTAATTTATTTATGTGTTTTTTGATCTTTAATGATGGTGAGACTGTTTCTATGTTTAGGAAGATTTGAATGTTGAAGTGATTCCAGAACTACCAAATGTCAAGACTTTGAAATTGACTTTGCCAACCGAAAAAGATGATAGTCTAATAGCATTCATGGAAATAGCTAAGAAGTGCCCGAAGTTGGAAACTTTTAAAGTATTGGTATGTTTTTAGTAAACCACATAGCTTCTTGTATATAATGTACATAAATAGAATCTCTGTTGATATTTTGTTTATTAATAAGGATGTTGTTTCTGACTTTACTAATTCATAAACTATGTTAATATGATCTTTTTGCAGCTACATTGGTGTGCACCAGTCACAAGGAACGAAGTTGAGTGTCCTGCTATTAGTCATAAATTTTTACACCTCAAGCATCTTGAGATTGGCGGTTATCGTGGTCTAGTTAGTGACTTTGGGATTGCTTTGTACATAATAGGCAATGCTGCTGGTACACTCGAGAAGGTTGTAGTTGATCTTTCCATCCATCCTTTGGATGCACGTTTTTTAAGTCAAATTGAGTCTTCGGAGATAAAGCGTACCGGTCGATTTCAAGTCTTCCAAAGGCTAAAGCCATGTATGCCCCCATGGGTGAGGTTGGACATACTCGATTGAGACTTTTAGAAGCTATTGTAGAAATTTGTTAATGCTTTTGGAGCATGTTTTGAGATATTTTAGTTTGTCATATGTTACTGGAGGTGCTTTTAGAAGAGTTTCTTATGTGTTCCTATGCATGGTCTTGCTTGCATTTAGTAGGTATCATGAGTTTTGTATTTGTGTTGGTTGAATGTTTAAATTCCTTTCACAAGCTTCATTTAGTAGAAGAATATATCAACATTTAGGTCCTTGTGACCTTAATGGATTCTTATATACTAACCATGGGTCAAATACAACCAAGCTAATGCTTGATGGAATGAGCGCAAGTAACCAGTCACCTGCATACATATACTATTTTTGAACTTTCGCCAAACCTTCCGATTTTCATGTGTTTTGGTTTTTTTTAGGTCAAGTGGAGTATTACTTCTTGTAGGCATTGTCTCATGGGTTTGACATCTTTTTCATCTTCGTACCACGCATGACACTTGCAATTTTAAGTAGCCATATTTTTGGCTAGCCTAGATCTAGATACCTAAACACATCTTGCAAGTTTTGTGTTCCACACATGGTTGCAAATAGTTCTAGGCGTTAGTCGGGTGGTCGATCACTGCCTAGCTAGTAATCGGCTCAGGCGGGGCCTAGGTGGATTGGATTTTTCTATGTATAAATTTAAAAATGATATGTATATTGATGTATTTATTCAAATATGTATTGAAGAAATTTTAATTTCTCCTCTTGTCTAGAACACTTATGTCACAAAGTTTATTCTTACCATTTAAAAACAAGATCTGACCAATTGAACAAAACCCTAACTTGGTACCACGCATGGGTTTGACATCTTTTTCATCTTGGTACCACGCATGACACTTGCAATTTTAAGTAGCCATATTGTGGCTAGCCTATATCTAGATACCTAAATATATCTTGTAAGTTGTGTTCCACACATGGTTGCAAAAAGTTCTAGGCGTTAGTCGGGCGGTCAACCACCGCTTAGCTAGTAATCGGATCAGGCGGGGTCTAGGCGGATTGGAATTTTCTATGAATAAATTTAAAAATGATATGTATATTGATATATGGGTTTTTCTAACTTGTGCCCTTAGGGCACAAGTTAAGCGCACTAAAAGTAAAAGTACAACGAAAGTACACTAGGACCCACATAAAAGTACACATGTCTGTATTTTTATGTAGACCCTTATGTATATTTTGGTTGTTCCCGATGTAATTTTGATGTGCTTGTGCCATAAGGCGCAAATTAGAAAAACCATTGATATATTTATTTAAATATGTATTGAAGAAATTTTAATTTCTCTTCTCACCTACAACACTTTTGTCACAAAGTTTATTCTTTCACACTATTTAAAACAAGATCTCACCAATTGAATAAAACCCTAACTAAAGGTAAAAAATAGTGTTGACCGCTGCAGACAGGCATTGACCTTAGGGCAAAAGTTCAATATAGATCTCAAATTTACCATATATCCAATGAATCAATAATAGTCATTCATTTTTTTTAAAATAAACTTTCACCATTTTTTTAAAAATTAAATATCTCGCAAACCGTTAATTGTTACGCGATAAAAATCATACTATCGCGACGAGAATTAAATTATCTTTCTATAGATATGCACTACTATATATTTTTAACGATTTTTTTTTTCAAAATTTCGGCCCAGAAAAATCATATATGATTTGTGAAAATCATATATGATTCGATTTTTACAAATCATAAATGATTTTTGAAAATCATTTATGATTTGTGAAAATCATATATGATTTGTGAAAATCATATATGATTTGTGAAAATTATATATGATTCGATTTTTAAAAATCATATATGATTTTTGAAAAGCATATATGATTTTAAAAATCATATATGATTCTTCTGGACGGAATTTTTGAAAAAAATTTTTGTCGAAAATATAGAAAAGTGCATATTAATAGAAAGATAATTTAATTCTCGTCGCGATGGTGTATTTTTTATAGTTTGAAGATTTACCGTTTGCAAGATATGTTGTTTTAAAAAAAAAGGTGAAAAATGGTTTTTTCTTAACTTTGATTAAAAATGGATTACTAAGATTAGTTTATTGGATTTATGGTAAATATGAGATCTATATTGATCTCAACTCTTGACCTTAGTTGACCGCCTTTTCGGCCGATTTTGTGAAATCAGGGCAGTTGGTGGCCGCCTAGACCGAATTTTACAACACAAATTTCCTATCCCATCCAAAAAATATCACAAGATAAAAAATGATGTCTAATAAATGAAAGTTTTTATGACTTTCAAGTCTCTTAATGTCACAATAAAAAATTTAAAATCATCCCTAACTAAAAGCCTACTACTTGTTTGTTACTAGTACTAGGAAAGTCCTCGACTGCGCTAAAGCCCGGCCCTGAATGTTTAACGTTGTTGTGCGAAGGTGAAATAAAGCAGGAGTTACTGTGAGCATAATAATTATTCCAAATAAAGCCGGACAACATAACAAAAAACTACAATATGTGGTTGTCCCTAGATGAGCTAAAGTTAACCAAAAAAGGCCCGCTGGTGGAGGAGGTTAACTGAACATAATATGGTGGTATATTTACAAGAGTTGGAATATAAATATGGATGGGGCAAAAGCATTGTTCTATAGTTTGTTACATTAGTTGCAGGTAAAACAGAAGATGGTGAACGAGCTAGCTTGAACGAAAGGATTCTTCAACAAAAAGGTCCCCTGTGTAGATCACTAGATCATGATGTAAATAATTAAGTGATGGCCAGCACCTTATTAAGTGGATCCGAAATCAACCAGAACAAGGAAATTAAAAGCAATGTTCCTTTCGAAATACATATATTACCACTCAAAGATCTCGCTGAGGCAAAACCAACTTGGAAACTTCGTTACCAAATCAGCTTCAGAGATCACCTCCTAATTCTGCCAAAAAACTAGGATAGCAATGGAATTAAACAATCTCTAACAAAAAAAACTAGGATAACCACCCACGTAGCTACAATTGGGGAAGTAAATAACTGCTTTGAAAATGTCAAATAAAGGAAAATAATAAAGACAATAAAATGACATGGAAATAAAATTGACTGGAATTATAAGTTGACAGGTATGTAGCACGCGTGGAGGTGACAACCTGCAATTAAATGATGGACTCTGATTGAATCAAACTGACCTTTCCGTGTCCTACTTGACTCGTATCTTGAAACGGGTATGGATCATCTGGTGCATCAATCGGGTTTTGAGGAGGGTTCTGCCTATCATCCTCCCCAGCTTCAAGAAAGTTTGCCCTCAAACTTGGGATAGGTTCGTCTGGGTCATAGTAGGGTTGAAGTCAGTGACATTGGAAGTAGCCGCTGCTGCAGGTGTTCTCAGAAGATCTACTTTGTAGGCGTTATCGTTAACCTTGGTTAGGATTTTAAACGTACCTTCACTCTGGGGAGCTTGGAACGACGCTTGGCTGGAAACCGTTCCTTTCGAAAGTGAACCCAAACTAGATCACCCGGTTGAAACAGAATGTGCTTGCGTCCCTTATCACGGCGATACTTAATGAGTTCATTTGACTTGGTGATCTTGTCATATACGAGCTGATGCAAAACCTTAATATCAGCAGCTCGATCACTGGCTTCCTGATTGAATTTAGTTGACGTGTCGAGAACATCAATGTCTAACGGTGTCTTCGGATTCAAACCGTAAACAAACATGAAAGGACTACGACCGGTGGTCTTGTTAGGAGCTCTATTATAAGCAAATTCCGCCTGAGGCAACAATTCCTCCCACTGAACGCGGGATTCGATGGAGTTACTACCCATTTTCCTCCATAAAGTTACCCAAAAATGACTAAGGAACTTGACGTCCCGGTCACTAACCATTGAACGCGGGATTCCATGGAGTCTAACTATTTCTTAGAAGTAGAGATTAGCTACCTAAACAACAACATAAGTGGTATGACAAGCAATAAAATAAGCCATTTTTGAGAAACGGTTGACCACTACAAGTGAAATGTATAAAAGAACCAACCAACCATACAAGTGAGATTTACATAGTATTTATTGTAGTGCTAGCTAGGGCAACGCCCCATGTGGTATTTCTAGATCTTTCTACACGGCCTATGGGCTTACTACATGAGCCATGGGCTATTACAAACATACAAGCCTAATAAATCACGTCCTATTACATAAATAATATGACCGACACTTTATAATGATTACACGTAATCTGAACAATATCCCCTTAAGGATTGGTCATCAGGTCATCATACATAGGTCATTTGACGTCTTGAACATCTTTGGCGTTCTTTACTTGTGACGTCTTTGATTCTTTACTTCTTTGTTATTCGTTCTTGTCTTTGTGATCTCATGTTGTTTTCGCTTTCCTTTTATCAACGACTTTGTTACTGGTGTCTTTACGTCTTTTTCGACATGCTCATACTTCTTGTTGACTTTGTGTCTTCATACTTGTATAGTTCTCATTTCTTTGCTTTGATCTTTGTCACTTAATTTTGTAGATTCTTTGACTTTGACATAAAATCATTGTGAACTTTATTTTGCTTTGATCTTTGGTGAGAACTTTCTTGAACTTTGTTGATCTTTATCTTTTATGATGGAGTTTGTATGAGCATGTGGAAATGGATGAATGTTGATGAACATGGTGATGGTAACGGTCTCCCTCCAAGGTACATTTGCCATTTACTGCATGGTAAAGGTTAGTAACAATCTCCAATCGATCACGATGAACCTTTCTTAGAGAATTGTTCACTACGATTGTTTTACTGTTGAATGTCTTGATTCCATTGTTCGGGCACATCAACCGTCTGAATCCCATTAAGGACATTTATCGATATTATGGATAAAATCTAAGTATACACCTACATTTTTGAGACTCGATTCGTGAAAGGAATTTCCTTAGTGGGTTTTCCAGCTCTTACAGGCTCGGAGGTCGAGAGTATATTCTCTAATCCTTAAAAAGGCTGTTCATGAAATTGGATACCCTCAAGAAGGCTAACAAGATATACCGAAGTATATAAATAATTCAGGTGAGTCGCTGAAGTATACCGAATTATTACTCCACAACTGTATACCGTTTGAAATAACTATTAGAAAGGATGTTACTCGATGTTGATCATGTAGCCATAAAAACTTTTTGTAGAATATCTCAAAGCATTTATGGTTATAAACACATTTTGCTAATACTTTGAGAGTTTTTTCTTTTCTGAAATACCCCCTTGATATGTGCTTATGAGTTTTTAAGGAAATTTGCACATTGAGGTTAGAGATGGTAATTTTTAATTGATAGACTCTTTAATAGACAATTCCCCACGAGGCACATTTTCGTTCCTTAGTTATAGTGATCCATTATCAGCTAGGCGACAACTAGCCCTAATAACTAACTTGATGTTGTTAAGACTCCTTGAACAAGGAGGTTAGACCCGTCAAAGTTCATGTCTACCAAGAGTTTCTCTAAATGATACATTCTACTTAGACAAGTCCTTTGCGAGTCACATTTGCATCACTAGTTAGACCAACTTGAAATTATTACCCGTCCATGAACAAGTCTTTTCGATTACTGACATTGTTTTTCTCGTCAATTCGTGGGTGATATATGAATCTTTTGACATGGTACATTCTACTCTGACAAGTCCTTTGTGAGACACCATTACATCACTGATTAGATCAGCTTGAAATTATTACCCGTCCAGGAACAAGTCATTTCAATTACTGACATTTATGATCGTCAACTCATTGGTTATTTCTAAGTTACACTCGATACGATACATTCTACTTTGATAAGTCCATTGCGAGACACATTTACATCACTAGATAAACTAGATTGAAATTATTACCCGTCTAGGAACAAGTCATTTCGATTACTAACATATTTTTCGTCAATTCATTGGTGATATCTGAGTTGTACTCTTATGAAGTTAGTGATCAACATACTGAGATTCCACACTGACCAATATATTTTAATCACAGGTTTTCCCCCCCTAAAAAATAGCATATGTTTGATGTTTTTGAAAATTTGATTAAAATATGTGATAACATCAAATAATCCTGATTTTCTTAGCGTCAATTTTATTATTTGATATTAGTTATCATTTGTATCAAATCCCACTTGTATTATAGGCCTAGCCCATGTATGGTTTCTCTAGAATGATCTCATGTAAAACATATATACGGTTTATGAGTTGAATGTACAAGCATGCAAATCAAAAATTCTAAAAAGGTATCAAGCCATTAAAAACTTTCCTATTTCCCCTCCACCAAAATCAGATCTCTCCCCCCAACTCATTCCTTCTGCCGTACCTCTCCTAACCCTAAAAAAACACCATCGAGCCGAGCCAAGCCCGAGCTTGATAAGGCTCGAGCTCGGCTCGAAAAAAAAGAACTAGGCTTGAGCTCGGCTTGATAACTCATCAAGATAAATATAATGATCTTAAAAAAGAGTTTGATGTTATTGAAGCTCAATACAGTTAAAACTTTGGAAAAACAAAAGGCTTGGTACCAAAATAATCAATTGGCTTATGAAGAAAAGATTAGGGTTTTAGAAAGAGATTTAGAAAACACTATTAATTTGTTAAAATTTTCTGAGAATGAAAATGCTAAGGTAAACTTAGAAAAAGAGGATTTAAAGGCTAAGTTAGATAGTGAAGTGGCTAGACATAGCAGTGGCAAGAACAGGCTAAAAATCTAAAAAGTTGGTAGTCTCAGTCTATAAGGACTAGGAGAGCATTGGGGTATGGAGAGTATATGGGACCAGGTGAAGTTTATGTCCCCCTTTACCCAAGTGTATTTGACCCTACCCCCGAGGAAGAAAATTTTCAAATTCCTGTTAAGTATGTTAAAGAAGGAGAATTGCATTCAGTTTCTCCACCAATAACAGGAACTTTTAAGCCAACCTCCACACATATAGACTTTGTGAATCACACATGAGTTATGCCAAAAAGTCCAATGACTTACCTGAATCTGGCAGTGAAACTAATGACTTTGTCTCTTGTTCTTTCAGTGATAAGACCTCAGAGACCCATACCAATGACTTTGCCAGTTGTGATTCAAGTGACAAGTCTGCCTCACCCAAGATTGTTGACCTTTCCTGTAGTATATTGGATTTCACAAACACATCAAACCATGATTCAAAGTAGGCGTATAAAAGGTTTAGAGAGAGAAAGTTTTAGAAAGAGAAAGAGAAGAGAGTTGGGAACTATGTGAAACAAAGAAAAATGGTATTGAAGCTCCAACCCTCTACCTTGGGAGGTAGAGGGTATTTATAGTGTCTTACAAAATACGCCTCCTACGGGCTGTGGATCAGGCATACAGTGGGTAAAGACCCGTCCGTCTTCCACGGTGTTACATATTAGACTACTTATTAACGTAACAAAACTATGACTACGAGCTTTCTAACGAGTACGTATACTTGAGGTGACCGACTCTTTAACTCATGGATTTTCTAAATCCTAACAATCTCCCCCTAAGGGAGGTCACCTCAAATTACATTGAATACAAAAAGATATTACATTTTGATTGTTCTTGGTTTCTTAATTATGTTCTTCGCCCTGTAGTCCGTAGTCTTAGATTCTTCATGCTTCGCATGTTTGAAACTTCAAGTGGAGGTCTTTATCTGATCCAAGTGTTGATAATTGTTGAGCCAGCTTTGAGATCATCAGCCAACATATATCTCTGGCTCCTCCTTTGCATTGTTGCTATCATGTGATGTTGTGACATTTGGACCGACATGCTCACATTCTGGATCATGATGTCTTCTCATCAGAGTTGCGGAAGCTTTTATTGAATCATGATATTTGCAGCAGCGTAGCAGAAGCATGGAGTGTAAATATCAGTTTCGTTGATGCACTTATCATGATTTCTTTAGAATTGAATGTGTTGTGTGAGCATGCGGCTATGGATTGACCTCTCAATTCTGATCAGCTGCAAACGTCTAGTGTACCTGCATACAACAGTTAGCAATAAAGTGCACAAAAGTGTCTTTGATCACTTTCGTTGAATTGAGGTACATGGCCCACAGTTCCCCGTTGATCAGTACAAGTACTGCCTGTGATCAGGTATAATTATGAAGAATCTCCTTGACAGGTTTTCGCAGATGCTCTAGCCGTTCTCAAAACGGAATGTCACAAAGAAGACAACACGGAGTGAGTGAACCAGCGAATTGAGATTCACTGATTGATGAAAAGAGATTTGAAAAACAATCGTGTACTGCTCAATATAAAGTGTTTTTGCAATACAAAAAAGGTTTTAAGGAACATAAATTATCAATCATAAACACCTTTTGATATCTGAAAATGTGATACATAGTCAATGTGCCATAGAAAAAATGATTTTTGCGCACAACGACTGGTTTTTCAAAGGTATCCGTCAATCCATAACCTAAACCAGGATTGATTCATAATTTTGAATCGCCCCATTGTTTCTGTTCAGTTGTCACATGGTTGATCTATAGGATAGATCTCACATGCCACCTACCAAGAGCTTGTTTGATGTTGGCTCTAGAAGGCTTTCCATCTTCATTGTGAATATGTTAGCATATCACTCAGATGTTCTGGCAATACCACAAGGATAATGTGTAAGACTCTTAAAATATATTCTCTCTTTCGACATTGTGTGAAACAGAGAGTCTTTATTGACAGTGTCCTAATGAGATTTATTGATGATCTCGTGGCTCTAGACTCAATAGTGCACATTTGGTTCCTATGCCGAAGACTAGGGAGAGAGTCTCCTTCTTCAATATCAACAATCTATAAGAGAAAGTCGATAGATAATGTAGGTTCCCCGTGAGAATGAAACAAGTCCTTTTAAGAAGAACTTGAGTAGCTTGGGAAGTTTAGTGCAGTGCGTCACTGGGTCCATGACGTCTTGTCTTCAATACCAGTGTTACCTTGGTAACCACCAGTAGTATATGAATTGAACCCGGTTACTGCCCTAAGGTTGAATTATTGGAGGGCTATTTCTTTTCACCCTTTTCTCATTTCATTTATTTTTCATTATTCAACCCCTTCAGTGCTTACCGAGACTTCGTTACTAGAACCTTGTTGGGTTTGTTCCAGTACTAGCTCTGTCTCAGTCGGGACTCTTCCCATATTCTCATTTTTCTCCTTTTTTCATCTTACCTAAGGACTCTACACTATCTAGTGGATTGTCCCTGGGTAGATCCCTCCGGCTCTGGCGGGATCGTGGAAACGAATACCTAACTTAACCATCCTTATTAAATACAATCCTCGATCATATTATTCTTATAGTTTTAATTGACTACTGCAACTTAAAATGACGTTATCAGAAAAATAATGCAACCATGTCATTAGAGAAACATTGCAATTTAAAATGATATTAACGGAAAATAAAAACAATCTGTTGATAAAATGATTCGCCCTAGAAACTTTTTCGAATCTAGAAACCACTACCGCTAGGCGCGGGTATTGAGCTATTAAATACAACGCTCGAATACATTATAATTAAAGTTTTAAATGACAACTGCAACTTAAAAAGATACTATTAGAAGAATAATGCAACCATGCCATTAGAGAAACATTGCAACTTAAAATTATATTACCGAAAATGATTCCCTTATGATACAAAAAAATCTGTTGAAAAAATGATTCGCCCTCAAAATTTGGTCGAATTTAAAAACCGCTGCCATTAGGCGCGGGTACTCGGCTAGTGTGTGTGTATATATATATATATATATATATATATATATATATATATATATATAACAATTTATGTACATTCGAACTACATCTAAAGACCCGTATCACTCTTTAAATGAAAACACAAAGTCCGTAGATGTTATCGAAAGAGAAAAAAAACATGACAAAAGGACAATATTTTTGAAATTTTTCGATTTTATAAATTTTATGGATTTTTGAAAGTTTTATATTTTTCTATTTTCTTTTTGTTGGTTTTTTAATTTTGTATTTTGTTTTTATGAAAATATGTACAAAGAATAGATGAAGAGATGCCTTTACTCCTTTTCTTCCTCTTGAAGACTTTTGAGTGTCTCAGGTTGAAGACTCTTGAGTCTAAGACGGGGAAGAATAAACTCGAAACGTTCTCGAGGGAGTGCTTTAGTGAAGATGTCTGCTAGCTGATATTCAGTTCTCACAAAGTAGAGTTCTACCACACCTTTTTCCACTTGTTCCCGAATGAAGTGATGTCGAATGTCGATGTGCTTAGCTCTCGAATGTTGAACATTGTTGCAGGAGAGAGCAATGGCACTTTTGTTATCACAATACAGAGGAATTTTGTTGAAGTCAAAGCCATAGTCAGATAGTTGGGATCTCATCCATAGGATTTGAGCACAACAAGATGACATGGCAATGTATTCAGCCTCAGTAGAGGATATCGACATAATCATTTGTTACTTAGAAGACCTGCTTACAAGTTTTTCTCCCAAGAATTGAGCACCACCTGATGTGCTTCGACGTGTATCTTGACACCCTGCATGGTCTACATCTGCATATGCTGTTAGTGACATGTTGGTGTCCTTCGGATACCAAAGTCCCATGTTAATGGTACCTTGGAGATACCGAAAGACCCGTTTAACCGCTTCAAGGTGCTTTTTGGTAGGCTTAGCCTCGTATCTAGCACACATGCATACAACGAACAGAATATCAGGTCTACTGGCTGTGAGGTACATCAGGGATCCAATCATACTATGATTTTTCGTTTGATCTACCATGATCCCTGAGTGGTCCTCATCCAGTTTTGTAACAGCCCAACCTGATAAGGATAGAAGTATCACAGTATGGTGTCATATCAAAGCATACCTAATGAACATAATAAAACAACGGAAGTCTTAATAAATAAACAAAGGAAATATCCAGCCAACACGGCTTAACCATTACATAAGTTAAACGAAAGGAAGAAATAATCCAAAGACATAAGTAATCATAATCTGAGTCTAAGTAAATGCCAAAACATAATCAAATTGAAACTAAGATGACTAAGGCCATAATCTCCATATCATCTCATCACTCAAACCCATAGCTAAAATCCCAGCTCTTAGCTTAATTACCTGCCGCATGAAAAGAAAACGCGGCTGAGCTTAAAAAGCCCAGTGAACAGATATATAACAAAGCGAATAATTAAAGGACAAGTAATGAAGATAACATAATCATAAGGTGCAATGAGGAAAAATCATAAGGTATAAACAAAGGATAATGAACAGAAAGGAAAAGGGGTCAGTCATCTACCACGAGCCCATATCATATCATACACATATCATATCATAGTAACTGTTGTATCCGGAGGGGTGACCTCGGGATACCATATGCAGTAGGAGGGGAGACCTCAAGTAACAAGTGGAGTGATCAGCTCCCGGAATGTGAAGACGCGTATTGCACACGACATCATTCACCATATAAATCATATCATATCATAACATAAACATATCTAGGATGCATCCATACGCCCCCCGGAAACATAATGGCCAAACATATATCTTGAGATCATAATCATATAACATAATAGGGACGGTGTGTAGCATCACTCGTACACGCTGGAGTCATGCCATTGGTGCATCAATGACATGGTCATGGTACCTCCATGACTAGGAACACATATTTTTCTCGGGTATCAAACTGAAGGGTCAAAGAATAATCATATAATAAGGGTTCATATCAAAGGTTCAGAAGTCAAAGGTTCATATAAAAGTCCATATCATAAGTTCATATTAGAAGTTCATATCAAAGGCACATAATCCGAAGGTTCATAATCATACAGTTCATATCAGAGATCCAATCAAAGGGGTGCATAGCAAAGTCATAGGGAAGCCCTAACAAGAAGGCTCAGAGTAAAATCATATTAGTCCAAAGGATGAATGCGAATCATGAGAAACCTTACGAGGTAAGGTCAGAATATCTGTACCTTATCACACAGCAAGCAAAATAGAAATTGATAGAAAGTAGAGACAGCGAGGGATCACTCCTTCCTCGAGGGATCTGTAGAAGTGAAAGGACATATATTTATCAGACGATGTTTAAGTATTTATTTCGGATTAAATCCTTACATTTTATAAGCGTCTTTCCATTTTTAGTAAGTTTCCCAAATATAATAAGTAGCTATTTTAAGTAACTTTCCATTTTAGGAAACATTATTTCAGGCATGTTTCCTCATAAGTGTGAATATTTTAAGTTTACTCATTTTACGACTTTAGTCCATTACCTTACCATTTTAACGAATCATCTTCATGTTTTATAATTTACAAAACGAGTCCTTTACCCTTTTTAATGTCGTCGACATTTAACATGATTTAAGACGTATTCGTATATACATTTTAATCTCGTTATCCATCAATAAACATGTGCATGGGTCGAATGGTGCATGAGTCGAATAAACACAAAATAGATAAGACCTGTTCGAATATATATGGCCTATTCCACTACTTATTTCATGTGTTCCAAAATAACTTTATGTAATATTCAATTTGTGCCTATACCTCATTAGTTTAATATAGAAGTAGACAATACATGCATGTGGTTGGATTACATGGCTCTTATTGGTCAACACATGTGATATTTATACATGATCTCATGCATCATTTACCTAGCCGGCTCATGTATCATTTACAAATAAGTTTACATATCCTTCATGTGGCTCTTTTATCAATTCATGTTTTACTTTAACGTGGCATCATGTAGGTATTCAAGGAAAACATTTCACACGACAAGTACAACAACAACAACAAACCCAATCCCGCCGGGGCAGGGTATGGGGAGGTATAATGTAGACAGATCGTACCCCTATCCCAGGATAAACCCGAGAATAGAGAGACTGCTTCCAACGAGACCTCCGGCAAGTGCAGGTGTGCGGGTGAGAAAAAAGAAAAGAGAGTAGAGAGCAAAAGGCAGTAAACAACATGCATGAAAAGGAAAGAGATAGCATGCAAAACAAACAAAGCGCGCAAACAAGCACAACAAAGCAGATACAAAAACAAGAAACCTGTAGGATTGTAATATTTATTGTGTTGATGATTCGGGTGGTCTTGGATTATCAAAATACATGTTTGCCATAGTTAGAGAGTTAGTAGAGAGAGAGGGTGTTCTTGCTAGAGGTTTACACAAAGGGAATATTAGATTGAATGAGAAGCACCACCCCTTCCATGGATGGAAGGGGTATTTATACTTACACAATACACGACCTCCTATCGGCCTGTGGATCAGGTATACAGTGGGTAAAGACCCGTCCTTCCTCCAAGGTGTTGCTCTAAACTAAACTACGCTACAAACTAACTAATAAACTGCTAAATAACGTAACTAACGACAAATCTATGAGCTAACTTATGCTAGATAATATTTGGGGTGACCGACTCTTCACTATGGAATTTTCTAATTCCTAACAATCTCCCCCTAAGGGAGGTCACCCCATGTTTTACATTTCGAATCCTAGCATTCTATTCTTGTCTTTGTTCTTGAGCTCGTAGACTTCAATTCTTCATTTCAACAATCTTTGTGCTTTAGTAGTGATTCTTCAAAGTCCGCACTGATTTGTTCTTTTAGTGGAGGTCTTTAACTGATCCACATCTTTGATGATCTTCGAGCTTTTATTGAGATCATTAGCCACAGTAAATCTCTGGATCACCATTTATTGTGTTGCCATCATGTGATGTTGTGACTTTCGCACCGACATGCTCACACTTTCTGGATCATGACATCTTTCCATCAGAGTAGCGGAAGCCTTACTGGTTCATGATATTTGCAGCAGCGAAGCATAGTATGAAATATCAGAGCCAGGTTATGTAGATATGCACCAGTCATGATTTCTTCAATTAAGTGTGGATGCTGTGAGCATGCGGCATTGGATTGACTCCTCAATTCTGATCAGCTGCAACCATCGGGTGTACCTGCATACAACAGTTAGCAATAAATTGCACGAAAGTGTCTTTGATCACTTTCGTTGAATTGAGGTACACGGCCCACGGTTCCCCGTTGATTAGTATAAATACTGCCTGTGATCAGGTAGGATTCCTAAGAATCTCCTTGACAGGGTTTCGCAGCTGCTTTAGCCGTTCTCAAACCGGAACGTCTCAAAGAAGACAACACGGAGTGAGTGAACCAGCGAATTGAGATTCACTGATTGATGAAAAATGATTTGAAAACAATCGTGTATTGCTTAGAAGAAAGAGTTTTGCAATACGACGAAGGTTTTATGAGAAAGATCAATTTTCAATCTTAAATACTTTTTGTATATGAAAAGAGTACACATTCGACGTGCTAGCGAAAAGAAGATTCACACATCGAACGGTTTTTCCAAATGCATTTTTTCAATCAGAGATACTTTTTATGTTTGAAAACGTGAATACACATTCGACGTGCTAGAGAAAAGAAGATTTGCACATCGAACGGTTTTTCCAAAAGTATTCGTCAATTCCATTCCTGGACCAAGGTTGATTCAAGATTGAATCTCCCCATCATTTCTATCCAGTTGTCACAAGCTTGATCTTACGAGAAGATCTCACATGTCACCCACCAAGAGCTTGTTTGATGTTGGCTCTAGAAGGATTTCCATCTTCATTGTGAATACTTTTACATACCACTCAGATGTTCTGGCAATACCACAAGGATAATGCGTAGGACTCTTAATATATTCTTACTTTCCACATTGTGTGAAACAGCAAGTCTTCATTAATATAGTGTCCTAATGAGATATTGTGGATAATCTCTTGGCTCTAGACTCAATGTGCACATTTGGTTCCTATGCCGGAGACTAGGGAGAGGGTCTCCTTCTTCAATATCAACAATCTCTAAGAGAAAGTCGATAGATAATGTCGGTTCCTCGTGAGAATGAAACAAGTCCTTTTAAGAGGAACTTGAGTAGCTTGGGAAGTTTAGTGCAGTGCGTCACTGGGTCCATGACATCTTGTCTTCAATACCAGTGTTACCTTAGTAACACGAGTAGCATATGTATTGAACCCGGTGTCTGACCTAAGGTTGAATTATTGGAGGGCTGTTTCTTTTCACCCTTTTTCACTTTTAATTCCTTTTCATTCTTCAACCCTTTCAGTGCTTACCGAGACTTCATAACTAGAACCTTGTTGGGTTTATTCCAGTACTAGCTCTGTCTCAGTCCGCACTCTTCCCATTTCTCATTTTTCTCCTTTTTTCAATATACCTAAGGACTCTACACTATCTAGTGGATTGTCCCTGGGTAGATCCCTCCGGTTCTGGTGGATCGTGGGAACGAATACCTAACCTAACCATCCTTATAACTCCATACATAAAGTAAAATGGTCGGTCTTTTGGTACAGTTCATTCTTCCTTGAAACCAATTGAAAAATCATTTGGAAAAACAATCAAGGTACTTGTGATACGAGATCAAAGCATTTTGTACCTTAATAGTTTTGATCATTTAGAAAACCTCCCCCTCAACATGTGCGTATGATTTAGAAATTGTTTAGCACAGGAGGCAAGAGGACTTTGAAATATTTTCTTTGATCACAATTTTCATAGAAAAAGCCATTTGATTTTCTTGGTAAAATTCTCCCCCTCAATATGTGCATAGGATAAGTGAAATCATTTTATCACATAGAGGAAAGAGTTCTTTTGAAGCACATCCACGATCACAAAATCCATTAAGAAAACCATTTGAAAACTCAATCAAGGTACTTTATAAATCTCTTTTAAAAAAACTTTTTGTACCTCGATAGTTATGCTCCCCCTCAATATGTGCTTCGAGATTCGAAAGCGTTTAGAACATATGAGAGAGCAGCCTGCACAATTAAATCAAAACGATCACCTTTTATCAAATTTTATTATTAAATCACAAATTCTCCCCCGATCAAAAATATCAACCCCTTTGAGATTTTGGATCCCAAGTGATTTAATTAGGTTTAGAAAACATGGGAGAAAATGTGGCCTTGTTTAAATACTCATCTGGTTTTTGGATAAATCCTCCTCCTCAACATGTGCATTGTGTATTTGAAATCGTTTGGCACATGGAGGCAGGAGTGCCTTTGAAGGACTAAAACCAATTCCATTAAAACAGATTTGAGATTTAAATCACGATCTCTCCCGCGATCAAAAATTTCAAACCATTTGAGATTTGTGATCCCAAAAGATTTAAATCATTTAGAAAATTTTTGGCAAAGACGTGGCAAGACTTGATTTTGAAAAGTGATAGATAAGGAACATTTTGAGACATTAAAGATTGTTAGTGTCAGGTATGATTTTTTTAAGAGATCTTGGTAAAATAAAACAATTTCACAATCAAACAAGAACAGAAAAAATTTCATTTTGTAAGATCTTTGAGTTATAAAGAAAATCATACCATGACATAACATTAAATCTTTAGATCACCACATTTTAACGTACACACAGACTCTTTTGAAGATATTTTGTTTGAAAATAATTTAAATAAAATCACTCTCCCCCTCAATCGATAACCGAAGTCGTTGATTGAGTGACTTAAGTTTTGATAAAATAAAGTCCAGTGATTTTCAAAATTAAGTCCAATTTATTTTCAAAACAAATATTTTCCATTTTCAAAACAATTTTAATCAAAGTTTTAGAAAATGGTGTCCTGCACAAAGATACGTTAGGTGGTTGAGAAGCTTCTGTTGTTGTTGCTGTAGGGTTTGGAAGAAAAATCGTCTGCTGATGCAGTGAGACTTCTTCTTACGTTGCATTTTGAATGCCAACTGAGGTCAAATTAAGCTCTGTTTCTTCAATCACTTAGAAGAAAACCATCTGCTGATGCAGTGAGACCTCTTACGTTGCATTTATGCCAACTCTCCATAGAAGTCCAATTAAGCTCCGTTTCTTCATTTGTCAACCCAAGATATAGTTACCCTTTCCTTTCGGCATCCAATCATCTTCAATTGTGGGATCCGGATCGGGAACATTCTTATAACCAATATACCTGCATACGTTAGTGAACACACATACCAATATATGGTGGTCGACATCACTCAAACAACACTCGACTAATAAGAGTCAATGCAACATATCAATCAGATCATTTAAATGTATGGGAATAATGTGTTCATCAAACTCTAATCATCTAATCCTAACAATCATATCCTAGGCACCTAGTCCTTCAACATAGGTTAACATCATTTTTAATTAAGCATATTAGGATAATTAAGAAAGCTCGTTAGAAGATATAGATTTGAAAACATTCTCCCCTTCAACCAATAACTCATTTTATAAAAGATTTTAAAAGTGTCAAGTCATTGATTGAGTTTCCAAATTTTATAAAGACTCAATCATTGTTTTAAGCAACTCATTTACCACCATTTTTGAAAACACCAAATATTTTTCTGAAGAATTTTAGACGAAAAACATTTGTGTAGGAACAGCAGCTCCTTCACATACTTTCCTCATTTAGTTTTTAGGATAAGTGCAAAAATATTTGAAAATTGGTTTAGCAAGACTTTCCTCTTTTGAAGAGCAGGTTGCTATCAGAAATAATAGCAAGCCATAGTTTTAAGCACGGGTTACAGTCTGAAGTAACTGCAAGCCATTATTTGAAGCCCGGGTTACAATCTGAAATAACTGTAAGCCATAATTTGAGACATGTTTTGGAAAAGAATATTTACACCTCCTGCTCGAACTTCATCTATGGTCCGGTGCCATTATTGAATGACATTTCTAAGACCGCAGATGTTATCGATACCAGAAGACATGTCTTTACAAAACATATTTTTGGTATTTTTGAAATTTTCTGATTTTTTTTTTTTTTTTTTTTTGGTTTTAGAAGGTTTTATATTTTTCTATTTTCTTTTTGTTGGTTTTATATTTTTGTATTTTGTTTTTGATAAATATTTACAAAGATAGAGTAGATGATATAATTTAAGAAGATGATGATACGAGTACCGAGATAAGGATATCGAGCAGCCCCGTTGAAGAAGATAGAAATCATCATCTCTTAAACGTCCACCACCAAAGAATCCGAGGCTCCAGAATAGAATGTAGAACATGAGCCTTTGAGAAAAATGAGACTTTGGCAGCTTCACCCCAAACCGAAAATCCTTATGTTGAGCAGATTCGAAGCTCTATTTCAAGCTTGCATTAGCCAGGTGCACAAGGTAGCACACCATTATCATAAATCCCGCTGCTCCATTTAAGAACGATAATCGAGGATCTCCATTCGGGGTTATATCATCCAAAAGAAGAACATCAACGTTTCATCCCACACTTAAATAATCTTCTCAAATTCCTTTTCCACTGAAGTCTAAAGCAATCCATTCCAAAAAGGTGTCAAGAGAACAATTCTCCCAAGTAGTTGAATTGATGCAGTCAGTTTCTTTGTATAATGCTCAAGAACTCTCCCGAACACACATCATGAGGGGAATGAAAACACCTTCCCATGTTCACATTTTTCTTCCCTGATGATCGTGTATGAAGCTCAAGAACCCGAAGTACACCAATACCCAAGAGCTCTCCCGAATACACATCATGAAGGGAATGAAAACACCTCCCATGTTCACATTTTTCTTCCCTGATGATCGTGTATGAAGCTCAAGTATCCGAAGCATACCAATACCCAAGGAAGGAATGACTGATAACATTGAAGAAGCAGACCAAGTCATCGATTATCTCTCGGATGACAATCTCTACGGATGTCAACTCCGGAATCAGTGATTATATCTCTCAATCACGATTAAGCCCTCAAGTGAAACAACCGAGCCCCCAATGTACACACTCTCCCCCGATCATTGAGATACCATCGAAATCACCACACACTAGTGTACCTCTTTTATCTTCAGAAACTTTCTCTAACATCACTTCCCCCACGAAGTTGAAATACTAACACTAAACGCCTTGATGAGTAAAACCTTGAGTTTCTCTGCGGTCATGACGTTTGTTTTCCGGATATCTTCAATCACTTAGAAGAATTAAGTTCATCAAGTTTACTCGCCATGAGTCAAACCTTGAGTTTCTCTGCAGTAATAACATTTGTCTTCCCGGGATATCTTCAATTTCTTAGAAGTATTAAGTACATCAAGTTTACTCGCATTTAGATGCTTGTCTCCTTCCCCCTTCCGGTTTTGATACTTCGTCACCAACTTTGAATGCCCAAATACTTGAAATTTGTTGAGAAGATCGTTTGAAGTCTCTGTGAGAATCAACATGTGAATAATGAGCAAGTCTAATTGGGGATTAAATTTGACATATCACATTCCCCTAATTAGTGCTCTCCCCTAGACCGACAATCTTTAATAAATGCCCGCATTAAGAAGAAGTCTTTAGATCATTAAATGCAACTCGTCTTTGGTCTTCTAACGTATAGCAAGAAATGTAACGATGTAGACTCGACCTTCTTCAAGATTTTCCAGTTGGGGAATAGATAATTAACATCTTCAACTCACACCAAAAAGCATCCTACTAAAAAGCATCCCAATTAACTTACATCTTGCAAATCCCCTTAACTAAAATCCCTCCCAATCAAACAAGAACAGAAGATGTTCATCAAGGAAATCGCAATCAGGCGCTAAACGAACACACAAGATGGTAACACCAAACTACCAATCACATCAAACAAGAACAGAGAGATTGTTCGAAATCATAATGTTGATGTATACGTGAAGCATTAACCGGAAGCACTTTGTCGATAAACTCATCAATCCGAGTGAAGATGTCAACCAACGGCTCTTAGAAAAGAAAAAATCCATGTGAAGATGACCCGATAAGAAGAAGCTCGGTTCTTACATGAGTTTAGAGCCGTATGACCATTTATATTCTCAAATATCAATCAACAATGCAAAAAATTCACCCTTGTTCTCCCCCTCAAGAATTGCATATGGAGATGCCATTCTTGACTAAATAAGTGAAAATCATCCAATAAAGTTCTATTCACACTTCTCTCCTCGTAAAAATCAAAGCACAAGATGTCGCCATCTTCATTATAATCGAGCAAGTGGAATGAGAAAACAATCGCTGGTAGCCTCGTTCACTTGATGACCGGCGCATGGAAAAGCATGAAGCATGTTGATGAAGAATGTCAATGAGAATGGTCAACATGAAGATTTCTCTTCTTAAGAAGATAAAGCGAAAAGCGACCTTTCTTTTCTTTTGAAGAACGGGGCCCAAGCGTTATCTGCAGACGCCATAATGATGAAGTACGAGGCCTGAACGATGTAATGACGCCATAATGATAGTACGAGCCCGAATCGATGCGTGATGCCATAAGATTTCTTCTTTTCAAGAGAAAGCGACTAAACGCATAATTTTCTTTTCTTTAGAGTACGAGGCATGAACTCGATGTGTTCATACGTCATAATCTCTCTTTTAGCTCTTCAAAACATGTAATCAACCCCATTATCATTCGAGGCTCTTTGTCGCTGTACAATCGATGGAGAAAACCCAATATGATGAATTTGACCCCTGTAAAACAACCCGAACTCGTGACTTATACTTGCACATATGTAACAAAGAGCGGTGCCGATTTCCATTAGCATCTCTAAGTACTCTCTAATGTACTCTATACTCTTCAACCAACCAACCATCAAGTATATAAGACATTATCACCTCTTGAAAATCCACAATTGAATGTGACACCGAGCACTACAACGTAACTCCTTAAAGTGATAGTTATTTTGTAGTGGTATGAGCCCAATTCCCCAAGGTAAAAAAAGAAAAGGTAAAAGACACACAACAATAATCTAGATCGCCTTTTGATAATAAGCTCGAACAAGGATCATGAAGAATCTTCATCCAACCATCCCGATACCTTCAGATACTAAGTACACTCGCCCGTGATATTTTACTTCAACCTCAAATAAATAATATGAATTAACGCCGTTGTCACATCTTTGGATAAAAAGCTCAAAATCTAGCCTCCTTTGACATTTTAAGTGATCTATGATAATGGTTTCATCCCAACCATGGTAAAGTGAGCATACCCCAGAAACCATGTAATAATCAAAGCGCCATGAAGACAACCCAAACACACATCCAATTCATGAAGTACACCCTTTTATCCCTTCTTTGAAGCACGAACCGAGCACCGACATCGATATGATCCTAATTACACTTCCTTTCCCGTGATGGTTCCATCATTACGAGATTTTACAATTCTATGGTTTAAACCGAGAAATAGTCTTTTCATGGATTTTACAAAACCAAGAATAAACCGTAAGATAGGTCCGAAATGCACTTTACAATTACTGGATGTTTCCCATCACGGGATTTTACAAGTCTATGATTTAAACCGAGAAATAGATTCTTTCGCTGGATTTTACAAAATCAAGACAAACCGTAAACAATTTCAGCTTGAATGTGTTATGACAACTTTGGTTTCGTGAATATTCGTTTAGGAACATGCAAGGGTTCATCAACGTTCATTATCCAACAACAACAATATCATCAACTGTCCAATAAACACTTTGGTAAACACATCATTCACGATTTCAGGCAATTGTTGTGACAACAAGGTGAAGTAAACCCGATATACCAAATTTGATCATGAAGTAGAATTCCCAAGATTTGTTACTTAAACTTGTACTAATCCTTGTGAACAAGAAAAGGTGTACCCAATGTACAAAACCTCTTGACATTCTCAACTGAGTGAGATACCGAAGTGATAGCTACGCTTGGGTTGAGAAAGAATCACAAACGCAACTAAATAGCCAAGTCTTTATCACACTCTATAAACGCCCAAACAAGTCATCTTCGCGGAAGAGTAGAAAGAAAGAAGACGAAAATAAGTAAGCGTCCAAAAACCTCCCTTCCAATCAAATAAGAGATACCGACAAACAACCCCTGAGTCAGCCTTTGTTAAATAGACAATTCAAGCCGTGACATAATATTTTCCGTGAAAATGTATCCCCAAAGTACAGTCTCTCATAACCCATTGAATCTCATCATCAAAACACATTAACTCATTACCAAATACCATAAACCAGAATCCAAATTCATTAGCATGTACCAATATCCAAGCCCCATCCATAAATATACCCAATATATATATGAGTGATCCAACTCATTTGTACATATAAACGATTTGTACTTGGCCCAAGAGTATCATTCAGCCCACATAAGTCAAAGTAAACTTGGCCCATTAAAATCAGATATCCGCCTCCAGTGGATAGAATATATAATACAATTGTCATGAACCAAACTTCACCATATTCTCAATGCATCATAATTACTACACCCAAAAAAACGAGACCATTGAATCCGCCTGTATAACATTTTCACAAAGAAAAGATTTAATCACCATCTCATCAACATATGGAAATTCTGTTGAAATCATACGTAACCTAATATTAATAACACTCATAGCTCTATGAAGAATAACCAAATAAGATGGTCAATATAGAGAATTATAACACCCATAACCAATATTTTATGGCCTAATGTATCCAATTAGTCCTCCAATCCGAAGCATGAGCCCACAACCTAACTATGACTTACACATGAATAACCGGTTATAAGTGAGTTGCCCTAATTTTTCTCATATTACACATAAGCTAACCCTAAACACACTCTCTTGAAACATCCGCCTACCACACTCTCTAAAAAACGGATCGAAAAAATCTCGCTTCACATCTCCATCTCATCATCAAACAATATCATAACAATACTCCTCTCAATCTCACAACCATCATCCAATCCTTATCAAAAGACAATCATATCCGAAAATACTCAAACCTCAATCACACCCTTACTAATAGATTTCGTTTGCTTCAATCTCCTCAAGATATCATAATCTTGACTACAAGATCCAAGGACTCTGCAGGTATTGATTGATTGTTTTAGTTGTTCTCGTCCATGAGTCATTGAATGAAATAATAATCTCATTTTAACAATATTGTAAAAATCGCTTTATACTAGTTCGATATTAATTATTAAGTAAGTTGCTCACACTTTATAGATCTGTGATGATGAGGTTCCATAAACAATCTTTAAAAAAAAGATGAATCGAACTTTCAGATTTTTCAGATTCATATATGCTTGTTATGGTTGAATGAGAGTTGAGGAGTGCTTGTAAGGATCTTGGGTTGAGTCTAGTTTAGGTTAAGGTTTGTTTGGAATTGATTGTGTCGGATTTGTTAAAACTTTGTGACTTTCGCACTTAACTTGGACCTATGATGGCTAGAGAACTCGAGGTCAAGTCTTGATGATATTGTGATATTATGGTTGTGGTCTTGTGTCGATTCTCCTTCTTTCTTTCTGTCTTAGTCGCTAGGTATATGTATGGTGCCAATGATGTTTTGTAACTGAGGTCAAAGTAGTTTTGAGGTCAAGTGGTCATGGTCAAATCTTCTTCACATCTTCAGCAAGTCGCAGCCATAGTATTATCAAGTTACGCTTTAATAATAACAAGTAATGGAGTCAAGTCGCTATAAGTCACTACTTTAATAAGTCGCTCTCGATAGTAAAACTTAAGATGTTTATCAACTCGCTAACTCATAAATATAAGTCGCTAGATCATTTAGGTCACACAACTTCGCTATGCTCAAAGCAAATTAAGTCGCTGGTCATTTTCCGCATTTCTAATGCTACTTAGCTTAATAAATAATTCGCTATTGACTTTCAAGAAAGTCAACGAGATAAACCAAGTCACAGAACCAAAGGAACCGGAAAAATATGAGACCAAGTCGCTAAAATGATATTCCGCGAAGTTTTCCACCATATTCAAAGAAACCTTAAACACGTGACAAAGATTGTTGCAAATGATAGATTTGACCTTTGAACCTTTAAAACATACTACCAATGTCCATGTAATATCGCTTTGACAAACAAACACCCATGTAATGACCAAAAGACTAGATATTACAATTTGACCAAATAACAGATACCATACATGTATAAACGCATCGCTACCCACATAACAAAATGGAAAAACATATTCACCACACAAATCAACAAGCAAGCACGATGAACATGTCAAAATCACGATATTTTAACATATCAAACGCGTTAAAAAGCTTATCAAAAACCGTTTCAAACTGCTATACTACATCAAGTCGCTACAAGCTTAAGAACCTTATAAACGCATTCATCAAAAACCGCGATAAAACCTGTGATAAAAACCACAAGATCACCATAAACAACACAATAACCTTGGCTCTTGATACCAATTGTAGGATCGTAATATTTATTGTGTTGATGATTCGGGTGGTCTTGG
This sequence comes from Chrysanthemum makinoi, assembly GCA_910596185.1. Classification (NCBI taxonomy): domain Eukaryota; kingdom Viridiplantae; phylum Streptophyta; class Magnoliopsida; order Asterales; family Asteraceae; genus Chrysanthemum; species Chrysanthemum makinoi. The sequence goes on from OU343219.1 coordinate 38,028,236, forward strand.
ATGATCAAAATACATGTTTGCCATAGTTAGAGAGTTAGTAGAGAGAGAGGGTGTTCTTGCTAGAGGTTTACACAAAAGGAATATTAGATTGAATGAGAAGCACCACCCCTTCCATGGATGGAAGGGGTATTTACCACAATACACCCACTCCTATCGGCCCGATCTGATGGGTAAAGACCCGGTCCTTCCTCCACGTTGCTTGCTCTAAACTAAACTATGCTACAAACTAACTAATAAAATGCTAAATAACGTAACTAACGACAAATCTACGAGCTAACTTATGCTAGATAATATTTGGGGTGACCGACTCTTCACTATGGAATTATCTAATTCCTAACAAAACCCGGAAAGTACTACAAACGCACAAAAGCAAAGGACAACCAAAAGGAACCAAGGCACAAACAACAGACAAACCTAAGGACAAACACAGAGCAAAGTAAAGCAACTCACCGGCAAAACTAGGGCAGAGCAAAAAGGGGAAACAAACAAAAACGCAGGAGGCAAGTGGAACAGAAAATAAAGGAGCAACACATAAACAAAGAAAACAACGACGGGCCTAAATCTACGGACCGGAAAGATTTAGGCAACAAAATCAAAAAGCATAGACAGGCAACAAAGAGACGCACAAATTTCAACTCCTAAAGAAGACCAAAAACTACAGAGCTCCTAGCCTAAAACAACAAGCCCTGACTACCACCGATCCTAATTCTATCTCCACGCCTTTCCTATTCGAGATTATGTCTCGGACAAGAGGAGATCTTCAAGTTGAGCTTTAATTCATCTTCTCACCCGAGTTTGGGTCACCCTTACTTCACACCTTCTTACATGGAGCTGCCGACTCTTTCTATCTAATCGCGTTTGGTGGCCTTCTCTGACATGCCCGAACCACCTCAACCTACCTTCTCTCATCTTCGAAATAATATTCTCGACCTCAAGGTTTGCTCAAAACTCCGTCGGATCATGTCCGGCAAGGTTTTGCCACAAGTCCATCTTAGCATTTCTCGCCTGCCACCTCAACCCGGCCAACACTGACCAGATAACATAGCCGTCTAATCGCCATCTTATAAAATTTTTCCTTAAGCTTAAAGGGGACGCTCCTCACAAAGTACTTGACGCCGCTTCCATCCCAACCAACTCACGATCCGATGAGACACGCCCTCGCCTATCCTCCCCGATTTGTGAATCATCGATCCCAGATATTTAAAGGACTCGGGTGGCAGGATCTCGGTCACCAATACGAATATCCTCTGATGGCTCCTGCCTCCGATCCTCCCAAAGTCGCATCTCAAGTATTCAGATTCTCTACTCACACGAGGCCGCTGTTTTCAAGAGCCTCCACCGCTCAAGTCTATGGTTTAATCCTTCCACCGATTCTCGCTACAACACAATATCACCAAGAAAAATCATGGTCCACGGATGCCCTCTCGGATCCCTAGAGATAACTCATCTAGGATCAAGGCGAAGAGATAAGGGCTAATATAGCATCCACGGTAGCCTCTACCTCCACGAAAAACTCAAACCCCTATCGATGGTCCAACATGGGTCCTAGCCCTCATACATATCCTAATAATTCTTATAAATCTCCTTAGAGTACCCTTATCAACCAGCGTTCTCCAAATCAACTCGCGTGGAACACTATCATACGCCTTTTCAAGGTCAAGGAACGCCATATGCAAGTCCTTCGTCTCTCTCATCAGATTCTCCATGAGACTTCTAAGAAGGTGAATAGCCTCAATCAGAGACCTTTCCGCATAAAACCAAATTGGTTCTCGGACACCCTCGCCTCCCTTCTCAACCTCTTCTCAATAACTCTCTCCCAAAGCTTCATGGTGTGGCTAAGAAGCTTGATGCCCCTATAATTCTACACACCCCACATCCCCTTTGTTCTTGTAAATGGGGATGACTTCACCGAAGTCTCCATTCTCCGCATCTTAGCACCGAAAAGATCTTGTTGAAGAGGCAGTCGCCAAGCTACCCCTCCCGCCCATACACCTCCAAGCTTCTCTTTGGGATTTGGTCCGGTCCCTGCTTATTACTTCCCATCTTTCAGAGAGCAACCTTCACTTCTGGTTGGTTAATCCTCGAATAGTAGCACTATAGTTGTTGGCTAGGGTTCTCTTCACCCCCGCTACCTTCAGAAGTTCCTCCGTTGAAAAGAGAGGCGAAATACTCTCCCCATCTTTTCCTAATAGCCTCTTCGTTTACAATGGTACGGCCCCCTTCATCTTTGATATATTTAACGTATCCTAAATCCCTCCTTCTTTTCTCTCGAGCTTTAGCAATCCTAAAGATATCGTTAGCCCCCTCTTTCGAGTCCAATTTCTTATACAAAACTTCGTACGCCTTGTCCTTCACACGACAAGTACATGCATGCTATAAGATATTTACGACAAACCAAGAAACAAAGAATAACAAAGCATAATTGTAACTTTCAAAACAGATTTCATATAATCGATGCATGGTTTTTATGTATCAATTCTATACTTTCATGAGAAGGGATTACACGTGTACATGCATTCTATCATTTCATGTGAAAGAGATTTAAACGTGTACATGTATTCTTTTGAGGTTATACACACCGACACAAATCAAATAAAACGGAAAGGAGATGAAATGGAATATATGATACGTTACCCCTTGTAGCTTACTTAGAGAAGAAACAAAATTAAGGACACCAAAACCCACGACAAAACCAACCCAAGGCAAGCTCACGTCCACAGCAGTTCTAACCAATACCCACGACACAACACCCTTTCAAAACTCCTTTAGGGAAAAACTCACTAAATAATAACCAACTTTGACAAGTGTTCCACTAAAGTCACTCAAGTTTTTTATTATATCCAAAAACCACTCAAGTTACATTTTTGTTTCAATATTGTGCAATTTTAGTTTTTATGCCATATCATCATCACACTAGTGATGACATGTCAACTTTTAGATTATGTGTACATATATGTAGCTGACATGGAATGCACATTCACTACTCCACTCACATGTATCTTCATCTTTTTTTCTTCTTCATCTCATGCATATGTTATGGCACCTACTGTCTTCTCTCTATGTTAGCCTCCAATATTATTTTTTCGAAAGTCAAATAAACATAAACCACGCCATACAAAGAATACAAGACATCTCGCAAAAACCTTTGGTCCAACAAGCTGAATTAGCACTCTACACTCAATTCCCCCATTACTAAACTACAAAAAGCTAAAGCAACTGTCACAAGTATCAACAACATGAATTAGTACTCTGCACTCAACTTCAACAAAACTCCATATATATGTAAGTTACTACATCAATCAAGTCCGAATCGAATCGATATATAACTATGGTATAACTATATGTTAGCAGCCTCCATATATATTAGTTACTATATTAATCAAGACCGTAGAGTCGATATATTCATGCGGCATAACTATTGCTTGCGTAACAAAGTTATAAGTTAATATAGTACAATACACCAATGATAATGGAAGTATAAAAAGAGTAAAACTAATAGATAAACTGAAATCCTTCATATGAATATTTGCACCAAAACAATAGCTTAAAAAGGTTCTGTAGCCAAAACATAAATCCTCTAACAAGTACGAAATTACGAATGTCTATTAAAATATGCTCCAAAAAGAACGAGTGCAATATGATAAAGCTAGACTTATTTAAACTTCATCAATCGTTTAGCTTTCTTGTCCAGCCATTTGATCACCAACATCTACTTCATCACTAGCAAAGTTTGGTAAACCATAGCCTGGCCAAGCAGGTATAGGTATTGTTGTGCTCTGTCATAACAAAAATATAATGTGAAATGGTGTTGAAAATTTATGCATTGACCACCAAATATAAATAGCACACTTACCCCGCTGACACTTGATGTTGCTCCCACGCTCATAGACGTTTGTACACATGCTGGTTCACTAACTTTTCTTGTTCTACCTTTCGGCCTCACCTCTTTTGGTTGTGTGTCTTTTGGCTGATTCTTGCAAGATTTAGAATTGTGCCCTTTTGTTTTACATTTTTTGCAAGTCATTTTTCGTCCAATCACAACTTTTGAATACTTACTCTCTTTCTCGGAAGGATCTCGTTTCCTATTTACATTTAGCCTACTAGGCATACGTCTTTCTTTTGGTGGTAGGGGTTTAATGTGATCTATTTTAGGCCAAAAAGAACTTCCTTTTAGTGGTTTAATGGGGTAATTATATGCTTTTGTGAACATATCTTTCTTGAGCCAATTACTTACATAAGTCTCTAGGTCCTTATTGAGGAAAGCCAATGCAGCGACCGCATGAACACAAGGTATGCCTGATAGCTGCCATGATCTGCAACTACAAGTACGTGCACTTATGTCCACTACATATGCATCGTACTCATTCACTACTTCAAACTGGTTACAATCACTTGGAATGACATTCCAGTGCCTACACAAGCAAACTAATACGTTAATAACAATGAGGAAAAATATGTAGTAAAGTATGATTTTGTTACCTTTGTTTCACTTTAATTTCTTCTAACGCTTTTTTGATTATAGGACATACATCATGTTCTAGTTTTTAGCTTTGATGCCATTCTAAAAATTCTTCACATCACGATGTTCGATTTCTTCTAGCATTGTGATGATAGGCTTCCTTCATGCTTTTCGAATTCTTGAATTAAAGCTTTCACTCATGCCATTTTCAAAAGCATCACATGCCCTATTAACCTCAAAAAAAGCTCTTGACCAACTCTTTGGATTTCTTTCTATAAGATGATTATAAGCTTGATTGCTGATCTCTTTTATCTGATTCATTTTCTCTTCAAAATGTTGCACGGTTGTTGAATTTGCAGCGGCCCAGAATAAGTTTTTGAAATGTAGCCCACGAAACTTTTTCTTAAAGTTAGCATATATGTGTCTTGTGCATTGTCTATGTTCACGATAAGGGAATACATCTTTAACTCCTTCCACAATTCCCTATTGATAAATGATGTGAGTAACTAACTAATAACTTAAAGAAGCTGGCTAACAATTTTGCATAACTTAAATAACAGATAACTACTTTAAGCATTAGGTGCATAGTTCACTACTTGGCTAAAGAGGTCCTTAATTAAATAACTTAGAAGATTACCAAATTTCGTTTCTAAAAGGAATCTACACATGGCTTAGAGAGCCAAGCAACATCATTAATTAATATACTTCAGTTCTATTGTTGAGTTTCAGGTTATGTATATCATCAATATATTGATAACACATCATAGCTAACTAAATACTGTAACAAACCCAACTAACTAACTAATAAGCATAACTAACCAATATCATATTTCTTTGTATATATTAGATCAGTGTATATGTAACATGAATATACCTTGTGTTGATCAGAAATTAATGTGGGTCCCGCTCCATCTATCATTCCAATGTCATTCCTTAATAATTCAAGAAACCATTTCCAATTTTCCTTATTCTCAATTGGAACAACAGCCCATGCTAGAGGGAAAATATGGTTATTGGCATCTCTTCCCATGGCCAAGAGTAGTTGACCCTCACATACACTTTTTAGGAAGCACCCATCGAGACCGATAACTCTCCTACACCCATTAATCCATCCATCTTTGATACCCTTAAAACATACATAATAACTATTAAAGTAAATACTTCCATCTGACATTGTATTTATACTCATCGTGACACTGCTACCTGGGTTTGTTTAAAGTATCTCCGCTCCATATTCGCAAAGTCTTGAATAATGATCTTTCAACCCACCTTCATACTCATGTAATGCCTTTTTCTTTGCTCTACTACATTGACCAGTACTCACTTTGCATTTATACTTCCTCATGATATCCGTTTGCATTGCTCTTATACTCATCTCGGGATTTTGAATTAACTCTTTGAAATAACGTTTTGCGATCCAAGCATATGTAACAAGGGACCCCAGAGAAAACTTTCTTGAACAAATATGCTTCTCATTTAGAGTTTTTATCTGAAATGAACCATCATCTGTAATTTTAGAGGCCCAAAGCCTAAACGGACATTTCCTTGCTTTCTTCCTTTTATTATTACCCGTTGTCTTCCTCACATCTTCGTACTCTTCATCAGTTTCTTCTTTCCCGCATCTTACCAAAAGTCTTCTGTAATCATTTACCGGATACTCCAATGGATAACCATTTGAAACGCCATAGTCAATCATACTTTCTTTTAGTTGTTTAACACTTTCAAATTTCATTCCTACCATTGGTTTCATCTTTTTCCAATTAATGGTGGGATCATAGCAAGGATACTCAACACCACGTTCTACAACTTTATCATTGTAGTCGCTGTCATCACCTTCTTCATTAGCACTCCAATTTTCATCAGAACTTACCTCTTCTTCCACATCATCACTAGATGAATCATCATAACAGAGAAGACTTAAAAATTGGTCATTGGATGTTTGGTTCAAAGTTATAATATCATCATTGTCATGTTCATCATCATTATCAACATCATCATGTTCATCATCTAATGACGCCGAAGTCGATGTCTCTTCGTCATCATTGCTTATCTGATAGCTATCATCTGAACTTTCATCGCCTACATTACTCGTACCAGCGGTATCGACATTCATGATTAGGTCGGTCAAATTATCCTCTCTTATAAAGTCTGTCAAGTCCTCATCATAATGGTCAATATACAAACCAATCCATCCACCATTTGAAATCCCATGATCTGATAATCTATAAATATCCAAATCACACTTTATACCTCTTAAACCATCATCTAAGCTTTTCCCAGGAACACAATAGTACAAACCCTTGCATTTAGACTTGGTTATTTTTTCAACGAATTCTATCAAGTCATTAAACTCCATCCTTTGAATATCAATATGACCTATATTCTTCACCACACCTAGTAAATAAGTTAAAGGGTTCTTTAGAAAAACCCCACCATAGTTCACGTCAACATCCACAACATTATAATTAGTAGATGATGGCATTCTGTTAAAAAAAAGGACAACAAATATAAGGTACATATCATCTGTACAATCACTTGTTTTAATTTCTTAAAAATACTTACTTTTGATGAAAATCACAATGATCTTGATCTTCAGGAAAATGCATTTGCCCTCACATTAACCCACTGTGTTTTTGAGTCCCATATAAACCCATGTCGTCTCAATTATTATATAACTGTACGTATATAATTTAGGGTTTAGTATTTATAGATAGTATATAATTTAATGGGCTTTTAAGTGACAATTAATATCAATTATATATTTGGTGCCAGGTATACATCCAAGTCATCTAATACATGTACACATCAGATAGTCTCATGGTGATATGGCATAAAAACTAAAATTGCACAATATTGAAACAAAAATGTGACTTGAGTGGTTTTTGGATATAAAAAAAAACATGAGTTACTTTAGTGGAACACTTGTGAAAGTTGGTTATTATTTAGTGAGTTTTTCCCACTTTTGTGTTTGATTCGAATGAAATGAGAGAAAATAACTAGCTGACTCTTTTGTTTTATTTCTAAGGTTTGCAAGTAAGTTTTGACTTGGTAAGAGATAGTTACAATGAGGAGATAAAAGGTATTCATTTGAATTAAATGGGAAGTTAATGGGATCATGTGGAGCGTCTAAAAGGGCCAAATTAAAGGGGATTATGATGACCAAATAAATGCTAATCAATTTACTATATTTACAAATGTATTAGTTTTTATTTCAAGTTAATGTATAGTATTGTACATGGTGTAATATT
>OU343219.1:38036042-38146236 GCA_910596185.1 Chrysanthemum makinoi
AAAGTGGATGTCAGTAGACCACCTAAAAGCCATGCAAAAATGGACCAAATTGAGACCCTATCTACTTGAAATGAACATTGTGCACTAGCTGCAAAGATCTGCAAAAAACATGATTTTGACATGGGTTTGACTATTGAAAACAGTGACTCAGTTTGACTTATCTGAGATTCAAATGCAAATTTAAGACTGAGATGGATGAATAATGATGAAATGAAACTATAACAAGCTGGTTTTACTGATTTTGAACCTATATGTAAAAGTTTTACTACTGATTTTTAACAGACATGAAATCAAGAGCAGTCTTTTGTGATTTTGACTAAAGCTCATGACAGAAACCAAAGGACAGATATGACAGCAAAATTCTATAACAAGCCTTAAGCAATGATCTAATCCATTATTTAAACCTCAAAACAGTTTTTAGCACTAAACCCAAACAGTCCTTCAAGGATCCAAATGCATTATAACTCTGAGAACTAAATGAACTTGGCTAACCCTGACTTAAAAACACTAAACAACATCTAACTTTACTAATTAACAGCTTTTAAACAGAATTTCACTAAAAACTTCTTTGACTTTTAAATATTGACTAATGTTGACTTTTGAAATAAATGGAATATGGTGAGCTTAAGCAGTAATAAGCTAACAGAAGCTTATAAAGGCTTCTGAGAGCTTAATTAAACAGTAACAATGAACTTTTGAGACAAAGATTACTAAAAATTGTAAATTGCCAAAGATTAAAGTAAACTCGAATTTGCATTAATAAGTGGTTATTACAAAACTGAAATCCAAAACTATAATGAATCTAGAGTAACTACACTAAGAAAGCCTTAAAATTGACAAGTAATAAAAGGTCAAAACTTCTCTAATGCGTGAGAAATTGGACAAATTTCAATGTGAGCCAAGAGGGTCTATAAATAGCAGATGTTGGAGCCTTGGGATCCTTTTCAGAAGAGCCTAGAAGGCTATCCACAGCCATTAATTCATTTCATGTCACCACAGCCAATCAACGAGCTCCATATCATCAAGTGAGGTGTCGTATCCAATGGAAGAGCTTGAAATAGCCACGTGGGCATCTTATCTGCTTTGTCAGCTGGGTCTAGAAGCTTGGGTAGATGCTAATTACTATGTTTAGTGTTTGGGCGTGGGTAATTGGTGGAAAAAGGGTGTTTGGTTGCGTTTGGGAGGTAGGAGGAGAAGGGCGCGTTTGGGATTATTAAATGTTATTTCAAAGGGTGGGTTGACCGGGTAAAAGAAGCGGGTAAGTGGGATATGGGTTGGATAGTTGGGTTGGGATATTTAATAACGTGGCGGGTCGGGTTGTAGGTTTGGACGGGTTGGGTTTTAGTGTTTAAGTTGGGCCGTATACTGGATTTAGGATAGATATTGGACTAGGACTAACATTGTGATCCAAGATATATTCAAAGGACCAAAGTTGCATTTTCGGATTTTCAAGGGACCAAACATGTAATTCTGCCATTCTCTTCAAAGGACTGAATTTGTCATTCTTCAATAGACCAGGGACTGAATTTGCAACTTTTGAAACTTGAGGGTGCTTTCTGTCAGTTGCTGAAAGTTTAGGGACTATTTTCTGACATTTCTTCAAACTTTGATCAAATCTTCACAAATCATCCTCAGAGATTAGAAATCTTCATAAATGCATAATTCTGACTTTCCGGCTCAGCTTAAAGCTCTCTTATCTCTCGTGCTGGATTTACGTCTGATTTGGTTCCTTTTGCGTGTTATTAATATCCGTACATGCACAAGCACAAACTCAAGAAAACCGCAAATATTAGCAATAAACGGCTCTTTCTTGGTTATTTTGGGTCAGATTTGATACAAAAGGTATGTGTTTTAGCACATACCAAAATACCCCAGACGAAAACTATGCCGTGTCCTCACGCAATGCAATCAACTCACGCTTCTAAAACCAAGGATTTCAATCTCTTTCTACTAAACCATTGATATGTCCACACCGTCAAGTTATCTCACACAAGCTAGCCACTTGTGAATGACTAACCGTAAGAAAACTTAAAAACGTTGACAAAAACCAATTAGAAAGAAGTAGTCAGGTTCCTCAAAAGAGATTAGAAAAAGACTAATTCTAAAACGCCCCGTTTACCTTTTAATTCTCATGTATAGATATTACGGTTAAGCACATTCGATTATGAATGACGGTTTGTTGAACTTTCATGTCAATCAATAACTCCAACATTTTTCGAACGACATGTTAGGATCACGGAGTAGAAAACACAACACAGCGTGAAGTGACCATACGGATAGAATACATCGTCCCTGATTTTTCACAAGTCCCAAACTAAGCGTAAAACCGAAATCATTGTTAAGAATGATTCTAGATGCTAACACTACCCATGGAAGTTACTTGTGTTATTACCTTTTGTTCCCATTTTCCTATTTCCTCTAGAATTTTTTTATTTTTGTGAGAAATGAATTCCTTCAAATTCTCGTTTCGATAACTTTTATTCCGATAAAGATACAAAGCTAAGTCGATAATTAGTTGTCCGCCTTCCCTCAAGAACCATTTTCGTAAAAATGAGGTCCACATCAAGGAATTTTTATTCACTAACTTTTGACTTTTTCAATTTTCATCATCATTTTTCATTTTTTTTTTTTTTTTTTTTTTTATATTGCACTTATACCTTTACTTATATGAGTTGTGAACCACGGAGCTTCAGGGGGTAATTCCAAGACTATAGGCTTCATGAATGAGGATCCGCGGGCTAGGCTAAGACCTCATCCAATCCCGCAAAGATCCAAGGGTCCGATCTCGACACCGCAGCTCACAATTTTACTTATTACTTTTCACATATCACTTATTACTCATTTATTTATTACGGATCCTTGATGTGTACCCAATTTTTAAAACAAAGATTCTCTTAAGAAGATAAAGAACTAACTATCGCCAAAAAACTCGACATCTCTAATTATTTAGACAGATATGGGGTGAAACAATTTTGTGGGAACAAAAGCCATAAGTACCTTCGATGGGCTCTAAAGAGAACCAATACTCCACGTTTGCATCTAAACTCATAAGTAACTCTATCATTTCTCGATCTCTGCAAAATTAAAATCCCAAATAATGAGATCCGCAGATGCTTAGCCGATAATTTTTAGATTACCTATGGTTAAGGGAACAAGCTGGGGCTCAACACGCCCGGTCAAGTCAGAATTCTATTCCTACTCTCACCAGCGAAAAGTCAATCAAGGTGTCAAAACATATATTAGCTTAGCAAATGTTTCGTCTAATGAGATCAGTTATGCATATTTAAAGTCACTCAGGGAAACTTGCAAAATCTTGGCCTTTTGAGCTAGAATTCGCATTTTATAGCTTCTTGTCTAAGAGACTAGCCAACTTTTCAATCAAAAGACTTAACAAAAGCTTACAAAAATTTTTAAATTTTGCTCATTTTTGCACAATTTTTCATTTTTTAAGGAAAAACGGGGTGCGAGAGAGAAACACACACAGAAATAAGCAAGTGGGTCAAATCAAATCGAAGATTACCCTACCCCTGACTAGAACGAAACATTGTCCTCAATGTTTAAAGCAAGGGTATCACGAAAATCTAAAAGCCGTTATTAAGTATGCTAGAAGATAAACGTTAGGTCGATAAGAAGTAGGGATATCGGATTTCCATCAGCGACGATCATGAAACTCGAGTGGAGAAAAGACAAACTTCGAGCACGAGAGTCTTCGTATCGGGAACATCCTAAAGACAACATCACAAACAACCAAACACGAGAATCGAGAGGCGGACCTTCACGTACTTATTAGAAAATAGAAATAGAAAGAAGATAGAGATAAGCATGGGGTGACTCCCACGGCGCTACTGTTTTTGATCACCGAGTCGCTAGCCTGACTCGTCCCCGAATTCATTAGTCCTTGGGGAAGAAAGTGGTAGAGATACCAGGGTCAAAATGGTGTCTTCATTCCGAAGGAATGAGACTGGGTGGTATGGGTGGGGAAGAAAATGTCGGGCATCAGCCACATAAGGATAACATGAAAGAATGATCCATCATCCGGTTTTAGCAGGTGGGAGAAGAATGACGGATCAAAGTGAGGAAACTCCAAAGAAGAGGAGCTTATGGTAAGGATAAGATGTGTAGGCTCACAAATGAAGGCATCCAAGAGAGGATCCTTAACTAGAATGATGGTTTTAGCATGAAGCTCATCTATGTCTAATATCCCGGGTTTAAAAATTTTGTCTTCACATGTCGCTTAAACGGGATAAAGGATGGTTGACTCATTAGAAGAAGGGGAGTCAAGAGAACCATCAAGAACAACTATATCCCCCTCGGGATCATGCATAGCACCCTCAATACCCGGTGGTATTGGGTCATCAATAGCATCCTCAATGATCGGGTCATTTGTCGGAGTATCGGAAATCTCGTTCAAAACTTTGCTCACATCAACATCAAAATAGAATCTCTCAAGAATCGGGGGATAAACATCATCAATAGTGGGATTGCCACTAATCTCTTCATCAAATCGGAAAGTCTCAAGCTCGGGATAGAAATCACTATCTTTACCGGGAGAAGGAGGCGAACTTGAATTATTGTTCAAGGCTTCAAACTTAGCAATGAGAAGATAAACATCAGACAATGTTTGACGTAATGCTTCATCCTCGATCTCAATATCATTAAGCTCAATCTCTTCTTCTTCTGGCTCGGGCTCAGAAGGTAAATCGTCGACAAAATCGATGTCTCCATAAGAATCATTATCGGAATCAGAGAACATCTCAACATGATCGTTTGAAATATCAAGAGAAGGCTCATCACAAATATCAACAACCCCAAACTCTCTTGGGATTGGGATAAGGATCTCAACACTAGTCTCTTCCGTTTCCGGAATAGTACTAAGATACTCATCCCCCATTATGAAAGAGTCAACGGGTGCAATAATGTCTGTAACAATAGAATCATCAACCTCTTCCATAAGAACGTCACTTCTCTCAACCGGCGTGAGTGAAGGGGAAGGGTCGGAAATGAAAGGCTCAGAAACGGGAGGGGTTTCAGCCGACAAACTTGCATAGTATTCTTTCATTTGGATGGAATCCTCATCATCATCGTCAATGCAAGTCTCGAACCATCGGGCACGTCTTTCAAGTGATTGCCTCAATTCATATTTCTTCAAGACACTTTTCAATCTGAGCTGCTCGTTTTTCTTCTTCGAGTAATTCTAATATAGATCTTTCGTTTGAGAGATGCTCGGATCTTCGGCAAGTAATTCACCATACGTTTTCTGATGAGGATCTTTATCCATAAATTCTTCGAGTATATTAATACATCTTTGGAAACTATCTTGAGGAATTTGCGGATGTTGTGGTTGAATCTCTTGGTATTGTGGAGGTGGGTCATAGGAATAGTCATAAGAAACTTGCTCGTAAACAATAGGGTTCTGCATCTGACAATCGGAATTAACGTGCGGACCTCCACAATACTCACAACAGTATGATTGTTGTGACGAATACAGGTAAGGTTCATAACCAAAGGTTGAGTTGTTAATTGAACTTGACATTGAAAACCTTGGTGAGGACCACCACAATACTCACAAGAGTATGAATCCGGCTCATGGTACAGAGGTTGGTTAGGGAAATTGGTTATCTCATAGTCAGGATTGTGGTGAAACTCGGTTCCTGATTTTCCATGCTAAAGCAAGACAATTCCCACCATATTCGGGTCCGCTGCACCATATTCACATGATCTGATAAATCGAAAGAATTATCCAGATAAGAGTTAGCCATTTCCACCGTTTCCGTGATAGGATCGGGTTTTTGAACGGGAGTCACTCGGCCTCAAAAACATGTTCCATCTCCCCTCCACCGGAGAGGGAGTAGGAATCGAGGGTTCATCAAGATTATTTTCAAAATTTTGACAAGCTTCAAGTTTTTCATGTTGTTAAGAAAAACACGACGTTCAAAGAAAATCGTCTCCGTAGGTGAAACACTATAGCGGTAAAAGAAAAGAATTATCGGGTGAGGGGATAAAAGAAGAATATTTTTAGGTTTTTAGACGACAAATTTTGAAAGGAAAATCTTTTTGGGTTTTTATATTTTAGAAAACACAATATTTTTTAACCTCACGTCAAAAAACCGGTGCTCGGTTAGCTTTCAAAAGTACGCCGCAGTGGAGCGGGAACGAAGAGTGGATCGTTCTTCAGTCTGCAATTTAATGTCAAGACTTTTCTTATACCCCGTGTATAGGTTGTACCTTCAAGGTGATCCGACGTAAACAATTGCGTTTCAGTTTCTTTTGTTGGTTTTTTTTAATTTTTATGGTTTTGTAAACACTCTAGGAAGAATGTTTTTGGTGTTTTTAGCTGTTTTGGGTTTTCAAAAGATATATTTACAAAAAACGAGTAACTTCACTCGGGGAGGATCTTCAAATGCACACGATTCGATACTGAATACGAAACTCGCTACAAGCCCTCCCGGCAGCGGGCCCAAAAATGATACTGTTGCCAAAACCGTCAAGTTTACTCACACAAGCTAGCCACTTGTGAATGACTAACCGCAAGAAACTTAAAACAGGTTCAGGACAAACCAATAATAATAGAGAAGTAGTAGTGGTATACCGGGTAACTCAACGTGTTTAGGTTTGAGCAGAGATCGTTCTGAACGAGGGTTGAATGGAATTTCCAACTCACGTCTAGATTATCGGGATTGAATAAGAGGAGGGCATAAAATGATATTATCTAAACTACGGGATAAGGAAAGTAAATGGAAATATATTCTACGGGAAAACCTAAGAACTAAGGCAAACTACGCAAATCTACACTAAAACGCAAATACGAAATTTAAACAAAACGCGAATAAAAAGCAAGTACGTCAAATCTAAATCCTAAAAATAATCCAAAATTACTTTTACTCTAAAAATGATATTAGAAAACTATTTATGAATTAAAACTAATTTTTAGGAATTTTCTTGATTTTATAATAATTAAAAACTAATTATTAACTTTAAAAATAAAACTAATTATCTAAAAATTATGAAAAAGAGAGAGAAAATTATGGAATTACTTTTCAAAAATCTAAAATAACATAAAAGACTTTTCAAAACTATTTTTTTATTTTTCAGATTAATTTCCTATTTTCTACTAATTTTAAACTATTTTAATCTAATTTAAATTGTGAAAAATACCAAATAAAAGGAGAAAAATAGGGAAAAATATTTTTTATGCTTTTTAAATTTATCTTAATCTATTAAAATTGAAAAATTAATTTTTGGAACTTTTTCTTAATTAATTGCAATTAAAGCTATTTAAAAGGGATTAAAAACTATTTTAAATTAAGAAAAATAGTAAACAGTAGCTAAAAATTATGAAAAATTCAGGGAAATTCTAAATTATTATTCTAAAGCTATTAAAATAGAAAACAAGGGCTTATGTGGGAAATTGAAGGCTGGAGTGTAATGATGTGAGAAAAGCACTAGAAAATAAGCTAATAAGCAGTTACAATGCCCCAACTGATTATTAAGCTAAATAATAGTAAAAACTCTAAGGAAACTGTATGCAACTACTCCTAACACCTAAAAGCATTTAACCAAGGTTAGCTAACGTCACTTAAGCTAATAAGCTAACTGACCCCTACTTTCTAGCTGTTGCAACTGCTTATCCAATAAGCTAAAGAGAAAACTAAAAAGTGGATGTCAGTAGACCACCTAGCCAACTGCAAATGGACTAAATTTGAGACCCTATCTACTTGAAATGAACATTGTGCACTAGCTTGCAGATCTGCAAAAAAACATGATTTTGACAGTGGGTTTGACTATTGGAAAACAGTGACTCAGTTTGACTTATCTGAGGATTCAAATGAAAAATTTAAACTGAGATGGATGAATAATGATGAAATGAAACTATAACAAGCTGGTTTTACTGATTTTGAACCTATATGTAAAAGTTCATTTGGTCCATTTGCATATAGGTTCAAAATCAGTAAAACCTTCCCCGAAACATAATAATACAACACAAACCTTTTCACCCATTGAACCCTTTCAACCCCCATGAACCCCCCCCCCCTTTCCTATGACCCCTTCCCTTTCCCTCTTCTCACAAAACCAGAACACAGATAAAAAAAACCAAAACCCAACCTTTTATCCGCCATTCTCTCCCCCTCTCCCTATCACTTGCTCAACTCCCCATCCCACTATCCCCTTCCCCAAGGCAAAGTCACGAGATGCCCCTTGCCACCATGGCAATCCAAGTCAAAAAGCCCCATGGATGGCTAGGATGAATTCCAAATTGGTACCTAATTAATAGATGGTGAGGATTGGCTCAAAAGAAGCACAACAAAGCAAGAATGAGGAGAGAAGACAAAAGCTTTATCTTTGTATAAATAGGCTTTTAGGATTTATGTAAAAAAATTGTCTAGAATTGTATTGTTCTAGTCCCATTTTAATATTTCTGTCATTTACAATTCCTGTAAGTTTAATTTTCAATGCAAGTTACTTTTAATTTTTTTTTAATTCCAGTACACTTTAAATTTATGCATTTTTCATGTTTATGTCCTTAAATTCCATTGCTTGTGTTTTAAAATTGCTTGTTAACATTGTTTAAACTAATTTGAGTTGTGAAATCAAGGCAAAACAGTTTTAACAAAGGGTTTTACATTTTAAAGCTATTTTATGCCCCTAAGTGGGGTGTTTGGGACAGTTTGGTTGTGGGTCAAAGAACACACTTTTGACCCACTTTGGGTCTTGCACTTGTCAAGTTAGAAGTAGATTCAAAATTGCTCATTGATTTTTTTTGCAAAACTAGTTTTGAAGATAGAACCTAATCTATTTTGTTTTGTTGATCCAACAGCCCTAGTCATCCCCTTTTTAGCTTCATTTAAAGTAGATTAGACTTAGAAGTAGGACTAGATTTTGTGTCTATTGTTAGTTTGTAGGATGGCATTAATTTGTTTGAGCTTAATTTGGTCCTGTAGAGCTTATTAGGAATTTAATTTTGGCCATGAAAACTCCATTTACCCTGTTTGTAATAGCAGCGTTGCAGTTTCTGACCGACAGTAAACAGCCCAATGCAGCAGCCTCTTTTTCCATTTTTTTTAGCTTTTTAATGTTTTGTTATTACTTAATTTAGGTCCCCCCCTTAGTGCTCTTTAGGATTAGTAGATTAGGTGCTTAGTTTTTAGTGTTTTTATTAGCTTTTTGGAAGGCTTTTGTTGCCTTTTCTTCCCTGTCCCAAACAGCCCCATTTGGGAATGATTTGGTCCTGCGCAGCAGCCTTTAGAGGCTTTTGTTGGGCTATTTGTCTTGATTTAGTGCTTAGTATTAGTTCTTTAGGTAGTCTAGATTGAGAGTTTTAGGTGCTAGCTTAATTCGAGTTCTTCCCTTAGCAGCCCCTTAGAAATACCAAACCGTCCCTTTGTTTTCACTGCTGCTGTTGTGAGGCTGCTCTTAACGAGCTTATTTTGTCTTGTCAAAAGGTTCATTTTCAAGTTTATGAAAAAGGATCCAAAAGAAAAATTGAAAAGAAAAATGTTTTACAAAAAAAAAGTGCCATCAATCAGGATCGAACCTGGGTCTAGGCAATCACCAAGCACACCTTTCCTATCTGTGCTACCTCATTGTTGTTTGCTAGTTTAGTGCTTTCATTTCTTTTAAAGTCATTTTAAATGTTAAGCTTATTTTGAACAGTTTGCTCAATTTTAGCTTATTTAGATTAGGTAATATTCCCCTTTTATTTTTCCTAGGTAGTTTTTTATTTTCTGTAATTTTCTCATATTTTTATAAATTAGTTTAGTTTTTTTTTCTAAATTAATTAGTATAAATTAGTTTTTAATTCGTAGAAAAATAAAAAAAAGTAAAAAAATACCCGTCTTTTTCCAAAATTATTTTTAGTCGTTTAGAATGTAGGAAAATTATTTTTGCACTCGTAGGACTTAAATTGCATATTTTTTCACTTTCAAGGCTAGTGCGTTCCCCGTTTTTTCCATTTTAGCACCCTAGGATGTAGTTTAGCTTTCGTTTTATTGTCATTAGGCTTAGTAGTAGTATAATTAGTGTTTATTTAGTTTTACGTGCTTTATTTTCATTCCCGTTATTTAATTGTAGATTATCGTAATCAAAACCAAATTTCGTGTAACCCATTCAAGTCCATAATCACGTAATTCAACGACACCGTAAATTTCACACCTCGTTGGGACAAGACCCGGGAAATCACTTGCCCGATATCAATTTTATCACATTTGTGAGATTTGGCACGTTAACCCTTTTCCTAAAAGGTTGATTTGTCGAATTTCACGATTAATTTGATATTTTGATATTTGTGTTTATTTTAACGAATCAATAAGCGCGACTTGGAGTTTTGTGTTGGTGATCGTGTTTTTCTGAAAGTTTCACCGTTCTGTGGGGTTAAGCGTTTTGGAATCAAGGGCAAGCTCAGTCCTCGATTCATCGGACCTTTTGAGATTCTAGATCTAGTTGGGGAGGTTTCCTACCGTTTAGCTCTACCTCCTCAGTTATCTCATGTTCATGATGTGTTCCATGTATCTCTGCTGCGGGGATACAACTATCATCCGTTGCACGTGGTATCCTATCCTGTGAATCAGATTCAACCGGATATGTCTTTGCCTGAAAGCCCGAAGCTATCTTAGATCGACGAGAACGAGTCATGAGAAACAAAGTCATTCCGTTCATAAAGATTCTTTGGAAGAATCACCCAGAGCGTGAAGCTACCTGGGAGACCGGGAATCTATGCGAGCTAGTTATGCGCATTTCTTTTCATAGTCTGGTATGTCTCCGTTTGCTTTCTTCGTGTTCATTTCAATTTTCGAGGACGAAAATTTTCTGTTAGAGGGGAAGAGTTGTGAAAACCTAAAATCGCAAACGTGTTTAATGACTGATACTGTTGCCAAAACACGTCAAGTTTACTCACAAAAGCTAGCCACTTGTGAATGACAAACCATAAGAAACTTAAAACAGTTCAGACAAACCAATAATAATAGAAGAAGTAGTAGTGGTTTACGGGTAACTCAAACGTGTTAGGTTTGAGCACCGAGATCGTTCCGAACGAGGGTTGAATGGAATTTCCAACTCACGTCTAGATTATCGGGATTGAATAAGAGGAGGGCATAAAATGATATTATCTAAACTACGGGATAAGGAAAGTAAATGGAAATCTATTCTACGGGAAAACCTAGGAACTAAGGCAAACTACGCAAATGTACACTAAAACGCAAATACGAAATTTAAACGAAACGCGAATAAAAAGCAAGTACGTCTAATCTAAATCCTAAAAATAATCCAAAATTAATTTTACTCTAAAAATGATATTAGAAAACTATTTATGAATTAAAACTAATTTTTAGGAATTTTCTTGATTTTATAATAATTAAAAACTAATTATTAACTTTAAAAATAAAACTAATTATCTAAAAACTATGAAAAAGAGAGAGAAAATTATGGAATTACTTTTCAAAAATCTAAAATAACATAAAAGACTTTTCAAAACTATTTTTTTATTTTTCAGATTAATTTCCTATTTTCTACTAATTTTAAACTATTTTAATCTAATTTAAATTGTGAAAAATACCAAATAAAAGGAGAAAAATAGGGAAAAATATTTTTTATGCTTTTTATATTTATCTTAATCTATTAAAATTGAAAAATTAATTTTTGGAACTTTTTCTTAATTAATTGCAATTAAAGCTATTTAAAAGGGATTAAAAACTATTTTAAATTAAGAAAAATAGTAAACAGTAGCTAAAAATTATGAAAAATTCAGGGAAATTCTAAAATGATATTCTAAAGCTATGAAAAATAGAAAAACAGGGCTTATGTGGGGAAATATGAAGGCTGTAGTGTAACTGATGTGAGAATAAGCACTAGAAAATAAGCTAATAAGCACTACAATGCACCAACTGATTATATAAGCTAATATAGTAAAACTACTCTAAGGCAACTGTATGCAACTACTCCTAACACCTAAAAAGCATTTAACCAAGGATTAAGCTAACTGTCACTTAAGCTAATAAGCTAACTGACCCCTACTTTCTAGCTGTTGCAACTGCTTATTTAATAAGCTAGAGAGAAAACTAAAAGTGGATGTCAGTAGACCACCTAGCCAACTGCAAATGGACCAAATTTGAGACCCTATCTACTTGAAATGAACATTGTGCACTAGCTGCAAGATCTGCAAAAACATGATTTTGACATGGGTTTGACTATTGAAAACAGTGACTCAGTTTGACTTATCTGAGATTCAAATGCAAATTTAAGACTGAGATGGATGAATAATGATGAAATGAAACTATAACAAGCTGGTTTTACTGATTTTGAACCTATATGTAAAAGTTTTACTACTGATTTTTAACAGACATGAAATCAAGAGCAGTCTTTTGTGATTTTGACTTAAAGCTCAAATGACAGCAAACCAAGGACAGATATGACAGCAAATATCTATAACAAGCCTTAAGCAACTGATCTAATCCATTATTTAAACCTCAAAAACAGTTTTTAGCACTAAACCAAACAGTCCTTCAAGGATCCAAAATGCATTATAACTCTGAGAACTAAATGGAACTTGGCTAACCTGACTTTAAAAACAACTAAACAACATCTAACTTTACTAATTAACAGCTTTTAAACAGAATTTCACTAAAAACTTCTTTGACTTTTAAATATTGACTAATGTTGACTTTTTGAAATTAAATGGAAATATGGTGAGCTTAAGCAGTAATAAGCTAACAGAACCTTATAAAGGCTTCTGAGAGCTTAATTAAACAGTAACAATGAACTTTTGAGACAAAGATTACTAAAAATTGTAAATTGCCAAAGATTAAAGTAAACTCGAATTTGCATTAATAAGTGGTGATTACAAAACTGAAATCCAAAACTATAATGAATCTAGAGTAACTACACTAAGAAAGCCTTAAAATTGACAAGTAATAAAAGGTCAAAACTTCTCTAATGCGTGAGAAATTGGACAAATTTCAATGTGAGCCAAGAGGTCTATAAATAGCAGATGTTGGAGCCTTGGGATCCTTTTCAGAAGAGCCTAGAAGGCTATCCACAGCCACTAATTCATTTCATGTCACCACAGCCAATCAACGAGCTCCATATCATCAAGTGAGGTGTCGTATCCAATGGAAGAGCTTGAAATAGCCACGTGGGCATCTTATCTGCTTTGTCAGCTGGGTCTAGAAGCTTGGGTAGATGCTAAGTACTATGTTTAGTGTTTGGGCGTGGGTAATTGGTGGAAAAAGGGTGTTTGGTTGCGTTTGGGAGGTAGGAGGAGAAGGGCGCGTTTGGGATTATTAAATGTTATTTCAAAGGGTGGGTTGACCGGGTAAAAGAAGCGGGTAAGTGGGATATGGGTTGGATAGTTGGGTTGGGATATATTAATAACGTGGCCGGGTTGTAGGGTTTGGACCAGGTTGGGTAGTGTTTTAAGTTTGGGCCGTATACTGGATTTAGGATAGATATTGGACTAGGACTAACATTGTGATCCAAGATATATTCAAAGGACCAAAGTTGCATTTTCGGATTTTCAAGGGACCAAACATGTAATTCTGCCATTCTCTTCAAAGGACTGAATTTGTCATTCTTCAATAGACCAGGGACTGAATTTGCAACTTTTGAAACTTGAGGGTGCTTTCTGTCAGTTGCTGAAAGTTCAGGGACTATTTCTGACATTTCTTCAAACTTTGATCAAATCTTTACAAATCATCCTCAGAGATTAGAAATCTTCATAAATGCATAATTCTGACCTTCCGGCTCCGCTTAAGCTCTCTTAATCTCTCGTGCTCGGATTTACGTCTGATTTGGTTCCTTTTTGCGTGTTATTACATATCCGTACCTGCACAAGCACAAACTCAAGAAAACAGCAAATATTAGCAATAAACGGCTCTTTCTTGGTTATTTTGGGTCAGATTTGATAACAAAAAGGTATGTGTTTTAGCACATACCAAAATACCCCAAACGAAACTATTGCCGTGTCCTCACGCAATGCAATCAACTCACGCTTCTAAAACCAAGGATTTCAATCTCTTTCTACTAAACCATTGATATGTCCAAACCGTCAAGTTATCTCACACAAGCTAGCCACTTGTGAATGACTAACCGTAAGAAACTTAAAACAGTTCAGACAAACCAATTAGAGAAGAAGTAGGCAAGGTTCCTCAAAAGAGATTAAGAAAGCCTTAATTCTAAAAACGCCCCGTTTACCTTTTAATTCTCATGTATAGATATTACGGTTAAGCACATTCCGATTATGAATGACGGTTTGTTGAACTTTCATGTCAATCAATAACTCCAACATTTTTCGAACGACATGTTAGGATCACGGAGTAGAAAACACAACACAGCGTGAAGTGACCATACGGATAGAATACATCGTCCCTGATTTTTCACAAGTCCCAAACTAAGCGTAAAACCGAAATCATTGTTAAGAATGATTCTAGATGCTAACACTACCCATGGAAGTTACTTGTGTTATTACCTTTTGTTCCCATTTTCCTATTTCCTCTAGAATTTTTTTATTTTTGTGAGAAATGAATTCCTTCAAATTCTCGTTTCTTTTTTTAACTTTTATTCCGATAAAGATACAAAGCTAAGTCGATAATTAGTTGTCCGCCTTCCCTCAAGAACCATTTTCGTAAAAATGAGGTCCACATCAAGGAATTTTTATTCACTAACTTTTGACTTTTTCAATTTTCATCATCATTTTTCATTTTTTTTTTTTTTTTTTTTTATATTGCACTTATACCTTTACTTATATGAGTTGTGAACCACGGAGCTTCAGGGGGTAATTCCAAGACTATAGGCTTCATGAAATGAGGATCCCGGCTGGCTAGGCTAAGACCTCATCCAATCTCGGCTAAAGATCCAAGGGTCCGATCTCGACACCGCAGCTCACAATTTTACTTATTACTTTTCACATATCACTTATTACTCATTTATTTATTACGGATCCTTGATGTGTACCCCATTTTTAAAACAAGATTCTCTTAGAAGATAAAGAACTAACTATCGCCAAAACTCGACATCTCTAATTATTTAGACAGATATGGGGTGAAACAATTTGTGGGAACAAAAAGCCATAAGTACCTTCGATGGGCTCTAAAGAGAACCAACTACTCCACGTTTAGCATCTAAACTCATAAGTAACTCTATCATTTCTCGATCTTTGCAAATTTAAAATCCCAAATAATGAGATCCGCAGATGCTTAGCCGATAATTAAATTACCTATGGTTAAGGAACAAGCCAGGCTCAACACCCGGTCAAGTCAGAATTCTATTCCTACTCTCACCAGCGGAAAGTCAATCAAGGTGTCAAAACATATATTAACTTAGCAAATGTTTCGTCTAATGAGATCAAGTTATGCATATTTAAAGTCACTCAGGGAAACTTGCAAAATCTTGGCCTTTTGAGCTAGAATTCGCATTTTATAGCTTCTTGTCTAAGAGACTAGCCAACTTTTCAATCAAAAAGACTTAACAAAAGCTTACAAAAATTTTTAAATTTTGCTCATTTTTGCACAATTTTTCATTTTCTAAGGAAAAACGGGGTTGCGAGAGAAACACAACAGAAATGAGCAAGTGCGGTCAAAATCAAATCGAATAATTACCCTACCCCAGACTAGAACGAAACATTGTCCTCCATGTTTAAAGCAAGGGTATCACGAAAATCTAAAAGCCGTTTATTAAGTATGCTAGAAGATAAACGTTAGTCGATAAGATTTTAGATATCGGATTTCCATCAGCATCGATCATGAAACTCGAGTGGAGAAAAGACAAACTTCGAGCACGAGAGTCTTCATATCGGGAACATCCTAAAGACAACATCACAAACAACCAAACACGAGAAATCGAAGAGGCAGACCCATTCACGTCACTTATTAGAAAATAGAAAGAAGATAGAGATAAGCATGGGGTGACTTCCCGAAGCGCTACTGTTTTTGATCACCGAGTCGCTAGCCTGACTCGTCCCCGAATTCATTTGTCCTTGGGGAAGAAAGTGGTAGAGATACCAGGGTCAAAAATGGTGTCTTCATTCCCGAAGGAATGAGACTGGGTGGGATGGGTGGGGAAGAAAATGTCGGGCATCAGCACATAAGGGATAACATGAAAGAATGATCCATCATCCGGTGGTTTAGCAGGTGGACGAAGGAATGACGGATCAAAGTGAGGAAACTCCAAAGAAGACGGGAGCTTATGGTAAGGGATAAGATGTGTAGGCTCACAAATGAAGGCATCCAAGAGAGGATCCTTAACTAGAATGATGGTTTTAGCATGAAGCTCATCTATGTCTAATATCCCGGGTTTAAAAATTTTGTCTTCACATGTCGGCTTAACGGGATAAAGGATGGTTGACTCATTAGAAGAAGGGGAGTCAAGAGAACCATCAAGAACAACTATATCCCCCTCGGGATCATGCATAGCACCCTCAATACCCGGTGGTATTGGGTCATCAATAGCATCCTCAATGATCGGGTCATTTGTCGGAGTATCGGAAATCTCGTTCAAAACTTTGCTCACATCAACATCAAAATAGAATCTCTCAAGAATCGGGGGATAAACATCATCAATAGTGGGATTGCCACTAATCTCTTCATCAAATCGGAAAGTCTCAAGCTCGGGAGAGAAATCACTATCTTTAACGGAGATAGGAGGCGAACTTGAATTATTGTTCAAGGCTTCAAACTTAGCAATGAGAAGATAAACATCAGACAATGTTTGACGTAATGCTTCATCCTCGATCTCAATATCATTAAGCTCAATCTCTTCTTCTTCTGGCTAGGCTCAGAAGTAAAATCGTCGACAAAATCGATGTCTCCATAAGAATCTTATCGGAATCAGAGAGAACATCTCAACATGATCGTTGAAATATCACGAGAAGGCTCATCACAAATATCAACAACTACCCCAGACTCTCTTGGGATTGGGATAAGGATCTCAACACTAGTCTCTTCCGTTTCCGGAATAGTACTAAGATACTCATCCCCCATTATGAAAGAGTCAACGGGTGCAATAATGTCTGTAACAATAGAATCATCAACCTCTTCCATAAGAACGTCACTTCTCTCAACCGGCGTGAGTGAAGGGGAAGGGTCGGAAATGAAAGGCTCAGAAACGGGAGGGGTTTCAGCCGACAAACTTGCATAGTATTCTTTCATTTGGATGGAATCCTCATCATCATCGTCAATGCAAGTCTCGAGCCATCGGGCACGTCTTTCAAGTGCTTGCTCCTCAATTCATATTTCTTCAAGACACTTTTCAATCTGAGCTGCTCGTTTTTCTTCTTCGAGTAATTCTAACATAGATCTTTCGTTGCGAGATGCTCGATCTTCGGCAAGTAATTCACCATACGTTTTCTGATGAGGATCTTTATCCATAAATTCTTCGAGTATATTAATACATCTTTGGAAACTATCTTGAGGAATTTGCGGATGTTGTGGTTGAATCTCTTGGTATTGTGGAGGTGGGTCATAGGAATAGTCATAAGAAACTTGCTCGTAAACAATAGGGTTCTGCATCTGACAATCGGAATTAACGTGCGGACCTCCACAATACTCACAACAGTATGATTGTTGTGACGAATACAGGTAAGGTTCATAACCAAAGTTTGAGTTGTTAATTTGAACTTGACATTGAAAACCTTGGTGAGGACCACCACAATACTCACAAGAGTATGAATCCGGCTCATGGTACAGAGGTTGGTTAGGGAAATTGGTTATCTCATAGTCAGGATTGTGGTGAAACTCGGTTCCTGATTTTCCATTGCTACAAGCAAGACAATTCCCACCATATTCGGGTCCGCTGCACCATATACACATGAGCTGATAAATCGAAGAATTATCCAGATAAGAGTTAGCCATTTCCACCGTTTCCGTGATAGGATCGGGTTTTTGAACGGGAGTCACCTCGGGCTCAGAAACATGTTCCATCTCCCTCACCGGAGAGGGAGTAGGAATCGAGGGTTCATCAAGATTATATTTCAAAATTTTTGACAAGGCTTCAAGTTTTTCAATGTTGTTAAGAAAAACACGACGTTCAAAGAAATCGTCTCCGTGTGAATTAAACATATAGAGGGTAAAAGAAAAGAATTATCGGGTTGAGAGGATAAAAGAAGAATATTTTTAGGTTTTTAAGACAAATTTTGAAAAGGAAAATCTTTTTGGGTTTTTATATTTAAGAAAACACAATATTTTTGTAACCGTCACGTCAACCGGTGCTCGGTAGCTCTCAAAAGTACGCGCAGTGGAGCGGGAACGAAGAGTGGATCGTTCTTCAGTCTGCAATTTAATGTCAAGACTTTCCTTATACCCCGTGTATAGGTGGTACCTTCAAGGTTCCGATCCGACGTAACATTGGACGTTTCAGTTTCTTTTGTTGGTTTTTTTTTACTTTTTATGGTTTTGTAAACACTCTAGAAAGAATGTTTTGGTGTTTTTAAATGTTTTTGGGTTTTTCAAAAGATATATTTAAAAAACGCCGGTCCTTCACTCGGGAGGATCTTCAAATGCACCGATTCGATCGGAATCCGAAACCTCGCTACAAGCCTCCCCCGGGCCCGGGCGCCAAAAATTGATCCTTGTTGCCCAAACACGTCCAGTTTACTCACACAAGCTAGCCACTTGTGAATGACTAACCGTAAGAAACTTAAAAACGTTCAGCAAACCAATAATAATAGAAGCCGTAGTGGTTCTACGGGTAACTCAAACGTGTTAGGTTTGAGCACCGAGATCGTTCCGAACGAGGGTTGAATGGAATTTCCATCTCACGTCTCGATTATGGATTGAATAAGGAGGGCATAAAATGATATTATCTAAACTACGGGATAAGGAAAGTAAATGGAAATTATTCTACGGGAAACCTAAGAACTAAGGCAACTACGCCAAATCTCATCTAAAACGCTAAATACGAAATTTAAACGAACGCGAATAAAAAGCAAGTACGTTCTTAAATCCTAAAAAATAATCCCCAATTACTTTTACTCTAAAATGATATTAGAAAACGATTTATGAATTAAAACTATTTTTAGAATTTTTCTTGATTTTATAATAATTAAAAACTAATTATTAACTTTAAAAGTAAAACTAATTATCTAAAAATTATGAAAAGAGAGAGAAATTATGGAATTACTTTCCAAAATCTAAATAACATAAAAAGACTTTTCAAAACTATTTTTTTATTTTTCAGATTAATTTCCTATTTCTACTAATTAATTTTAAACTAATTTAATTAATTTAAATTGTGAAAAAATACCAAATAAAAGGGGAAAAATAGGGAAAAATATTTTTTATGCTTTTTAAATTATTCTTAATCTATTAAAATTGAAACATTAATTTTTGAACTTTTTCTTAATTAATTGCAATAAAAGCTATTTAAAAGGATTAAAAACTATTTTAAATTAAGAAAAATAGTAAACAGTAGCTAAAAATTATGAAAAATTCAGGGAAATTCTAAAATGATATTCTAAAGCTATGAAAAATAGAAAAACAAGGGCTTATGTGGGAAATATGAAGGCTGTAGTGTAACTGATGTGAGAATAAGCACTAGAAAATAAGCTAATAAGCACTACAATGCACCAACTGATTATATAAGCTAAATAATAGTAAAACTACTCTAAGGCAACTGTATGCAACTACTCCTAACACCTAAAAAGCATTTAACCAAGGATTAAGCTAACTGTCACTTAAGCTAATAAGCTAACTGACCCCTACTTTCTAGCTGTTGCAACTGCTTATTTAATAAGCTAGAGAGAAAACTAAAAGTGGATGTCAGTAGACCACCTAGCCAACTGCAAATGGACTAAATTTGAGACCCTATCTACTTGAAATGAACATTGTGCACTAGCTGCAAGATCTGCAAAAACATGATTTTGACATGGGTTTGACTATTGAAAACAGTGACTCAGTTTGACTTATCTGAGATTCAAATGCAAATTTAAGACTGAGATGGATGAATAATGATGAAATGAAACTATAACAAGCTGGTTTTACTGATTTTGAACCTATATGCAATGTTTTACTACTGATTTTTAACAGACATGAAATCAAAGGCAGTCATTTGTGATTTTGACTTAAAACTCAAATGACAGCAAACCAAGGACAGATATGACAGCAAATATCTATAACAAGCCTTAAGCAACTGATCTAATCCATTATTTAAACCTCAAAAACAGTTTTTAGCACTAAACCAAACAGTCTTCAGGATCCAAAATGAATTATAACTCTGAGAACTAAATGGAACTTGGCTAACCTGACTTTAAAAACAACTAAACAACATCTAACTTTACTAAGTAACAGATTTTAAACAGAATTTCACTAAAAACTTCTTTGACTTTTAAATATTGACTAATGTTGACTTTTTGAAATTAAATGGAAATATGGTGAGCTTAAGCAGTAATAAGCTAACAGAAGCTTATAAAGGCTTCTGAGAGCTTAATAACTAGTAAATGAACTTTTGAGACAA
The DNA here is from genome assembly GCA_910596185.1 of Chrysanthemum makinoi. Classification (NCBI taxonomy): domain Eukaryota; kingdom Viridiplantae; phylum Streptophyta; class Magnoliopsida; order Asterales; family Asteraceae; genus Chrysanthemum; species Chrysanthemum makinoi. Next base: position 38,056,476 of record OU343219.1, read on the forward strand.
AGATTACTAAAAATTGTAAATTGCCAAAGATTAAAGTAAACTCGAATTTGCATTAATAAGTGGTGATTACAAAACTGAAATCCAAAACTATAATGAATCTAGAGTAACTACACTAAGAAAGCCTTAAAATTGACAAGTAATAAAAGGTCAAAACTTCTCTAATGCGTGAGAAATTGGACAAATTTCAATGTGAGCCAAGAAGTCTATAAATAGCAGATGTTGGAGCCTTGGGATCCTTTTCAGAGGAGCCTAGAAGGCTATCCACAGCCACTAATTCATTTCATGTCACCACAGCCAATCAACGAGCTCCATATCATCAAGTGAGGTGTCGTATCCAATGGAAGAGCTTGAAATAGCCACGTGGGCATCTTATCTGCTTTGTCAGCTGGGTCTAGAAGCTTGGGTAGATGCTAATTACTATGTTTAGTGTTTGGGCGTGGGTAATTGGTGGAAAAAGGGTGTTTGGTTGCGTTTGGGAGGTAGGAGGAGAAGGGCGCGTTTGGGATTATTAAATGTTATTTCAAAGGGTCGGTTGACCGGGTCAGGTGGTTTGTTGACCGGGTAAAAGAAGCGGGTAAGTGGGATATGGGTTGGATAGTTGGGTTGGGATATATTAATAACGTGGCCGGGTTGTAGGGTTTGGACCAGGTTGGGTAGTGTTTTAAGTTTGGGCCGTATACTGGATTTAGGATAGATATTGGACTAGGACTAACATTGTGATCCAAGATATATTCAAAGGACCAAAGTTGCATTTTCGGATTTTCAAGGGACCAAACATGTAATTCTGCCATTCTCTTCAAAGGACTGAATTTGTCATTCTTCAAATAGACAAGGGACTGAATTTGCAACTTTGAAACTTGAGGGTGCTTCTGTCAGTTGCTGAAAGTCAGGGACTATTTCGACATTTTTCAACAACTTTGATCAAATCTTCACAAATCATCCCAAGAGATTAGAATCTTCATAAATGATAATTCTGACCTTCGGTCAGCTTAAGCTCTCTTAATCTCTTGTGCTCGGATTTACGTCTGATTTGGTTCCAGTTTTGCGTGTTTTACATATCCGTACCTGCACAAGCACAAACTCAAGAAAACAGCAAATATTAGCAATAAACGGCTCTTTCTTGGTTATTTTGGGTCAGATTTGATAACAAAAAGGTATGTGTTTTAGCACATACCAATGACTATTTTGCCTTCAAGCTTAATAAATGTGAAATACGTAATATGCGTCAAGCTTTTTTATTTTATATTGACACTTAAAAGAATAATATTAAATAAGAGTAAACAACTTTAAATTACTTAATGAATATTACACCATGTTCATACTATACATAACTTGAAATAAAAACAAATACGTTTGTAAAAGAGTAAATTGATTAGCATTTATTTGGTCATCATAATCCCCTTTAATTTGGCCCTTTTAGACGCTCCACATGATCCCATTAACTTCCCATTTAATTCAAATGAATACCTTTTATCTCCTCATTGTAACTATCTCTTACCAAGTCAAAACTTACTTGCAAACCTTAGAAATAAAACAAAAGAGTCAGCTAGTTATTTTCTCTCATTTCATTCGAATCAAACACAAAAGTGGGAAAAACTCACTAAATAATAACCAACTTTCACAAGTGTTCCACTAAAGTAACTCATGTTTTTTTTTATATCCAAAAACCACTCAAGTCACATTTTTGTTTCAATATTGTGCAATTTTAGTTTTTATGCCATATCACCATGAGACTATCTGATGTGTACATGTATTAGATGACTTGGATGTATACCTGGCACCAAATATATAATTGATATTAATTGTCACTTAAAAGCCCATTAAATTATATACTATCTATAAACACTAAACCCTAAATTATATACGTACAGTTATATAATAATTGAGACGACATGGGTTTATATGGGACTCAAAAACACAGTGGGTTAATGTGGGGGCAAATGTGAATTTACTTCAAGATCATTGTGATTTTCATCAAAAGTAAGTATTTTTAAGAAATTAAAACAAGTGATTGTATAGATGATATGTACCTTATATTTGTTGTCCTTTTTTTTAACAGAATGCCATCATCTACTAATTATAATGTTGTGGATGTTGACGAGAATTATGGTGGGGTTTTTCTAAAGAACCCTTTAACTTATTCACTAGGAGTGGTGAAGAATATAGGTCATATTGATATTCAAAGGATGGAGTTTAATGACTTGATAGAATTTGTTGAAAAAATAACTAGGTCTAAATGCTAGGGTTTGTACTATTGTGTTCCTGGGAAAAGCTTAGATGATGGTTTAAGAGGTATAAAGTGTGATTTGGATATTTATAGATTATCAGATCATGGGATTTCAAATGATAGATGGATTGGTTTGTATATTGTCCATTATGATGAGGACTTGACAGACTTTATAAGAGAGGATAATTTGACCGACCTAATCATGAATGTCGATACCGCTGGTACGAGTAATGTAGGCAATGAAAGTTCAGATGATAGCTATCAGATAAGCAATGATGACGAAGAGACATCAGACTCGACGTCATTAGATGATGAACATGATGATGTTGATAATGATGATGAACATGACAATGATGATATTACAACTTTGAACCAAACATCCAATGACCGATTTTTAAGTCTTCTCTGTTTTGATGATTCATCTAGTGATGATGTGGAAGACGAGGTAAGTTCTGATGAAAATTGGAGTGCTAATGAAGAAGGTGATGACAGCGACTACAATGATAAAGTTGTAGAACGTGGTGTTGAGTATCCTTGCTATGATTACACCATTAATTGGAAAAAGATGAAACCAATGGTAGGAATGAAATTTGAAAGTGTTAAACAACTAAAAGAAAGTATGATTGACTATGGCGTTTCAAATGGTTATCCATTGGAGTATCTGGTAAATGATTACAAAAGACTTTTGGTAAGATGCGGGAAAGAAGAAACTGATGAAGAGTACGAAGATGTGAGGAAGACAACGGGTAATAATAAAAGGAAGAAAGCAAGGAAATGTCCGTTTAGGCTTTGGGCCTCTAAAATTACAGATGATGGCTCATTTCAGATAAAAACTCTAAATGAGAAGCATATTTGTTCAAGAAAGTTTTCTCTAGGGTCCCTTGTTACATATGCTTGGATCGCAAAACGTTATTTCAAAGAGTTAATTCAAAATCCCGAGATGAGTATAAGAGCAATGCAAACGGATATCATGAGGAAGTATAAATGCAAAGTGAGTACTGGTCAATGTAGTAGAGCAAAGAAAAAGGCATTACATGAGTATGAAGGTGGGTTGAAAGATCATTATTCAAGACTTTGCGAATATGGAACAGAGATACTTCAAACAAACCCAGGTAGCAGTGTCACGATGAGTATAAATACAATGTCAGACGGAAGTATTTACTTTAATAGTTATTATGTATGTTTTAAGGGTATCAAAGATGGATGGATTAATGGGTGTAGGAGAGTTATCGGTCTCGATGAGTGCTTCCTAAAAAGTGTATGTGAGGGTCAACTACTCTTGGCCATGGGAAGAGATGCCAATAACCATATTTTCCCTCTAGCATGGGCTGTTGTTCCAATTGAGAATAAGGAAAATTGGAAATGGTTTCTTGAATTATTAAGGAATGACATTGGAATGATAGATGGAGCGGGACTCACGTTAATTTCTGATCAACACAAGGTATATTCATGTTACATATACACTGATCTAATATATACAAAGAAATATGATATTGGTTAGTTATGCTTATTAGTTAGTTAGTTGGGTTTGTTACAGTATTTAGTTAGCTATGATGTGTTATCAATATATTGATGATATAGATAACCTGAAACTCAACAATAGAACTGAAGTATATTAATTAATGATGTTGCTTGGCTCTCTAAGCCATGTGTAGATTCCTTTTAGAAACGAAATTTGGTAATCTTCTAAGTTATTTAATTAAGGACCTCTTTAGCCAAGTAGTGAACTATGCACCTAATGCTTAAAGTAGTTATCTGTTATTTAAGTTATGCAAAATTGTTAGCCAGCTTCTTTAAGTTATTAGTTAGTTACTCACATCATTTATCAATAGGGAATTGTGGAAGGAGTTAAAGATGTATTCCCATATGGTGAACATAGACAATGCACAAGACACATATATGCTAACTTTAAGAAAAAGTTTCGTGGGCTACATTTCAAAAACTTATTCTGGGCCGCTGCAAATTCAACAACCGTGCAACATTTTGAAGAGAAAATGAATCAGATAAAAGAGATCAGCAATCAAGCTTATAATCATCTTATAGAAAGAAATCCAAAGAGTTGGTCAAGAGCTTTTTTTGAGGTTAATAGGGCATGTGATGCTTTTGAAAACGGCATGAGTGAAAGCTTTAATTCAAGAATTCGAAAAGCACGAAGGAAGCCTATCATCACAATGCTAGAAGAAATCAGAACATACGTGATGTGAAGAATTTTTAGAATGGCATCAAAAGCTAAAAAACTAGAACATGATGTATGTCCTATAATCAGAAAAACGTTAGAAGAAATTAAAGTGAAACAAAGGTAACAAAATCATACTTTACTACATATTTTTCCTCATTGTTATTAACGTATTGGTTTGCTTGTGTAGGCACTGGAATGTCATTCCAAGTGATTGTAACCAGTTTGAAGTAGTGAATGAGTATGATGCATATGTAGTGGACATAAGTGCACGTACTTGTAGTTGCAGATCATGGCAGCTATCAGGCATACCTTGTGTTCATGCGATCGCTGCATTGGCTATCCTCAATAAGGACCTAGAGACTTATGTAAGTGATTGGCTCAAGAAAGATATGTTCACAAAAGCATATAATTACCCCATTAAACCACTAAAAGGAAGTTCTTTTTGGCCTAAAATAGATCACATTAAATCCCTACCACCAAAAGAAAGACGTATGCCTAGTAGGCTAAATGTAAATAGGAAACGAGATCCTTCCGAGAAAGAGAGTAAGTATTCAAAAGTTGTGATTGGACGACAAATGACTTGCAAAAAATGTAAAACAAAAGGGTACAATTCTAGATCTTGCAAGAATCAGCCAAAAGACACACAACCAAAGGAGGTGAGGCCGAAAGGTAGAACAAGAAAAGTTAGTGAACCAGCATGTGTGCAAACGTCTACGAGCGTGGGAGCAACATCAAGTCTCAGCGGGGTATGTGTGCTATTTATATTTGGTGGTCGATGCATAAATTTTCAACACCATTTCACATTATATTTTTGTTATGACAGAGCACAACAATACCTATACCTGCTTGGCCAGGCTACGGTTTACCACACTTTGCTCGTGATGAAGTAGATGTTGGTGATCAAATGGCTGGACAAGAAAGCTAAACGATTGATGAAGTTTAAATAAGTCTAGCTTTATCATATTGCACTCATTCTTTTTGGAGCATATTGTAATAGACATTCGTAATTTCGTACTTGTTAGAGGATTTATGTTTTGGCTACAGAACCTTTTTAAGATATTGTTTTGGTGCAAATATTCATATGAAGGATTTCAATTTATCTATTAGTTTTCTTTTTATACTTCCATTATCATTGGTGTGTTGTACTATATTAACTTATAACTTTGTTACGCAAGCAATAGTTATGCCGCATGAATATATCGACTCGATACGGTCTTGATTAATATAGTAACTAATATATATGGAGGCTAACATATAGTTATACCACAGTTATATATCGATTCGATTCGGACTTGATTGATATAGTAACTTACATATATATGGAGTTTTGTTGAAGTTGAGTGCAGAGTACTAATTCATGTTGTCGATAGTTGTGACAGTTGCTTTAGCTTTTTGTAGTTTAGTATTGTGGGAATTGAGTGCAGAGTACTAATTCAGCTTGTTGGACCAAAGGTTTTTGCGAGGTGTCTTGTATTCTTTGTATGGCGTGCTTTATGTTTATTTGACTTTCGAAAAAATAATATTGGAGGCTAACATAGAGAGAAGACAGCAGGTGCAATAACATATGCATGAGATGAATAAGAAAAAAAAGATGAAGATACCTGTGAGTGGAGTAGTGAATGTGCATTCCATGTCAGCTACATATATGTACACATAATCTAAAAGTTGACATGTCATCACTAGTGTGATGATGATATGGCATAAAAACTAAAATTGCACAATGTTGAAACAAAAAATTGACTTGAGTGGTTTTTGGATATAAAAAAAAAACTTGAGTGACTTTAGTGGAATACTTGTGAAAGTTGGTTATTATTTAGTGAGTTTTTCCCTAAAGGAGTTTTGAAAGGGTGTTGTGTCGTGGGTATTGGTTAGAACTGCTGTGGACGTGAGCTTGCCTTGGGTTGGTTTTGTCGTGGGTTTTGGTGTCCTTGATTTTGTTTCTTCTCTCATAAACGCTACAAGGGTAACGTATCATATATTCCATTTCATCTCCTTTCCGTTTTATTTGATTTGTGTCGTGTGTTATAACCTCAAAAGAATACATGTACACGTTTAAATCTCTTTCACATGAAATGATAGATTGCATGTACACGTGTAATCCCTTCTCATGAAAGTATAGAATTGATACATAGAAACCATGCATCGATTATATGAAATCTGTTTTGAAAGTTACAATTATGCTTTGTTACTGTTTCTTGGTTTGTCGTAAATATCATATAGCATGCATGTACTTGTCGTGTGAAGGACAAGGCGTACGAAGTTTTGTATAAGAAATTGGACTCGAAAGAGGGGGCTAACGATATCTTTAGGATTGCTAAAGCTCGAGAGAAAAGAAGGAGGGATTTAGGATACGTTAAATATATCAAAGATGAAGGGGGCCGTACCATTGTAAACGAAGAGGCTATTAGGAAAAGATGGGGAGAGTATTTCGCCTCTCTTTTCAACGGAGGAACTTCTGAAGGTAGCGGGGGTGAAGAGAACCCTAGCCAACAACTATAGTGCTACTATTCGAGGATTAACCAACCAGAAGTGAAGGTTGCTCTACAGAAGATGGGAAGTAACAAAGCAGTAGGACCGGACCAAATCCCAGTAGAAGCTTGGAGGTGTATGGGCGAGGAGGGGGTAGCTTGGCTGACCTGCCTCTTCAACAAGATCTTTTCCGGTGCTAAGATGCCAGAAGAATGGAGACTCAGTGAAGTCATCCCCATTTACAAGAACAAAGGGGATGTGCAGGTGTGTAGCAATTATAGGGGCATCAAGCTTCTTAGCCACACCATGAAGCTTTGGGAGAGAGTTATTGAGAAGAGGTTGAGAAGGGAGACGAGGGTGTCTGAGAACCAATTTGGTTTTATGCCAGGAAGGTCTACGATTGAGGCTATTCACCTTCTTAGAAGTCTCATGGAGAAGTACAGAGAGAGACAGAAGGACTTGCATATGGCGTTCCTTGACCTTGAAAAGGCGTATGATAGTGTTCCACGCGAGTTGATTTGGAGAACGCTGGTTGATAAGGGTACTCCAAGGAGATTTATAAGAATTATTAAGGATATGTATGAGGGGGCTAGGACCCGTGTTCAGACCACCGTGGGGGTTTTAGAGTTTTTCCCGGTGGAGGTAGGGCTACACCAGGGATCTGCCATTAGCCCTTATCTCTTCGTCTTGATCCTAGATGAGTTATCTCTAGGGATCCAAGAGGGCATCCCGTGGACCATGATTTTTGCTGACGATATTATGTTAGTAGCAGAATTAGCGGAAGGATTAAACCATAGACTTGAACAGTGGAGGGAGGCTCTTGAAAACAACGGCCTCCGTGTGAGTAGAGAGAAGTTTGAATACTTGAGATGCGACTTTGGGAGGATCGAGACAGGCCATCACGCAGATATTCGTATTGGTGACCAGATCCTGCCACCCAAGGAGTCCTTTAAATATCTGGGATCGATGATTCACAAATCAGGGAGGATAGACGAGGACGTGTCTCATCGGATCAGAGCTGGTTGGGCGAGTTGGAGAGCGGCGTCTGGAGTACTTTGTGACAGGAACGTCCCCTTTAAGCTTAAGGGAAAATTTTATAAGATGGCGATTAGACCGGCTATGTTGTACGGGTGCAGTGTTGGCCCCGGGTTGAGGTGGCATGATAACGCTACACGCGTCGTTCGGGGTCAAGGAAACTTCCTTTTCTTCGAGCAAGTTTTATAACACCCTAGGCAGTGAACCTAATCGTTGTAGTGTAGTAATTAGGGTAAGCCACGGGTATTGATATCGTTCTCTAGGGGAATAGGAATGCTATTAGGGAGTTACTACGCTAAGGTTAAGGTTGAGGAAGATTATTTTTTATCTTTTTATATTTTAAGAAAAATGGAAAGGTACGAATCTCGGGTATTGGATTTGGGGGGTTGGTATTTCTACCGATTACTCTACTATTATCTAATTATCTAAACTAAGGTTGTGGGAGTCTATGTCTAATTAATGTGTGCTCGTATGATAGTTTAAAAATGTGTTTACTTAGTTTGTATTACTCCTTAATTATCTCCTATTGATGGTTGAGTGTCACGTCTTATTCCTAGTTGCGTTGTGTGTCTAAAGTTGTAGGGTATGCGTTTCTCCCTAACTCTTTGAACTTACCAAAGGGTCTCGTCTACAAAATCTACTAGATATTATAGACTCCTACTCTAAGGCGCTCTTCGGATGGTTTAGCCTACAATCTCTCAGGTAATTATACGCTAAGGTTCACAAAGATGAATCAAGCATTAAGTACACAACGAATGATCTATCGCACTACTAGATCATTAATCAACTAAGATAAGAAACAACCAATCAATATTTAATAATTAAGTTTCATATTCCCTAAGCAAACACACAAATAAATTAGCGGACATGGAGAACATGCAAGCATACACACAAATAATCAAATACATAATTGAATTAATGAAGTAAAGACTTATCTTGGTGTAAGATAGGGTTAAAAACCCTAAAATACTGTACAAGACACCTTAGGTTCGGTTTTAGGTTTTTACTCCAAAGACTCTCCACCCAAAGACTGAAAAATTCGGATTCTATATATTAGATTACAATTGCGACGGCGTCACCTTATGTTTAGTGACGCCGTGGGTGTCGCCGCCATTAGGGTTTCGTCTTGGCCACGTTAACCTTGCGACGGCGTCACCTTATGTCCGTGACGCCGTCCTCTTCAGCTTCCGACGTCGTCTGGATTGCATCTAGGCCGTGCGAGTAGCGGCGGCCTACTCTTTCACAACTAGACGCCGTCTCTTGAAAACACGAGTTTTGAGTTCTGAACCGTCACACAAATCTTGGGACGGCGTCGCCAATAGCACCTGACGCCGTCGCCTTCTACTTTCAGCAACTGTGAGTGTCTTGATTTCGACTTTGGCCATTTTCTTCATATATTCGCGCCTTTTCGTCCAAATAAGTGCCATTCCAGCATTTTGCCTTCACGAGACCTAAAAAGTGAAAAGGAACGATATTAAGCAATAACGGATACAAAAGTGATCAAATAAGGACTAAAACGACCCCTCAAAATGGTACCTTTTAAAACCTTATCAAATATCCCTACACTTGTTATTTGCTTGTCCTCAAGCAAATGTGCTTTTAGCCAATTAATTTATAAGTTAGGGTCATGAAGCATTAATTCAAAACGGTCCACAACACATATAAGCCCCAAGCAAAAGTCATAACAAGCACGGAAATTACATACTAGCACCTCACATGGGGTGTTTGGATACTCACATCTCTCTCGGGTGTATATGGAATATAACAAATTGGAAATGGAAGATAAACACTCATTAACCGGTCCTAGTACATAGATTACCATAGGCTTGAGAATAGATCAAACCTCCATCGCTTTGGCGTAAGCACCTAGGAAAGACTATCAAAGAGGTCTTTAAAGGGTTGTAATGTTAGGCTTACGGTAGGGAAATAAGGGTTTGGTGGGATAGGCTATTTAGTGGTGGTAAGTCAAAAATCTTTAAGTTAACTGCATATGAAGAATGGCGTTGCTAAGCCAAGACTCGACACTCTAAACTCTAGATAACTGAAATAAATAAACATAAATTAAAGGATAGATGTAGGATGGTAGCCCGTATATATATATATATATTTTTTTTTTTCACTCTATTTTATTTTTCTTTTTCTCTTTTTTCTATTTTTTTTTTTTTTTTTTTTTTCATACACTTTTACTCTACCATCCTCTACGGTACATCAAAATGATAGGGATTTATAAGCACATCCCTACACTTGAGTTTTTATTACTCTAACACTAATTTGACCCGAATTGAAAAGATCAAAACACTTGGGGTACATTATTACGCAAACAAAGGGAATTTGAATTTAACGTTCCCTTCCCGTCATTTCATAAACTTTAACTTTTCCCATGAATCCCAATCATCCCAAAACTGTATACAAAGGATATGACTCGACTTAGCAACTTATGCAAGCAACTAGATAATTGAACTAAGGGTTTAGGGTGATAACAAACATTTGCACTAAAAGTGAGTGCATAAGGGGTAGGCTAAGGCGATTTGGGTGTATATTTGGGGTGGGGTGTAAACAATGCTCTTCATTGATATTCCGGAAAAAACCGAAACATCACGAGAACCGCGAAAAGGATAGGCTCTGAGGGGTTAACTAGGGGTATCGTGTACTAAAGATGAGTACAACGCAAAGGGTATGGGGGAATTACTCAACCGATGTGGAAGAAGTAATTATATTACGGGTATCAAACAAGGGTTTATCCTAATGCCTCTTATCATTTAGTTATTCCTAACTACACAAGTGTAGTCTCACTAGCGATCTCGAATGCATCACAAAACAAGTTCTAGAATCTAATATACTACCGGTTCACACTCTAAGCATTAAAGATGAATGCTTTAATTCCTACTAATCTAAGGGCGATCCTCACATTTTGGGTGGAATTTGGGTGGTAAGGGTTTTTGTGCTAGTCACATAACTTCCTATCCGTGAGACGCTTTTGTTAAGACTAATGGCCCACTCCTATATGTCATGAAAAATTTTAAATTTGGTGCCAAAATTACCCTAACCGATATTTTCTCATGGTTTATTACAAAAGTGCAATTGGACAAAGCAAATAGTCAAGGATAGGCATAGTTTCAAAGTTCCCGTTTTATTTTCCCTCCCTACACTTAAACTGAACATTGTCCCCAATGTTCCCCGAAAGTATCAAAGTTATGATAAAAGAAGGTAATTAAAAACGAAAGAAACTAATACTCCCCTGATTAGCTCGGTAGGATCCGTGTAAAGTGGTGGTTAAATTCTTTTCAAGAAGAGTTATTGCGTGAAAAGCTCCTTCCAATCTTATGTAACTTCCTCTTGATAAACTAAACCTGCACACTTGAAGAAAACAAACGAAACCTTCGCGTAAAATCGGCGGTAATAATATATATAAGACTCGATTTAAACTAGGATATAATGCTTGTGGAATGGATGTTTACAGAATTTCTAAGAAAATTAAGACCTGGAAAATTCCAAAAATTTGTAAGTAGCTCAGAAAACGAGAAAAAGTAATCTGATGTTTTTACTCCTTGCTGACGCCGTCGGTTGCAATCGGACGCCGTCAGGTTATCTGACAAAAAGCTGGTGCGATTTTGGAAAAATTCTGGAAAATTTACATCTTTAGAATCTGGAAAAATTTCTGCAAAACATCCATTGTGACTCGATACAAGCATTTGACTCGAACAAACAAACATAAATATCTTTTAATTAATTGTTATTCTCATGTTTACGTTTCTTTTGAAAACGTGTGTAATCCTCCCTACACTTATCCCTTATGTAAAATACCTTTATATGCAATTAAGACGAGGTTAAAAACAAAATAAAGCATTTTTACAAATTTAAACATGAGAATAAATAATTAATAAAAGATATATGACACTAACAAGCAAACAATTAAGCATGGGTTGCCTCCCACGAAGCGCTTTTTTTTATTAAAGAGTCTTGTAGCTAGACTCGAAGTCGTGCTCCTACGTACCGATATACGTAAGTCTATCCTCAACAATGTCGTAAGGATCAAACTTATCATTCAAGTTCCTAGTAGTACGTTCGGTTAAATATGCCTTTTCAAACATCTCACCATCGGGATCATAGATTTGTATCCTAATGTGCCACCTTCCATTACCATCACTAGGCGGTCTATTCCAATTCCACAAGTGTTCGGATTTCTCAACTATCCATGTATTCATGACAAGGTTAACGGGCAAGCTTCCTAGGAACTCGGTCATCTTCCTAAATACTAAGGCGTCCTCGAACGGGTTCACTTCTATGTCCCTAGCCAATTCTTGTTCTTGGAAAGTTGCTGCACTAGCGAAGGCCTTATCTAGGTAAAAAGGTCTTTGGGGGCCTATGATGTTCTTATCAATCCAAGGTCCATATCGAGAAGGCTCTCTATCCGATTCTATCTCTTGTGGGATTTCCTCATCCTTATAGTATGTATGTTTTTTAACATCATAAACGGATCTAGCACTCCCCTCTCCTACCACTATTTTGGACATTTTACAATCGATGATGGCACTAGCGGTAGCTAAAAATCCTCTTCCAACTAGTAATGGGCATGTCGGGTCTTTATTCATGTCTAGTACATGAAAGTCGGCCAAAAGAGTTAACTCTCCTACATGTACTACCATGTCCTTTATTATTCCTACCGGACGTGCTATACTACCGTCCGCTAGACCTAAGATGGTTTCCGTTGGTTCAATTTTACCTAGGTTGAGGCTTCTATGAAGGGACAACGGAACGAGATTGATGCATGATCCTAAATCGGCTAGAGCATCGAGTGGCTTGGAAGTTCCAAGTCTACACGGAAGAGTGAATAGCCCGAGATCGTCTAATTTCTTAGGTAAGTTGTTTCGCACAAAAGCGGACCCATGTTTTCCAAGCCTAAGTTCTAACTCATATTTTTCTTTTAAAGCATTATAGTAAGGTGCATGAGCTAAGACTTCAAGAATCGGTTTTTCTTGATGGAGTTCCTTGTACTCCTCCTCTAAACTAGGGTTGGATTCTTGGCTAACGGGTTTCTCAAGAGTAGGCTTTACCAAGGGTGCCGGGTCTTGGTATCTTTTGGATGGTTTGGAACCCTTTTTGATAGCATTTACCGAGTGAATCGTTGGGTGAGAGGGGCACGGATGTGCACTCTCCCATGACGAACTAGAACATGAAGTCGATGCAATCGAATTCACTTTTGGGTTCTTTATGGTATCACTTGGAAGTGCTCCAATTTCCCGCTCATTGAAGGCTTTTAAGAGGGCATCAAGCTTGGTTGTCATCTCGCTTTGTTTTTGCTTAAAATCAGCTTCAAGCTTATTCAATCGAGTTTCTTGGGATGACAAAAATCTAGATGCAATTGCCTCAAGATTAGTGGGGTTACCGGTATTGGAAGAATTGAACCTATTCGGCGAACTAGATGAGCTTTGGGGTGTGCTTGAGTTTTGGTTCCACTTAAGATTAGGGTGATTTCTCCATGAGGGGTTGTATGAGTTTCCTAAGTTGTTTTGTTCGGGTTTGAAAGTGTACCACTTCTCTCCCGCTCCGTCGGTACGTATGGAGGCGTAGTCCGCATAAGCTTGTTCGGAGAGCCTTGTGCAATCACGAGTGTCATGAGGACCACTGCATAACTCACAAGGTAGAGTGATTTGATTCACTTGTCGTGAAGACTTAGGATTTTTGTAGGAACTCATGAGAAATTTAACTTGATCTTCAAGTTCGATCATCCTACGGTCGGGAGGAGGTAAGGAGATTGCCTTGACGGTTTTGGGCAGCTCACGGGGGTCATCCCAACTTTCGTTGTCATAGAGGGAGAGGTCCTCTATTATTTCCCATGATTCTTCTACGGTGAGATCACTAAGTTTTCCATCGGCCGCTTGGTCAATGGATCGCTTAGTGGGAAAGTTGACATGATCATAAAAGATTTGAACTTGGAGCCAAAGATCAATGCCGTGATGAGGGACTTTATGAAGTAAGTCCTTGAATCGGTCCATGCTTCCTAGAGAGATTCACCTTGACGTTGTTGGAACATCAAGATGTCATTCCTAAGTTTAGTGGTTCTCCCGGTGGGAAAAATTGAGCAAGGAAGCGAGAGGTGAGATCATCCCAACTTGAGATGGAGCCGGCGGAAGTCGCTCAAGCCAATTACTAGCTTCGTCCCGTAGAAAGAATTGGAAGAGACGGTAGCGTGGTCTCCCAGTAGTAGCATCAAGGTCGATGGAATCGACGATTTGAGGAAATCCCTCAGATCTTGATTTGGATCTTCGAACGAAGTCCATGGAATGCACATCCGTTTTGCACCAACCGGATGGTGTCGGATCGCAGGGCCGTAGTTTGGGCTTGGTCGGGAAGCTCAATGGTGTTCCTATAGCCTAAGTGGCTTGGTCTCGAGTATTCACCAAGAGTACGGGCTCTTGGCGGGTCATTTGGTGGTGGGTTGATGAATGGTAGTGGGTTATCGCCTTCCATGATGAAAAGTGATGGGGTTACGAACAAAGGTTACGAAGAAGGGGGATAGACTAAGAGAAATCTAAAAATAAGAAAAATTTACTTGATAGGAATCAAGCAAAGAAACCTAAACGAGGTGGACTACTAACTAGCTATTCTATTCCCCGGCAGCGGTGCCTAAAACTTGATAACGCTACACGCGTCGTTCGGGGTCAAGGAAACTTCCTTTTCTTCGAGCAAGTTTTATAACACCCTAGGCAGTGAACCTAATCGTTGTAGTGTAGTAATTAGGGTAAGCCACGGGTATTGATATCGTTCTCTAGGGGAATAGGAATGCTAGTAGGGAGTTACTACGCTAAGGTTAAGGTTGAGGAAGATTATTTTTTATCTTTTTATATTTTAAGAAAAATGGAAAGGTACGAATCTCGGGTATTGGATTTGGGGGGTGGTATTTCTACCGATTACTCTACTATTATCTAATTATCTAAACTAAGGTTGTGGGAGTCTATGTCTAATTAATGTGTGCTCGTATGATAGTTTAAAAATGTGTTTACTTAGTTTGTATTACTCCTTAATTATCTCCTATTGATGGTTGAGTGTCACGTCTTATTCCTAGTTGCGTTGTGTGTCTAAAGTTGTAGGGTATGCGTTTCTCCCTAACTCTTTGAACTTACCAAAGGGTCTCGTCTACAAAATCCACTAGATATTATAGACTCCTACTCTAAGGCGCTCTTCGGATGGTTTAGCCTACAATCTCTCAGGTAATTATACGCTAAGGTTCACAAAGATGAATCAAGCATTAAGTACACAACGAATGATCTATCGCACTACTAGATCATTAATCAACTAAGATAAGAAACAACCAATCAATATTTAATAATTAAGTTTCATACTTCCTAAGCAAACACACAAATAAATTAGCCGGACATGGAGAACATGCAAGCATACACACAAATAATCAAAGACATAATTGAATTAATGAAGTAAAGACTTATCTTGGTGTAAGATAGGGTTAAAAACCCTAAAATACTGTACAAGACACCTTTGGTTCGGTTTTAGGTTTTTACTCCAAAGACTCTCCACCAAAGACTGAAAAATTCGGATTCTATATATAAGATTACAATTGCGACGGCGTCACCTTATGTTTAGTGACGCCGTCGTGTCGCCGCCATTAGGGTTTCGTCTTGGCCACGTTAACCTTGCGACGGCGTCACCTTATGTCCGTGACCCCGTCCTCTTCAGCTTCGACGTTGCGTCGTGGATTGCATCTAGGCCGTGCGAGTAGCGACGGCCTACTCTTTCACAACTAGACGCCGTCTCTTGAAAACACGAGTTTTGAGTTCTGAACCGTCACACAAATCTTGGGACGGCGTCGCCAATAGCACCTGACGCCATCGCCTTCTACTTTCAGCAACTGTGAGTGTCTTGATTTCGACTTTGGCCATTTTCTTCATATATTCGCGCCTTTTCGTCCAAATAAGTGCCATTCCAGCATTTTGCCTTCACGAGACCTAAAAAGTGAAAAGGAACGATATTAAGCAATAACGGATACAAAAGTGATCAAATAAGGACTAAAACGACCCCTCAAAATGGTACCTTTTAAAACCTTATCATGGCAGAACTGAGAATGCTAAGATGGACTTGTGGCAAAACCTTGCTGGACATGATCCCGAACGGAGTTTTCAGAGCAAACCTTGAGGTCGAGAATATTATTTCGAAGATGAGAGAAGGTAGGTTGAGGTGGTTCGGGCATGTCACGAGAAGGCCACAAACAGCACCAGTTAGAAGAGTCGAAGCGCTCCATGTAGAAGGTGTGAGAAGTAGGGGTAGACCCAAACTCAGGTGAGAAGATAGAATTAAGCTCAACTTGAAGGATCTCCTCTTGTCCGAGGACATAATCTCAGATAGGAAGGCGTGGAGAGATAGAATTAGGATCGGTGGGTAGTCCAGGCTTGTTGTTTAGGCTAGGAGCTCTGTGGTTTTTTTTTTTTTTTTTTTTTGGTCTTCTTTAGGAGTTAGGCTGTTGGCGTCTCTTTGTTGCCCTGTCTATGCTTTTTGATTTTGTTGCCTCGTCTTTCCTGTGCCGTAGATTTAGGCCCGGTGCGTTGTTTTCTTTGTTTATGTGTTGCTCCTTTATTTTCCTGTTCCCCTTGCCTCCTGCGTTTTTTTGTTTTGGTGCCCCTTTTTCGCTCTGCCCTAGTTTTTGCCCTGGTGAGTTGCTTTACTTTGCTCTGTGTTTGTCCTTAGGTTTGTCTGCTGTTTGTGCCTTGGTTCCTTTTTGTTGTCCTTTGCTTTTGTGCCGTTTGCTTGGTACTTTCTTCGGGTTTTGTTAGGAATTAGAAAATTCCATAGTGAAGAGTCGGTCACCCCAAATATTATCTAGCATAAGTTAGCTCGTAGATTTGTCGTTAGTTACGTTATTTAGCATTTTATTAGTTAGTTTGTAGCATAGTTTAGTTTAGAGCAACACCGTGGAGGAAGGACGGGTCTTTACCCACTGTATACCTGATCCACAGGCCGATAGGAGGTCGTGTATTGTGTAAGTATAAATACCCCTTCCATCCATGGAAGGGGTGGTGCTTCTCATTCAATCTAATATTCCCTTTGTGTAAACCTCTAGCAAGAACACCCTCTCTCTCTCTACTAACTCTCTAACTATGGCAAACATGTATTTTGATCATCCAAGACCACCCGAATCATCAACACAATAAATATTACGATCCTACAATTGGTATCAAGAGCCAAGGTTATTGTGTTGTTTATGGTGATTCTTGTGGTTTGTCACACGGTTTTTATGCGGTTTTTTGATGAATTCGTTTATAAGGTTCTTAAGCTTGTAGCGACTTGATGTGGTATAACAGTTTTAGAACAGTTTTGATAACTGTTTTATAACGTTTTTGATATGTGGTATAAACAGTTTTTTGACATGTTCATCACGTGCTTGTTGATTTGTGTGGTCGGAATATGTTTTTTCCATTTTGTTATGTGGGTAAACAGTCGTTTATACATGTATGGTATCCTGTTTATTTGGTCAAATTGTAATATCTGGTCTTTACATTGGTCATTACATGGGTGTTTGTTTGTCCAAAACTGATATTACATGGGTCAAACTGGTATGTTTTTAAAGGTCAAACTGGGTCAAATCTATCATTTGCAACAGTCTTTGTCACGTGTTTTCTGGGTTTCTTTGAATATGGTCGGAAAACTCGCCGGAATATCATTTTAGCGACTTGGTCTCATATTTTTCCAGGTTCACTGGTTCTCTGTGGCCACTTGGTTATCTCGTTGACTTTCTTGAAAGTCAATAGCGAGTTATTTATTAAGCTAAGTAGCGACTAGGTACGGAAAATGACCAAGCGACTTGCTTTTGAGCATAGCGAGTTGTGTGACCTAAATGATCTAGCGACTTATATTTATGAGTTAGCGAGTTGATAAACATCTTAGCGAGTTTTACTATCAGTAGCGACTTATTAAAGTAGCGACTTACACTAGCGACTTGACTCAGCTACTTGTTATTTAACAAGCTTAGCGACTTGATAATACTATGGCTAGCGACTTGACTGAAGATGTGAAGAAGATTTGACCATGACCACTTGACCTCAAAACTACTTTGACCTCAGTTACAAAACATCATTGGCACCAGACTTATACCTAGCGACTAAGACAGAAAGGAAGAAGGAGAATCGACACAAGACCACAACCATAATATCACAATACATCATCAAGACTCGACCTCAGGTTCTACTAGCCATCATAGGTCCAAGTTAAGTAAAAACGAGAAGTCACAAAGTTTTAACAAATCCGACACAATCAATTCCAAACAAACCTTAACCTAAACTAGACTCAAACCAAGATCCTTACAAGCACTCCTCAACTCTCATTCAACCATAACTCAAAACATAATTCGAATACAGAAAAATCTCAGAAATGGTTCACGATTCATCTTTTTTTAAAGATTGTTTATGGAACCTCATCATCACAGATCTTTAAAGTGTGAAGCAACTTACTTCTTAATTAATATCCGAAACTAGTATAAACTGATTTTTAACAATATTGTTAAAATCAGATTATTGTTTCATTCAATGACTCATGGACGAGAACAACTAAAACAATCAATCAATACCTACCCGAGACCCCTTGGATCTTGTAGTCACGATTATGATATCTTGAGGAGATTGAAGCAAACGAAATCTATTAGTAAGGGTGTGATTGAGGTTTGAGTATTTTCGGATATGATTGTCTTTTGATAAGGATTGGATGATGGTTAACTGAGATTGAGAGGAGTATTGTTATGATATTAGTTTGATGATGAGATGGAGATGTGAAGCAGAGATTTTTTTCAGATCCGTTTTTTTTAGAGAGGAGTATGGTAGGCGGATGTTTCAAGAGAGTGTGTTTAGGGTTAGCTTATGTGTAATATGAGAAAAATTAGGGCAACTCACTTATAACCAGTTATTCATGTGTAAGTCATAGTTCGGTTATGGGCTCACTGCTTACCGGATTGGAGGACTTAGTTGGATACATTGGGCCGTAAAATATTGGTTATGGGCTGTTATAATTCTCATATTGACCGTAACTTATTTGGTTATTCTTTAGCTATGAGTGTTATTAATATTCGTTGGGCTGTATGATTTGAACCGAGTATTTCCATATATTGATAGGCGTGAACTGATTAAATCTTTTCTTTGTGAAAATGTTATACACTGAGCCGGATTCAATGGTCTACGTTTTTTTGGGTGTGGTAATTATGATGCATTGAGAATATGGTGAAAGTTTGGTTCATTGGTACCCGTTTGTATTATATATTCTATCCCTGGAACGGATATACGATTTTAACTGGGCCAAGTTTACTTTGACTTGTGTGGGCTGAATGATACTCTTGGGCCAAGTACAAATCGTTTATATGTACAAATGAGCTGGATCACTCATATATATATTGGGTATATTTATGGATCGGGGCTTCGTTGGATATTGGTACATGCTCGTGAATTTGGATTTATGGTTTATGGTATTTGGTAATGAGTTAATGTGTTTTGATGATGAGATTCAATGGGTTATGAGGACTGGTACTTTGGGGGATACATTTTCACGGAAAATATTATGTCACGGCTTGAATTGTCTATTTAACAAAGCTGGCTACGGGGTTGTTTGTACGGTATCTCTTATTTGAATTGGAAGGGAGGTTTTTCGGACGCGCTTACGTATTTTCGTCTTCTTGCTTTCTACTATTTCGGGAAGATGACTTGTTTGGGCGTTTATAGAGGGTGATAAAGACTTGGCTATTTAGTTGCTTTTGTGATTCTTTCTCAACCCACAACGTAGCTATCACTTCGGTGTCTCACTCAATTGAGAATGTCAAGAGGTTTTGTACATTGGGTACACCGTTTCTTTTTCACAAGGATTAGTACAAGTTTAAGTAACAAATATGGGGAATTCTACTTCATGATCAAATTTGGTATATCGGGTTTACTTCACCTTGTTGTCACAACAATTGCCGACAGAATGCGTGAATGATGTGTTTACCAAGGTGTTTATTGGATGGTTGTTGATTTTGTTGTTGTTGGATAATGAACCGTTGACGAACCACTGCATGTTCCCCTAAAACAGATATTCACCGAAACCAAAGTTGTCATAACACATTCAAGCTAACATTGTTTACGGTTTTGTCTTGATTTTGTAAAATCCCGCGAAAGAATCTATTTCTCGGTTTAAATCATAGACTTGTAAAATCCCGTGACAGTGGAAACATCCTGGTAATTGTAAAGTGTATTTCCGGACCTATCTTACAGTTTATTCTTGGTTTTGTAAAATCCCGCAAAAGAAACTATTTCTCGGTTTAAACCATAGAATTGTAAAATCTCGTAATGATGGAACCATCCTGGAGAAAGGGAAGTGTAATTCTGGGATCATATCTGATGTTGGTGCTACGGTTTCTGCTTCAAAGAAGGGATAAAAGGGTGTACTTCATGAATTGGGTGTGTGTTTGGGTTGTCTTCATGGCAGTTTGATTAGTACATGGTTTTACGGGGGTATGCTCACTTTACCATGGTTGGGATGAAACCATTATCATAGATCACTTAAAATGTCAAAGGAGGCTAGTTTTGAGCTTTTATCACAAGATGTGACAACGGCGTTAATTCAGTATTACTTATTTGAGGTTGAAGTAAAATATCACGGGCGAGTGTACTTAGTATCGGAAGGTATCGGGGATGGTTGGATGAAGATTCTTCATGATCCTTGTTCGAGCTTATTATCAAAAACGAAGACTTGGAAATCTAGTTATTGTTGGGTGTCTTTTACCTTTTCTTTTACCACTTGGGGGAATTGGGCTCATACCACTACAAAATAACTATCACTTTAAGGAGTTACGTTGTAGTGCTCAGTGTCACATTCAATTGTGGATTTTCAAGAGGTAATGTGCGTCTTATACTTGATGGTTGGTTGGTTGGTTGAAGAGTATAGAGTACATAGAGAGTACTTAGAGATGCTAATGGAAATCGGCACCGCTCTTTGTTACATATGTGCAAGTATAAGTCACGAGTTCGGGTTGTTTTACTTCAGGGTCAAATTCATCATATTGAGTTTTCTCCATCAGTTGTCACGACAAAGAGCCTACTGAATGATAATGGGGTTGATTACATGTTTTGCTAAGAGAGCTAAAAAGAGAGAGATTATGACGTATGAACACATCAGTTCATGCCTCGTACTCTAAAGAAAAGAAAAGTGTACGTTTAAGTGCGCTTTCTCTTCGAAAGAAGAGAAATCTTCTTATGACGTCTGTACACATCAGTTCAGGCCTCGTACTTCATCATTATGACGTCTGTTCACATCAGTTCAGGCCTCGTACTTCATCATTATGGCGTCTGCAGATAACACTTCAGGCCCCGTTCTTCAAAGAAAAGAAAGGTGTACGCTTCAGTGCGCTTTATCTTCTTAAGAAGAGAAATCTTCATGTTGACCATTCTCATTGACATTCTTCATCAACATGCTTCATGCTTTTTCCATGCGCTTCAGTCATCAAGTGAACCAGGCTACCACTGATTGTTTTCTCATTCCACTTGCTCGATTATAATGAAGATGGCGACATCATGTGCTGATTTTGCGAGAGAGAAGTGTGAATAGAACATTCGGATGATTTTCACTTATTTAGTCAAGAATGGCATCTCCATATGCAATTCTTGAGGGGGAGAACAAGGGTGAATTTTTTGCATTGTTGATTGATATTTGAGAATATAAATGGTCATACAGCTCTAAACTCATGTAAGAACCGAGCTTCTTCTTATCGGGTCATCTTCACATGGAGGTTTTCTTTTCTAAGAGCCGTTGGTTGACATCTTCACTCGGATTGATGAGTTTATCGACAAAGTGCTTCCGGTTAATGCTTCACGTATACATCAACATTATGATTTCGAACAATCTCTCTGTTCTTGTTTGATGTGATTGGTAGTTTGGTGTTACCATCTTGTGTGTTCGTTGCGGCCTGATTGCTGATTTCCTTGATGAACATCTTTCTGTTCTTGTTTGATTGGGAGGGATTTTAGTTAAGGGGATTTGCAAGATGTAAGTTAATTGGGATGCTTTTGGGTAGGATGCTTTTTGGTGTGAGTTGAAGATGTTAATTATCTATTCCCCAACTGGACAATCTAGAAGAAGGTCGAGTCTACAGTCTGTTCTACATTTCTTGCTATATGTTAGAAGACCAAAGACGAGTTGCATTTAATGATCTAAAGACTTCTTCTTAATCTGGGCATTTATTAAAAAGATTGTCGGTCTAGGGGAGAGCACTAATTGGGGGAATGTGATATGTCAAATTTAATCCCCAATTAGACTTGCTCACATTATTCATCATGTTGATTCTCACAAAGACTTCAAGCGGTCTTCTCAACAAATTTCAAGTATTTGGGCATTCAAAGAGTTGCGATTAAGTATCAAAACCAGGAAGGGGAAGGAGACAAGCATCTAAATGCGAGTAAACTTGATGTACTTAATACTTCTAAGAAATTGAAGATATCCCGGAAAGACAAATGTTATTACTGCAGAGAAACTCAAGGTTTGACTCATGGCGAGTAAACTTGATGAACTTAATTCTTCTAAGTGATTGAAGATATCCCGGGAAAACAAACGTCATGACCGCAGATAAACTCAAGGTTTTACTCATCAAGGCGTTTAGTGTTAGTATTTCAACTACGTGGGGGATGTGATGTTAGAGAAAGTTTCTGAAGATAAAAAAGGTACACTAGTGTGTGGTGATTTCGATGGTATCTCAATGATCAGGGGGGAGAGAGTGTGTACATTGGGGACGCTCACTTGTTTCACTTGAGGGCTTAATCAGTGATTCAGAGATATAATCACTGATTCCGAAGTTGACATCCGTAGAGATGTCATCCGCAGAGATAATCAGTGACTTGGTCTGCTTCTTCAATGTTATCAGTTATTCCTTCCTTGGGTATTGGTATACTTCGGATACTTGAGCTTCATACACGATCATCAGGGAAGAAAAATGTGAACATGGGGAGGTGTTTTCATTCCCTCATGATGTGTATTCGGGAGAGCTCTTGGGTATTGGTGTACTTCGGGTTCTTGAGCTTCATACACGATCATCCGGAAGAAAAATGTGAACATGGGAAGGTGTTTTCATTCCCCTCATGATGTGTGTTCGAGAGAGTTCTTGAGCATTATACAAAGAACTGACGCATCAATTCAACTACTTGGGGGAATTGTTCTCTTGACACCTTTTTGGAATGGATTGCTTTAGACTTCAGTGGAAAGGAATTTGAGAAGATTATTTAAGTGTGGGATGAAACGTTGATGTTCTTCTTTTGGATGATATAACCCCTAATGGAGATCCTCGATTATCGTTCTTAAATGGAGCAGCGGGATTTATGATAATGGTGTGCTACCTTGTGCACCTGGCTAATGCAAGCTTGAAATAGAGCTTCGAATCTGCTCAACATAAGGATTTTCGGTTTGGGGGGAAGCTGCCAAAGTCTCGTTTTTCTCAAAGGCTCATGTTCTACATTCTATTCTGGAGCCTCGGATTCTTTGGTGGTGGACGTTTAAGAGATGATGATTTCTATCTTCTTCAACGGGGCTGCTCGATATCCTTATCTCGGTACTCGTATCATCATCTTCTTAAATTATATCATCTACTCTATCTTTGTAAATATTTATCAAAAACAAAATACAAAAACATAAAACCAACAAAAAGAAAATAGAAAAATATAAAACCTTCTAAAACAAAAAAAAAAAAGAAAATTTCAAAAATACCAAAAATATGTTTTGTAAAGACATGTCTTCTGGTATCGATAACATCTGCGGTCTTAGAAATGTCATTCAATAATGTCACCGGACCATAGATGAAGTTCGAGCAGGATGTGTAAATATTCTTTTCCAAAACATGTCTCAAATTATGGCTTACAGTTATTTCAGACTGTAACCAGGGCTTCAAATAATGGCTTGCAGATACTTCAGACTGTAACCCGTGCTTAAAACTATGGCTTGCTATTATTTCTGATAGCAACCTGCTCTTCAAGAGGAAAGTGCGCTAAACCAATTTTCAAATATTTACGTGCACTTATCCTAAAAACTAAAATGAGGAAAGTATGTGAATGCTGCTATTCCTACACAAATGTTTTTCCGTCTAAAAATTCTTCAGAAAAATATTTGGTATTTTCAAAATGGCGGAAATGAGTTGCTTAAAAACAATCAGATTCAGAGTCTTTATAAAATTTGGAAACTCAATCAATGACTTCAGCACTTTTAAAATCTTTTATAAAATGAGTTATTGGTTGAGGGGGAGAATGTTTTCAAATCTATATCTTCTAACGAGCTTTCTTAATTATCCTAATATGCTTAATTAAAAATGATGTTAACCTATGTTGAAGGACTAGGTGCCTAGGATATGATTGCTAGGATTAGATGATTAGAGTTTGATGAACACATTATTCCCATACATTTAAATGATTTCATTGATATGTTGCATTGACTCTTATTAGTCGAGTGTTGTTTGAGTGATGTCGACCACCATATATTGGTATGTGTGTTGTAATACCTGAATTTCTAAAATTCACAAAAAGACCAAAATACCCTTATGATCAAAAGTATGAATAGTTAATTTAAAAGGATACCAAATAAGCTATGTAAATTCAGAAACTTATAAGAAATATCACATATGATCCAAATAAATTTTAATAGACTTTGTAAAGATCATTCTTATAGTTTATAATATTTATAAAATCATTATCGTATTTTATATATATGTAGCCGAATATATTTAATTTGTTTTATAAAAGAATTTAATTAATAAAAGCCCAATACAAATTTATAAAATTTATATTCCATTTATTATAAGTCCATTACAATATTAAGCCCACAGGAAAATTAGAAAATCATATAAATACATAATATATGGTTCACTATATCCCTAATTGCCGATTAAACCCAAACCGACTCAAAAACCATCCATAATTCGACATCTGATTCCCAAGGACTGGAGCTATTTTTCTTGGACGAGTTTGAAGGTAGAGAAGGTGTTAAAAATCTAGTTCGAGGTCCTAAGGTGCTGGTTTAATCGTGATTAGTTTCTTGGTCGATTAGGGTTTCGGCGAGTGGAACTTTTGGTTTCTTTTGTTCTAACGACCAAAGCTCATCAAGGGTATGTTTCTAATGTTACTTCAAGTCCTACAAGTCATATAGAACACGTAAAAATTGGCCATGCATGTTTAATAAGTTGTATGGAATTATTTGGAATTAAAACCCTAAAAGCGTATAAAAATAACGAATGAGCGTATAATAATTTTTGGGACCATGATATTAATTTTCTGAAGACTCTTATATGATATAAGACCTGTATAAAATACATGTTCATGAATTCGAAGCTTGTGTGATTTGTTTGGGGTTTTATTATTAGATCGCGTATGAAAAAGGAAAGGATTTAAAAAGGGACGATTAGGGTTTATAAAAATTAGGGTTTGCTTATTATAACTAAGGGTAATAAATGCAGTAGTAATGATGAATTAATGATGGGTTAAACCTAGGTTTAGGGCTTGTACTTGAATTATGCATTATTCGGTGTTACATAAAAGTTTTGGGTTGGTTTTGTAAATGATGAAACTTAAAGGTTATTTTTGTGAACAGTAAAATAAAGTTACTAAACGTATAAAGATAAGTGTGGGGGTTAAACATGTAATTTTGGAGATTTAGAGGGCCATTCGAATTGTATTTAATTAAAAGGGTATGTTTTGTAAATTCTAAAACCTTTGGGCCAAAAATTGTAAAATCTGATAATATAAGGTTAGATCGTATAATTAAAGATGTTAAAGGTGTAATTTGTAATTCTTAGTAATTATGGGTTCAACAAGTGTGAGTTTTGGGTCAATCGCGTGGAGTATAAAGGTTTGGGTAAACTGTATTGAAAGAGAGTCCTAAAAATTCGTTCCTGACATTTATAAACCCTATACTTTGAATGATGATCATATAAGTCCTCAAATAAGATATTTATCATATTAAACCCTTAAGTTTACCATTTATCATTGTAACCCATAAGTTGGCTAATTAATGAGGAATACTCTAAAATGTTGTAATTTCGTCTGTCACTAAAATGAGAATATACTGACAACTCTAAAAGTATTAATGCGATAAATCCGTTATAACATTAATGATGCTAATAAGTATTAAATAAATCATAATCCGTGTAGATTCGTTGAAGGAGACGCGACGTTACATCTTCATATTCCTACATTCGTTTGCTTTCCTCTCATTTGCTTTAAGGTACGGATATTCTGTCTTACCTTAAGACACTTATGTTATCGTACAGATATTCTGACCTTTTTAGTAAAGGTTCCTTATGATGTTCTTTTCGTTAGTTTTCCTATTTTACTTATTAGGGTTTCCGATGCCATTGCTATGAACCCTTTTCCTGATTGTTTGACATGTTGCTTATCTGAACTTATGTTTTATTGAACCATGCCATGTCTGATTTGAACTTTATGTTAGGAAGACTTTGATATGCACGTTTGTTGAACTCTACTATGTTTAATTATGAACTTCTAATTATGAATGTATGATTTGTGACTGTTATATGAACTTTTGACTTCTGAATATTTGAATATGAATCTTATGATATGAGTTATCTGATATGTTATTTGTTGAACTTGTGTTTGATTATGATCTGTGTCATTTATGACAAGCTGTTTGACCTAAGTTAGTTTGACACCCGAGCCAATTATTAACTAGTCATGGGGGTTCCATGTCCGTGTCAGTGATGCACCATTGACATGACTCTAGGGCAGTAGAGTGAAGCTCTGCCATGTCCCTTATCTATTATTTGTTATGAGCTCAAGTTGTATTATATGACTAATATCTGTCTGTTGGGGCGTATGGATGCATCCTAGATCTGATCTGTTATCCGATATGATTTGTTTAGGTGAATGATGTCGTGTGCAATACGCGTCTTCATAAAACTCTGGGAGCTAGCTACTCGGAATTATTTTGAGATTGTTTCTATATAGTTATGATGTTTTGATATGATATGTTCTGGGCTCGTGGTAGTTAACTAAATCTTTATTTGTTATTTCTATGTTAAGTATTCTGATTATGATTCGGTATGTTCAAGTGTTAATAATTATGTGCTCGGCTTATTATATGTTATTATATGTGGTTATGCTTTTGCATGTTTATGTGACTACCGTCTATTATGCTAGGTTATGATTAATATGTTTAAATATGATTCGCATCTTTTTAATTGATGTCATGTTAGTTTATCGTTATGTGAATTCGTTGATCTGTGAGATGAATGTGCTAGTGTGAAAGTGAGTATTCTATAAGTTTAGTATGTATAATTTGTTCAGTTAATTTTGTGAACTTTGCTTATACGTTAGTGTTTTATCTGCCTATGTGACCTGCCATGCTTAAACTCTGCTGATGTTAGGATTTGATCTGAGAACTGGTTTAGCTTATGATATTTGTTCTGATAATTGCTAATGGCTATGATATGTCTTTTGCTTATTTAGTTATAGTTGTCTACTGTGTTTTCTATCTGTATGTGTGACTGCCATGTTTTGGCTGTTGTTAGTACTTCCGATGTTATGATACTTGTTATGTTTTCGTCTAAGGATTTTAATCTGTGCCATTGCCATGCTCACTTATTAATTAAATGCTTCCGCTTTCCTGTAGATATCTGTTTGGCTTGCATGTCTTTTGACTTCCTGATTTGATTGTATGACATATATGTTGTATGAATGCTATGATTATTTTTAGAGAGTGTTTCCGTTCGCCTTTAGATATTCTGTTTGGCTTATATGAGCTTTACTATCTGAATGCATTGAATGTTTGGTTATTTTGATGTGTTTGAGTACGTGCCATCAATGTGTTATGTGTTGTCTTGATTGCTATTTGTTCTTCCGGATTTCTATATAATTGTGTTTCTGCAAATCCTCAATGATTCATTATTCTCGTTCCGCTACGATTTTGTTATTAGTTTCTTTGTTCAATTCGTATTTATGTTTTTGTTTAGTTTTTGTTTTGTTATATCATTCCTTTGGGCTTTGTAAGCTGTGCACTTTCTTTTCTGCGGGGTATTAAGCATTCAAGATGAGCTTATGGGATAGCTGATCTGGGTTGAGAATAGAGCTGAGAGCAAGACTTGACCTTTAGAGATCTTAGATTTATTTTGAAGTTTAGCTATTTATATTTTCTTTTTGAATATTTTGTAAAGGTTTTCGCTATTGTATAGTATTTAAAGTTCTGATATGAAACCGTATTTGCGATATCTTTACCCTTGTCGGGTTGGGGTGTTACAATTATGGTATCAGAGCCTAGGTTTTAGGACCCTTAGAGCTTAGGCTATGACCTGTGAGGATTGGGTAGACATTAGGTTTTCGTCTATTCAAGATATTTTTCGATTCCTTTTGACTGTCGTTCAGATTTGACTCTGATATTCGTTTGTCTTCACTGTTTTGGCCCTCCTCTTTTCGCATCGAATTTTGTTATTTTGTTTTCGCTCGTCCGTTTTTCGATCTTTAGATGGAGACTACCCGCAGAACCGAAGAAGATGGTGTCGACCCTGCGTTGCTGCAACAGTCTCTGAGCTGGAGAGGTTCGTGAAGCAGAAGCCACACCCGACTGTTGTGCTGCTGGAGACATCGAGGATCTTCTGGAGGAAGCGGGCGAATCAACCAAAGACGCAACGACGGAGACATGATTCAACGGTGGTGGGAAGGTTCATCTACTTCATATGATTTGGCGCGGCGTGTGTTACTCGATTCGTTTGTCACGCGTTTTGAAGCGGTTTGATATCTTACTACATGATTTTGATCGGCATTACTTTTCTTTGATTTGTTGAACTTCGGTTCGAATCGTGAAGTTTTATCGTTTAGCATTCGGTATAACTTCGGCTTTCTTTTGGGCAACCGACGTAATGAGTCATGAGGAACATTTTTTGTGCATTGGTGGCCTTCTTTTCTTTTGTGGTATGGTAAGTTGTTTTGATGTCGTATATGCTGCATGAATGTGTATGTGCATTATAGTATGTTACTTGCTAGCTGTATGTTATCTGTATGTGATATGTTTGGTGTGATTATGGTTATGTGGTTTGCCATGACCGGGACGAAATATGATGACAATAAGAACTGGTTGTGTGATGCAAGTATTATGACGCTGATCAACGTGATAATACCGAGATCATATAATCTGAACTTATTGAAATTATATGACGTCACGGGGAAACGCCTGTGGTTGATCATTGATTGGACTTTGACTTGTACACTGTTATTTGTCACTCCTCGTATGCGATTGGAATTCGTACCTAATTGTGAGATTTTCGTCGATATCTGTTACTTATAAGTTTTGTACGTTTGGAATCCAAAATTTTTATGATTTGTGTAACTATGGATTGCTATGTTTGCTCTAAATGTGTACGTCTCCGTGTACCCTTATTGTGATCATAGGATATTTCGTGTAGTGTTTGAGGAACATTAGATCCTTTTAGTATGATTATCTGTGATTAGTAAGACCTTTAGGATTCGTTCTGTCTATGCATGCGTTATTTTCATCATTAGATACCTGAATAAGTTAGAGCGTGTTTTTGATTTTCTACATCTCATCTTTTTACTGCAAATACTTTATAAGTATATGATTAGCATTCGTCATATATTCCTTAAAGTTCCGAAATCCACAATTGTTGCCGTGCTGTTCCGTCTTGTTCAATTTCGAGGACGAAATTTTATTTTAGAGGGGAAGAAATTGTAATACCTGAATTTCTAAAATTCACAAAAAGACCAAAATACCCTTATGATCAAAAGTATGAATAATTAATTTAAAATGATACCAAATAAGCTATGTAAATTCAGAAACTTATAAGAAATATCACATATGATCCAAATAAATTTTAATAGACTTTGTAAAGATCATTCTTATAGTTTATAATATTTATAAAATCATTATCGTATTTTATATATATGTAGCCGAATATATTTAATTTGTTTTATAAAAGAATTTAATTAATAAAAGCCCAATACAAATTTATAAAATTTATATTCCATTTATTATAAGTCCATTACAATATTAAGCCCACAAGAAAATTATAAAATCATATAAATACATAATATACGGTTCACTATATCCCTAATTGCCGATTAAACCCAAACCGACTCAAAAACCCTCCATAATTCGACATCTGATTCCCAAGGCCTGGAGCTATTTTTCTTGGACGAGTTTGAAGGTAGAGAAGGTGTTAAAAATCTAGTTCGAGGTCCTAAGGTGTTGGTTTAATCGTGATTAGTTTCTTGGTCGATTAGGGTTTCGGCGAGTGGAACTTTTGGTTTCTTTTGTTCTAACGACCAAAGGTCATCAAGGGTATGTTTCTAATGTTACTTCCAGTCCTAAAAGTCATATAGAACACATAAAAATTAGCCATGCATGTTTAATAAGTTGTATGGAATTATTTGGAATTAAAACCCTAAAAGCGTATAAAAATAACGAATGAGCGTATAATAATTTTTGGGACCATGATATTAATTTTCTGAAGACTCTTATATGATATACGACCTGTATAAAATACATGTTCATGAATTCGAAGCTTGTGTGATTTGTTTGGGGTTTTATTATTAGATCGCGTATGAAAAAGGAAAGGATTTAAAAAGGGACGATTAGGGTTTATAAAAATTAGGGTTTGCTTATTATAACTAAGGGTAATAAATGCAGTAGTAATGATGGATTAATGATGGGTTAAACCTAGGTTTAGGGCTTGTACTTGAATTATGCATTATTCGGTTTTACATAAAAGTTTTGGGTTGGTTTTGTAAATGATGAAACTTAAAGGTTATTTTTGTGAACAGTAAAATAAAGGTACTAAACGTATAAAGATAAGTGTGGGGGTTAAACATGTAATTTTGGAGATTTAGAGGGCCATTCGAATTGTATTTAACTTAAAAGGGTATGTTTTGTAAATCCTAAAACCTTTGGGCCAAAAATTGTAAAATCTGATAATATAAGGTTAGATCGTATAATTAAAGATGTTAAAGGTGTAATTTGTAATTCTGAGTAATTATGGGTTCGACAAGTGTGAGTTTTGGGTCAATCGCGTAGAGTATAAAGGTTTGGGTAAACTGTATTGAAAGAGAGTCCTAAAAATTCGTTCCTGACATTTATAAACCCTATACTTTGAATGATGATCATCTAAGTCCTCAAATAAGATATTTATCATATTAAACCCTTAAGTTTACCATTTATCATTGTAACCCATAAGTTGGCTAATTAATGAGAAATACTCTAAAATGTTGTAATTTCGTCTGTCACTAAAATGAGAATATACTGACAACTCTAAAAGTATTAATGCGATAAATCCGTTATAACATTAATGATGCTAATAAATATTAAATAAATCATAATCCGTGTAGATTCGTTGAAGGAGACGCGACGTTACATCTTCATATTCCTACATTCGTTTGCTTTCCTCTCATTTGCTTTAAGGTACGGATATTCTGTCTTACCTTAAGACACTTATGTTATCGTACAGATATTCTGACCTTTTCAGTAAAGGTTCCTTATGATGTTCTTTTCGTTAGTTTTTCTATTTTACTTATTAGGGTTTCCGATGCCATTGCTATGAACCCTTTTCCTGATTGTTTGACATGTTGCTTATCTGAACTTATGTTTTATTGAACCATGCCATGTCTGATTTGAACTTTATGTTAGGAAGACTTTGATATGCACGTTTGTTGAACTCTACTATGTTTAATTATGAACTTCTAATTATGAATGTATGATTTGTGACTGTTATATGAACTTTTGACTTCTGAATATTTGAATATGAATCTTATGATATGAGTTATCTGATATGTTATTTGTTGAACTTGTGTTTGATTATGATCTGTGATTTCATGCCAAAGCAATGTCAAGTTTTGCTCACACAAGCTAGCCACTTGTGAATGACTAACCGTGAGAAACTTAAAACGGCTCAGACACTGACCAATAATAAGAAGTGTATAGTATATGGGTAACTCAAACGTATTAGGTTTGAGCACCGAGATCGTTCCGAACGAGGGTTGAATGGAATTTCCAACTCACGTCTCGATTATCGGGATTCGAATGAGAAAAGGGGATAATATGATATATTCTAAACTACGGGATAAGGAAAGTAAATGGAACATATAATCTACGGTAAATCCTAAGAACTAAGGCAAATTACGCAATTCTACGCTAAAACGCAAATACGGGATTTAAAACGAAACGCGAATAAAATGCAAATACGTCTAACCTAACTCCTAAAAATAATCCAAAACTACTTTTATGCTAAAAATGATATTAGAAAACTAATTAAGAATTAAAACTATTTTTTTAGGAATTTTCTTGATTTTATTTAAATTAAAAACTAATTATTAACTTTAAAAATAAAGCTAATTATCTAGAAATTATGAAAGAGAGAGGGAAAATTATGGAATTACTTTTCAAAAATCTAAAATATCATAAAAGACTTTTCAAAACTATTTTTTTATTTTTCAGATTAATTTTCTATTTTCTATGAATTTAAATCTATTTAAATCTAATTTAAATTATGAAAAATACCAAATAAAAGGAAAAAAATAAGGAAAAATCTTTTTTATGCTTTTTATATTTATCTTAAACTGTTAAAATTGAAAAATTAATTTTTTGAACTTTTTCTCAATTAATTGCAATTAAAGCTAATAAAAAATGATTAAAAACTGAATTAAATAATGAAAAATACTAAACAGTGACCAAAAATTATGAAAACTTCAGGGAAATTCTAAAATCGTATTCTAGAGCTATGAAAAATGCAAAACACTGGGCTTATGTGGGAGAATCTGAAGCTGTAGTGTAACTTGAGCTAAAATAAGCACTTTTAAATAAGCTAAATAGCACTACAGTGAACCAAACTGTTACAGAAGCTATTTTATACCAAAAACACTCTAAAGCAACTATCTGATGCTACTCCTAACACCTAATGAGCATTTTAACTATGATTAAGCTAAATGACCACTACAACAAATAAGCAAACTGTCCCACTGTTTAAGCAGATGAAACTGCTTATTCAATAAGCTAACATGAAAACCAAAAGTGTGGTTCTCAACCCCACCTAGCAGAGACTATTTATCCAAAGTTACAGCTAAAGAGGACAAGTAATGAGGAAGTTCTAAATCAAGCAAAAAGGCTGCATACTAACTGATGCAGAAACAGTAAACAGGGAAGCTAGTTTGAGCTTATCTATAAGCTTATCAGGAGGGTTTAAAGGCAAAGCAAATATGTGGTCTTAAACACCACCTAGCCTACTGCAAATGTGCCAAGAATGAGATCCTAACTAGCTGAAATGAACAGTACACAGAGGCTGCAAGTTCTGAGGAAACATGATGTTTTGGACAGTTTTGACTTTTTAAGAACAATGACTAGGTTGACCAAAATGAAATTCAAGATCAAATGCAGAGCTGATATGGATGAAATAAGATGTGAATGAACTTAAGCAAGCTACTTCTACTGATATAAAACCTATATGCAATAATTCAGTCACTGATTTCAACACATTTGCATACAAGAACAGATTTAAGCTAAAGTTGACTAAGAGCACAAATGACAGTAAGAAAAAGATAGATATGATAATAATAGACTATAACAAGAATAATGCAACTGATCTAATTCAACAGTTTAACCTCTAAAACAGATTAACAAAGCAATCCAAACACTCCTTAAAACTGACAAAGCACTATTTATTGATAAAACTTAGAGTAGATTCTGACTAAAACTCAAATAAGACACACAAATCAGCATCACAATGATTCTCTTAATACATTAAAACCAGAATTAAACCAAAACTTGTTGGACTTTAGAACTTGACAAAGTTTGACTTTTGTTGACTTTTGCACAAATCTGAGTATTGGAACAAGCTTAAACAGGCATAAGCTCATATAAGCTTCAAGCTTATATGAGATTATCTTGACAGTAATTTCAATTCAAATCAACACAAACTTTTCAAACTCAATAACAAGAATTTAACAAGAAATTGAAAATTGCATTAAGTAAAAGTTGATAGTACAATTTAAAACAAGGGTTACAAAATGACTTAACTACTGAAATTAACTAGATTGACAGGAAAATAAAAGGTCAAAAGTTTTCTAAAAACATGAAAAACTTGGACGACTACAATCTTGTGATGAAGAGGGTATATATAGCTGAGATAGGAGTCTTGGGATGCCTTTTCAGAAGATACTAGAGGTCCTTTTGTGGCCACACATTCATTCCATAGTCATCAGCTCCAATCACCATGCTCCATTTTCACTTGTGATGTGTCACGGCCAATCAAAGGGCTCCATTTGTCCACGTAGGCACCTCATTTGACAAGTCAGGTATCTAGAAGCTTTAGGATAGATTCTAATACTATGTTGGGTGTTTGGGTGTGGTGGTG
Organism: Chrysanthemum makinoi; assembly: GCA_910596185.1. Classification (NCBI taxonomy): domain Eukaryota; kingdom Viridiplantae; phylum Streptophyta; class Magnoliopsida; order Asterales; family Asteraceae; genus Chrysanthemum; species Chrysanthemum makinoi. The sequence goes on from OU343219.1 coordinate 38,090,748, forward strand.
AATGGTGGTGTTTGGGATGGGGAAGAAGCAGGATGTGAAAAGGGCGCGTTTAGTTTATTAAATGATATCTCAAAAGCTTTGACTGGTATACGGGTTGTTGACTTGGGTTTTATTTCGGGTTTGAGGTGGTAAACGGGTATATTAATAAAGGGTACCGGGTTTAGTTAGTGGATTTGGGTAGTGGTTTAATATCAAGTGGTCGGGTGTAGGATAGTTTAGGATTGGGCCGGATCTTGGGTTTTGATTTGGGCCGTGACTTATGTTTGAGATATTGGATTTGTTAAGTCTTGGACTAATAGTGAATTTAAAGGTAACCATAGGGACCAATGTTGTACATCCGGATATTTGAGGGACCAATCATGTAATATTTGAAAATATCTTCAGGGACCATTCTTGTCAACCATAAATAATCCAGGGATTGATTTTGCAAGAATTGAATCTTCAGGGGCCATTTCTGACAAATACTGAAACTTGAGGGGCCATTTCTGACATTTCTTCAAACTTTGATCAAATCTTCACAAATCATCCTCAGAGATTGGAAATCTACAAAAATGCATAATTCTGATCTTCTGGCTCAGCTAAAGCTCTCTTAATCTCTCGTGCTCGGATTTACGTCTCATTTGGGTCCTTTTTGCGTGTTTTTACATATCCATACCTGCACAAGCACAAACTCAAGAAAACCACAAATATTAGCAATAAACGGCTCTTTCTTGGTTATTTTGGGTCTATTTTGATATAGAAAAGGTATGTATTTTAGCACATACCAAAATACCCCAGACGAAACCATTGCCGTGTCCTCACGCAATGCCATTAACTCACGCTTCTAAAACCAAGGATTTCAATCTCTTTCTACTAAACCATTGATATGTCCAAACCGTCAAGTTATCTCACACAAGCTAGCCACTTGTGAATGACTAACCGTAAGAAACTTCAAACAGTTCAGACAAACCAATTAGAGAAGAAGTAGTCAATGTTCCTCAAAAGAGATTAAGAAAGCCTTAATTCTAAAAACGCCCCGTTTACCTTTCAATTCTCATGTATAGATATTATGGTTAAGCATATTCTAGTTATGAATGACGATTTGTTGAACTTTCATGTCGATCAATAACTCCAACATTTTTCAAACGACACTTTAGGATCACGGAGTAGAAAACACAACACAGCGTGAAGTGACCATACGGATAGAATACATCGTCCCTGATTTTTCACAAGTTCCCAAACTAAGCGTAAAACCGAAATCATTGTTACATATGACTCTAGATGCTAACACTACCCATGAAAGTTACTTGTGTAATTACCTTTTGTTCCCATTTTCCTATTTTCCTCTAGATTTTTTTATTTTTGTGAGAAATGAATTTCTTCAAATTCTCGTTTCGATAGTTTTTATTCCGATAAAGATACAAAGCTAAGTCGATAATTAGTTATTCATCTTCTCTCAAGAACCATTGTTGTAAAAATGAGGTCCACATCAAGGAATTTTTATTCACTAACTTTTGATTTTTTCAATATCATTTTTTTTTTCATCATTTTTTTTTTTTTTTTTTCACATGAACTTTTACTTTTATTTATATGAGCTGTGAACTACGGAGCTTCACGGGGTAATTCCAAGACTATAGGCTTCATGAAATGAGGATCCCGGCTGGCTAGGCTAAGACCTCACTCAATCTCGGCTAAAGATCCAAGGGTCCGATCTCGACACCGCAGCTCACAACTTTACTTATTACTTTTCACTTATCACTTATTTGCTTTATTTATTACGGATCCTTGATGTGTACCCAATTTTTTAAAACAAAGGTTCTTTTAAGAAGATAAAGAACTAACCATCGTCAAAAACTCGACATCTCTAATTATTTAGACAGATATGGGGTGAAACAATTTTGTGGGAACAAAAAGCCGTAAGTACCTTCGATGGGCTCTAAAGAGAACCAACTACTCCACGCTTAGCATCTAAACTCATAAGTAACTCTATCATTTCTCGATCTCTGCAAATTTAAAATCCCAACTAATGAGATCCGCAGATGCTTAGCCGATAATTTTAGATTATCTATGGTTAAGGGAACAAGCTAGGGCTCAACACTCCTCAAGTCGTAATTCTATTCCTACTCTCACCCGCCAGTGGGAAAGTCAACAAGGTGTCAAAACATATATTACTTAGCAAATGCTTCGTCTAATGAAATCAAGTTATGCATATTTAAAGTCAATCAGGGAAACTTGCAAAATCTTAGCCTTTTGAGCTAGAATTCGCATTTTATAGCTTCTTATCTAAGAGACTAGCCAACTTTTCAATCAAAAAGACTTAACAAAAGCTTACAAAATTTTTTAAATTTTCTCATTTTTGCACAATTTTTCAATTTCTAAGGAAAAACGGGGTTACGAGAGAAACACAACAAAAATAAGCAAGTGCGGTCAAATCAAATCCAAGATTACCCTACCCCAGACTAGAACGAAACATTGTCCTCAATGTTTAAAGCAAGGGTATCACGAAAATCTAAAAGCCGCTTATTAAGTATGCTCAAAGATAAACGTTAGTCGATAAGATTAGGATATCGGATTTCCATCAGCATCGATCATGAAACTCGAGTGGAGAAATGACAAACTTCGAGCACGCGAGTCTTCATATCGGGAACATCCTAAACACAACATCACAAACAACCAAACACGAGAAAATCGAAGAGGCAGCACTTCGCATCACTTATTAGAAATAAAGAAAAGAGAAGGATAAGCATGGGGTGCCTCCCACCTAACGCTACTTGTTTTTGATCAAGAGTCGCTAGCTGACTCGTCCCCGAATTCATTTGTCCTTGGGGAAGAAAGTGGTAGAGATACCAGGGTCAAAAACGGTGTCCTCATTCCCGAAGGAATGAGACTGGGGTGATGGGAAGAAAATGTCGGGCATCAGCACATAAAGTATATCATGAAAGAATGATCCATCATCCGGTGGTTTCTTGGGTGGGCGAATAGCGGATCAAAGTGAGAAAACTCCAAGAAAGATGGGAGCTTATGGTAAGGGATAAGATGTAACGGCTCAAACATGAAGGCATCCAAGAGAGGATCCTTATCTCGAACAACGGTTTTAGCATAAAGCTCATCAATGCATATCCCGGGTTTAAAGATTTTGTCTTCACATGCGGGTTCAACGGGATCAAGGATGGTGGACTCATCAGAAGAAGGAGAGTCAAGAGAACCATCAAGATCAACCATAACATCCTCCAATACGGTGGTATTGGGTCATCAATAGGTAAGTCGATTTCTTCACATCTCAGGAATCACGTGGCGGTTTATCAAGAATATCGTCTTCAACCATTTCAAAATCAATCTCCATAATAGCAACCCGATTAGCCGGATTCATCTCTTTTCTTCAACATCACATGGCGGAGAAAGTAGAACAGAAGGTAAGGACAAATGGTGTGCTTTCAGGTATAGCCATACTTCACCGTTGTGGTCTACGAATAGGACTCAAAATCTTTGTGAAAAGAGGATTAACCGCAAGAGGTGAGTCATCACGAACTTGGCGGGATTTGAGAAAATCGGAAGTAACTCGGAGATGTCAAAGATCACATAAAATCACAATCACTATCGAATATATCCACCGGACTCTTGGGATTGGGTCAAGCTCTCAACACAAGACGATTCGTTCCGGGAATAATGCTAAGTGGCTTTCGTCCCCATTATGAGAGAGTCGCGGGATCAACAATGTTTGAAGAAATAGAATCATCGACTTCTTCCAATCGATATCACTATCTAAATACGGCGTGGTGAAGGGAAGGGTCGAAATGACGGGGCACCAGCGAGGAGGGATTCATAGACAAACTTGCATAGTATTCTTTCATTTGGATGGAATCTCATCATCATCATTCGATGTAATTCATGAGCCATCGGGCACGTCTTGCTGATGCTTGCCAATTAAGTATTTCTTCAAGGCACTTTCAATACATTTTCGTTCTTCTTCTTCAGTAATTCTATCGCAGATCTTTCGTTGCGAAGGCGCTCGATCTTCGGCATGTTCATTAACAAATTCTTGAGACATTTTTGATTTACGGAGAATATCGAGGAGGTTGTGGTTGAATTTCTTGTTGTTGTGGAGGTGGGTCATAAGAGTAGTCATAATTATCACAAGGAACTTGCTGTGAAACAGCGAGGGTTGCATTTGACAATCGGAAGAAAATGTGGACCTCCATGATACTCACTGCTCAGTATGATTGTTGTGATGGGTTTGGTGAAGCATATGGATAAGGCTCATAACCAAGGTGGATTGTTATATTGAGCGGCATTGAAAACCTTGGTGAGGACCTCCGATACTTCGCATGAGTATGAATAGTCTCATGTTATGGGGATTGGTTAAGGAAATCAGATCGCATCATTGTAGGGGATATTGGTGAACAAACTAGTCTCCATTCCTGATACTACAAGCGGACAATTCCCAACATTTTAAGGTCCCCTTTCATTGACAACCATAATGGTAAGGCGAAGACATCGAAAAGTTATACGAATGAGAGGGGTAAAAGAGATAAAGAATTGACGGTTGGAGGATAAAGAAGAATATTTTTGGGTTTTTAGAAAACATATTTTGAAAAGGAAAATCTTTTTGGGTTTTATAAAGGAATATGTACAAATATCAATGATAACTTCACGAGGAAGGATCTTCAAATACGATTCAGTGAGATGGAATCTGGCTTCATTACAAGCCTCCCGTGTAAAAATTGATTTCATGCCAAAGCGTCAAGTTTTGCTCACACCTTATTAGCACTTGTGAATGACTAACCGTGAGAAACTTAAGCAGCTCAGACACTGACCAATAATAAGAAGTGTGTAGTATATGGTAACTCAAGCGTATTAGGTTTGAGCAGGAATCGTTCAGAATGAGGTTGAATGGAATTTCCAACTTCGGCGTCTGATTATCGGGATTGAATGAGAAAAGGGGATAATATGATATATTCTAAACTCTGGGATAAGAAAATTAAATGGAACATATAATCTGCGGAAATCCTAAGAACTAAGGCAATTACGCAATTACGCTAAAAGCATAAATACGGAGTTTAAAACGAAAGCGTGAATAAAATGCAAATCGTCTAACCTAACTCCTAAAAATAATCCAAAACTACTTTTATGCTAAAAATGATATTAGAAAACTAATATGAATTAAAACTATTTTTTAGGAATTTTCTTGATTTTATTTAATTAAAAACAATTATTAACTTTAAAAATAAAGCTAATTATCTAGAAATTATGAAAGAGAGAAGAGTATGGAATTACTTTTCAAAAATATAAAATATCATAAAAGACTTTTAAAAACTATTTTTTTATTTTTCAGATTAATTTTCTATTTTATAATTTAAATCTATTTAAATCTAATTTAAATTATGAAAAATACCAAATAAAAGGAGAAAATAAGGAAAATCTTTTTTACTTTATATTTATCTTAAACTGTTAAATTGAAAAATTAATTTTTGAACTTTTCTCAATTAATACAATAAGCTAATAAAAAAATGATTAAGCGGAATTAAATAATGAAAAATACTAGCATTGACCAAAAATATAGAAAACTTGGGGAGAATTCTAAAATATTATTCTAGAGCTATGAAAAATGCAAAACACTGGCCTTATGTGGGAGAATCATTTGTAGTGTAACTTGAGCTAAAATAAGCACAATAAAAAGCTAAATAGCACTACTGATGAACAAGCTGTTCTGACTATTTTTATACCAAAAACACTCTAAAGAAACTATCTGATGCTACTCCTAACACCTAATGAGCATTTTAACTATGATTAAGCTAAATGACCACTAAAACAAATAATGACGTCATTTGTTTAGCGGATGAAGCTGCGCTTATTGAATAAGCTAACATGAAAACCAAAGGAAGTGTGGTTCTCAACCCCACCTAGCGAGACCATTTATCCAAGGTTCTGACTAAAGGGACAAGTAATGAGGAAGTTCTAAATCAAGCAAAAGAACATACTGGCGATCGCAGCGATGCAGGGAAGCTAGTTTGAGCTTATCATAAACTTATCGGGAGGTTTAAAGGCAAAGCAATATGTGGTCTTAAACGCCTACAACTAGCACCCAAATATTGCCAGAGCCAAGAATCCTAACTAAATGAAACGATTACGGAAGGCGCAAGTTGAGGAAATATGATGTTTTGGATTGTTTGACTTTTTAAGAACAATGACTAGGTTGACCAAAATGAAATTCAAGATCAAATCAGGTGATATGGATGAAATAAGATGTGAATGAACTTAAACAGCTACTTCTCGCGATATAAACCTATATAATTAGTCATTTGATTTCAATACATTGCATACAAAACGATTTACAGCTAAAGTTGACTAAGAGCATGAAATGATGAAAAAGATAGATATGATAATAATAAACTATAACAAAATAAATGCAACTGATCTAATTCCAAGCAGTTTAACCTCTAAAACGATTAACAAAAGCAATTCAAACACTCCTTAAAAGCGACAAAGCACTATTTATTGATAAAACTTAGAGTAGATTACATTAAAACTCAATAAGACAACATGTCGACATCACAATGATTCTCTTAATACATTAAAACCAGAATTAAACCAAAACTTGTTGGACTTTAGAACTTGACAAAGTTTGACTTTTGTTGACTTTTGCAAATGTTTGAGTATTGGAACAAGCTAAGACATAAGCTCATATAAGCAAGCTTATATGAGATTATCTTAATGATAATTTCAATTCAAATCAACACAAACTTTTCAAACTCAATAACAATTTAACAAGAAATGAAAATTGCATTAAGTAAAAGTTGATAGTTTCAATTTAAAACAAGGGTTACAAAATGACTTAACTAAAATTAACTAGATTGAGGAAAATAAAAGGAAAAGTTTTCTAAAACATGAAAAACTTGGGCGACTACAATCTTGTGATGAAGGTATATATAGCTGAGAATAGGAGTCTTGGATGCCTTTTGAAGGAATACTAGAGGTCTTTTTGACGCGCATTCATTCCGTAGTCATCGACTCCAATCACCATGCTCCATTTTCACTTGTGATGTGTCACGGACGATCAAGGGCTCCATTTGTCCACGTAGGCACCTCATTTGACAAGTCAGTATCTAAAGCTTTAGGATAGATTCTAATACTATGTGGGTGTTGGGTGTGGTGGTGAATGGTGGTGTTTGGGGATGAGGAAAAGCGAGATGTGAAAAGAGGCGTTTGGTTTATTAATGATATCTCAAACTTTTGGCTGATATCACGGGTTGTTGACTTGGGTTTTATTTGAGGGTTTGAGGTGGTAAACGGTATATTAATAAAAGTGCAGTTTTAGTTAGTGGATTTGGTGTAGTGGTTTTAATATCAAGTGGTGGGGTGTAGGATAGTTTAGGATTGGGCGGATCTTGGGTTTTGATTTGGTAGTGACTTATGTTTGAGATATTGGATTTGTTAAGTCTTGGACTAATAGTGAATTTAAAGGTAACCATAGGGGACCATGTTGTACATCCGGATATTTGAGGGACCAATCATGTAATATTTGAAAATATCTTCAAGGACCATTCTTGTCAACCATAAATAATCCAGTTGATTTTGCAAAATTGAATCTTGAGGGCATTTAGACAAATCTTTGAAACTTGAGGGGCCATTTACGACATTTCTTCAAACTTTGATCAAATCTTCACAAATCATCCTCGAGGGTGAAATCTACAAAAATGCATAATTCGATCTTACACGGCTCAAGCTAAAGCTCTCTGTAATCTCTGCTCGGATTTCGTCTCATTTGGGTCCTTTTGCGTGTTTTACATATCCATACACACCTGAAGCATAAAATCGAAAATACAAATATTAGCAATAAGCGGCTCTTTCTTGGTTATTTTGGGTCTATTTTGATATAGAAAAGGTATGTGTTTTAGCACATATAATGTGTGTCATTACGATGTAAAACGTTTGACCTAAGTTAGTTTGACACCCAGAGCCATTATTAACTTAGTCACATGGGGTTCCATAATAAGTGTTCGATGATGCACCATTGACATGACTCTAGAGCGATGAGGTGAAGTTACGCCCGTCACTTATCTATTATTTGTTATGAGCTCAAGTTATATTATATGACCTATCTTCTGCATTGGGGGTATGCATGCATCGCCTTGATCGATGTTGTCAGATGGTTGTTTAGGTGATGATCTTAAATTGTCTGCAATACGCGTCTTCATAAAACCTCAAGAAGCTACTTCACTATTATTGAGATTGTTTCTATATAGTTATCTTTGTTTTGATATGATGTATGTTGCGGGCTCGTGGGTAGTTAACTAAATCTTTATTTGTTATTTCTATGTTAAGTATTACGATTATGATTGGGTATGTTCAAGTGTTAATAATTGTATTGCTTTCGACTTATTATATGTTATTATATGTGGTTATGCTTTTGCATGTTTATGTGACTACCGATACATATGCTAGGTTATGATTAATATGTTTAAATATGATTAGCATCTTTTGTCGATGTCATGTTAGTTTATGGTTATGTGTGAATTAGTTGATGCGTGAGATGAATGTGCTAGTGTGAAAGGTAATTATTCTATAAGTTTAGTATGTATAATTTGTTTAGTTAATTTTGTGAACTTTGCCTATACGTTAGTGTTTTTATCTGCCCTATGTGACTGCCATGCTTAAACTTTCTGGCCGATGTTAGGTTTGATCATTTGGTTTAGCTTATGATATTTGTTCTACGATAATTGCTAATGGCTATGATATGTCTTTTGTATTTAGTTATAGTTGTCTCTTTACGTGTTTCTATCGTATGGTATTGTGCGCCATGTTTTGGTACATTGTTAGTACCGAATGTTATGATACTTGTTATGTTTTAGATCTAGGATTTTAATGCGTGCCATTGCCATGCTCACTTATTAATTAAATGCTTAGCTTACGTAGATATTTGTTTTGGCTTGCATGTCTTTTGACTTCCTGATTTGATTGTATGACATATATGTTGTATGAATGCTATGATTATTTTTAGAGAAGTGTTCCGGTTAGCCTTTAGATATTACCGTTTGGCTTATATGAGCTTTACTATCTGAATGCATTGAATGTCTGGTTATTTTGATGTGTTTGAGTACTTTGATTATATCAATGTGTTATGTGTTGTCTTGATTGCTATTGTGTTCTTCGGGATTTACGTATAATTGTGTTTCTGCAAATCCTCAATGATTCATTATTCGTTCATTCTGATTTTTGTTATTAGTTTCTTTGTTCATTAAGTATTTATGTTTTTGTTTAGTTTTTGTTTGTTATATCATTCTTGGGCTTTGTGCTTCCGCACTTTTCTTTTCTAGCGGTATTAAGCATTCAAGATGAGCTTATGGATAGGCGATCACGGGTTGAGAATAGAGTTGAGAGCAAAGACTTGACCTTTAGAGATCTTAGATTTATTTTGAAGTTTAGCTATTTATGTTTTATTTTTGAATATTTTGTAAGGTTTCGCTATTGTATAGTATTTAAAGTTACGATATGAGCAAATTACATTTGCGATATCTTTACCATATGGGGTTGGTGTGTTACAATTATGGTATCAGGCCTAGTTTTAGGACCCATAGAGCTTAGGCTTATGACCTGTGAGGATTGGGTAGACATTAGGTTTTATTCATTCAAGATATTTTCGATTCCTTTTGTTGTCGTTGATTTGACTCGATATTAGTTTGTCTTCTTGTTTTGGCCCTCTTTTTTTCGAATTTTGTTATTTTGTTTTTTCGTTCGTCAGGTTTGTCGATCGTTAGATGGAGAACCCTACTTGAGGCAAAGAAGATAGTGTCGACCCAAATTCTTTACCATGATCTCACGAAGGCTGGAGAGAGTTCACGTACTTGAAGCCACCCCGTTGCCATCTTTGGCGGAAACGTCGGAATCTTCTTGGAGGAACTGGGCGAATCAAACCTTGGCGGCAGGAGACATGATTCAACTTAGGTGGTTGGGAAGGTTCATCTACTTCATATGATTTGGGCGGCGTGTGTTACTGATTGTTTTATCGCGCGTTTTGAAGCGGATTTGATATCTTACTACATGATTTTGATCGACATTACTTTTCTTTGATTTGTTGGGAACTCGGTTGAATCGTGAAGTTTTATTGTTTAACGATACGAGGTATAACTCGGCTTTTCTTTTGGGCAAACCAGTAATGAGTCATGAGGCTTGTTTTGTGCATTGGTGGCCTTCTTCTTTTGTGGTATGGTAAGTTGTTTTGATGTCGTATATCTTTGCATGAATGTGTATACGATCTGTTATAGTATGTTACTTGCTAGTATGTTATCTGTATGTGATATGTTTGTTGTGATTACGTTATGTGGTTTGCCATGACGGGGCGAGAATATGATGACAATAAGAGCTGGTTATGTGATACAAGTATTATGACGCTTTGATCAACGTGATATCTAGAGATCATATAATTTGAACTTATTGAAATTATATATGACGTCGGGAAACGCCTGTGGTTGTCGTGATTGGACTTTGACTTAACACATTGGCCTTTGTCACTCTGGTATACGGTTGAATTCTATACCTAGCGTGAGATTTTAGTGCGATATCTGTTACTTATAAGTTTTATGCGTTTGGAATCCAAAATTTTTATGATTTGTGTATGGATTGCTATGTTTGCTCTAAATATGTATGCGTCTCCGTGTACCCTTATTGTGATCATAGGATATTTGGGTGTAGTGTTTGGGAACATTAGATCCTTTTAGTTTGATTATCGTGATTGGTAAGACCTTTAGGATTGGATTGCATCCATGCATGCGTTATTTTCATCATTAGATCAGGAATAAGTTAGGCGTGTTTTTGATTTTCTACATCTCATCTTTTCTTGCCAAATGCTTTATAAGTATATGATTAGCATTAGGTATATATTCCTTAAAGTTCAGAAATCCACAATTGTTGCTTACGTCGCATTTAAAGTCTTGTTCAATTCGAGGGGCGGACAAATTTTATTTTAGAGGGAAGAAATTGTAATACCCGAATTTCTAAAATTCACAAAAAGACCAAAATACCCTTATGATCAAAAGTATGAATAATTAATTTAAAAGAATACCAAATAAGCTATGTAAATTCAGAAACTTATAAGAAATATCACATATGATCCAAATAAATTTTAATAGACTTTGTAAAGATCATTCTTATAGTTTATAATATTTATAAAATCATTATCGTATTTTATATATATGTAGCCGAATATATTTAATTTGTTTTATAAAAGAATTTAATTAATAAAAGCCCAATACAAGTTTATAAAATTTATATTCCATTTATTATAAGTCCATTACAATATTAAGCCCACAAGAAAATTAGAAAATCATATAAATACATAATATACGGTTCACTATATCCCTAATTGCCGATTAAACCCAAACCGACTCAAAAACCCTCCATAATTCGACATCTGATTCCCAAGGCCTGGAGCTATTTTTCTTGGATGAGTTTGAAGGTAGAGAAGGTGTTAAAAATCTAGTTCGAGGTCCTAAGGTGCTGGTTTAATGCGGATTAGTTTCTTGGTCGATTAGATTAAGGTTTCACGTGAGTGGAACTTTTGGTTTCTTTTGTTCTAACGACCAAAGCTCATCAAGGGTATGTTTCTAATGTTACTTCCAGTCCTACAAGTCATATAGAACACGTAAAAATTAGCCATGCATGTTTAATAAGTTGTATGGAATTATTTGGAATTAAAACCCTAAAAGCGTATAAAAATAACGAATGAGCGTATAATAATTTTTGGGACCATGATATTAATTTTCTAAGGACTCTTATATGATATACACCTGCATTATAACATAAAATACATGTTCATGAATTCAAAGCTTGTGTGATTTGTTTGGGGTTTTATTATTAGATCGCGTATGAAAAAGGAAAGGATTTAAAAGGGACAATTAGGGTTTATAAAACTAGGGTTTGCTTATTATAACTAAGGGTAATAAATGCAGTAGTAATGATGGATTAATGATGGGTTAAACCTAGGTTTAGGGCTTGTACTTGAATTATGCATTATTCGGTTTTACATAAAAGTTTTGGGTTGGTTTTGTAAATGATGAAACTTAAAGGTTATTTTTGTGAACAGTAAAATAAAGGTACTAAACGTATAAAGATAAGTGTGGGGGTTAAACATGTAATTTTGGAGATTTAGAGGGCCATTCGAATTGTATTTAACTTAAAAGGGTATGTTTTGTAAATTCTAAAACCTTTGGGCCAAAAATTGTAAAATCTGATAATATAAGGTTAGATCATTATATAATTAGATGTTAAAGGTGTAATTTGTAATTACACGAGTAATTATGGGTTCGAGCAAGTGTGAGTTTTGGGTGTCCGTAGAGAAATTATAAAGGTTTAGGAAACTGTATTGAAAGAGAGTCCTAAAATTAGGATTCTCGACATTTATAAACCCTATACTTTGAATGATGATCATATAAGTCCTCAAATAAGATATTTATCATATTAAACCCTTAAGTTTACCATTTATCATTGTAACCCATAAGTTGGCTAATTAATGAGGAATACTCTAAAATGTTGTAATTTCGTCTGTCACTAAAATGAGAATATACTGACAACTCTAAAAGTATTAATGCGATAAATCCATTATAACATTAATGATGCTAATAAATATTAAATAAATCATAATCCGTCAGGTAGATTACCGTTTGAAGGAGCGCGACGTTACATCTTCATATTCCTACATTCGTTTGCTTTCTCTCATTTGCTTTAAGGCACGGATATTAAATGTCTTACCTTAAGACACTTATGTTATCGTACAGATATTCTGACCTTTTAAGTAAAGGTTCCTTATGATGTTCTTTTCGTTAGTTTTCCTATTTTACTTATTAGGGTTTCCGATGCCATTGCTATGAACCCTTTTCACGATTGTTTGACATGTTGCTTATCTGAACTTATGTTTTATTGAACCATGCCATGTCTGATTTGAACTTTATGTTAGGAAGACTTTGATATGCACGTTTGTTGAACTCTACTATGTTTAATTATGAACTTCTAATTATGAATGTATGATTTGTGACTGTTATATGAACTTTTGACTTCTGAATATTTGAATATGAATCTTATGATATGAGTTATCTGATATGTTATTTGTTGAACTTTGTGTTTGATTATGATGCAGTAATGTCATTTACGACAAGTGCTGTTTTGACCTAAGTTAGTTTGACAACCGAGCCAATTATTAACTAGTCATGGGGTTCCATGTCCGTGTAACCGTGATGCACCATTGACATGACTCTAGGGCAGTAGAGTGAAGCTCTGCCATGTCCCTTATCTATTATTTGTTATGAGCTCAAGTTGTATTATATGACTAATATCTGTCTGTTGGGGCGTATGGATGCATCCTAGATCTGATCTGTTATCCGATATGATTTGTTTAGGTGAATGATGTAAATCGTGCAATACGCGTCTTCATAAAACTTTCGAGCTAGCTACTAGAATTATTTTGAGATTGTTTATATAGTTATGATGTTTTGATATGATATGTTAGGCTCGTAGTTAACTAAATCTTTATTTGTTATTTCTGTTAAGTATTCCATTATGATTCGTATGTTCAAGTGTTAATAATTATGTGCTCGGCTTATTATATGTTATTATATGTGGTTATGCTTTTGCATGTTTATGTGACTACCGTCTACTATGCTAGGTTATGATTAATATGTTTAAATATGATTCGCATGCTGCAATCTGATGTCATGTTAGTTTATCGTTATGTGAATTCGTTGATCTGTGAGATGAATGTGCTAGTGTGTAAGTGAGTATTCTATAATTTTAGTATGTATAATTTGTTCAGTTAATTTTGTGAACTTTGCTTATACGTTAGTGTTTTATCTGCCTGTGACACGCCATGCTTAAACTCTGCTGATGTTAGGATTTGATCTGAGAACTGGTTTAGCTTATGATAGTTGTTCTGATAATTGCTAATGGCTATGATATGTCTTTTGCTTATTTAGTTATAGTTGTCTACTGTGTTTTCTATCTGTATGTGTGACTGCCATGTTTTGACTGTTGTTAGTACTTCCGAGGTTATGATACTTGTTATGTTTTCGTCTAAGGCTTTTAATCTGTGCCATTGCCATGCTCACTTATTAATTAAATGCTTCCGCTTTCCTGTAGATATCTGTTTGGCTTGCATGTCTTTTGACTTCCTGATTTGATTGTATGACATATATGTTGTATGAATGCTATGATTATTTTTAGAGAGTGTTTCCGTCCTTTAGATATTCTTTGGCTTATATGAGCTTTACTATCTGAATGCATTGAATGTCTGGTTATTTTGATGTGTTTGAGTACGTGCCATCAATGTGTTATGTGTTGTCTTGATTGCTATTTGTTCTTCCGGATTTCTGTATAATTGTGTTTCTGCAAATCCTCAATGATTCATTATTCTCGTTCCGCCACGGATTTTGTTATTCGCTTTTGTTCAATTTATTTATGTTTTTGTTTAGTTTTTGTTTTATTATATCCTGTTCATTTGGCTTAGTTAGCTCACCGACTTTTCTTTTCCTCAAGGCAGTATAAGCATTCAAGATGAGCTTATGGGATAGTTGATCCTGTTGAGAATAGAGTTGAGAGCAAGACTTGACCTTTAGAGATCTTAGATTTATTTTGAAGTTTAGCTATTTATGTTTTCTTTTTGAATATTTTGTAAAGGTTTTCGCTATTGTATAGTATTTAAAGTTCTGATATGAAACCGTATTTGCGATATCTTTACCCTTGTCGGGTTGGGGTGTTACATGTGTTCACTAACGTATGCAGGTATATTGGTTATAAGAATGTTCCCGATCCGGATCCCACAATTGAAGATGATTGGATGCCGAAAGGAAAGGGTAACTATATCTTGGGTTGACAAATGAAGAAACGGAGCTTAATTGGACTTCTATGGAGAGTTGGCATAAATGCAACGTAAGAGGTCTCACTGCATCAGCAGATGGTTTTCTTCTAAGTGATTGAAGAAACAGAGCTTAATTTGACCTCAGCTGGCATTCAAAATGCAACGTAGAAGAAGTCTCACGCATCAGCAGACGGTTTTTTTCTTCCAAACCCTACAAAGCAACAATAATGTAAGCTTCTCAACCACCTAACGTATTCTTTGAGGGACACCATTTTCTAAAACTTTGATTAAAATTGTTTTGAAAATGGAAAATATTTGTTTTGAAAATAAATTGGACTTAATTTTGAAAATCACCGGACTTTATTTTATCAAAACTTAAGTCACTCAATCAACGACTTCGGTTATCGATTGAGGGGGAGAGTGATTTTATTTAAATTATTTTCAAACAATATATCTGCAAAAGAGTCCGTGTGTACGTTAAAATGTGGTGATCTAAAGATTTAATGTTATGTCATGGTATGATTTTCTTTATAACTCAAAGATCTTACAAAATGAAATTTTTTCTGTTCTTGTTTGATTGTGAAATTGTTTTATTTTACCAAGATCTCTTAAAACAATCATACCTGACACTAACAATCTTTAATGTCTCAAAATGGTCCTTATCTATCACTTTTCAAAATCAAGTCTTGCCACGTCTTTGCCAAAAATTTTCTAAATGATTTAAATCTTTTGGGATCACAAATCTCAAATGGTTTGAAATTTTTGATCGCGGGAGAGATCGTGATTTAAATCTCAAATCTGTTTTAATGGAATCGGTTTTAGTCCTTTATAGGCACTCTGCCTCCATGTGCCAAACGATTTCAAATACACAATGCACATGTTGAGGAGGAGGATTTATCCAAAACCAGATGAGTATTTAAACAAGGCCACATATTCTCCCATGTTTTCTAAACCTAATTAAATCACTAGGGATCCAAAATCTCAAAGTGTTTGATATTTTTGATCGGGGAGAATTTGTGATTTAATAATGAAATTTGATAAAAGGTGATCGTTTGATTTAATTGTGCAGGCTGCTCTCTCATATGTGCTAAACGCCAATCTCGGCACATATTGAGGGGGAGCATAACTATCGAGGTACAAAAAGTTTTTTAAAGAGATTTATAAAGTACCTTGATTGAGTTATCAAATGGTTTTCTTAATGGATTTTGTGATCGTGGATGTGCTTCAAAAGAACTCTTTCCTCTATGTGATAAAATGATTTCACTTATCCTATGCACATATTGAGGGGAGAATTTTACCAAGAAAATCAAATGGCTTTTTCATATGAAAATTGTGATCAAGGAAAATATTTCAAAGTCCTTTCTTCTCCTTGTGCTAAACAATTTCTAAATCATATGCACATGTTGAGGGGAGGTTTTCTAAATGATCAAAACTATTAAGGTACAAAATGCTTTGATCTCGTATCACAAGTACCTTGATTGTTTTTCCAAATGATTTTTCAATTGGTTTCAAGGAAGAATGAACTGTACCAAAAGACCGACCATTTTACTTTATGTATGGAGTTATAAGGATGGTTAGGTTAGGTATTCGTTCCCACGATCCGCCAGAACCGAAGGGATCTACCCAGGGACAATCCACTAGATAGTGTAGAGTCCTTAGGTATATTGAAAAAAGGAGAAAAATGAGAAATGGGAAGAGTGCGGACTGAGACAGAGCTAGTACTGGAATAAACCCAACAAGGTTCTAGTTATGAAGTCTCGGTAAGCACTGAAAGGGTTGAAGAATGAAAAGGAATTAAAAGTGAAAAAGGGTGAAAAGAAACAGCCCTCCAATAATTCAACCTTAGGTCGCACAACGGGTTCAATATATGCTACTGTTACTAAGGTAACACTGGTATTGAAGACAAGGCGTCATGGACCCAAAGGACGCACTGCACTAAACTTCCCAAGCTACTCAAGTTCCTCTTAAATGGACTTGTTTCATTCTCACGGGGAACCGACATTATCTATCGACTTTCTCTTAGAGATTGTTGATATTGAAGAAGGAGACCCTCTCCCTAGTCTCCGACATAGGAACCAAATGTGCACATTGAGTCTAGAGCCAAGAGATTATCCACAATATCTCATTAGGACACTATATTAATGAAGACTTGTTGTTTCACACAATGTGGAAAGTAAGAATATATTAAGAGTCCTACGCATTATCCTTGTGGTATTGCTAGAACATCTGAGTGGTATGTAAAAGTATTCACAATGAAGATGGAAATCCTTCTAGAGCCAACATCAAACAAGCTCTTGGTGGGTGACATGTGAGATCTTCTCGTAAGATCAAGCTTGTGACAACTGGATAGAAACGATGGGGAGATTCAATCTTGAATCAACCTTGGTCCCGGAATGGAATTGACGAATACTTTTGGAAAAACCGTTCGATGTGCAAATCTTCTTTTCTCTAGCACGTCAAATGTGTATTCACGTTTTCAAACATAAAAAGTATCTCTGATTGAAAAAATGCATTTGGAAAACCGCTGATTGCGAATCTTCTTTTCTCTAGCACGTCGAATGTGTACTCTTTTCATATACAAAAAGTATTTATGATTGAAAATTGATCTTTCTCATAAAACCTTCATCTTATTGCAAAACTCTTTCTTCTAAGCAATACGCGATTGTTTTCAAATCATTTTTCATCGATTAGTGAATCTCAATTCGTCACCTCACCGTGTTGTCTTTGAGACATTCGTTTGAGAACGGCTAAAGCAAATGCTAAACCCCTCGTCAAGGAGATTCTTAGGAATCCTACCCGATCACAGCAAATTATACATATCAACGGGGAACCGTGGGCCGTGTACCTCAATTCAACGAAAGTGATCAAAGACACTTTCGTGCAATTTATTGCTAACTGTTGTATGTGTACACCGATGGTTGCAGCTGACAGTAATTGAGGAGTCAATCCAATGCATGCTCACGAGATCCACACTTAATTGAAGAAATCATGGGGTGCATATCTACATAACCCGCTCGATATTTCATACTATGCTTCGCTTCGGCCGCAAATATCATGAACCAGTAAGGCTCCGCTACTGATGGAAAGATGTCATGATCCAGAAAGTGTGAGCATGTCGGTCCGAAAGTCACAACATCACATGATGGCAACACAATAAAGGGTGATCCAGAGATTTACTGTGGCTAGTGATCTCAATAAAAGCTCGAAGATCATCAAAGATGTGGATCAGTTAAAGACCTCCACTAAAAGAACAAATCAGTGCGGACTTTGAAGAATCACTACTAAAGCACAAAGATTGTTGAAATGAAGAATTGAAGTCTATGAGCTCAAGAACAAAGACAAGAATAGAATGCTAGGATTCGAAATGTAAAACATGGGGTGACCTCCCTTAGGGGGAGATTGTTAGGAATTAGAAAATTCCATAGTAAAGAGTCGATCACCCCAAATATTATCTAGCATAAGTTAGCTCATAGATTTGTCGTTAGTTACGTTATTTAGCAGTTTATTAGTTAGTTTGTAGCGTAGTTTAGTTTAGAGCAACACCTTAGAGGAAGGACGGGTCTTTACCCACTGTATACCTGATCTACAGGCCGATAGGAGGTCGTGGTATTGTGTAGATAAATATACCCTTCCATCCATGGAAGGGTGGTGCTTCTCATTCAATCTAATATTCCCTTTGTGTAAACCTCTAGCAAGAACACCCTCTCTCTACTAACTCTCTAACTATGGCAAACATGTATTTTGATCATCCAAGACCACCTGAATCATCAACACAATAAATATTACGATCCCTCTGTGTTTCTTGTTTTGTATCTCTTTGTTGTGCTTGTTTGCGCGCTTTGTTTGTTTTGCATGCTATCTCTTTCCTTTTCATGCATGTTGTTTACTGCCTTTTGCTCTCTACTCTCTTTTCTTTTTTCTCACCCGACACCTGCACTTGCCGGAGGTCTCGTTGGAAATCTCTATTCTCGGTTTATCCCGATGGGGTACGATCTGTCTACATTATACCTCCCCATACCCCGCCCCGGGGATTGGGTTTGTTGTTGTTGTTGTACTTGTCGTGTGAAATGTTTTCCTTGAATACCTACATGATGCCACGTTAAAGTAAAACATGAATTGATAAAAGAGCCACATGAAGGATATGTAAACTTATTTGTAAATGATACATGAGCCGGCTAGGTAAATGATGCATGAGATCATGTATAAATATCACATGTGTTTACCAATAAGAGCCATGTAATCCAACCACATGCATGTATTGTCTACTTCTATATTAAACTAATGAGGTATAGGCACAAATTGAATATTACATAAAGTTATTTTGGAACACATGAAATAAGTAGTGGAATAGGCCACATATATTCGAACAGGTCTTATCTATTTTGTGTTTATTCGACTCATGCACCATTCGACCCATGCACATGTTTATTGATTGTTAACAAGATTAAAATGTATATACGAATACGTCTTAAATCATGTTAAATGTCGACGACATTAAAAAGGGTAAAGGACTCGTTTTGTAAATTATAAAACATGAAGATGATTCGTTAAAATGGTAAGGTAATGGACTAAAGTCGTAAAATGAGTAAACTTAAAATATTCACACTTATGAGGAAACATGCCTGAAATAAAGTTTCCTAAAATGGAAAGTTACTTAAAATAGCTACTTATTATATTTGGGAAACTTACTAAAAATGGAAAGACGCTTATAAAATGTAAGGATTTAATCCGAAATAAATACTTAAAGATCGTCTGATAAATATATGTCCTTTCACTTCTACAGATCCCTCGAGGAAGGAGTGATCCCTCGCTGTCTCTACTTTCTATCAATTTGTATTTTGCTTGCTGTGTGATAAGGTACAGATATTCTGACCTTACCTCTTAAGGTTTCTCATGATTCGCATTCATCCTTTGGACTATTATGATTTTACTCTGAGCCTTCTTGTTAGGGCTTCCCTATGACTTTGCTATGCACCCCTTTGATTAGATCTCTGATATGAACTGAATGATTATGAACCTTAGGATTATGTGCCTTTGATATGAACTTCTAATATGAACTTATGATATGGACTTTTATATGAACCTTTGACTTCTGAACCTTTGATATGAACCCTTATGATATGATTATACTTTGACCCTTCAGTTTGATACCCGAGCAAAATATGTGTTCCTAGTCATGGAGGTACCATGACCATGTCATTGATGCACCAATGGCATGACTCCAGCGTGTACGAGTGATGCTACACACCGTCCCTATTATGTTATATGATTATGAGCTCAAGATATGTGTTTGGCCACTATGTTTCCGGGGGGCGTATGGATGCATCCTAGATATGTTTATGTTATGATATGATATGATTTATATGGTGAATGATGTCGTGTGCAATACTCGTCTTCACATTCTGGGAGCCTGATCACTCCACTTGTTACTTGAGGTCTCCCTCCTCATCGATATGGTATCTCGAGGTCACCCCTCCGGATACAACGGTTACTATGATATGATATGTGTATGATATGATATGGGCTCGTGGTAGATGACCCACCTTTTTTTCTTTTCATTATCCTTTGTTTATACCTTATGATATTTCCTCATTGCACCTTATGATTATGTTATCTTCATTACTTGTCCTTCGATTATTCGCTTTGTTATATATCTGTTCACTGGGCTTTTTAAGCTCACCGCTTTTCATGCGGGCGGGTAATTAAGCTAGGAGCTGGGATTTTTCTATGGGTTTGAGTGATGAGATGATATGGAGATTATGGCCTTAGTCATCTTAGTTTCCATTTGATTATGTTTTGGCGTTTACTTAGACTCGGATTATGATTACTTATGTCTTTGGATTATTTCTTCCTTTCGTTGAACTTATGTAATGGTTAAGCCGTTAATGGATATTTCCTTTGTTTATTTATTAAGACTTCCGTTGTTTCATTATGTTCATTAGGTATGCTTTAATATGACACCATACTGTGATACTTCTACCCTTATCGGGTTGGGGTGTTACAAAACTGGATGAGGACCACTCAGGGATCATGGTAGATCAAACAAAATATCGTAGTATGATTTGATCCCTGATGTACCTCACGCCTGACCGATATTCTTTTCGTTGTATGCATGTGTGCTAGATACCGGCTAAGCCTACCAAAAGCACCTTGAACCGGTTAAACGGGTCTTTCGGTATCTCCAAGGTACCATTAACATGGGACTTTGGTATCCAAAGGACACCAACATGTCACTAACAACATATGCATGTAGACCATGCAGGTGTCAAGATACACGTCGAAGCAACATCGGTGGTGCTCAATTGGGAGAAAAACTTGTAAGCGGTCTTCTAAGAAACAAATGATTATGTCGATATCCTCTACTGAGGCTGAATACATTGCCATGTCATCTTGTTGTGCTCAAATCCTATGGATGAGATCCCAACTATCTGACTATGGCTTTGACTTCAACAAAATTCCTCTGTATTGTGATAACAAAAGTGCCATTGCTCTCTCCTGCAACAATGTTCAACATTCGAGAGCTAAGCACATCGACATTCGACATCACTTCATTCGGGAACAAGTGGAAAAAGGTGTGGTAGAACTCTACTTTGAGAACTGATATCGCTAGCACATCTTCACTAAAGCACTCCCTCGAGAACGTTTCGAGTTTATTCTTCCCCGTCTTAGACTCAAGAGTCTTCAACCTGAGACACTCAAAAGTCTTCAAGAGGAAGAAGAGGAGTAAAGGCATCTCTTCATCTATTCTTTGTACATATTTTCATAAAAACAAAATACAAAATTAAAAAACCAACAAAAAGAAAATAGAAAAATATAAAACATTCAAAAATCCATAAAAATTTATAAAATCTGAAAATTTTCAAAAAATATTGTCCTTTTTGTCATGTTTTTTTTCTCTTTCGATAACATCTACGGACTTTGTGTTTTCATTTAAAGAGTGATACGGGTCTTTAGATGTAGTTCGAATGTACATAAATTGTTATAAAATATATATATATATATATATATATATATATATATATATATATATATATATATATATATATATACTAGACGAGTACCCGCGCCTAACGGCGGCGGTGTTTAGATTCGACCAAATTTTGAAGGCGAATCATTTTTTCAACAGATTTTTTTGTATCGTAAGGGAATCATTTTTCGGTAATATAATTTTAAGTTGCAATGTTTCTCTAATGGCATGGTTGCATTATTCTTTTGATATTATCGTTTTAAGTTGCGTTGTCATTTAAAACTTTAATTATAATGTATTCGAGCGTTGTATTTAATAGCTCAATACCCGCGCCTAGCGGTAGTGGTTTCTAGATTCGAAAAAGTTTCGAGGGTGAATCATTTTATCAACAGATTGTTTTTATTTTCCGTTAATATCATTTTAAGTTGCAATGTTTCCCTAATGACATGGTTGCATTATTTTTCTGATAACGTCGTTTTAAGTTGCAGTAGTCAATTAAAACTATAAGAATAATATGATCAAGGATTGTATTTAATAAGGATGGTTAAGTTAGGTATTCGTCTCACCCATCCCGCCAGAGCCGAGGGATCTACCCAGGGACAATCCACTAGATAGTGTAGAGTCCTTAGGTATGATGAAAAAAGGAGAAAAATGAGAATATGGGAAGAGTCCCGATCAGAGCTAGTAATCGAACAAACCCAACAAGGTTCTAGTAATGAAGTCTCGTAAGCACCGAAGGGTTGAATAATGAAAAAGAAATGAAATGAGAAAAGGTGAAAAGAAATAGCCTCCAATAATTCAACCTTAAAGAATCGGTTCAATTATATACTGGTGGTTACCAAGGTAACACTGGTATTGAAGACAAGACGTCATGGACCCAAAGGACGCACCGCACTAAACTTCCAAGCTACTCAAGTTCCTCTTAAAAGGACTTGTTTCATTCTCACAGGGAACCTACATTATCTATCGACTTTCTCTTAAAGATTGTTGATATTGAAGCGAGACTCTCTCCTAGTCTTCGGCATAGGAACCAAATGTGCACTATTGAGTCTAGAGCCACGAGATCATCAATAAATCTCATTAGGACACTGTCAATAAAGACTCTCTGTTTCACACAATGTCGAAAGAGAGAATATATTTTAAGAGTCTTACACATTATCCTTGTGGTATTGCCAGAACATCTGAGTGATATGCTAACATATTCACAATGAAGATGGAATGCCTTCTAGAGCCAACATCAAACAAGCTCTTGGTAGGTGGCATGTGAGATCTATCCTATAGATCAACTATGTGACAACTAAATGAAAAACAATGGGGCGATTCAAAATTATGAATCAATCCTGGTTTAGGTTATGGATTGACGGATACCTTTGAAAACCAGTCAGCGAAAATCATTTTTTCTATGGCACATTGACTATGTATCACATTTTCAGATATCAAAAGGTGTTTATGATTGATAATTTATGTTCCTTAAAACCTTTTTTGTATTGCAAAACACTTATATTGAGCAGCATAACGATTGTTTTTCAAATCTCTTTCATCAATCAGTGAATCTCAATTCGCTGGTTCACTCACTCCGTGTTGTCTTCTTTGTGACGTTTCGTTTTGAGAACGGCTAGAGCATCTGCGAAACCCTGTCAAGGAGATTCTTCAGAATTATACCTGATCACAGGCAGTACTTGTATTGATCAACGGGGAACCGTGTACCTCAATTCAACGAAAGTGATCAAAGACACTTTTGTGCACTTTTATTAACTGGTATGCAGGTACACTAGACGTTTGCAGCTGATCAGAATTGAGAGGTCAATCCATAGCCGCATGCTCACACAACACATTCAATTCTAAAGAAATCATGATAAGTGCATCAACGAAACTGATATTTACACTCCATGCTTCTGCTACGCTGCTGCAAATATCATGATTCAATTAAAGCTTCCGCAACTCTGATGAGAAGACATCATGATCCAGAATGTGAGCATGTCGGTCCAAATGTCACAACATCACATGAAGGCAACAATGCAAAGGAGAGCAGAGATATATGTTGGTCGATGATCTCAAAGCTGGCTCAACAATTATCAACACTTGGATCAGATAAAGACCTCCACTTGAAGTTTCAAACATGCGAAGCATGAAGAATCTAAGACTACGGACTACAGGGCGAAGAACATAATTAAGAAACCAAGAACAATCAAAATGTAATATCTTTTTGTATTCAATGTAATTTGAGGTGACCTCCCTTAGGGGGAGATTGTTAGGATTTAGAAAATCCATGAGTTAAAGAGTCGGTCACCTCAAGTATATGTACTCGTTAGAAAGCTCGTAGTCATAGTTTTGTTATGTTAATAAGTAGTCTAATATGTAACACCGTGGATGACGGACGGGTCTTTACCCACTGTATGCCTGATCCACAGCCCGTAGGAGGCGTATTTTGTAAGACACTATAAATACCCTCTACCTCCCAAGGTAGAGGGTTGGAGCTTCAATACCATTTTTCTTTGTTTCACATAGTTCCCAACTCTCTTCTCTTTCTCTTTCTAAAACTTTCTCTCTCTAAACCTTTTATACGCCTACTTTGAATCATGGTTTGATGTTTTTGTGAAATCCAATATACTACAGGAAAGGTCAACAGTCTTGGGTGAGGCAGACTTGTCACTTGAATCACAACTGGCAAAGTCATTGGTATAGGTCTCTCGAGGTCTTATCACTGAAAGAACAAGAGACAAAGTCATTAGTTTCAGTGCCAGATTCAGTGTCATTGGACTTTTTGGCATAACTCATGTGTGATTCATCAAAGTCTATGTGTGTGGAGGTTGGCTTAAAAGCTCCTCGTATTGGTGGAGAAACCTGAATGCAATTCTCCTTCTTTAACATACTTAACAGAATTTGAAAATTTTCTTCCTGGGGTGGTCAAATACACTGGGTAAAGGGGACATAAACTTCACCTGGTCCCATATACTCTCCATACCCCAATGCTCTCCTAGCCCTTATAGACTGAGAACTATCTACCAACTTTTTAGATTTTTAGCCTGTTCTTGCCACTGATATGTCTAGACACTTCACTATCTAACTTAGCCTTTAAATCCTCTTTTTCTAAGTTTACCTTAGCATTTTCATTCTCAGAAAATTTTAACAAATTAATAGTGTTTTCTAAATCTCTTTCTAAAACCCTAATCTTTTCTTCATAAGCCAATTGATTATTTTGGTACCAAGCCTTTTGTTTTTCCAAAGTTTTAACTGTATTGAGCTTCAATAACATCAAACTCTTTTTTAAGATCATTATATTTATCTTGATGAGTTATCAAGCCGAGCTCAAGCCTAGTTCTTTTTTTTCGAGCCGAGCTCGAGCCTTATCAAGCTCGGGCTTGGCTCGGCTCGATGGTGTTTTTTTAGGGTTAGGAGAGGTACGGCAGAAGGAATGAGTTGGGGGGAGAGATCTGATTTTGGTGGAGGGGAAATAGGAAAGTTTTTAATGGCTTGATACCTTTTTAGAATTTTTGATTTGCATGCTTGTACATTCAACTCATAAACCGTATATATGTTTTACATGAGATCATTCTAGAGAAACCATACATGGGCTAGGCCTATAATACAAGTGGGATTTGATACAAATGATAACTAATATCAAATAATAAAATTGATGCTAAGAAAATCAGGATTATTTGATGTTATCACATATTTTAATCAAATTTTCAAAAACATCAAACATATGCTATTTTTTAGGGGGGGGGGAAACCTGTGATTAAAATATATTGGTCAGTGTGGAATCTCAGTATGTTGATCACTAACTTCATAAGAGTACAACTCAGATATCACCAATGAATTGACGAAAAATATGTTAGTAATCGAAATGACTTGTTCCTAGATGGGTAATAATTTCAATCTAGTTTATCTAGTGATGTAAATGTGTCTCGCAATGGACTTATCAAAGTAGAATGTATCGTATCGAGTGTAACTTAGAAATAACCAATGAGTTGACGATCATAAATGTCAGTAATTGAAATGACTTGTTCCTGGACGGGTAATAATTTCAAGCTGATCTAATCAGTGATGTAATGGTGTCTCACAAAGGACTTGTCAGAGTAGAATGTACCATGTCAAAAGATTCATATATCACCCAATTTAATTGACGAAAACAATGTCAGTAATCGAAAAGACTTGTTCATGGACGGGTAATAATTTCAAGTTGGTCTAACTAGTGATGCAAATGTGACTCGCAAAGGACTTGTCTAAGTAGAATGTATCATTTAGAGAAACTCTTGGTAGACATGAACTTTGACGGGTCTAACCTCCTTGTTCAAGGAGTCTTAACAACATCAAGTTAGTTATTAGGGCTAGTTGTCGCCTAGCTGATAATGGATCACTATAACTAAGGAACGAAAATGTGCCTCGTGGGGAATTGTCTATTAAAGAGTCTATCAATTAAAAATTACCATCTCTAACCTCAATGTGCAAATTTCCTTAAAAACTCATAAGCACATATCAAGGGGGTATTTCAGAAAAGAAAAAACTCTCAAAGTATTAGCAAAATGTGTTTATAACCATAAATGCTTTGAGATATTCTACAAAAAGTTTTTATGGCTACATGATCAACATCGAGTAACATCCTTTCTAATAGTTATTTCAAACGGTATAAGGTTGTGGAGTGATACTTCGGTAACTTCAGCGACTCACCTGGAATATTTATATACTTGTATATCTTGTTAGCCTTCTTGAGGGTATCCAATTTCATGAACAGCCTTTGTAAGGATTAGAGAATATACTCTCGACATCCGAGCCTGTAAGAGCCGAAAACCCACTAAGGAAATTCCATTCACGAATCGAGTCTCAAAAATATAGGTGTATACTTAGATTTTATCCATAGTATCGATAAATGTCCTTAATGGGATTCAGACGGTTGATGTGCCCGAACAATGGAATCAAGACATTCAACAAGAAACAATCGTAGTGAACAATTCTCTAAGAAAGGTTCATCGTGATCGATTGGAGATTGTTACTAACCTTTACCATGCAGTAAATGGCAAATGTACCTTGGAGGGAGACCGTTACCATCACCATGTTCATCAACATTCATCCATTTCCACATGCTCATACAAACTCCATCATAAAAGATAAAGATCAACAAAGTTCAAGAAAGTTCTCACCAAAGATCAAAGCAAAATAAAATTCACAATGATTTTACGTCAAAGTCAAAGAATCTACAAAATTAAGTGACAAAGATCAAAGCAAAGAAATGAGAACTATACAAGTATGAAGACACAAAGTCAACAAGAAGTATGAGCATGTCGAAAAGACGAAGACACCGTAACAAAGTCGTTGATAAAAGGAAAGCGAAAACAACATGAGATCACAAAGACAAGAACGAATAACAAAGAAGTAAAGAATCAAAGACGTCACAAGTAAAGAACGCCAAAGTTGTTCAAGACGTCAAATAACCTATGTATGATGACCTGATGACCAATCCTTAGGGAGATTGTTCGATTACGTGTAATCATTATGTGTCGTCATATTGTTTACGTAATAGGACGTGATTTATTAGGCTTTAGTGTTTGTAATAGCCCATGGCTCATGTAGTAAGCCCATAGGCCGTGTAGAAAGATCTAGAAATACCACATGGGGCGTTGCCCTAGCTAGCACTACAATAAATACTATGTAAATCTCACTTGTATGGTTGGTTGGTTCTTTTATACATTTCACTTGTAGTGGTCAACCGTTTCTCAAAAATGGCTTATTTTATTGCTTGTCATACCACTTATGTTGTTGTTTAGGTAGCTAATCTCTACTTCTAAGAAATAGTTAGACTCCATGGAATCCCGCGTTCAATGGTTAGTGACCGGGACGTCAAGTTCTTTAGTCATTTTTAGGTAACTTAATGGAGGAAAATGGGTAGTAACTCCATCGAATCCCGCGTTCAGTGGGAGGAATTGTTGCCTCAGGCGGAATTTGCTATAATATAGCTCCTAACAAGACTACCGGTCGTAGTCCTTTAATTCATGGTTGTTTACGGTTTGAACCCAAAGACACCGTTAGACCTTGCTGTTCTTGACACGTCAACTAAATTCAATCAGGAAGCTAGTGATCGAGCTGCTGATATTAAGGCTTTGCATCAGCTCGTATATGACAAGATCACCAAGTCAAATGAACTCATTAAGTATCGCCGTGATAAGGGACGCAAGCACATTCTGTTTCAACCGGGTGATCTAGTTTGGGTTCACTTTCGAAAGGAACGGTTTCCAGCCAAGCGTCGTTCCAAGCTCCCCAGAGTGAAGGTACGTTTAAAATCCTAACCAAGGTTAACGATAACGCCTACAAAGTAGATCTTCTGAGAACACCTGCAGCAGCGGCTACTTCCAATGTCACTGATCTTCAACCCTACTATGACCCAGACGAACCTATCCCAAGTTTGAGGGCAAACTTTCTTGAAGCTGGGGAGGATGATAGGCAGAACCCTCCTCAAAACCCGATTGATGCACCAGATGATCCATACCCGTTTCAAGATACGAGTCAAGTAGGACACGGATAGGTCAGTTTGATTCAATCAGAGTCCATCATTTAATTGCAGGTTGTCACCTCCACGCGTGCTACATACCTGTCAACTTATAATTCCAGTCAATTTTATTTCCATGTCATTTTATTGTCTTTATTATTTTCCTTTATTTGACATTTTCAAAGCAGTTATTTACTTCCCCAATTGTAGCTACGTGGGTGGTTATCCTAGTTTTTTTTCTTAGAGATTGTTTAATTCCATTGCTATCCTAGTTTTTTGGCAGAATTAGGAGGTGATCTCTGAAGCTGATTTGGTAACGAAGTTTCCAAGTTGGTTTTGCCTCAGCGAGATCTTTGAGTGGTAATATATGTATTTCGAAAGGAACATTGCTTTTAATTTCCTTGTTCTGGTTGATTTCGGATCCACTTAATAAGGTGCTGGCCATCACTTACTTATTTACATCATGATCTAGTGATCTACACAGGGGACCTTTTTGTTGAAGAATCCTTTCGTTCAAGCTAGCTCGTTCACCATCTTCTGTTTTACCTGCAACTAATGTAACAAACTATAGAACAATGCTTTTGCCCCATCCATATTTATATTCCAACTCCTGTAAATATACCACCATATTATGTTCAGTTAACCTCCTCCACCAGCGGGCCTTTTTTGGTTAACTTTAGCTCATCTAGGGACAACCACATATTGTAGTTTTTTGTTATGTTGTCCGGCTTTATTTGGAATAATTATTATGCTCACAGTAACTCCTGCTTTATTTCACCTTCGCACAACAACGTTAAACATTCAGGGCCGGGCTTTAGCGCAGTCGAGGACTTTCCTAGTACTAGTAACAAACAAGTAGTAGGGTTTTAGTTAGGGATGATTTTAAATTTTTTATTGTGACATTAAGAGACTTAAAAGTCATAAAAACTTTCATTTATTAGACATCATTTTTTATCTTGTGATATTTTTTGGATGGGATAGGAAATTTGTGTTGTAAAATTCGGTCTAGGCGGCCACCAACTGCCCTGATTTCACAAAATCGGCCGAAAAGGCGGTCAAGAGTTGAGATCAATATAGATCTCATATTTACCATAAATCCAATAAACTAATCTTAGTCATCCATTTTTAATCAAAGTTAAGAAAAAACCATTTTTCACTTTTTTTTTTAAAACAACATATCTTGCAAACGGTAAATCTTCAAACTATAAAAAATACACCATCGCGACGAGAATTAAATTATCTTTCTATTAATATGCACTTTTCTATATTTTCGACAAATTTTTTTTCAAAAATTCCGCCCGAAGAATCATCATCATATATGATTTTAAAATCATATATGCTTTTCAAAATCATATATGATTTTAAAAATCGAATCATATATGATTTTCACAAATCATATATGATTTTCACAAATCATATATGATTTTCACAAATCATAAATGATTTTCAAAAATCATTTATGATTTGTAAAAATCGAATCATATATGATTTTCACAAATCATATATGATTTTTCTGGGCCAAAATTTTGAAAAAAAAAATCGTTAAAAATATATAGTAGTGCATATCTATAGAAAGATAATTTAATTCTCGTCGCGATAGTATGATTTTTATCGCGTAACAATTAACGGTTTGCGAGATATTTAATTTTTAAAAAAATGGTGAAAGTTTATTTAAAAAAAATGAATGACTATTATTGATTCATTGGATATATGGTAAATTTGAGATCTATATTGAACTTTTGCCCTAAGGTCAATGCCTGTCTGCAGCGGTCAACACTATTTTTTACCTTTAGTTAGGGTTTTATTCAATTGGTGAGATCTTGTTTTAAATAGTGTGAAAGAATAAACTTTGTGACAAAAGTGTTGTAGGTGAGAAGAGAAATTAAAATTTCTTCAATACATATTTAAATAAATATATCAATGGTTTTTCTAATTTGCGCCTTATGGCACAAGCACATCAAAATTACATCGGGAACAACCAAAATATACATAGGGGTCTACATAAAAATACAGACATGTGTACTTTTATGTGGGTCCTAGTGTACTTTCGTTGTACTTTTACTTTTAGTGCGCTTAACTTGTGCCCTTAGGGCACAAGTTAGAAAAACCCATATATCAATATACATATCATTTTTAAATTTATACATAGAAAAATCCAATCCGCCTAGACCCCGCCTGATCCGATTACTAGCTAAGCGGTGGTCGACCGCCCGACTAACGCCTAGAACTTTTTGCAACCATGTGTGGAACACAACTTACAAGATATATTTAGGTATCTAGATCTAGGCTAGCCACAATATGGCTACTTAAAATTGCAAGTGTCATGCGTGGTACCAAGATGAAAAAGATGTCAAACCCATGCGCGGTACCAAGTTAGGGTTTTGTTCAATTGGTCAGATCTTGTTTTTAAATGGTAAGAATAAAGTTTGTGACATAAGTGTTCTAGACAAGAGGAGAAATTAAAATTTCTTCAATACATATTTAAATAAATACATCAATATACATATCATTTTTAAATTTATACATAGAAAAATCCAATCCACCTAGGCCCCGCCTGAGCCGATTACTAGCTAGACAGTGATCGACCACCCGACTAACGCCTAGAACTATTTGCAACCATGTGTGGAACACAAAACTTGCAAGATGTGTTTAGGTATCTAGATCTAGGCTAGCCAAAATATGGCTACTTAAAATTGCAAGTGTCATGCGTGGTACCAAGATGAAAAAGATGTCAAACCCATGAGACAATGCCTACAAGAAGTAATACTCCACTTGACCTAAAAAAAACCAAAACACATGAAAATCGGAAGGTTTGGCGAAAGTTCAAAAATAGTATATGTATGCAGGTGACTGGTTACTTGCGCTCATTCCATCAAGCATTAGCTTGGTTGTATTTGACCCATGGTTAGTATATAAGAATCCATTAAGGTCACAAGGACCTAAATGTTGATATATTCTTCTACTAAATGAAGCTTGTGAAAGGAATTTAAACATTCAACCAACACAAATACAAAACTCATGATACCTACTAAATGCAAGCAAGACCATGCATAGGAACACATAAGAAACTCTTCTAAAAGCAACTCCAGTAACATATGACAAACTAAAATATCTCAAAACATGCTCCAAAAGCATTAACAAATTTCTACAATAGATTCTAAAAGTCTCAATCGAGTATGTCCAACCTCACCCATGGGGGCATACATGGCTTTAGCCTTTGGAAGACTTGAAATCGACCGGTACGCTTTATCTCCGAAGACTCAATTTGACTTAAAAAACGTGCATCCAAAGGATGGATGGAAAGATCAACTACAACCTTCTCGAGTGTACCAGCAGCATTGCCTATTATGTACAAAGCAATCCCAAAGTCACTAACTAGACCACGATAGCCGCCAATCTCAAGATGCTTGAGGTGTAAAAATTTATGACCAATAGCAGGACACTCAACTTCGTTCCTTGTGACTGGTGCACACCAATGTAGCTGCAAAAAGATCATATTAACATAGTTTATGAATTAGTAAAGTCAGAAACAACATCCTTATTAATAAACAGAATATCAACAGAGATTCTATTTATGTACATTATATACAAGAAGCTATGTGGTTTACTAAAAACATACCAATACTTTAAAAGTTTCCAACTTCGGGCACTTCTTAGCTATTTCCATGAATGCTATTAGACTATCATCTTTTTCGGTTGGCAAAGTCAATTTCAAAGTCTTGACATTTGGTAGTTCTGGAATCGCTTCAACATTCAAATCTTCCTAAACATAGAAACAGTCTCGCTATCATTAAAGATCAAAAAACACATAAATAAATTAGAAAAGAACTACTTACCAATTCACGATCTATGCTCAAGCCCAGAACCTCAAGATAGGAAGCAACGGATGATATCGTTCTAAACACTTTGTTATTCAATCCTAGACTTACTAGGCCAATATCAACTTTTTTAAGCTTTGGAAGATTCTTGAGACGAATTTCTACATCTAAACCATTAAATTGAAACTCTTCAAGATCGAAATCATGTAAGAAAATGGATCTGATCTCAGCAGAGCCCATTAACACAAAGATTTTCATGTTAATGTCCCGTTCACCAATATCAACATCACCAATATCAACATCACGAATATTAACATCTGTCAACATGTTACCTCCAAATATATAGAGTGTTTCAAGATATGGAGAAGTTTTGAGTATTGAATTCAAAAAGAGACTACTCACGTTGACACACAACAAGGAAAGCTCCTTCAAAGACAACATGGACTCCTTCAAAGATAACGGTATGTGGAAATGGTAAAGCTCCTTATCACAACCATCAACACTAGCCATGAAACCAGTTTCATAAAAATCCAGTGTAAGAACCTCAACATTCTTGTGAAGAGCAAATCTGATCCAGCTATCAATATATTGGGAATGCGTCATATCCAAACAAAAACTAATCTTGAAAGACTCAACCATTGAGCGCTTGTTTCTTAAAAGACTTCCAATGACATTGTTCACCTGGTCAATGTACGTGTCCCGATTTGGATTACAGAGTTTCCCATCCATATAAGTTAGACGGGGACCAACAAAGTCCAGTTTTTTCATATAATGCCAAACAAACCTCCAACTTCGGGAGAGGACGCCGGTGCTCACCGCTTGTTTTAAAGGCAGACGAGATAGTATATCAGCAAGAACCTTAATCGGCATTTTGCTAATGAAATCCTTATCCGGGAAATGCATCTGGTCTAGGACAATCTCCCTGTAAAAAAGCAAGTCATCAGTAAACTTAAACAATAACAATCATCAAATACGTAAGTGAACAAGCAAGTACTTTTAGACCCTCAAACATAACCTATAATCCTTAAAATATAATCTGCTAAATAAAAAGGGTATTATAAACTGCTCATCTTTTCATCTTAACTGCTTATTTCAAAGTGCTTATTCAACTAATTTAGACCCTCATATATAAAACCTTAAAATGCAAATCAATAACTGCTGAATCAAAAAGGGTGTTTGAAACTGCTTATATTTTCTCCCTAACTGCTTATTTTAAAGTGCTTATTCAACAAAACAACCAAATCTTAAAACCAAACCATATTATTATAACTGCTTATTAACAATCAAAACAATAAACACAAGATATAATAAGCAAACCCAAACATCATCATAACATTTTATAAATGTTTAAACAAGTTAACAACATAGGACTTAATTTAAGGAAGATAAAACAAAAGGTACGATGAAAATGCTGGGAACCTGAAGATATTAGGTTTAGGTTGGGCTAATGTAATTATACTATATACTAAAAGAAAAATGGAGAGTATTTTACATTCTAAACTTTTTTTATCGGCAAAAATGCTTATATATCCCTCTCAAAGTGAATAATTGCATATATATTCTTTGTACAAGTTTTTATACACATTTTACAATGGTTTTTATGCATTTTTTGGATATATATGTAATTTTGCATTTTTCAGGAAGATATATATGCAAAAGCCCCTTTTTTATATATCAAAGGATTCATTTTCACCATACATTTAAAAAAAATCAATAACTGAGATTAAAAACATTTTATTATTTCACCTATTTTTTATAATTTAAATGTCTCTTAAATTGTTAATCGTTGAGCAAAATAATTATATTATCGCGACGAGAGCATTTAATTATCTTTCTATAGACGGGCACTTTGATATACTTTCGAAAAAAGAAAAAAAATCGTTCTTTTCACGTTTTTTCTTTTTTTTTTCGTTTTTCTTCTAAACTGGAATTTGAATGAAATATCATATATGATTTAACACTAATTTGAAGATCACATGTGATATTAGTTTTAAATCACATATGATATGTAATATCATATTTGATACTAGTGTTAAATCATAGACGATAAATCACATATCATATATGATTTAACACTAATATCACATGTGTTGTTCAAATTAGTGTTAAATCATATATGATTTTTTCATGCAAATTTTGGTAACATAAAAAAAGAAAAAAAAAAACATAAAAAAAAACTTTAAAAAAAAACATGAAAAACACGAAAAACAAATTGTCGAAAGTATATAAAAGTGTCTATCTATAGAAAGATAATTAAATGCTCGTCGTAATGGTATAATTTATTTCGCTTGACGATTAACGGTCTGAAAGATATTTATATTTGAAAAAAAATGTTGAAAGTGGGTTTTTTTAATTGTTGGGATTAATCTCATCCATTAGATCTAGGGTGTGTTTGGCAAAAATTGCTAGTGCTGGTGCTGTTGTTGGTGCTGGTGTTGATTATGTTGCTGAAAAAGGTTAAAATTGTAGCTGTTTTTTTTAGTAGTGTTTGGCAAACTAGCTGTACTCGTAGATTAAAAGTGTAAAATGACGTAATTGGACATACAAATAACAAACCCAATATGAATAAGAATCGTAAATAAAATTATTGATATAAATCATAAATACGTAGCATTGCATGAAGAGCCATGTAAAAATACAAACAATATTAAAATGATGTAAAATTTTCATCCACGATGTGATTCCATATTAAAGTAGCAATGTCGTTACGTATCTGCTTCATCTCATTAGATGCTCCTTCAGAATTGTTTTCATTGTTCGTGTCATGACTATGAATATCGTGAAGTCCGTCTCGTGGTATATAATCTGGATGGTCCTCCATCATCGTAAACATCAAGTCTTCTTGTGAACTGTTACGGATGTAGTCATGTAAAGCAAATGCAGCGATAATAACATCAATCTGAGTTTGCACGCTAAATTTAGGCATTCCACCAAGTATTTTCCATCGTGTCTTTAAGACTCCAAATGACCTTTCTCAATATAACTCGGTAAAGATAAATGCTTGTGGTTGAAAGCTTCTTGCTTGTTGTTTGGTGGTTCATATTCAAACTGAGATTGGTGGTATCTTGTCTTGGAATATGGAACAAGATATTCGTTTCTATTGGGATATCCTTTATCTACCAAATAGTATTTACCTGGTAAAATAGTTAAGAAACTAAATAAGTCATTTTTAATTCTAAAAGTAAGATAGAAATAACTACATAAATAATATATTGTTACCTCTAGGTGGATTGGGAAAGTTCATTGATGGTGTGTTGAGAGCCTGAAGAAAAACTCGTGTATCATGTGCTGATCCTTCCCATCCCACAGATATAAAAGTAAAACACATATCAAAATCGCAAGTTGCCATTACGTTGAAAGTAGATACCCTTTTTCTACCTATATAGGGTATTTGTTGATTCTCTGAGATACATGCTCCTATGTGTGTACCATCTATACATCCAACACAATCCTAAACACGAATGAAATAGTTTAAGTTTTAATAAAGGTGTGATATGTTAAATTATTTTGAAAAACATACAATTTTGTACCTTAAAATATGGCCTGTATCTTTGATCATTCATAATTTGAGATGGTATGAACTGAAATGATGGATCTTTAGGCTTTATTATGTCATGTGCTAGCCCTTGGAAACCATTGTTTCTACCGGTTATTGCCTCTAGATCTTCATGAAAAGCTCTGCTAATTGTCTCACCCGAGCGTTGAAAGCGCTCCCTAACATCCCTATTTGAAACACCTACTGAAAGGATATAGACAAATACCCCCAATTTTTCAATAACTGACATTTTATCACTCGACTTGAGTCCATACTTTGATTCTAATTCTCCACATAGATTAATGAACATGGTTGGATGCATTCTAAATGCATTAACACATCGACTAGGATTACTAGTCAAAACCTCATTCATCCAAACTTCACATGTTTGAGGTAAGGTCATACATGGTTTCTTGTACATATATTTACAATAGTACTCGGCGGCTAGAGAACTTGTAGAATACGAATAAAATAGCAACTGTACAAGATGTATTTTCTTTCTCCTCTTTTTTCTTTCAATATCCATAGTAAACCTATCAAAAATTAGAAAGCATAAATATATATGTATCATATGAAAGCGTTGAAGAGAATCTAAGAAAACAATATAATAGAAAAACATCAACTAACATACAATTATTCAAATTATAAAAATATCAAACGTAAAATGCAATAAATATCCAAATACCCAATGAGAAATTGAAATAAAGTAAAGACAATTTGATCCTATTGCTTCATACAACTTTATTTTCCTAATTTTTGTTGGTATTGTAGCCAAGCTACCCTACCAGCATCAGCTGAGAAATTCAAAAAGAAATCTCTTTTCACAGGATCCTCAAGTACAGTCATTCCAAAGCACCACAAATCGTCATATTCTGCTATTAGTTTTTTCTCGACCATGCGGTTCATCACACTTATTACTGACTCAACATTCGTTTTACTAACTTCATTAGTAGTATCTCATTCTAACAATTGTATAGCACGCTTCTGGGTAGCATTTTGTTCACTCACTAGTTTTTTGAACAATGAAGTACCAACTGACTCTCTCCCATTACGCTTCATTTGAGTAGGTTTGTCACTAGTTTTAGCACTCTTTTTAGCTTTGTTTAGATCCCCCAGTTTGGTTCGATGTCGAGACATTTTCACTTCCAACCTCGTCCAAGAAACCTAAAAGAAAGGTATCATCTTGATGTTCCAGGTTTACCACATAGTCTTCAGAGTATTGATAATTGGCATCTAAGCCATCCTCCGCCTCTAGATCCTCATCCTCATCCCCAAGATTGACATGATACGAGTCATTAAAAGTACTTGGATTAACTGACGATGCCACAAAAATACTTGGATTAATTGAGGGTGCTACAACTTCTACTCCTGTAGCAACCTTATCCCCATATAATTGGTACCACACATCTTGTTGTTCTAAAGAAGGTTGTTTCTTTCGGAGTCTTTTAAATTTGTCGTTTTCCTGCACAATAGATAATTAACTATTAGATTTCTTAATAATATGAAATACAATCTTTTAAAAAATAAGGCAAGAATGCTATAGTGTGTTAACCAAATTTACCTGCATTTTTTTCTCCCACCATTCATCCGAACAATTCAAGGTCCCCGTACTTGCATCCCAACCGATACCAGTTGCCCCATTTTTAAATGAAGTCCAAAGGTTGTAGTCTTTCCGCTGATCATCGTACTTATTCTTTAGAACCTTAAAGCTATATACCTTTGTGTCAGAAATTTTCTCGAACTCCGATTGAATTTCATTCCAATTGAATTGAGAGTTTCGCCCATGATTCATGAGATACTTGTTTAGTATCCTACACAAGATTAGAACTGTTTGATCCGTCCACTTAAATGTTTCCCTTTTCTTCGGATCATCATTCTTTTGTGCACCAACATTTTCTTTCGTAACATCATTACTAGTGGCCATCTAACAACATGAGACATATGAAAATAATGAAATGCAATTTCCATCCCGTTGGTGATCAGGTAATAAATTGTTATTAAGCTTTAGCAATGAGAGTAATATTGCTTTCAAAAGTGTACATGATGTTTATTTTCTAACTTTTCATAATAGTAACAAGTAACAAG
Source organism: Chrysanthemum makinoi (assembly GCA_910596185.1). Taxonomy (NCBI): domain Eukaryota; kingdom Viridiplantae; phylum Streptophyta; class Magnoliopsida; order Asterales; family Asteraceae; genus Chrysanthemum; species Chrysanthemum makinoi. The sequence goes on from OU343219.1 coordinate 38,128,458, forward strand.
TCAACCTCAACCAAAATGCCATAGCTAGAAATATTTAACTATGCTACAAGTTATTCAATCTATTGCTACTACACTTTTTCTTAAACTTACTGCACTTTTTCAAAGTAGCCGACATGAGACATACTATTAATATTCAATTCCTTAATAATGTTGAAGTACTACTGTTACTGTAATATTTAATAGTGACCATATGTACTCTAACATGATAGTCTAAAGAATGATTAAACATGTATAATAATTGAAAAAAAAAGCATAGCATATATAATGAAAGTTGTCACTGAGCACTCAAGAGCATGAACACTTATGTTTTGAATGAAAAATGAAATAGCAATCAAGAGATACAAACTTGGACTTCAAATAGCATTCAAGTCATGCTCACAGTGGGTCACTTTTGGTATATGTTTGGGTCCAGTTGGTTTTAAATCTATACTGTCATCCCAACTGACATATGTTTCCACTTGTTTAATGTTATCCCTAAGTGTATGTTTTAATATCAAATCCACTTTGTTTTAATATCAAGTTGGTTACTTTGCCAAAGGTTTTGAAGTACCCATTTTTAATATCTTTTAAAAACACGTATTTTTTATATACCATATAACTTCAGTTTTGCACAAAGCATTGAACTAGTAGCTTGATTACATATACAATATAACTATAATATCGTACAAAGCATTTCAAAAGTACAAATTCTATTATATGTTTATATGTGAAAACTTTATTTTTGAACAACACATGTGAAAACTTAATTTGTGGAGAACTTTGTTGTAGGTTTCTTGGTTAGATAGATCAAAGTTTGATCTTTTACCGGCAAGAAGAGTTGGAAAAAATGATAAAGGCTCCAAAATTTACAGGCATGATGGGTCTAAACAACAGTCACGATAACTTTGTTGACATATCTCAAGGGTTTGATCATAAACTTGGTGAAGGGTCAAATTAACATGTCAATCTATAGTTTCAACAGCTTACAAATGAGCAATGGTGGAGGGTCAGTTGCACTGTCTCTTGATAATAGTACTATAGTAGTTTTGGGTCCAATGAATCTCACACTCGGATATTAAACCACCAAGATCTCGAAAATACTTTCTTTTCGTATACATTAATAAAACAATGAACGTTATCAAAATGTACATATCTAACATCATCTTACGATATAATGCAAAGTTAACATCATATCTTGACTTCGACTAATGCAAAGTTAACTATCTAACATCATCTTTTTTTAAAGTTATCATAACGATATAATTGTTGTAAAACATGTTTCTTACTAGATCCAATTCTGCAAGCTAATCAAGACAAAGAAATAGTATTTACAGTTTGCATGTTAAATTAAAACCCCTAAATATAAGTTAATCAGAATATCATAAAACTATTAGTCATAAAAACCAACTCTATAATACCATTTACATTGCATAATTATCCATGGCCTATGTAAACAAACGTACAGACAATCAAAAAACAAAGCTAATAATATAAATCATCAAACTTACCGGAAGCGAGAGATTGAATTTTGAGACTAGTTATCGAGCTCCACCTACTAGAATAGTTGCCTTCAACACGAGATGACTTATCCACTATAAAATATAGCAATGGCCGTCATGCATGTAACTATGAAAGATGAAAGCCTACTAGGGTTATTATGTTAATGAACGTGGGTTTTTTTTTTAAGGATATAATAGTAATTATACAAAAAATAATCTCCATTTTTTTCTCAAACGTTGGTTGGATCAGCTTTTAATTTTAGAGATTATTTTTTTTATAATCTTTCGTAATTTTATGAGCCAAACAACACTACTTTTAGAGAATAGATTATTTTGAGAAAAAAAAGCTCTAGTCCCCATAATCTTCCATAATCTTGGTCACCAAACACACCCCTAATAAAATGGAGGGTGAAGATTGATCCTTTAGTATGTAAAGAAGTTTTTATCCTCAAATGATCTTAAATCATATACTAAAAATGAAAGTAACGGTTTTTCCTTTGCTAACACCGTTAGTGTTATGTCAAAATGTGATTGGTGCTAAATGATGTGTTGCCTTATTTTTATTGGTTGCAATCTATATGTGAGTGATTTTCTGCAGTTGTTTTCAAGTGTAGAACGTTAATCTACTACCGTTCTACCGTTTCCTTCTCTCCCACATATTTTAGATCTGCCTCACACATTCCACACCCAAAAAAAAAACAGACGCGTCTGCCTTCTCTCTCAAATCAAAGGATCAAAACCCCTGATTTATCCTAATTATAATCCCAATTCGATTGCAAGCGAACGATCCATAACCCTGCTGGTTTCAAAAATTGTTTTTTAATTGATTGTACGGAATCAATTATGATCTTATTATAGCCGGTGATATCTTTCTTTGATTTGTTTGTTGAGGTATGATCTATTATAAGTACTTTTTTTCACGTTTTAATTGAATGATAGTTTTTCATGTACGATCTATTTAGGTTTTCTGTGGTATCTTCCAAATATTTTGCTTCCAAGTATGTTTTCAATATTTGATTTTGTAATCTTAAACAAGGTGATAAGTTTTTATTGTCCCATTAATTGTTGTAGTTTTTAGTTTTGGTTAACATAGGTTACTTTCTATTTGGAGATAGAGGTATCTTGGAGGAACCAAATGCGGATGTATGTTGGATGTAGATTAACAACAGCTATGGACATGTTTTTCTTCAGCTATGTATGTATTCAATGTGATATTTCATTTTTAGGAAATTTAATATGCAATTTTTGATGTTTTAAATGGGTGTTCAGCTATGGTATTATGGGTGTTCAGCCATATTAGTTGTCAGAATAATTGCCAATCGTTAATACAAATAAGTCGTAAAAACGCTATTTTATATTTTACGATCTCCTGATTTGTTGTCGATAACAAACGTAAAAATCATTTTAACGAAACAAATAAAATAATGAATGGTTTAAGCCAATAGTTTACTAACACACTTATATTTTTCATATAAAACACTAAACAAGTAATAGTGCTTTTATGATTTAGTAATGCATATGTACAACAACTAGTGTTTACATGTTGGGTAGATATATACATAATTAGTATGTATTATAATGGGTAATACAATGGGTAGAAGTATTTGACCCATTGACTAAATACATTGAATATAGTTGGGTAAAAGCCAAAGTCCATGACCCATACCCATGGAGCATAACCCATAACCCATTGCATGACATCATGCATAAGTCATATTGGTATTATCCATGACCCATGGATTTAACCCATGACCCATGGACTAGATGCATTGCACCTACTAGATGCATTGTATCTACTTGGATACCCATGGTCCAAAGCCCATAACCCTTGACCCATGACCCATGACCCAAAACCCATGGGCAAAGAGGAGCGTCCCACGGTTCCCCAGTTTACACTGGACGGATCCCTCAAGTAAGGGAACCGTGGGATCCGTGGAACTGTAGCTTATTTTCTTCTATAAATAGTGAGCCATTTCTTCATTTTAGGTGGCCACTTCCACACATACTTTCTCTTAGTATTGTAAACCTTCTGTGGAAAACTAGAAGGGGGGTTGAATAGTTTACCAATTTAAAACTTCCTTCTAAATATTTAGATCGACTTATGTCAATCTATTTGTTGTTTATATGGACGTTGATAGATATATATATATAAGCGTGTAATGAAAGATAAAGAGTAAGAAGCACATCACCACCACACAAGTATTTATAGTGGTTCGCTACAAGGACACCTTTCCGTTCTACTCCACTCCCCGAGTCACCTACTCGAGAGTTCGTATGACTACACCAATCTCCTTATGCGGAGAAGCCTTCACAACGCTGCTTAACCTTTTTCCCACGGTACAAAGCTAAATACCGGTTCTTTCACACCAAGGCTTAACCACACCTAACACAACGCTGCTCCCTTTACGTGGTGCTAGGCTAACCACCGAAGTTCTTTCACACCTTAGGGAACTAATCCTATCACAACATCGCTACCCTTTATTAGGTACTAGGCTAAGCACCTAGTTCCATTACTATGGAGGAACTACTACCTTCAACGACACAACACCTATTATCAAGGAGATCTACTTCTTGTTACAACACCATCAAGGATATCACCATCCTTGTAAATAAACAAATACTTATATGTATAACAATGCACCTCATCGATTATAAGACCTAAGCATTCTTCCCAAATGCTACTTGATTTGATTCTTCGGCATCCTTCACTAATGCCTTTGACAACGCTGGACACCCTTCACTAATGCCTTCGTCTTGAAACCTTTAGCATTCTTCACTAATTTTGACACTAATGATGAACATCTTTCACTAATGCTTGCATCTTGACACTTTTCAAGATTCTTCACTAATGCCTTCAACCCAACATCTATGGAGAAAAATAGATCTATCAACAAGAGAACCTTCGTTGTCTTGATGATGACTAAGCATGACAACTCATGGACTTGAGCTTGCACGCTTTTCAAGAAGTGGTGATCTTCCTTGAGGAACCTAGAAGATCACACACAAAACAAAAGACAAAGACTACATAGATCTTTGGATCCGAGGTTAGAGGGTTAGAATACTGGGGAAGTATGTGGTAAAGGGATGAATAGAAAGGAAGAAATGGCTCTCATTTATAGAGAAAATTCTCTACTGCTTTCTCCCTGATCCCATGTGTTAGTGCAAATATTATGATATTTAATCTATACAAATGCTTTGTTTTGATTGATGACAAACATGTAACTTGTAATACATAACGTAAAATGTACAAGTTACTTGTAATCACACTTTGTCTCAACATACATTCAACACCTTTCAATGTCTCAAGTCCTCGATGTTACAACACAGTTCGCATATGTTTGTTATGTGGCATTATGATCAAACCCATTAACAAATCATTTAGAATGTTTAAAATACATTTAGAGTCACTAAGTATTTTAATAGGTTAACCATTCTATTTCTAACCTCATTTTACATTTTGCATTCACAAGTATTTCAAAAGGTAACTAGACATTTTATTAACTAGTTACATAATACATTTTACAAGTTTACTTTGATAAACCTTTTAATCTAAAAATGGAAATACATGTTACATCATGTCAAGCATCATCTTTGAAACTTGAAGATCACTTGAATATTTTGGTTAGATTGATACTCAATATATCAAATGTGATCTTAGTAAGATTTGGTAATATCTTGGAAAGATTTGAAGAAGGATTTTTTAGATTTTGTGCCTGCACCCACGTACCAAATATATAAAGGACGGAACCCTTTAAAGGGATCCTTGGTCCGTGGACGCCCTCTGCCCACTTTTGGCTATAAATAGAAGCCCATTGTTTTTCCATTTCTTCACCACTTCAAAACACATCTTCTCCACCTTCTTGCATACATTTAGATCAATCATTAACAATGTAGTAACATACATTAAACACCCTAATGATCATGATCATAATGCTTCTAACATTCATCTTTGTTGTAAGCATACTCTTTGATCAACCAAGGAAAGCTTGGAGATCTAGCCATCCCCACTCACCACAAGTTGAAGATCTATCACAACAAGTTTAAGGAACTTGTGATCTTCATCATGAAGGCTTCCTATCAATGGAAGTTCATTTAGAAGTAGTTATTCATATCCATTAGACATTTGTGTCATGGATCATTAGTGTAAACATCATTGCATCATAACAACACTTTCACCAAACTAGATTAGATGGTTTATGTGTTTGTGTCATAAAACACAAGGTTTGTTATGTTGGGCCATAAAACATAATGGGAGTGGTTGTACCTTGTAAAAGAACTCGACATCTAGCTTAGTGTCGAAATATTGTATAGGCGACGTTAGGTTGGTTCTACCTCGAACTAGAACCCGATATTTAGCTTTGTACCGAAAAAGTGTGTTTACGACGATTGTAAGGTTTTCTCCCACGAGAAGGAGCTTGTTGATTTAGTGAAGTAACTCTCGAGTTGGGTACTCGGGGAGTGGAGTAGGGCCGAAAGGAGATCCGTGACCGAACCACTATAAATCCTCGTGTTCGGTTTGCACTTTCCTTTCTTTATCTCTTTACTTTTATACTTGCACTATACTATTGTTTGTGATGTGGTTTGATGTTCATGATTGTGTGACAACTTGGTTTACTATGCTTTATATTAGTCACAAACAATAATTGGTACTTTCATATTATAACAAGCTTCATTAGCGATTTGATACTAAAGATCTAAAGTTTTTAAACTAAGAACGTATTCACCCCCACGCTTCCACAATTGGTATCAGAGCCATGTAGCTCTTATTTTCAAAACAAATGGTTTTAAAATAGAGTACGATCCATGTATCAAATTACCATTGAAGCGAAAAATAATATGAAAAATGCTTTGCTTGTTATACTTAGAAATTTTGTTGTTAAATGTAACTTTGTATACAAGCTTGAAGGTTTTCTTGAAAAATAAAATAAAAGTTTGTTGAAAGAACTAGTAAGTATTGTATTGTGTGCTTATAGAAAATTTATGAAGAAATATGATTTTAAAGGAGTGTTTGGGATAACTATAAATTTAGTTGAAAAATCACTCTCAAATGTTTAAGATAAGTTACATAAGTAGATATGTTGTTAAATATGTGTATTATATGTTTACTATGAAATCTAGTAAGTCACACACGCTTTCTCTATGTCAAATACTAGTTTTGGTGAATTGCTGTAGGACCACCGGACCAAATCTTATAAAGGGCGGATCCCTTTATTTGGTTCCGGGAATCCGTTGTACAGATGCAGTTTTGGGCAACTTCAAAAAATCATAACTAATTAACCGTAAGTCCGTCCGAGTCGAGCCACCTATCATTTTAAAGGAATTGAGTCTACTTTCATTTAAAAATACTCTCATGGCCTGAGTTTAATTTTAAATAAGTGAAATAGATGAAATACTACAGTATGTCCAATATATTAAGTTTCGATTTAACATAAAAACTCAAATTTTTGAATCAAACAATTTAAGTTGGTATTCTTAGAACTTTGATACAATTTCTTTTGAAACTAATTAATTTGGTAATATGTTTAAAGGAAACTAATCAAGCTTGGTATACATCGTCATATTTAAACGCTAAATGACGAAAATTGTTTTTCATTTTATATGCTAAATGACCACTTGTTTATGTTGTTTGCATATATGTTGCTTGCTTATTTTCAAATTGTTGTTTACACTTTTTTGTTTGCATAATATAAGTGTCAATCTTGCCATGTTATTTATTCGCTTGTTTGACGATTTCTTGTTTATGCACAATAGGTTATTTGCTAGATTTTGTGCACTAAGTTGGAAAATTGTTTTACCATCGCTTGTAGAATTAGATCACTTCTTTTGCATAGGTTATACTAACATCTCGCATAACTTATGAAATGTCATAACTCAATTATCAATGAGTACTAACTAAATTAGTCAAGTACTTTGAAAAATGGAGTTTTAAGAGAGTGTTTGGTACAAGGACAAAAACAATATTGTATGATGTCATTTATGTGTTCTGCTTTCGTAGGATGATAAACTAACTTAAAACATTGATGTATGCTAATTGGTTCATGCAGGGGGATAGCAACACGTGTTATCAATTTTACCCATTTTCACTTATATGTGAAAATCGTTAGCCCTTGTTCAAAATCAATGCTCCACTATGTTTGTGTATGCGTTATTGACTTTTCCTAACTAGAAATAGTTAATGCCATATGTTTTAAGAAAAATTTCGTGTTTCGAAAAGTCCCCGACACCTAAAAAATGGGTCTGTGAAGATTTCCTCTACCTGGACTGCACGCACCAATTATTTGGTTCCACTCGTTATAGCTTTTTGGTACCGCCATATACCAGAGTTAGCGACCGACGGCAACCATTATTTTGGTTCAGGTGAAAAAATTGGTACGTGAATCCTACTGTAAGTTGTTGAATTTTACTAAATCCCGCAATCTAATTTACCAAATTTCGTTTCTAGGATAGTTGTTAATGCATATCTTTCATACCTCACTCAACACATCCTCAATGGATTAACTTAGGATGTTTGACATGATTTTAGACACTTCCATCTCATTAGAAACTACCATCTTTGTATGGATTAACATCAAATCCATGAATCCTTAGTTCCATAAATCGACACATTCAAGATCATCATTTTCACACCTTCATCTGTATTCTTTCCTCAAGCTTAGCATTTCTTAAAGCAAAGTCAAAATGACTAAATCCTTAACCTCAAATAAGCCACTTAAGAAAACACTAGGATTAGCATTCGATCTTGTTGCTTCATTAACTTGAGCTCTTCATCCTCAGACTCATTACCTCTCAACATCTCATCAACCATTCAAGATGTGAACTTTCTAAACTTGAGTACTCCAACTCCACCACCAAAATCACCCAAAACAACTTCACTACCAAAGTCTCCAAAGCTTGTACCTATCAAACTTTGTGCAACACCACCAACATCTCCTTACCCATTTGCGGATGACTTAGATAACTTAAAAACTAACAAATCTGGACTCATTATTTGCAAAGATATCATACACAAGTCTATCATATGACTATAGGTATTGTTTTGTATCTACATGTATTGCCTCACTTGGTTAACATGAAAATAATGTGTCATCCTTCAAAACGATAAGTATTTACATAGAGTCATAACTCACACGTATGTTAAAGACATACTATCAAGTCTTGTTATCCTTGAGTTCAATCTAAGCTTTATAATCTCAACAAATTAGGATTGAAAACTTAAGTATTTCATCCGAAATATTCAAGTATATGCGACTTACGATTGTAGTCATTAAAAGTCATATCCAAAAATCAACACCCAAGTATTTTAACAACACATGTTGAAACACTTATCCAAAACAAACAACCCATTGTGCCACTTATCCCTCTTTGACACCTACTATCCCTCTTCCATCTTTTGGCACCATTAACCGTATTGCTCATGAACTTCCAAGAGCATCCTTTAAATCAAACGTCCCCTTTCAAGGTGAACCTATACCTCATCCCCTAAGCTTCATAGACATAACCAAACTTCAAGCACTTCACCCACTAGTTGTAGCAACCAATGAACCATAAGAATTAGTATCCGTACTTTTTGTGTTCAACATCTATGGACAAATAATCAACCTAAGTACTTCCATAGCACAACAAACCCCTACATCACCACATCCTTATTTAGACACTAGAAGACCTACCACCTAGATCAACCAATCCACCATCCTTACCATCATTTGAATTCGTTGAGTGTATTGCTCAAAAAGCCCTTGTGTCCAACACTTGTACTGAATTAACTCAAACTCAAACATCCTTTCCCACATATAAGGACTTAGATAATTCATTATGGCTAGAACCTCAACTATCAAATAAGCATGGTGCTCTTGGTAATTGTTGTCAATTTCCACTAGGTATAAGTAGTACTACCTTCACAAATTATCAAAGTATTAGTAATACTTTGTCGTTAAAATTCTGCATAAATTTCTTAAACCTCAAATCAACATTTTAACAACATATGTTAAAATGCAATCTCAAAGCCAACATCATACACCCCAAGCAACAATGACTCTTGAGGAGTATACATAAGAAACTCGAGTGAATTCCTCTTGTCGTCATCTAGTGAATATAATCTTGAGACCAAGTTTATTTAGATGGGACTATCCTATTCAAACACTTTGGCTTCATATCTTCATTTAGGAAAACATGATGTTTTGAAGAACATTATGACTAAGATTCATGCGTTAAGATTTCATCTTGTTAAAAGGATATTGTATATCCTATGCATCATTCTTATGACATAAATGGTTGTGTTACAAGAGATTTCATTACACCTCATTGGCTAAATGATCTTGAAACAAACATCTACAAGTTCTATGAACTAGCATATCCAATTCATCTTGTCATACTTGTTTTCATAAGCATGACAACTTTATCCCATGTGATAATCTCATTTGTTGAAAGATACTATTTGTATCTATTTCCTTTCAAGAGTACATCATAACCTAACCTTGCTCAAACCTTGTGCACATCCAAGGTTAAAACTACACATCTTTAGAACATACACATGATCTATTGAAGTTGGTAACCTCATTTAGATTCTTGTTAAATAAAATTCCAAAGAGCTTTCTTGAGAACGTTCTTAATTTAACATATTCCATTCCCTAGTCTTAGATAATCAAATCACTTTTAAAGTATACACTTCAACATAAAAGATGTCATCCATTAGATCATACAATTAGTTATGTAATTTGAACAACCTTAGATTCTAAACACAAGAATAAAACATATTGTTTATCAACACACCATTGTTAAAATTCATGTGTATAACATGACATCTTCATCACCTTAGTTATATTGCATATTAGTTGAGTCACATTAAGCCAAGTATTGGTAAACTATCATCTTTTATACACTTTAATAGGCAAAAGTAGGAGTTCCCATCTTTCTAACATGAGAATGACTACTGGAGAACCTATTGCACTAGAAACTCAATTTGACCTAACGGTTGAATTGCTTCTTGGAGAGAAGTTGGGTATGTGGAATCACCCGTAAAAATGGTCGGGTTTAGCCTTAATTGAGCACCGCTAGTAATAGTCTCATATTCATTCTCCAACTTGAAAAAATTGTTTTCCTATACTTGCCTAAAGTAAGTGTTAAAACATTGATAGTTTGCCTTGCCTTAGGAATACTAATCAAACAAGTAGTATATATGATTTTTCTTTAAACCACTTGCATTGCACTTACATGTGTTGATTACATGTTCTTGTTTGATACGATAAGTTGATTTGACATTATCTTAGTGTTTGATAACTAGTCAAATGTGTAAACCTTAGTAAAACCACTTGCATTGCACTTCATGTGTTAATTACATGTTCTTGTTTAATACTTATAAGTTGATTTGACATTATCTTAGTGTTTGATAATAAGTCAAATGTGTAAACCTTAGTACGGTTTTATCTTTATAATACTTGTATTCTTGTTTCATGCTACTAAACGCTTAAACCTAAACTTTATTTGCATGATACTTACTTTTGAATTAGTTTTAGCATGATTAACATGTTAATTATGAAATCATAATATGTCATTTTGATAATGCGGATAATTTTGATATGATATATTTGTGTTTGAAAGCTATTAGTTGGCATTCATTATATCTATTTGTAGTACGATCCAATGATACATGCTCCAAATTGTTATGTCTTAAACATGGCTTGCATGAATCTTTCATCTTGTTTCTTTTGCTTCTTGTCACACTATTTGTTTGTTACGTGTGCACATATATATCTCAAAGTGCTTTTTGTATGACAAACTTTTAGAAGCTTTTTATCTTACAAATTAATCACATAGATTATTGTATATCCAAGTATGCTTGAGTGGCTAAGTCTAAACGTCTTGAATAAAGTCGTATTCTTGCATAATATGATTGTTTTGATGATATCTTGTGTGGTGATTTCTTGTCTACTAAGTGCAATATGTTGTTTTTGCTTATATAATATGTTATCATTTGATTTCTATCATGTTAACATCTTTTGTCACTAACAAATTTGTTTTGTAGGTTGATAACAAATTATTTGTTATCTCAATTGGTTCTAACTTTTATATGCTCATTTTTTATAATCCCCTTATTGCTTACGAGATTAGTACTATGCTTTATGGGACCCCTACACTTGCATATAGTTTAAAAGCATATAGAATTAAGTTCTAGAGGGTTGGCTTTGCATTTTTTCAACCGACCTCTTTCCAAATCTCATTTTGCTTCGCTTCCAAAAATCATCTCCATCATTATTTAGTTATAACAATACTCTAATCCTCTTCACTTCCTATTAGGAAACCACATGCCTCATCATACGATCATCTCGTATTAATCGAGAAGAGGTACGTGACTTTAAGGATGAAGTTCATTGTATGCTAACCATCATCCAGAAAAACATCACTAAGCTCACCTCTTTCGTTAACCCGGATAACCTCCTAAACACTTTGTTGTCATTCCTTATTTGATACATTACACATTATGTTGGATGTCCACCAATTAAGGGGAGAGAAATCCATTCACATAATTGTCTTTTGTCAAAATTTATGTCTCTTAGACTCTAAAATACCAACACATAGGTAAACACCACTTAGCTAAAACCGTTCATGAAACCACAACTAGTTCAACCTTTTTCTTTATCAAGCACCAATACCTCATCAAGTGAAAACGCATCATGTGTTTTTACAAAACGTCTTCATCTCCACATATAGGATTTTCCTTAAACTAGAACCTTACAACTTCACTATCTAGAACACCATCATAGGATCTTATCCTTTTCTCGCTTATCATGCATGTCATTGTCAGTGCAAACGATATATTAATCAAACAACCATTCCAACACGTTGGTCCATCCAACTCACTCATATGATGTCATTCTCATCCTCATATAGGTACTATTATTAGTATTTTCCATATTGTCTTCACTTCTTTTCAAAGTGATAATCATCCATGTCGGTCAAAACCATGCTAATACTACCTTTCCCATTGTCACCTAGAATAGGTCATTTTATAATTCGTGTCAATCAATGAACGAATTTATCTTCATCACTTTTATATCTTTTGGTATCTTCATTATAATATTCTTAGATAGAACACATTATTGATTACTCTTGGGTTGAAGCATATGAGAACTTGCTCAAAACAATAGGTTGTTAGCATCAATAAATCATTCAAATCATAACCCTTATGCATCATTGAAATGCAATGTCCATTCATTTTTTTTTTCTTTTAGCTTTGGTCACTTGACATGACGAAAGGATTGCATGAATCCATATTTTTATATTTGCTATACATACGAGTTTCTAACTCCTTAATAGCTTCCTACCTAATCACCACCACCTTCCATCACCACTTTCACTAATCATCACCACCATGGATTAGCGAAAACTTACTTTTGTAAATCTCGAGTCATCTACCATCACCACATGAATCCTACTAGTAAACCGACACCAACACTAGCACCACTAGTGGCACACCCGGTGGAAGACTTCATATCTTCTAGGAACTATTTTGTAGGCTTTTATCATATTATATTCTCACTTTTCTTATGATTGTAATTAGGAGACTACACTTCATGAGATCTTTGATTATATCATTTATCACATATATACATCTTATTTTTCTTTGTGAAAAGATGAAATATATTGCACTAATGTTTTCATTGTAGGTTCATCATCATATACACTCGATTGTATATAATTTACTCATCTAAGGATGAAGTTTGCATCAATTATTTTTATTATTTTAGGTGCTTTTGACACCTAGAACAAGGAGGAATATCCTTTAAGCACTCATATTGCATCGTCTATACACTTGGTTGTATATGACATATTTGTCTAAAGACAAAGCTTCTATTATACTAATATTTATTTCGTAGGTTCATCTTGACTTCTAGAGCAAGGGAGCTTCCGTCAAGAATTTACTGAATGCATCTTATACACACTTTGTTGTATATCACTTACTCTTTCAATGACGAATATAGTTTGCACTAATATTTGTTTTGTGTTTTAATCATACCCTGACGCCAAAAAGGGGGAGCAACCGTCAGGGGGAGCATGCACGATTTAGCATCATTCTCACTTTTCAACAAGCATTTGTGCTTCGATAAAAAGTGGAGAAAATAGGCTAACATTGCTATGCATTTTTCTTTTTCATATATTTCTCATAATTTTGTTGCATAAAACTAACCTTGATGTAGGTTAAGCCTCTTTATTTGATCCATGGATCCGCTACCAAACAAGGGACGGATTGAAGTGGACGATTTAACTTCACTAGGGATGATGCAAGCTCGCTTTTTGGGGAGAAATTAAGTTAAACTCCAAGGACACGCCCTTTTGTTTCGACAAAAGGGGGAGAAGAGTGTAAACGAAGAAGGTAATGTAAAGGTAGTAAGGATAAGTAACTTTTACATTTTACTTATTACGCTTTACATATATTTGTCATCATCAAAAAGGGGAGATTGTTAGTGCAAATATTACGATATTTAATCTATACAGTCTCGTTTGTTTTGATTGATGACAAACATGTAACTTGTAATACATAACGTAAAATGTACAAGTTACTTGTAATCACATTTGTCTCAACATACATTCAACACCTCTCGATGTCTCAAGTCCTCGGATGTTACAACACAGGTTCGTACATGTTTGTTATGTGGCATTATGATCAAACCCATTAACAAATCATTTAGAATGTTTAAAATACATTTAGAGTCACTAAGTATTTTAATAGGTTAACCATTCTATTTCGAACCTCATTTTACATTTTGCATTCACAAGTATTTCAAAAGGTAACTAGACATTTTATTAACTAGTTACATAATACATTTTACAAGTTTACCTTGATAAACCTTTTAATCTAAAATGGAAATACATGTTACATCATGTCATGCATCATCTTTGAAATCCTTGGAAGATCACTTGAATATTTTGGTTAGATTGATACTCAATATATCAAATGTGATCTTAGTAAGATTTGATAATATCTTGGAAAGATTTGAAGAAAGATTTTTAGATTTGTGTCGGCACCCACCGGCATTACCACATAAAGGACGGACCCTTTAAAGGGATCCTTGGTCCGTGGACGCCCCTGTCCACTTTGGCTATAAATAGAAGCCCATTGTTTTCCCATTTCTTCACCACTTCAAAGCACATCTTCTCCACCTTCTTGCATACATTTAGATCAATCATTAACAATGTAGTAACATACATTAAACACCCTAATGATCATGATCATAATGCTTCTAACATTCATCTTTGTTGTAAGCATACTCTTTGATCAACCAAGGAAAGCTTGGAGATCTAGCCATCCCCACTTACCACAAGTTGAAGATCTATCACAAGAAGTTTAAGGAACTTGTGATCTTCATCATGAAGGCTTCCTATCAATGGAAGTTCATTTAGAAGTATTCATTCATATCCATTAACATGTCATGGATCATTAGTGTAAACATCATTACATCATAACACTTTCACCAAACTAGATTAGATGGTTTATGTGTTTGTGCCATAAAACACAAGGTTTATTATGTTGGGCCATAAAACATAATGGGAGTGGTTGTACCCTAAAAGAACTCGACATCTAGCTTAGTGTCGGAAATATTGTATAGGCGACGTTAGGTTGGTTCTACCTCAAACTAGAACCCGGTATTTAGCTTTGTACCGAAAAAGTGTGTTTAATTTATTGTAAGGTTTTCTCCGCCGAGAAGGGAGCTTGTTGATTTAGTGAAGTAACTCTCGAAAGGTACTCGGGAGTGGAGTAGGCGGAAAGGAGATCCGTGACCGAACCACTATAAATCCTCGTGTTCGGTTTGCACTTTCCTTTCTTTATCTCTTTACTTTTATACTTGCACTATACTATTGTTTGTGATGTGGTTTGATGTTCATGATTGTGTGACAACTTGGTTTACCATGCTTTATATTAGTCACAAATAATAATTGGTACTTTCATATTATAACAAGCTTCATAAGCGATTTGATACTAACGATCTAAAGTTTTTAAACGGTAACGTATTCACCCCCCTCTACGTTTCCACACCATGGATCCCTTCCACTTGGGATCCGGCTAGCACAAAGCTAGGGATCCGTGGAAAGCTCCTCTTTACCCATGGGTATTTTTGGTTATGGGTCATGGGTCATGGGTTATGGGTTGATCTATGGTTTTCTATCTAGATACAATGTACCTTAAGGATACATTGAACTTGGTTAAGTGGTATATATAAAACCATGGGTTATGGGTCAAAACCATTTGCTAGTTTTTATCTATTTAGTATATAATTGTTTTTACCCATTTTAGTATATATACATGTTTTTTACCCATTTTAGTATACTTAGTATAAGTATGTATTAACCCAATATGTAAACACTAGTTGTTGTATATATATATATATATATATATATATATATATATATATATATATATATATATATATATATATATATATATATATATATATATATATATATATATATATATCTAGATCATAAAATCACTTATACCTGTTTTAGTGTTTTATGTGAAAATGTGAATATGTTAGAAACTATTAGTTCAAACCATGTAATGATTTTTATTTGTTTCGCTAATATTATCTATTAAAATATTAGAAGATCGTTAAATATAAATAAACGCTACGCTTATTTGTATTAACAATCTCCCCTTTTATTGATGACAAACATAAAATTATTTGAAGGAAAAGCTAAAATTGCAAAAGTTTGAATTTGTTGTTTTTATTTTCCCCTTTTTGTCAAACAAAAGTGTAAAGAAACTAAACACAATTTTATAAGAAAAAATTATGTAAAATGTAAAGAGAGCAAGTGACGGAATGGTACTCTTAACTCCCCTTGACGAGGCCATCCTTTGAAGGGCGCCAAGGACATAACGTAAAATAAGCTAATTGTGTTTGCAATTGTTTGCAAATGGTTCGCCTAAGTGATCTAAAACGTTCCCCTTGAAGATTAAATATGCAATGGGTGTCATGAAGTATAATCCAAACGGATTAATGTTTGCAAATGTTTTGTAATATCGCTTTGACACAAAGCCCCCAGCTTTAATGGTGTCAAAGTCTTCTGTGTTATTTTGAAAATCTACAAAAGTAAAGGTTAGAAAAACATAGTATAATGCATAATTTCGCAAGAGAAATTCGTTAGTACAATTTTGTGCTTCTGTACCACGGATCCCACGGTTCCTCTGGAGGGATCCGCCTAGGTAATGGAGGGATCCGCCTGTCTGCTGACAGCTTTTCCAAAGAATAAGATGTCAAGCAATGTTACTATGATAATATTATATATCATAAATACAAAGCACAACGCACAACATATAGCAAATAGATGTTCATTCAATAAAACAAGAGATAACCAACCAAATCTCTAAAAATAAGAGAATGAACTAGACAAGTAGGTGCTACTAATGCTAATAAGTTATCCCAAACTTATGATTCAACTAAAGAGCATAATGATGAAAAGCCTTAAACGCTCTAGGTTTGAGCTTGTGACTATGATGCTCATTGTATTTAGATTTGTTGACCTCTTCAAACGCTCGAGGAGGTGATGAAACATGAACGATGCTCTTCATGAATTCATGTATCAACTTTTCAACATGTTTACAATGATAGCAATCCTTGTTATGGTTTTGAATTTCTTGAAGTGAGAGTTCAAGTGAAGTGGGTTGAGGTTCTTCAAGTAAAGGAGGATTTGGTTGAGGCTCATTAAGTGGTGGCTCTATAATGCTTATGGTAGAGGTAAAGAAAGATCAACTTCCATTTGGTCGGGTGGTTGCCTTTGATGTCTCTTCTCATATCCAAAATGGACTATTGGGAGGGATGATAGAGTTTGCTTTTGGAGTAAGTGTTGATTCAACATTTTGATTTTGTGGCTCAATCTTTTCATGTGAATTAGTTGGTAATGGTGAAAGATGAGATGGCCAAGAGGGTAAATCTTCTACATTGTGAGAGTGTGGAGATGATTGTGAGGTGTCTCTAGGTACTAATGATGTTGGTTGAGTTGTGGAGGGTTTGTTTGCTATAGTGGAATTTGGTGAAGAGATCCTAGTGGGAATACTATTCTTGGGGATTAGTTTGATTGGTTTCCTTGGTGTAGGGTAAATCCTAGCATTGGTGGACTTAACCGGAGATGATTCGGTCGAGGAAACTTCGTGTATGATTCTAGCAAGTTTCTTGGGTGGTTCTTGGGTGGATGAGTGAGCACTAGGAGCCTTTCTCATGATGAAATGACTAAGGGAGATGGTTGCAATGCTGATAATTGTGTTAGATGACTATGGAGGTCCTAAAAAGGTGGTTTATAAACTAAGA
>OU343219.1:38146336-38167842 GCA_910596185.1 Chrysanthemum makinoi
CATCCTAAAGACCTCCACAATCTTTCTGGTCGTTCATATCATAAATCCTTCACATCTTCCATCATTTGATCTATAAACTCCAAGTTTATGCAAGGAAGTTCCAAAGATCAAGCCATTACATCAAATCTCTAGCTAGTTTAAGTGATCTTCTTGAGTTTAAATCCACTCAAGTCACTTATTACTTCATCACCAACTCTTCAAGTTTGCAAGGGTGCCAAGGTGTGGAAAGCTAGCTCAATCCGAAGTCTTTCGCGATCAAACAAAGTCCTATCCTTACTAAGTTACTCCTTTTTATGAAGCCAAAAGTTGTAAGCAACTGATAACGCTACACGCTGCCGTTAGGTCAAGGAAACTTCCTTTTCTTGAGCAAGTTTTATAACACCCTAGGCAGGAACCTCGTTGTAGTGTAGTAATTAGGGTAAGCCACGGGTATTGATATCGTTCTCTAGGGGAATAGGAATGCTAGTAAGTAGTTACTACGCTAAGGTTAAGGTTGAGGAAGATTATTTTTGTATTTTATATTTTGGAAATGGAAAGGTACGAATCTCGGGTATTGGATGAGGGGGGTTGGTATTTCTACCGATTACTCTACTATTATCTAATTATCTAAACTAAGGTTGTGGGAGTCTATATCTAATTAATGTGTGCTCGTGTGATAGTTTAAAGATGTGTTTACTTAGGTTTTACTACTCCTTAATTATTTCCTATTGATGGTTGTTGTCCGCTCCTTATTCTTAGGCTAGCGTTGTGTCTAAAAGTTGTAGGGTATGCGTTTCTCCTAACTCTTTGAACTTACCAAAGGGTCTCGTCTACAAAACCCACTAGGGATAATAAACTCTTACTCTAAGGCACTCTTTGGATGGTTTAGCTTACAACTACTTAGGTAATTATATTCTAAGGTTCACAAAGATGAATCAAGCATTAAGTACACAACGAATGACCTATCGCATTACTAGATCACTAATCAACTAAGATAAGAAACAACCAATCAATATTCAATAATTAAGTTTCATACTTCCTAAGCAAACACACAAATAAATTAGCCGGACATGGAGAACATGCAAGCATACACACAAATAATCAAAGACATAATTGAATTAATGAAGTAAATACTTATCTTGGTGTAAGATAGGGTTTAAAACCATAAAATACTGTACAAGACACCTTAGGTTCGGTTTTAGGTTTTCACTCAAAAGACTCCCTCTAAACTGAAAAATTCGATTCTATATATAAGATTACATATGCGCGGCGTCACCTTATGTTTCGTGGCGCCATCGGTCGCCGTCATTAGGGTTTCGTCTTGGCTACGTTAACCTTGCGACGGCGTCACCTTATGTCTGTGGCCGCGTCCTCTTCACCTTCTCGCCGTCGTGGATTGCATCTAGGCCATCGTAGCGACGGCCTACTCTTTTACAACGACGCGTCACTTGAAAATACGAGTTTGGATTCTGAACCTTCACAAAATCCCGGACGGCGGTAGCACCGACGCCGTCACCTTCTATTTTCGGCAGTTGTGAGTGTCGATTTTGACTTTGGCCATTTTCTTCATATATTCGCGCCTTTTGTTCGTAAGTGCCATTCCAAATTTTGCCTTCAAGAGACCTAAAAAGTGAAAAGGAACGATATTAAGCAATAACGGATACAAATGTGATCAAATAAGGACTTAAGACCCTCAAAATGGTACCTTTAAAACCTTATCAAATATCCCTACACTTGGTATTTGCTTGTCCTCAAGCAAATGTGCTTTTACAGTGATTAATTTATAAGTTATGGGTCATGAAGCATTAATTCAAAACGGTCCACAACACATATAAGCCCCTCAAAAGTCATAACAAGCAGGAAATTGCATACTAGCACCTCATATCTCTCGGTGTATATATGAAATATAACAAATAGAAATGAAGATAAACACTCATTAACGGTCCTAGTATAGATTACCATAGGCTTGAGAATAGATCAAACCTCCATCGCTTTGGCGTAAGCACCTAGGAAAGACTATCAAAGAGGTCTTTTTAAGGGTTGTAATGTTGGAAACTACGGTAGAAACAAGGGTTTGGTGGGATAGGATATTTAGTGGTGGTAAGTCAAAAATCTCTATTTTGCATAGAAGAATGGCGTTGCTAAGCCAAGACTAACTCTAACTCTAGATAACTGAAATAGACAAACATAAATTCAAAGATAGATGTAGGATGGTAGCCCGTATGTTTTTTTTTTTTTTTTTTTTTACACTCTATTTTTTTTTTTCTCTTTTTTCTTTTTTTTTTTTTTTTTTTTACACTTTTACTCTACCATCCTCTACGAGAACATCAAAATACTAGGGATTTATAGGCATATCCCTACACTTGAGTTTTTATTATTCTAACACTAATTTGACCCGAATTGAAAAGATCAAAACACTTGGGGTACATTATTACGGAAACAAAGGGAATTTGAATTTAACGTTCCCTTTCCGTCATTTCATAAACTTTAACTTTTCCCATGAATCCCAATCGTCCCAAAGCTGTATACAAAGGATATGACTCGACTTAGCAACTTATGCAAGCAACTAGATAACTAAGGGTTTGGGGTGATAACAAACATTTGCACTAAAAGTGAGTGCATAAAGGGGGAAACTAAGGATTTGGGTGTATATTTGGGGTGGGGTGTAAACAATGCTCTTCATATATTAAAAAACCGAAACATCACGAGAACCGCGAAAAGGATAGCCTCTGAGGGGTTAACTAGGGGTATCGTGTACTAAAGATGAGTACAACGCAAAGGGTGTGGGGAATTACTCAACCGATATGGAAGAAGTAATTATATTACGGTATCAAACAAGGGTTATCCTAATGCCTCTTATCATTTAGTTATTCCTAACTACACAAGTGTAGCCTCACTAGCGATCTCGGAATGCATCACAAAACAAGTTCTAGAATCTAATATACTACCAGTTCACACTCTAAGCATTGAAGATGAATGCTTCAATTCCTACTAATCTAAGGCGATCCTCATTTGGTGGAATTTGGGTGGTAAAGGGTTTTTGTGCTAGTCATGCAACTTCCTATCCATGAGACGCTTTTGTTAAGACTAATGGCCCACTCCTATATGTCATGAAAAATTTTAAATTTGGTGCAAAATTACCCTAACCGACATTTCCTCATGGTTTATTACACAATCACAATTGGACAAAGCAAATAGTCAAGGATAAGCATAGTTTCAAAGTTTGATTGGTGCTGAACTAGTCAAGTCTAATCACACAAGCTAGCCACTTGTGAATGGCTAACCGTAATAGACTTAAAACTGTTCAAAAACCAATACAATGAAGTCCTGGAGAATACAGTGGATTCCCGGGTCGTTAAGTCCCACGGAGACTCAATGGTGTGTAAACACTAATTCAGATGATAGAATGATCACTAAGGATAGTGATCAGTAAAGGTTTTAGATTGAATTATTACACTACTGATTGATTGGAATGGAATTGGAAACAGAATTGGAAAGCACAACAATCAGATATAACAAACGCAAAATGTACGTTTAAAAACTACGTAAACGTACCAAATAAAAAGTAAAATCTAAGAAATAAAAGACCTAAAAATATGAAAATGACATTTTTTGAAATCCTAAAAATAAAAGAAAATTATTAGAAAAAGAAAATTATTTTTACAACTATTTATTTAATTATTATTAATTAAAACTATTTTAACTATTTAATAAATACTCTAAAATAGAAGAAAATACAAAATAAGGCTAGAAAAATAAAATTATGATATAGGAAAATCTAAAATATTATAAAATTAATTTTAAAATTAAAAATATATTTTTCACACTTTTTATCTAATTATTACTAATTAATTACTATTTTTACCTATTTAAAATTATAATAAATACTAAAAAATTAGGAAAATTATGAAACTTTTTAAAATACACTATATGATGACAGAAAACTGAGAAAAATATAAAAACAAGATTTGCTTATTAATAAGATGAAAAGAAAAATCAAAAAGCTAAAAAAAATATTAAATAAGCATATCACTATTTTAAATTGATGTTTTTTTGGTTTTTCTTTTTGAAAACTACTTAACTACTTAAAATATGAAAATTTTACAAAAACAAAAATTTTACAAATCCCAAATAAGCAGTTTGAGAAGCTTATTGGCTCAACAGTAGGCTTAAGAGCTTATTTTGATGAAATAAACTCAAACAAGCTCACCGAATTAAACTTTAAAATAAGATGTAATAAGCTACAAGCTACCTAAATGAAGTTAAAAGACAAAGAAAAGTACACTGATAAGCTAGGAAGAAGCTAATAAGCACTTGGCTTAAACACAGAAATGGGACAATATTAGAGCTTATTGCAGCCCTAGCAAACAAGCTAGAAAAGGAAAAACCAAGCTTGAGATCTCAAGATGGCCATATTGGCTTTCCAAAGAACCAAGTATCACAGGATTTGAACAACAATTAAGCTCTGTGTGAGCTTTTGATTGAGCTTATGAAACTGGTGCACAGGGCACTTTTGCAGACAAGGTACTATAAAGAAGCTGGAAAATAAGCACTTAATAAGCTAGACAGAAGTGAACTAAAATTTTTCTAATTTTGTTTAGCAACCAAACTTTGATAATCCAAAAGCTTATAAGCTGAATCTCACTAATAAACACGATTGAAATTATCTTTTAATTCAAAACGACCAATTGAAAAATTTGACTTTTATAGAAACCAAAAGAGTTGACTAAGATGAACTTTGGATTGATTCTAAGCAGTTGTGTTGTATTAAGGTGTAATAAGACTGATTTGAACAATTTTAACAACTTATAAACACAAAATCATCAAATTCCAACAGTGAGCAAGACAAATGTGATTCTATGCAATTTTGACTTTTGATGAATGACCACTGTTTTTATGGTTTATTTGAGTTATAAAGGACTAGTGTGACTCAGATCAACCAAGAACACAAACTCTATCTATAAGAACAAAGTTAAACCAAACACCACTTATATATGGTATTGGAACTTTTTCAAAGCAAATCACAAATGTAAACCATAAACTGATTTAGACTTTTATATAATCATATATTAGAACTAATGAAGCCTAAAACAACAACCATAACAACCTTAAACTCAGAAATGACCATGATGAGCTTTTAACTGTCAAGATGAGATTTTTTTGTAAACTATAAATCTAAAAGAACAACAAACTGATTTTAATGTTTAACTACACTTATATGAAGCTAATGAACATAAAAACACAGAGATTCAAGCTACTAAATAACCACAAGGTGAATTGTAAAATGAACAAAAGCACAAATGGCTATCCATCTGAAATCACAGAACAAGGAACCAAGAACAATCCTAAAGGCTTACCACTAAGCCACTAACCCAAGGCCATCCAAAATTCACCCTGCTCCAGCTGTGAATACCATTTCCATATGATTTTTGATTTTTCAACTATTTAATTTGTATTTTTGGTGATTTTTGATTTTTTTTGCTTCTAAAAGCTTTTTAAGGTTTCTAAAAGCTTGAATAAGCTTTCTAGAGAGCTTATGTGGCTTATTCAAATTCATAAGAACATCTAAAAACAATATTTAATCATTCATGAGATTTTCAAAATAAGGAACATTTGCATAATATGAAATATAACTTGATCTTGGAAATAAGGTTTCACAAAAGCTTTATTATGTAATAACAACTTGAAATACAGAGTTAAATAAGCTAAAACACACACTGAGTTTAAAAATAAGCTAAAACGACTTGAAAAATTAAAGATTACACTCGATTATTGATACATTGCTTCCCCTCCTCTTTTATAGACTTTTATGACTTCTATGTTGTCCTCTGAATGTTTCCCCCATATATCTGAGCATTGGATCATTGAAATGCATCAAAACCGTCCAAGTGGATTTTGGCGCCAAATTCTTCATAGCAAGTTTTGATATTAAATGGGGTGGGTTTGAGTCAATTAAGAGTTTTTGGTGTTAGTGGAGGTGGAGGGGACAAGGTAAGGGGATGGGGTGGAGAAATCATGGAAAACCATGACTGGTTTTGGATATCAGGCATGGGAGAGGGAGAGCTACAGTGCTTGGCGGTTTTTTAGCTTGTTTGACTTTTGTTGACCGTGGGAATATTAATAATAAACGGGGGTCAAGGCTCAAGGGTCATGGTGTGATTGGGCTAGGGGTTTGGGCCAGCTGGATAATGGGCTTGGATTGGGTTTTGATATATATGTGGTGTCCGGTTTGGTATAGTTTAACACAAGGACCAATTTTGCAAGTTCTCCAAACTTGAGGGACTGAACATGACACTTTCCAAACTTATCACAAGGACCAAACTTGACAAACTTTGATAGTACAAGGACCCTTTTTGCATAAAATTCCATTTTAAAACATCCAAGGACTAATTTTGCAATTTTTCAAAGTTTAAGGACCTTTTCTGCCATTTGACCAAAGAATCATTCAAGGACCATTTTTGACATTTTAGAATATTTTAGGGACCTTGAATGATAAAATTCCACATTTTTGAATTCCAGGGACTAGATTTGACAATTTTTTGAAACTTGGGGACTAAACGCTAATTTTGCAAACTTGAATCATTTTTCATCTGATTTTGATATTTTTGCATTTAAAGCACATAAAACACTAATTTGTGATATTTTCATCATTTTGATGCATTTTTGAGTGTTTTCAGATGAGTTTTGCGTTTAGATAGTACAAAATGATGAGTATTTAGACACTCATCAATCCCCCACACTAAGATATTGCTAGTCCCTAGCAATGATTTGAAACTTTAATGGATTTTAAAGAACTCTTTACCAAAAGCCATCACTTCGAGTAGCCAGCTTGTTTTAGTTCAAGTAAGAACCTAACGATAACCAAATGATTTTGTGCAAATCATAAGCTATAAACGGATTTGATTTGTCTTTACCAGAAGCCATTTGCTCTGGACTAGCCAACTCTTAGATAAATTATCAGTATTATCTTTGGTGAGTCGATTACCAATTATGGTTTTTCCACTGCCTTTACCACAAGCCATAATCTTGCGGGCTAGCCAACTCTTCACTAATTAAAGATATGGTGAGCTGAACACATACAATTTTGGGCAAATTGCAAGCCATAAACGGATTTGAGATATCTTTACCAAGAGCCGTTTGCTCCCGGATTAGCCAATCCTTTTGGTTATTAGACATGGTGGGTGATAAAAGAGTGAGTGCAAAACTTGCTCCAAAAAAATTTTGGCCAAAAATGGGGGAATTGGTATAATTATATGATAAAATTCGTGAGAATTCCCCCCTTAGAAATGAATATTGCCCTCAATATTCAAAGTACCGGTTATGCCCGAAACAAAGAACGTAAAAGGAAATACTACGACCATTATTTAGAAAGAGATTTTTTTTTGAAATATATATATATATATATATATATATATATATATATATATATATATATATATAACATGTGGGACATCACCCACACTAAGGTGGTAGACAAGAGCAAGAAGTCGAAATAGGTGAAAACCCATATGGTGTGTACTATTGTTTGGTTAAAGTCGCTAGCTTGACTCGACCCGAATTCATTGGTTCATGGGAAGCAAAGTGGAAGAAACAATCTCCATCGGACTTTCATTCAAGATGTTTGGATAAACATTGCAGCACGCGAAAGTTCCACACCGATGAGATATAGAGACAGGGCCCGCTCACAGATGATAAATGAAAATGCCGGTCAAAGATAGTATCCTCATTCCCGAGGAGAAAGGGAAAGAGCAACCACACCATTAGTGAAGAATGGAATAAATATGTGTATCACAATGCATGTCCATTCCTCAAAGAAAGCAAATCACCATTTTTGACATTTTTAAGCTTAAATTTGAAGCTTTTATGGTGATTGGTAACAAAATTTCCAGGGAGGAAAGCGGTTCTTCAATCAACAATTTTCAAGAAAAAGGATGTCTCCCTCCAATCAAAGTAAGTATTGTCAATTCTGTTGGAATCGACTCATCACTAAGAAAATCATCGACCTCCTTCCAAAAGTTGTCATCTTCCTCATCCGAAGTGAGAGAAGGAATGGAAGAGTGGAAATGGGATAAAATGGTGGATGATCATTATATAGGAGATTTCTAGTTTCTCCAAGATCGTCTTCGAAATCAAAGAGATCATCGTCACTTTCGATGAAAGTGGACTGATGTGAGTGAGTTCATCGGTGAACTCCTCAAGAAGAGGATCGACTATGGGATGATGCCTCAACATACTCGATGTCTCCATAAGATTTACAATCATCGCTAAAATCGGAGAAAGTCTCAAAATGATCATTTGAACACTCAAGAGAGGAAGAAGAATCACACATATGATCAGAAATTCCCTGTGACTCTCTCGGGATTGGGACAAGGTCCTCAACACTCAACTTTATAAATTCGTTCCATTCCTTTAGAACAATGTCAAGATGCTCATCCCCATGTTCGAGAGTGAGTGGGAGCTTCGTGTGATAACAATAGACCGAGGGAGTTTAGAAGGACTAGCATACATATGTTTAATACTTTCCATTTGCTCTTCTGCTAGTAATTCCATCATAGTCTTTTCTCCCGATTTTCATGGAAGGAGTTTCAACTGATGAACTTGAAGAACCATTATAAAATTGTAGAATATCAAGGATATCTTCATCATCATCGTCATCAGGAATGAACGAATCGAGAGCTAGATCACGCGCTTTTCTTTGCATTGATTCCCTAATAGATTTTTCAAAGGCAATCTTGGAATCTAATTTAGCGACCGCTCTTGACTAACAACACTTCCATGGATTTCTCATTTGGATTATCTTGGGGATGTTTAGATTCCTTCAAATCTTTCACTAAATCCAAAAGATCAAGCAGAAGATTTTGAGGAAGTGGGTCAGGCTGGTCTTGTAGAGGTTGGTCATGATATGAAGAGTTGTAATTGTTACAAGGAAATGGATTCCTTGTTTGACAATCCGAGCTAGAGTGAGGACCACCACAATACTCACAATAAAACGATGTGGTGAGAGTGGTATGTGTTGGTCATAATTGTATCGAACTCGCTCATAGACAAGCGTGTTTCCCGATTGACAATCAGGCTGGAATGTGAACCACCACAGTACTCACAAATAAACTGCTGAGACTCACAGTGTGGTAGGCGATGGAATAAATCATCTGTTATGGTAGGAATAGTCTGGTTATAGACGAGACCCGTTTCCCGATTCCACCGCTACAACGGGGCAATTGCCACCATTATAAGGACCACCACACCATTGACAACCAAGAGGGTGAGGATAAGACATAGAAAGAATCAAAGGTTAACAGAGGGTAAGAAATGAAGAATCAAAAGGTAAGAGGGTAAAGAGGAATATTTTTGGTATTTTTGAAAAACATGTTGTAAAACAAAGAATGAAAATATTTTTGGTGTTGTTAACACTTTAGGAAAAGTGTTAATGAACTTTTTGGGTTTTTGATAACTTCACAAAAAAAACTTTTTTACAAAAGATGGTATATGTGCAAGAATGGATCTGAAAAAGCTTTTAACACACGCTAAAGCCTCCCCGGCAGCGGCGCCAAAAATTTGATTGGTGTTGAACTAGTCAAGTCTAATCACACAAGCTAGCCACTTGTGAATGGCTAACCGTAATAGACTTAAAACTGTTCAAAAACCAATACAATGAAGTCCGGAGAATACGAGGATTCAGGTCGTTAAGTCCACGGAGACTCAATGGTGTGTAAACACTAATTGGATGATAGAATGATCACTAAGGATAGTGATCGAAGGGTTTTAGATTGAATTATTACACTACTGATTGATTGGAATGGAATTGGAAACAGAATTGGAAAGCACAACAATCAGATATAACAAACGCAAAATGTACGTTTAAAAACTACGTAAACGTACCAAATAAAAAGTAAAATCTAAGAAATAAAAGACCTAAAAATATGAAAATGACATTTTTTGAAATCCTAAAAATAAAAGAAAATTATTAGAAAAAGAAAATTATTTTTACAACTATTTATTTAATTATTATTAATTAAAAACTATTTTAACTATTTAATAAATACTCTAAAATAGAAGAAAATACAAAATAAGGCTAGAAAAATAAAATTATGATATAGGAAAATCTAAAATATTATAAAATTAATTTTAAAATTAAAAATATATTTTTCACACTTTTTATCTAATTATTACTAATTAATTACTATTTTTACCTATTTAAAATTATAATAAATACTAAAAAGATTAGGAAAATTATGAAACTTTTTCTAAAAATACTATATGATGACAGAAAACTGAGAAAAATATAAAAACAAGATTTGCTTATTAATAAGATGAAAAGAAAAATTAAAAAGCTAAAAAATATTAAATAAACGCTATCACTATTTTTAAATTGATGCTTTTTTTGTTTTTCTTTTTGAAAACTACTTAACTACTTAAAATATGAAACTTTTACAAAATCAAAAATTTTACAAATCCCAAGTAAGCAGTTTGAGAAGCTTATTGGCTCAACAGTAGGCTTAAGAGCTTATTTTGATGAAATAAACTCAAACAAGCTCACCAGCTGAAACAGAAGCTAAAATAAGATGTAATAAGCTACAAGCTACCTAAATGAAGTTAAAAGACAAAGAAAAGTACACTGATAAGCTAGGAAGAAGCTAATAAGCACTTGGCTTAAACACAGAAATGGGACAATATTAGAGCTTATTGCAGCCCTAGCAAACAAGCTAGAAAAGGAAAAACCAAGCTTGAGATCTCAAGATGGCCATATTGGCTTTCCAAAGAACCAAGTATCACAGGATTTGAACAACAATTAAGCTCTGTGTGAGCTTTTGATTGAGCTTATGAAACTGGTGCACAGGGCACTTTTGCAGACAAGGTACTATAAAGAAGCTGGAAAATAAGCACTTAATAAGCTAGACAGAAGTGAACTAACATTTTTCTAATTTTTTTTAGCAACCAAACTTTGATAATCCAAAAGCTTATAAGCTGAATCTCACTAATAAACACACAGTGAAATTATCTTTTTAATTCAAAAGCGACCAATTGAAAATTTTGACTTTTATAAAAACCAAAAGAGTTGACTAAGATGAACTTTGGTTTGATTCTAAGCACTGATTGTGTTGTATTAAGGTGTAATAAGACTGATTTGAACAATTTTAACAACTTATAAACACAAAATCATGACCTTGAATCATCAAATTCCAACAGTGAGCAAGACAAATGTGATTCTATGCAATTTTGACTTTTGATGAATGACCACTGTTTTTATGGTTTATTTGAGTTATAAAGGACTAGTGTGACTCAGATCAACCAAGAACACAAACTCTAATACAGTAAGACATGTTAAACCAAACACCACTTATATGACTGTATTGGAACTTTTTCAAAGCAAATCACAAATGTAAACCATAAAACTGATTTCAGACTTTATATAATCATATATTAGAACTAATGAAGCCTAAAACAACAACCATAACAACCTTAAACTCATAAATGACCATGATGAGCTTTTAACTGTCAAGATGAGATTTTTTTGTAAACTATAAATCTAAAAGAACAACAAACTGATTTTAATGTTTAACTACACTTATATAAAGCTAATGAACATAAAAACACAGAGATTCAAGCTACTAAATAACCACAACAGTGAATTGTAAAAATGAACAAAAGGCTTACAAATGGCTATCCAACTGAAATCACAGAACTTGGAACCAAGAACAATCCTAAAGGCTTACCACTAAGCCACTAACCCAAGGCCATCCAAAATTCACCCTGCTCCAGCTGTGAATACCATTTCCATATGATTTTTGATTTTTCAACTATTTAATTTGTATTTTTGGTGGTTTTTGATTTTTGCTTCTAAACTATTTTTTAAGGTTTCTAAAAGCTTGAATAAGCTTTCTAGGGAGCTTATGTGGCTTATTCAGTCCATAAGAACATCTAAAAACAATATTTAATCATTCATGAGATTTTCAAAATAAGGAACACTTGCATAATATGAAATATAACTTGATACTGGAAATAAGGTTTCACAAAAGCTTAATTATGTAATAACAACTTGAAATACAGAGTTAAATAAGCTAAAACATACACTGAGTTTAAAAATAAGCTGAAACGACTTGAAAAATTAAAGATTACACTCGATTATTGATACATTGCTTCCCCTCCTCTTTTATAGACTTTTATGACTTCTATGTTGTCCTCTGAATGTTTCCCACCATATCTGAGCCATTGGATCATTGAAATGCATCAAAACCGTCCAAGTGGATTTTGGCGCCAAATTCTTCATAGCAGGTTTTGATATTAAATGGGGTGGGTTTGAGTCAATTAAGAGTTTTTGGTGTTAGTGGAGGTGGAGGGGACAAGGTAAGGGATGGGGTGGAGAAAATCATGGAAAACCATGACTGGTTTTGGATATCAGGCATGGGAGAGGGAGAGCTACAGTGCCTGGCGGTT
This sequence comes from Chrysanthemum makinoi, assembly GCA_910596185.1. NCBI lineage: Eukaryota > Viridiplantae > Streptophyta > Magnoliopsida > Asterales > Asteraceae > Chrysanthemum > Chrysanthemum makinoi. Next base: position 38,158,751 of record OU343219.1, read on the forward strand.
TTTTAGCTTGTTTGACTTTCGTTGACCGTGGGAATATTAATAATAAACGGGGGTCAAGGCTCAAGGGTCATGGTGTGATTGGGCTAGGGGTTTGGGCCAGCTGGATAATGGGCTTGGAATGGGTTTTGATATATATGTGGTGTCCGGTTTGGTATAGTTTAACACAAGGACCAATTTTACAAATTCTCCAAACTTGAGGGACTGAACATGACACTTTCCAAACTTATCACAAGGACCAAACTTGACAAACCTTGATAGTACAAGGACCCTTTTTGCATAAAATTCCATTTTAAAACATCCAAGGACTAATTTTGCAATTTTTCAAAGTTTAAGGACCTTTTCCGCCATTTGACCAAAGAATCATTCAAGGACCATTTTTGACATTTTAGAATATTTCAGGGACCTTGAATGATAAAATTCCACATTTTTGAATTCCAGGGACTAGATTTGATAACTTTTGAAACTTGGGGGACTAAAACTGCCAATTTTGCAAACTTGAATCATTTTTCATCTGATTTTGATATTTTTGCATTTAAAACACATAAAACACTAATTTGTGATATTTTTATCATTTTGATGCATTTTTGAGTGTTTTCAGATGATTTTGCAGTTTAGATAGTACAAAAATGATGAGTATTTAGACACTCATCAAAGTTCCCGTTTTATTTTCCCTCCCTACACTTAAACTGAACATTGTCCCCAATGTTCCCCGAAAGTATCAAAGTTATGATAAAAGAAGGTAATTAAAAACGAAAAAAACTAGTACTCCCCTGATTAGCTCGGTAGGATCCGTGTAAAGTGGTGGTTAAATCCTTTTCAAGAAGAATTATTGCGTGAACGTCCTTCCAATCTTATGTAACTTCTTCTTGACAAACTAAACCTGCACACTTGAAGAAAACAAACTAAACCTTCGTAAAATCGGGGTAATAATTTATATAAGACTCCATTTAAACTAGGATATATATACTTGTGGAATGGATGTTTACAATTTCTAAGAAAATTAAGACTGGAAAATTCCAAAATTTATAAGTAGCTCAGAAAACAAGAAAAATGTCGATGTTTTACTCCTTCTGGCGCGTCGGTTGCAATCTGGCGCGTCAGGTTATCCTGACAAAAACGGTCTGCGATTTTCGGAAAAAATTCGGAAAATTTACATCTTTAGAATGGAAAAAATTTCGCAAAACATCCATTATGACTCGATACAAGCATTTGACTCGAACAAACAAACATAAATATCTTTTAGTTAATTGTTATTCTCATGTTTACTTTTCTTTTGAAAACGTGTAAATCCTCTACACTTATCCTTTATGTAAAATACCTTTATATGCAATTAAGACGAGGTTAAAAACAAAATAAAGCATTTTACAAATTTAAACATGAGGATAAACAATTAATAAAAGATATATGACACTTAACAAGCAAACAATTAAGCATGGGTTGCCTCCCACGAGGCGCTTTTCTTTATTTAAGAGTCTTGTAGCTAGACTCATAGTCGTGCTCCTACGTACCGATATACGTAAGTCTATCCTCAACAATGTCGTAAGGATCAAACTTATCATTCAAGTTCCTAGTAGTACGTTCGGTTAAATATGTCTTTTCAAACTTCTCACCATCGGGTTCATAGATTTGTATCCTAATGTGCCACTCTCCATTACCATCACTAGGCGGTCTATCCCAATCCCACTTGTGTTCAGATTTCTCAACTTTCCACTTATTCATGACAAGGTTGAAGCTTCCTAGAACTCGGTCATCTTCCTAACGGAGGCGTCCTCGAACGGTTCACTTCCATGTCCCAAGCCATTTCTTTTTCTTGGAGAAAGTGCACTAGAAGGCTTTATCTAGGTAAAAAGGTCTTTGGGGGCCTATGATGTTCTTATCAATCCAAGGTCCATATCTAGAAGGCTCTCTATCCAACCCTATCTCTTGTGGGACTTCCTCATCCTTGTAGTATGTATGCTTTTTAACATCGTAAACGGATCTAGCACTCCCCTCCCCTACCACTATTTTGGACATCTTACAATCGATGATGGCACTAGCGGTAGCTAAAAATCCTCTTCCAACTAGTAATGGGCATGTCGGGTCCTTATTCATGTCTAGCACATGAAAGTTGGCCAAAAGAGTCAACTCTCCTACGTGTACTACCATGTCCTTTATTATTCCTACCGGACGTGCTACACTACCGTCCGCTAGACTTAAGATGGTTTCTGTTGGTTCAATTTTACCTAAGTTAAGGCTTATATGGAGGGACAACGGAACAAGATTGATGCATGATCCTAAATCGGCTAGAGCATCGAGTGGTTTGGAAGTTCCAAGTCTACACGGAAGAGTGAATAGCCCGGGATCGTCTAGCTTCTTAGGTAAGTTGTTTCGCACAAAAGCGGACCCATGTTTTCCAAGCCTAAGTTCTAAATCATATTTTTCATTTAAAGCATTATAATAAGGTGCATGAGCTAAGACTTCAAGAATCGGTTTTTCTTGATGGAGTTCCTTGTACTCCTCCTCTAAAATAGGTTTGGATTCTTGGCTGACGGGTTTCTCAAGAGTAGGCTCTACCAAAGCGGGGCCTTGGTACCTCTTGGATGGCTTGGAACCCTTTTTGATAGCATTTACCGAGTGAACCGTTGGTTGGGAGGGGCATGGATGTGCACTCTCCCATGGTGAACTAGAACATGAAGTCGATGCAATCAAATTCACTTTTGGGTTCTTTATGGTATCACTTGGGAGTGCTCCAACTTCCCTCACATTGAAGGCTTTTAAGAGGGCATCAAGCTTGGTTGTCATCTCGCTTTGTTTTTGCTTAAAATCGGCTTCAAGCTTATTCAATCGAGTTTCTTGGGATGACAAAAATCTAGATGCAATTGCCTCAAGATTAGTGGGGTTCCCGGTATTAAAAGAATTGAACCTAGTAGGCGAACTAGATGAGCTTTGGGGTGTGCTTGAGTCTTGGTTCCACTTAAGGTTAGGGTGATTTCTCCATGAGGGGTTGTACGAGTTTCCTAAGTTGTTTTGTTCGGGTTTGAAAGTGTACCACTTCTCTCCGCTCCGTCGTGCAATGATATGGAGTAGTCCGCAAAAGCTTGTTTAGGGCCTTGTGCAATCCGCGAGTGTCATGGGGACCTTGCATAACTCACAAGGTAGAGTGATTTGATTCACTTGTCGTGAAGAGTTAGGATTTTTGTAGGAACTCATGAGGAATCTAACTTGATCTTCAAGTTCGAACATCCAACGGTCGGAAGGGGCAAGGAGATTGCCTTATTGGTTTGGGGACTCACGGGGTCATCCCAACTTTCGTTGTCATAGAGGGCGGGTCCTCTTTATACCCCATGATTCTTCCCCGGTGAGATCACTAAGTTTTCCACCGGCCGCTTGGTCAATGGATCGCTTAGTGGGGAAGTTGACATGATAATAAAAGATTTGGACTTGGAGCCAAAGATGAATGCCGTGATGAGGGACTTTATGAAGTAAGTCCTTGATCGAGTCCATGCCGTAGGAGATTCACCTTGACGTTGTTGGAACATCAAGATGTCATTCCTAAGCTTAGTGGTTCTCCCCGGTGGGAAAAATTGAGCAAGGAAGTGAGAGGTAAGATCATCCCAACTTGAGATAGAGCCGGTGGGAAGTCGCTCAAGCCAATTACTAGCTTGGTCCCGTAGAGAGATTGGAAGAGGCGAGCGCGTGGTCTCCCGTGTAGTAGCATCAAGGTCGATGGAATCGACAATTTTGAGGAAATCCCTCAGATGCTGATTTGGATCTTCGGAACGAAGTCCATGGAATGCACATCCGTTTTGCACCAACCGGATGGTTTCGGATCGCAGGGACGTAGTTTGGGCTTGGTCAGGAAGCTCAATGGTGTTCCTATAGCCTAGGTGGCTTGGTCTTGAGTATTCACCAAGAGTACGGGCTCTTGGCGGGTCATTTGGCGGTGGGTTGATGAATGGTAGTGGGTTATCACCTTCCATGATGAAAAGTGATGGGATTACGAACAAAGGTCACGAAGAAGGGGGATAGACTAAGAGAAACCTAAAAATGAGAAAAAATTTACTTGATAGGAATCAAGCAAAGAACCTAAACGAGGTGGACTACTAACTAGCTATTCTATTCCCCGGTAGCGGCGCCAAAAACTTGATAACGCTACACGCGTCGTTCGGGTCAAGGAAACTTCCTTTTCTTCGAGCAAGTTTTATAACACCCTAGGAAGTGAACCTAATCGTTGTAGTGTAGTAATTAGGGTAAGCCACAGGTATTGATATCGTTCTCTAGGGGAATAGGAATGCTAGTAAGAAGTTACTACGCTAAGGTTAAGGTTGAGGAAGATAATTTTTTGTATTTTTATATTTTATGAAATGGAAGGTACGAATCTGGGTATTGGATTGGGGGTTGGTATTTCTACCGATTACTCTACTATTATCTAATTATCTAAACTAAGGTTGTGGGAGTCTATATCTAATTAATGTGTGCTCGTATGATAGTTTAAAGATGTGTTTACTTAGGTTGTACTACTCCTTAATTATCTCCTATTGATGGTTGAGTTGTCACGTCCTTATTCTTAGTCGCGTTGTGTGTCTAAAGTTGTAGGGTATGTGTTTCTCCCTAACTCTTTGAACTTACCAAAGGGTCTCGTCTACAAAACCCACTAGGGATAATAAACTCTTACTCTAAGGCACTCTTTGGATGGTTTAGCTTACAACTACTCAGGTAATTATATTCTAAGGTTCACAAAGATGAATCAAGCATTAAGTACACAACGAATGACCTATCGCATTACTAGATCATTAATCAACTAAGATAAGAAACAACCAATCAATATTCAATAATTAAGTTTCATACTTCCTAAGCAAACACATAAATAAATTAGCCGGACATGGAGAACATGCAAGCATACACACAAATAATCAAAGACATAATTGAATTAATGAAGTAAATACTTATCTTGGTGTAAGATAGGGTTTAAAACCCTAAAATACTGTACAAGACACCTTTGGTTCGGTTTTAGGTTTTCACTCCAAAAGACTCCCTCTAAAACTGAAAAATTCAGATTCTATATATAAGATTGCATATGCACGGCGTCACCCTTATGTTTCGTGACGCGTGGTGTCGCTCATTAGGGTTTTGTCTTGGCCACGTTAACCTTGCGACGGTGACACCTTATGTCTGTGACGCCGTCCTCTTCAGCTTCTGACGTCGTCTGGATTGCATCTAGGCGTCTGGTAGCGACGGCCTACTCTTTACTGGCGGACGTGCCACTTGAAAATACGAGTTTTGGATTCTGAAATCACAAAAATCCTCAGACGGCGTCGCAATTAGCACCTGACGCCGTCGCCTTCTATTTTCAGCAGCTGTGAGTGTCTCGATTTTGACTTTGGCCATTTTCTTCATATATTCGCGCCTTTTCGTTCAAATAAGTGCCATTCCAGCATTTTGCCTTTAAGAGACCTAAAAAGTGAAAAGGAACGATATTAAGCAATAACGGATACAAAAGTGATCAAATAAGGACTTAAACGACCCCTCAAAATGGTACCTTTTAAAACCTTATCACAAACTTATCACCACCATCATCTCATCTTTATTATTCATAATCTTAACTATTTCATGCTATATATATAGTTACTATGTTGGATCATGAAGTACAAAAATCTTTAAAACAAGTTATAAGAACCTATATGTTAAACTTGGGTTAGTAATTGTATAAATGATAAAATTATGTACAAAGTTTCCACAAAATCGACCACATATAGATCTGATACTTTTCATATTCTTTTAGATAATATTAAAAAAAACGTGGCAATTTGAATCACCCGAAACGGACACACGAGTCAAAAGTTATGACAAAAAGAAATTAGCGAAACTAAAACATGAATCTGCCAAAATAGTTTGCAGCCTAAAATCCGAAATTTTTAGAGGCCCTTCTGGTCCGAATCATCAAAAAGTTAAAGCACGAAAGGTCCGGAACGGCGTTTTCCTTAACTATTAAAGAAGCTCGGACCTTGAAAACTCTTAAACAGGCCATAAATCTTTCAAAAACAGAAATTGCCGTAAATATAGTCACATAACTATACTTTTTTCACAACTAAAAGCAAACCAAGAGGCCTAATGGCCATAAGCCAAGACCACGGCTACGGCTAAGACCAAAGCTAAGTCTCAAGACCATGGTAGTCAAGACCAAAGTCACGGCAAGGCCATGGCTAAAGCCTTAACGCTTGTTTACCCAAGACCGTTAACTAAGGTAATCATATTTATGAAACGACAAAAACTTGTAAAAACATGATTAACTTATTTATATAACAATCTTCACTCAAAACATATATTGTATCTACTAAGTGCTACAATACTAGGGAGCTTCATGTGAGGGGTTTTATTTGGGTAAAACGTATCGACAAGTTGTTGGATTCTGATTTAAAGTGTCCTAGCTCCTCGAACGTTTACTACATAACCTCTGAATTATGATGGCCCGAATGGTAGTATGATATATATAAACTAAATACGTTTTCAAAACTAGACCATTTCTATAAATGACATACACAAATACCATGTACTACATCATGATCAACATAGAGAATTATATAGGATGGTTTATGTTTTCTTAAACATTATTCCAAACCTAAGTCGCAACATCCTATTCTAGGTTGCTCGTAGAAGTTCTCACGGCATATCCATCATTCTCATTATACATTTGATATCATTTACTCTGAGGTGAGTTCATAGCCCCACTTTCTATTACTTAAATTGTTTTACAAACCCTTGGGGGAGATACATGCTTTATTTTAAACCGAACACATTGTTTTGAAACTGTATGCTTATCTGAATGTATTATGTGCACTAAGTACCACTATTGCCAAACTTAAGTCCCTATTATCATGAACCATTAATCACTTGCGGGTGAGCGTGAATAATGTGGATAGATCTATCGGGATTGACGAATCCCGTTTGTTTGACCAAGTCCGTAAACAACGCACTCTATTTGAAGAACCTTAGTTTAATTGGCAAATTACCTATGGGCAATGGCTACTATTTTATCAATTTCTATTGACAAGTCATTAACGTTTTGGTATCATGAGCTTAGTGCAATAATATCTCTTTTGGTTTTCAAACCATTGGTGTGAATTTATAACTCACACTACAAACATTTTGTGTTCAACTGATTTCCAAAACTCTATGAATTTCACTCAACCTTTGTGTTGACAGTTTTAAGCATGTATTTCAGGTCCATAATGTCGGAAACTGGCACAGAAGAACAAGGATACTGAAGAAGGCTATAAATTTTATTATCATTCGAAAACCAATTTAATGTATTTTGTAAACTTGGAACCATCTAGGACCTCATTTTTGTAAACTCTGATATTTATATAAATCGAATGATAAATCCTTTTTAAAACGACTCCTTTAGAGAACGTTTTCTATTGTTATGACTGTTGTGCCATGAAGTAACACCCAGTTTGAATTCCGCTGCGTATCACGAAATTGGGTTTGTTACAACAATCCACTAGATAGTGTAGAGTCCTTAGGTATGATGAAAAAAGAAGAAAAGTGAGATATGGGAAGAGTGCGGACTGAGATAGAGCTAGAACTGGAATAAACCCATCAAGGTTCTAGTCATGAAGTCTCAGTAAGCACTGAAGGGGTTGAAGAATGAAAAAGAAATGAATAAGAAAAGGGTGAAAAGAAATAGCCCTCCAATAATTCAACCTTAGGGCAGAAATCGGGTTCGATACATATGCTACTGGTGGTTACCAAGGTAACACCGGTATTGAAGACAAGACGTCATGGACCCAGTGATGCTACTGCACTACAACTTCCCAAGCTACTCAAGTTCCTCTTAAAAGGACTTGTTTCATTCTTATGGGGAACCTACATAATCTATCGACTTTCTCTTAGAGATTGTTGATATTGAAGAAGGAGACCCTCTCCCTAGTCTCCGACATAGGAACCAAATGTGCACAATTGAGTCTAGAGCCACGAGATCATCTATAAATCTCATTAAGGACACATTCAATGAAGACTCTTTGTTTCACACCATGTGGAAAGAGAGAATATACTTTTAGATTCCTACACATTATCCTTGTGGTATTGCCAGAATATCTGAGTGATATGCAAACATATTCACAATGAAGATGGAAAGCCTTCTATAGCCAACATCAAACAAGCTCTTGGTAGGTGGCATGTGAGATATATCCAATAGATCATCCATGTGACAACTGCACAGAAACAATGGGGCGATTAAAATTTTTGAATCAATCCTGGTTCAGGTTATGGATTGACGGATAGCTTTGAAAAACCGGTCGTTGTGCTTAAAACTCTTTTCTCTAGCCCATCGACTGTGTATTCATGTTTCAAAATTAAAGGTGTTTATGATTGATAATTGACTTTTTAAAACCTTCGTTGTATTGCAAAAACACTTTATTGAGCAGTACACGATTGTTTTTCAAATCTCTTTTCATCAATCAGTGAATCTCAAATTCGCTAGTTCACTCACTCCGTGTTGTCTTCTTTGAGACGTTTCGGTTTGAGAAGCTAGAGCGTACGCGAAATCTGTCAAGGAGATTCTTGAAATTATACATGATCACAGGCAGTACTTGTATTGATCAACGAGGAACCGTGGGCCGTGTACCTCAATTCAACAAAAGTGATCAAAGACACTTTAGTGCGCTTTGAACACCCGACGTTTGCAGCTGATCAGAATGGAGAGGTCAATCCATAGCCGCATGCTCACACAACACATTCATTTTCAAAAGAAATCATGATTAGTGCATCAACGACTCTGATATTCTCACTCCATGCTTCTTCTAAGCTGCTGCAAATATCATGAATCAACTAAAGCTTTCGCTACTCTGATGAAAAGATATCATGATCTAGAATGTGAGCATATCGGTCCACTGTCACAACGTCACATAATGTCGACACCACACTGGAAGAGTCAGAGATTTATGCTAGCTGATGATCTCAAAGCTGGCTCAAAACTCATCATCATGTGGATCAGTTAAAGACCTCCACTTGAATTATCCGAACATGCGGAACATGAAGAATCAATGACTACGAACTACTGAGCAAAGAACTTAAACAAGAATTCAAGAAAAATCTTAATGTAAAATCTGTTT
>OU343219.1:38167942-38180191 GCA_910596185.1 Chrysanthemum makinoi
GTATTCTGTGTAAATTGAGGTGACCTCCCTTAGGGGGAGATTGTTAGGAATTAGAAAATTCAGTCATTAAAGTGTCGGTCACCTCAAGTATGTGTATTGATTAGAAAGCTCGTAGTCGTAGTCATTTTATGTTGATAAGTATTTAGTTAAGTATCACCGTGGAGGACGGACGGGTCTTTCCCCCCTGTATTCCTGATCCACAGCCCGTAGGTGGCGCTTATTTGTAAGACACTATAAATACCCTCTACCTCCCAAGGTAGAGGGTTGGAGCTTCAAGTTGATATGCTAGCAGTGTCTCAATAAGCTTTGATTCATCAGATGTGAAAGTAGGAGATCGAGGAGACATCTGTAATATCAGCTGTGAAATCAAATCAACTTCAGTGACATTAGGAGGCGGAAGGGTCGGGTTTGCATGACCACCGGTGTTGTTGTAATCGTTTTCCTGACCGATGTCTTTAGAGTTGGATAGAATGTCTTGCGAACATTTCTATAGTTTGTCCAGGGATAGTTTGGAGAAGGAAATGATGAGTACAGTTCCTAATCTGCTCGTCCATTTCTCCTTTAACGTCTCTATTGAGGAATAAATTTATCTAATCTCTTTCCTCTATGAACGTGTTCATATCTTGACCAAGTTCATTGACCCTATCAGCTAGCATGTCCAATTTTCGGTCCGTAAGACTTTGTTTACGTTTCATAGATTGATAGTATCCCCCGTAACGTACTAATGAGTCAAGGAACGGCTTACCAAGAATCAAATGTTCCTTTTTGTTGTCCTCCATGTTGATGACTACAAATTGAGGGGCTGAAACAAATTTATCGACTTTGACACAAGAACCACCTGTAATACCTAAAGGGGTAACCTTGGTGTCAGTTGCGGAATTAATCGAAATATCCAATTCCCAAAGAGGGATAATCTTAAGTTTTAAGAATATGGAAAGTGGAATGATGTTTATACAATAACCAAAATCTACTACCCCCAAGATATCAATAATCCCGACAGAACACGGAATGACTAACCCGTTTGCGCTAATATCCTTAACTGAAAATAAACCTGTTCTAACCTGGATACGCCTCCTGAATCATGGTTACGCCGTAACTCAGGGGTATGGTTACGGCGTAACCTTACCTGCTTGTCGACAATCGTCTCCTCAAAATCACAGGTTGTGGATGTTGGAATCACTCCTAAACAGTATTTCAAGTATTTATATATCATATGTAATAGGTAGCTTTGTTATGGCCTTTATGTTTGTTTAAGGTCAAGCTTATGTAGAAGGCCCATAAGCTTGATCCAAGCCCAATAAGGAATAGGGAAGGAGAGGGAGTGTTGCCCTAGCTCCTTGCCTATATAAACTCTTGTAAACCCTCATTTGAGGGTTGGTTGTTCAAGTTTTCCTTTCACTCATACATTACGCCTAACCGTTTCATTCTATCGTTTGTGTGTGTGGTTTATCTTGTTCAATCGCCTTATCTCTTCTCTTATAAGCTTGTGTTGTAAAACTAGTGACCTAACAGTGGTATCAGAGATTCTTAAAGTTGGGTGAATCGTTGTGTTTGAAATGGGTTTTGGTCCTACGCGTAACACCGTTCCATAACTTTGGCTCGCTTAAAAACTGATTTTTTACACTTTTGAATCCAAGATTCTTGTACTTTCAACGTTATTAGGTGTTAAACTATTGGTTTTTGGCAAAACGTTTGGAACTTTACGTGTATTTCCTTGTTTTAAAGCTTGTTTTTGTGAAAGTGTTATCCTACGTAGCTGTTTTAGGGTGCTGGATCATCAAGTTTCACACTTTTGTGTTATTTTGGTGTTATTGAAGCTATTTCATCACACAAAAACTGGTTTAGAAACATCTTTGGACAAAATCATTCTTACGAGTAGGATTAGGCGTATCAAAACCCTAGTTATACGAGTAGGACTACGCTTTGTTCTTGGCTTGATCTGAGTTTCGTGGTTTATTCCGTGTTTTCTTACTTGGATAAGTCTGAAAATACGTCGACTTTGGATATCTTTTGCACTGTGTAGTGTAAAAGATCACTTGGGATAAAACCCTAATCTTACGCTTAAGCATAAAGCTTACGCGTAGAAAATCTTACGCTTAAGATTCATCTTACGCGTAGACCTAGTCCTACGCCAAGGTAATCCTACGCCTAACTTTCGCCTAACTTCATTTTACGCATAACTTTTGTCTTTTTTCACCTTTACGCGTAACTAAATTCTACGCGTAACTATTCTTGTTACGCGTAACTTTGGTGTCTTTACGCATAAGTGGTATTAAGTGATTTCTACGCGTAACTTTGGATTATTGTGATTTCTACGCCTAAGGACACTTCTTCAACAAAGGTTCATTCGACTACAAAGATCCATCAACACAAGTTAAAAAAAAAATAATTTTAGGGGAGACTAAACGTTCAATTTTTTCGCGAGATTCAAATTTTGGTTTAACTGTGAAAATTTTGGTCAAAATTCAAATTTTTGGGCCCAAATTCAAATTTTTCGGGTAAAATTTGGCGTCAAAATTGTCATAACTCAATTTTTCCTGCAACCTTAGAATTGAATTTTATAGTGAATTTCAAATTTTGAGAGTCAGAATTTTTCAAAATTATTTTTGGAGGGAAATTGAAATTTACTATATCGGCCTTCTGTGTGCTATATCGTCTTCGCACCTTTTCTTCTCTTTGATTCTTCTGCAGGAAAGTGAAATGGATTATGATCATAAAGATCCATTTGTGGCTTTGCAAGAAGGATTCATGGCTATATCTCTGGCCTTCAAGCGTCAGACAAACCTAATTCCCAATATCCGCGAGTAGTACAAGGTGCAAGAGTTCTTGCACATGAAAGTAATGCTCAAATGGACGTTGAGAATGTTGTAGTCTACATGCATGCGTGTAATGCGGACAATGAGGTTGTAGCATTGGAAAAGCACATGACAGCGCGGTCCGGAAGATATCATACTTAACTACGACACCGAGCCTAACTGTGACGATGAACAAATGGTTGAGGAAGATATCTTACCCACCTATGACACTGACATAGAACAGATGGTCGAGGTACAATCTACTGTTGATCATATTGCTCTGCAATGCGATTCAACACACCGAGCAACTTGAATTCATAATGAAGGAGAGGTTGACCAGTATGTTGCACAATGTCCGCACAACTTTCATATGCGAGCCTTACTTGTTAACAATTCAACTGAAGCGTCAAATCAAACTCTTGAATCTGAAATCATTCTTCTCAAAAAGACCATTGCCAGGTTTCATAAAGATTTTTCAAAACTAGAGGCACATTGCATCTCTCTTGAACTTAAAATTCAAAACAAATCTTTTCCTCGGAACAATGGTCGACTTTCAAATGAACAAAGTAATCGTGTGGATTTATTAGTAAAAGAAAATGAGCATTTAAAGGCTCAACTTCAAGCAAAGGGGCTTGCACATGTTGCTTTGCAAAACAAACTGAGAAGATTAATTGACAAGAGTGTGGATACTAAACCAACAATCTTGGGGAAATCGTCTCTAAAACCAATCAGAAACCAATCAGTTGTTAGACATCCAACTGCTTTTAAATCTGAACGTTTAAAATCGTCAAAACCACGGTTTCCCTCCCAAGTTGTTGAGAATAATCATTTCTCAAAACCAGTCACTCCACATTCCGGGCACAACAATAATGCTTCTGTTTCTATTAAACATGTTTCTATTATACCTGCACAAGTGGTCGCTTCCAATCTAGGATTAGTTCGAACATTGTGTCTAAACCAAGCATTAAACGTAAAAATTCATATGATTCAAATGACGCATACAAGAACTATGATCTAGAAAAGGCTAGGAAAAGGGCACTACTCCAAAAGGATGGAATCTTAGGTTCACGACCTAGTGTATCACCTTCGTGTGTATTACTGAACACTGCTTGTAGTAGCAAACCAAAACCTAAGTTACCTCAAACAGCTAGAACTAAACCCGTTGATCTAAATGTAAAATTTCATAAACCTAATAGGTGGATCAATATAGGACGCATATTCTTCCCAGGAGAAGTTTCAACATCCCTTAGATCTAACCTTAAATGGATACAAACGGGTAGAGTTTTCAACAATGTTGGTCTTAGGTGGATTCCTACAGGCAAGATACTAAGTAGTTGCACCAAAACAAGTGAAATACCCACTACATCCATCCGTGAGGCAGGAAAGGAAATCATCAAAATTGCATGTTCAGGTGTCAAGAAGATAATTGACACTACATCTTTATGCCTCTAACACCTGGAACCCAGTTACACATGGGGATCCATGTCTTTCTATTCCTTGCCCCCCCTTCTATTTTTCTATGCAGGTACAACAGCAATGGCTCTTAATGCAATACGACATAGGACCCGTTTCTCACCGTCATACATATCATGATCCATCAAATTCCACCATTGTACTTAATCGTCATAAATTGGAAACATTGCTTGCTCCTCTGGTTAAAGATTTTGTCAAAGTCGTGCTTGGATGTATCGAATGTTTCCATTTGCAAACAAATAATACTCTAATTTGATACATCGACTCTACAACAACAACCGTTCTGTAGTCGCACCTCCAATCGAATCTCTGAAAACAGAAGAACAAAGTGTTTCCTACAACAATGTCACAGCTGATGATCAACTTAATGTACTGAGATGATTTTTGTCAGCAGTTGATTCTCTCGAGATATTTATGGTACTTCACACTTGTTTGGTTGCTTGGATTTACATGGTTTCGATGTCTTCAATTCATCATCAACATACGTGGTGTATGATTCTGATTCATTGAAAACATCGAGGGGGAGAGAGTGTAGGCGTCCCTTTCCTTCTTCATTTTTCCACGTGCTTCCTTGCGAAAACCCAATGCTCTCCAAAATTTCTTCCATAAGGGCGAAGAAATGAGACGATCTGTGGTTCAAACGTCTTAATTCAGTGTTATCGTCTCAATTTCACGGGTGATCTTGTGTGAAGTTACCCAAATATGATGTTATGATGCCTCACACACAGTCTTGGTATCGACTTATTGCATACTTACAGGTGATTAGTATTCCGTAAGACCACAACCGTCAGGGGAAAGCCGTATCATTTCGTCTTTCATGGTTTATTGGGTGATGCGCGTCTACATACGTGAGAAGATCTTGTTGATTGCTGGCATGTTACCCTCGAACGGATCTTCCGCAATTAGTCAGATTTTCTTTGTGTGGTTTTTCTGCTCATCTACAAATTTATTGCACATCTGAAACCGTCAAAAGTTAGAGGAAATGTAGACTTCATCAAAAGTTTCAAATCTGCTAAAGATAGTTGTCGGTTAGAGGGAAGCTAATTTTGAAACATCGTCAATTAGGGAAAGGTCAATTTGTTTCATACTTATTTCATCTTTTCCCTAATATGGCTTTTGCACACATAACAGTGTACAACCCGTAATGGTCAAGAAAGGACCCTGTGGTACGTCTCATTGCAAATCCTTATAAGGGCGAAAGCTTTTTTTTTGAGTAAAACCTATCAAACCTTTCATTTGGTCAAAAAGACAAAAACACTTCCCCATATGATTTTAAAACCTCAACCGTTTATATCACTAGTTGAGGGGGAGTATTTTAAAACGTTGTTCACAAATTGTTCACAGTGGTCACTCTTCCCGTAAAACTCAAAATGGTCATATTTATTCTCAAACGTTCAAAAATAACATTTTATATGCCATTTTTGAGGGGGATAAAATTGTGTGATAAGAAATATGTTGTACAAAATGCAAATGAATCTGTGTACCTCAGATTTAACCTACGAATTGACGGTACTAAACTATTAGTAACTCAAAAAGACTTGTCCTGGACGGGTAATAATTTCAAGCTAGTTCGCTAGTGATGTAAACGTGTCTCGCAAAGGACTTGTCTGAGTAGAAAGTACCATTCGAGAAAATTTTGATAGACATGAACTCGGCGGGTTTGAAAACCTTCAAGGTGCTCACACCTTCAAGGTAGTTATTAGAGCTAGTTGTCACCTAAAAGCTGACAATGTACCTCTTTAACTAGTCAACGTAACGTGTCTCGCTGAGATTGTCTAACTTTAGTGGATCAATTCAAAAGTGCGCACTCTTTCCTCATGTGCATTTAACCATTAAAACTATTAAGCACATGTGGAGGGGGAGTATTTATGCAAAACTTCATCTCTCACTGTGGTTCAAACATGTTTTTCGTTAACAAACCCTTTGAGAGAGATTTTTAACATACAGTGGTTATAATGGCAAACATAGGTTAGTCATGGAGTTATAAGGTGACTAAGGTTAGGAAAAACCGTCCTATGATCCTTGAGCGGAGGGATCTACCCAAGGACACTACCATTAGTTAGTGTTAGAAGTCCTTAGGAATGATTGTAAAAGGAGAAAATGAGAATCGGAGAAAGAAGGAGTTGAAGAATCAAAAGGAAATGTAAAGTAAAGGGTGAAAAGAAATAGCCCTCCAGATTATTCAACTTAGGACAGACACCGGGTTCAATTCATATGCTCTTGGTTGTCACATAGTGGCCGGTATTGAATTAAAAGTGTCATGGACCCGTGATGCATGCACTAAACCTTTTAGCCAGTCAAGTTTTTCTCAACGAAGCTTGTTTCATTCTCACGGGGAACCCTACATAAACTATTGGCTTTCTCTTAGAGATCGCCGGTGAAGAAGGAGACCCTCTCCTAGTCTCCGCTCAGAAAACCAAAAGCACTATTGAGTCTAGAGCCACGAGATTCATCAAAAGATCTCTTAGGAACACTTGACATTTAATCACTTGATGATCAACAATAAGATCATCAGTGGTTCATATCGAGTCCTTCACAGATCTTAGCAATCAGTCGAGAACATTTATGAGAGGTTCACATCTGTGATCCTCGGTGATTGAATGGAAACTCCTGCCGGGTCAACATCAAACATCCCCGGCCAGTAGTCACGGTAACTCCCCGTGGATTACGCTGAGTGTGTCTCAAATGGTCTACAGATCATGAGGTGATGCTTGGTGTACCTAGTGACTCATCTGACTGTGTACTTAATTTTATCAGTTATCTCACTTGTGGGACTCAGTTCGAGGCGGCCTTTGTAAGAATTAGGTGTGTGTCTTCTATATTTGTTGACACTCTCAGTTCAAACTTGTAAGTGCGAGCTAACCGCTATTACTAACCGTTTGAAATGTTTCTTCTTTTGGAAGCTCCGAGGCGGGATGATCGTGCTGATTCTTCTCATGCTCACCCCAACATCATCACTAATAGAAGTTCTATTCCAGCAACAAACGAGGAATGATTCTTCATCTAATCAAAGAATCTACAAAGTCAAAGACTTAAGAACTTCATCATATTGATTTCCAACGTCTAAAAAGCGTGTGAGCATGTTGAAGAATGCGTGGAGACAACTGGAGCAGCGAAAGGAACTTGCCGAAGCGTCATGGGCAACAACATACTATCACTTTCACCACAAAGAACAATGATCAAAGAACAAAGTTAAAGATGGCGTGAAGCATAAGCGTTTCAAAGATAGCGATCTCTCTCACCTTTGGGGGATTGTTGAATCAAGACAATTCCTCTCACAAGAAGAAGAATGTCAAAGATGTCAACATTATACATACATCAGCCTTCACCGTTTACATTCATATATACTTGAGGGGAGATTGTTGGAATCACTCCTAAAGCATGATATTTCAAGTATTTATATATCATGTAATAGGTAACTTTGTTATGGCCTTTATGTTTGTTTAAGATTGAGCTTATGCCAGAAGGCCCATAAGCGATCTCAAAGCTAGCTAAGGAATAGGGAAGGAGAGGGAGTGTTGCCCTAGCTCCTTGCCTATATAAACTCTTGTAAACCCTCATTTGAGGGTTGGTTGTTCAAGTTTTCCTTTCACTCATACATTACGCCTAACCGTTTCATTCTATCGTGTGTGTGTGTGGTTTATCTTGTTCAATCGCCTTATCTCTTCTCTTATAAGCTTGTGTTGTAAAACTAGTGACCTAACAGTGGATTTTCATTCCTCAATCACCTCATGTGAATTATTGGCGAAAACAACATTGCATTCCATCATTGGCTTGGTTTCATTAAGTTCAATTTCTTCTATCTCAAAGACTGAGTTTTTCTACCATTGCTTCAAGATTTTTTAGGGTTTCGTCATGCATGGAAATATTTTTATTTGTGTTCTCCTGGAAATCTCTTAACCATTTATCTTGTTCTTTTTGTTTCTGGGCTGAAGTTTCAAGGAATTTGTTTATTTTCTCTTCAAGATTGGGCTTTCTTTCTCCATAAGGCCCACGGTTATAATTTCCACGATACCTGTTACTATTTCGATTATCTCCATAAAACGGTCGATTTTCTCCATATTTTGCCTCTTCAATTATATTTTCTTCGTCAAGGCGAGGACCATTTTTTGTGAGGTATCCTCCTCCATAGCTTTCACAACCCACTTGGATGGCATGAACGGTTTCTCTGACTTTCAGCATGTCTAGACTAAGATTTTCAATTTTACTAGCGATTGCTGCAATTCCTTCAAAACTTCCGCATTGGTTTCTTTTACTTCCTCCTTCGTGCCATTTTTGATAATGATCAGCCATTTTTTTGAATGGCTTCAATTGCAAGAGTAGGAGTCATGTTTGGGATAGGTCCTTGATAGTCCATCATCTGTCTTGTAGTTACGTTGATTCCTTTGTAGAAGATGTTGATCTTTTGCTGGTTGTTTAGATCATGTGTACGACATTTGTAAAGGAGATCATTGTATCTATCCTAAGCATCATACAATGTTTCATCGTCTGCTTGTTTGAAATTATGGATCTCCAAAAGCTGGTTAGAAATCTTCGACGGCGGACAATACCTCTGAATGAAGTGCTTCTTGAGTAGAGCCCAAGTATTAATTCCCCCGGCGGGGAATCTTTCAATCCATCTTCTAGCATCTCCAGTAAGAGTCATGGGGAATACCCTTAGCATAACAAAGATCATGAGATACGCCCGGAATATTGAAAAGGCTTTCGATGTATAGGACATTTTCAACGTGCTAATATGCATCCTCGCCCCTGTTTCCCTAAAAGGGTTAGCACGGCTCCCTCAAATTGGTCTTTAATTTAAACGGACATTCTGCTCCAATCCCGGTCTTACGGACCTACCCTTGTTGCTCTCTTGTCAACGCCAAATATTCCTCAAGAGTGAGGTCATCAATGTTAACAACTTCCATGATACCTGAAAACTTGAATAATGATCGTGAGAAATTTAAAACAAAATGAAAGACTTAATAGCAATCCTAATATAAATCCCCGGCAACGGCGCCAAAAATTTGATGCAGGTTTTACTGACCAGGTTTGAATATTTATAAAGTCTCGTTATACCTATGGTCTACCCTAATGCACTAACGGACAGTGTACCCGGTCGTGTGTAGTGTAGTTGATGAGTGCTTATTCACTCATCATTTTTACCCATCTAAGCACACAAAAACGTCTAAAAACACAGAAATATAACCAAATATACGGCAAATATCCTTGGACTGTGTTTTTATGTATTTCGTACAAAGGATCAAAATGGCCAAAGCATTCAGAAATGAGCTTGGAATGACAAATGTGCTTTGCGGACGGAGCCGGGAGTGGCTTTTCTACATTTTTTTTGGATCACGAGAGACGTTTTTGGATTGAGAGTGGAAAAACAAACCCGAAACCGAACCCTAAACCCATAATTATCTTTCTACCCTTTACCCGAAAACCAAATTACCAATTTACCCATTTTTCATTAAAAACAATTACTTTTATTTAAAACTATTTTTTTATTTAAAACAATTATTTTTGTTAAAAACACCTTTTATTAAAAACCATTTTTTTTTATTAAAAACATTTTCTATAAAACCAATTTCTTTTATACAAGTAAAAAAAAAAAAAAAAAAAAAGTTAAGACCAAAATATTAATACATTTTATTTAAACTTTTTACTAATTACCTAAACTAATATTTATCAAAGCCTTTTATCCTCATTTTACCTTTTTGACCCATGACCACACTTGCCTTATACCCTTGTTACCCCATTTGACTCCCTCAGTCAAACAAACCCAAAACCAGGAAAAACCAATCCCAGGAAAACCTTTGGCGCCAAGCCTTCCCTCTCACTCCTGTCACTCTCTCCCCATCACTCTCAAACCAGAAGAATACAAAGTACTTTCACATGCTCCCCTTTGGCTTCATTGCCAACTTGGCAATCCAAGGTGCAAAACAAAAGATGGATGGCTGTGATGCAACACTTGGGCACCAAGATAAATGGATGGCTGTGATGCATTTACAAGGAAGCACAAGGCTCATTCTCTCACACAATTAACACAGCAGTACAAGACAGAAGATAGAGACCCTCTTTAGTTTTTTTTGATAGTATAAATAGGGTGTTAGAGGCTTGTAAAAAAAGGTGTCTAGAAAGTTTTTTCTAGTACCACTTTACTTTTCATTGTCATTTACATTCTTGTAATCTTTCATTTCAATGTAATTTTAATTCCTGTCTTTAATTTCAGTTGTTCAAGTTTATGCAATTTTAAGTTTTGTTCATGTTTGAAATCTGCCCATTGAGTTTTTCAGTAAGATTAAATCCATTTTGGAGTCTTTGTGAATGTCAAAAACAAGTTTTTAAACGTCCAAGTCCTTTACAGTGTCAAATTTCATAGTATGCTGCCCCTTGGAGGGGTGTTTGGTTTAAGGTCAAAGTTTGGTCAATACCACTTTCTACCCATTTTGAACTCAATAGTAAAGTCAGTCAAGTTCCTTTAAGATTGTTTTAAGAGAAGTCAAAAGGTTTAAAACAAGTTTTGGTTGAAAAGAAAATTCTTCACACACAAAATCGCACGTTAGCTCTCGCCGCTATGTTCTCTTTTCACCGCCTATTTTTTGTTCCAAACTTCTTCCAAAGTGTTTTTCTTGCAACCTCACATCCCCACCTAGACATAGCTTTAGCTTATTTGGTACTTAGGATAGTTTAGCTTAGTTTAAATTGCATTTAAAATCTGTCCCATACCCGCTAGCAAACTGCTCAACAGCCTTCATAAATTCGTCAAGTTTATGGATCGATTTTTAATTTGCTTAATACTAGCCTTATTGTCCGAAATTTGGTACGATAATATTCAATAGGTTGGCTAGACATAGTGATTTTTTATATTTTAGTTGTAGCTTTTAGTAGCTTAATGAACCCTTGAAATAGCCCCATATTCGGTTACCGCACTACAACAAATGGCCCCACTTTTTGTAGCTATCATTGATTAAGTTTAGCTTATTTAGGATCTCCCTTAGATGCCATGCCTTATTTCCCATTAGTATAGCTTAAGTTAGCTTATTTGGTGCTTATTATAGCTTATTTAGTTATTTAGTTGCTGTTCGTATGCTTATTAGCTTAGGACTGCTCACTGCTTATAACTGCTTATTCCATATCTTTTTAGTTTACTTGTTGTTAAATTTAGCTATTTTAGTTTTGAGATCATGTTACAACTTATTTCATCTTTAAAATGCTTTTTCCATGCTCACTACGCTTAAAATTCTGATTAAAGGGGCATTAGGCTTGATTTATGCCATCAGTAAAAGCCGTTTCTCACAGCTTATTTTGAAGTTCTTAAGAGTTTAGTTTTCATAAAAAGTGTTTAATTTTAGCTTTTAATTAAGTTGCAAAAAGAAAAATCAAAGAAAAAAAATAATAGCAAAGGTGGATCTGACCACCTGACCTTCTGCTCACAGACACAACACCACTCTCCTAACCAACTGCCCTAGGGTCTTATTTCATTAATTTCTTGCACACTTAGTTATTTATATACAAAACAGATTTTTAAGCTTACTAGCTTATTTAGCTTTTTAAGTGCTTATTTCAGAAGTAGTACCCAACTTTTATTTTTCTGCTTAAACCAAAGAGAACTTGTGTATTTTTGGTGAAATTTTCAGATTTTTCCAAATTAGTTTAGTATTTTGTATTAAATTAGATTAAAGTAGTTTTTAAATCATAATAAATAATTTAAGTCGAAAAATAATCTTTCCTAAAAATAAAATTATTTTTAGTCGCTTAGAATGTAGAAAATTATTTCACACCTAGGCCTTAAATTGCATTATTAGTTTTACTTTTTGAGGCTCCTGATTAGCCCTGCCGCTTTTGCATATTAATATCACTCTAGGACTTAGTGTAGCCGCTTTTATTGTTTATTATGCTTATTAGTAGTTAGTTTAGTCGCTTAATTCGCTTACTTGCTTTTTATTTACACTCCCGCTTTTTAATTTTTAGAAAACGTGAACCAAAACAAAAATCC
>OU343219.1:38180291-38268985 GCA_910596185.1 Chrysanthemum makinoi
GAAAATGACTTCCTCATCCTCTTAAAACATTATTGGTGAATCTTCGGTCGGTCTTCTACATGTATACCTTAAGAAAGAATGCATTGATGTTGAGGAATCATTTGCTCATGTTCATTAGGCTGGTCAATGTATCCCATTGTATATGTTTATTCACGTGTTGGACATTTGACACAAGTTAATTACTTCGGAGTTGATCATTTATCACTTATTCGAGATTGAAGTTAAATTTCACAAAGGCGTGTTCTTATTTGATATTTTGCTCGGGTTTAAGTATTTTAAGTTGAAGTCTTGGTTTATCTAGTTACCAGTAGTCGGGATGGATGGTTGAAGACCTGGTTAACTATCACTATTAGGAGTTACTGTTTTACTTTCAATTGTCACACGCATATGACGATGTGGATAATCTCAAGAGGTGTTAATGTCTCATACTTTGTTTGAGTAGTGAGTACTTAGAGATTTGCTTGACATAGATTCTCGACACCGTTCTTCCATCATTAAGTGCAAGCTTAAGATACAAATGTGGGGATTGACAGTTTCAAGTTTGGTATATCGGTTTTCTTCAACAGTGGTCACTTCAAATTGTCTACATATATGGGTTGATAAGATAGTCAGAGAGTTTACGTATCAGTTAGTTCTCTCACATGATTCATTTGGGCTATTTGAGTTCTTCTCACAAGATTTCAAGTTTAAGGGTATACTATGTAGAAGGTCTTGGTCATAATTTGTTCTCTGTTGGTCAATTCTGTGATTCCAATTTAGAAGTGGCTTTTAGAAAACATACTTGCTTCGTTAGGGATCTTGATGGTGTGGAATTATTAAGAGGTACTCGAGGTTCGAATCTATTCACTATCTCTATCGATGATATGATGAAGTCTTCTCCAATCTGCTTGCTGTCAAAGGCTTCTAAAACAAAGTCTTGGTTATGGCATCGTCGTCTCAATCACTTGAACTTCGGCACCATAAACAACCTTTCTAGAAAAGATCTTGTTAGAGGCTTACCCAGATTAAAGTATGAAAAAGATCAACTTTGCTCGACTTGCCAATTGGGAAAAAGAACTAAATATGCCCACAAACCAAAACCCACAAACTTTGTAATTGAAGTTCTTCATACTCTTCATATGGATGCGTAGGCCCAATGAGAGTGCAATCTATTAATGGGAAGAGATATGTGTTAGTAGTGGTCGATGACTAATCCCGATTCACTTGGTCAAGTTTTCGAGGACAAAGGATGAAACTCCCGATATCATCATTAAACTCATTAAACAACTCAGTTCGACTTAACAAAATGGTCCGAATCGTCCGTGGACAATGGAGCGAGTTTGTTAACAAAGTACTCAGTTTTATGAAAGTGTTGGAATCAGTCCTCAAAGAAGTGTTCCTCGAACTCCTCAGCGAGCGGTGTAGTTGAAAGGCGAAATCGAACTCTTGTAGAAGCTGCGAGACAATCTTTGATTTACTCAAAGGTTCCAATGTTTCTATGGGACAGAAGCTATTGCCCTTGCATGTTACACTCAAAATCGATCTCTAATTCATACTTCTCATGGAATGACTCCTTATGAACTTGTCCACGATAGAAAACGAATCTCTCTTACCTTACGTGTGTTTGGTGCTTTGTGTTATCCAACTAATGAGGGTCAAGACTTAGGGCTTAGGCAAGCGAGATATTGGAGTATTTGTTGGATATGCACCAAACAAAAAGTTACGAAGATCTACAACAAAAGAACCCGAAATATCATGGAAACAATTCCGCGTTACGTTTGATGGTGACCGGTCAAATGGCTCTGGACAATCCATTCGGGACCCGCACTTCAAAATAGTCCCATTGGTTCATCCCTTGTTCCAAACTCTTCTCAAGAAACTCCATATGTACCTCCATCCGAAGATGATTTAAAGAAATTGTTTGATCCTATGTTTGATGAGCATTATGAGCCAGTGCTAATGAGGTAGATTCCTACAGGATGCTCATATTCTGTGAATGAAGTCAATCCTTTAGTCTCAATATCATTTAAGTCAAGAAGCGCCTGCGCTGATCCTTCCTCATCAACAAATCATCATTCTTCAAATGTACATCATGGAAATGTTTCGCATCAATGATGTTAATCCCTTTGCTACTCACGAAGATGCTCCATTTGAAAACATATTTGCTCTGAATCATCATCGAACCATCTTCTTCGAGGAGACATCGACTCTTCGCCGGTCCTCAACAACGCCACATGAACACCTCAGAAAATGGACTCACGATCATCCATTGGACAACATCATTGGAAATCCCTCTCGTCCAATCCACAGAAACAACTTGCAACCGATGCCTTATGGTGTTTCTTCAACTCCGTACTATCTAAGATCGAACCAAAAGATGTTAAAACCGCCATGAATGAAGATAGTTGGTTCAATGCCATGCAAGAAGAAATTCATGAGTTTGATCGACTAGAATTATGGGAATTAGTACCGTCCGATTGTGCTATGATCATTATTGCTCTAAAATGGATCTTCAAAGTAAAACTTGATAAGCATGGTGATGTGTTAAAGAATAAGGCTCGGCTGGTTGCTAAAGGATATTGTCAAGAGGAGGGTATTGACTTTGAGGAATCATTTGCTCCTATTGCTCGTATCGAGGCAATCAGAATCTTCTTGGCTAATGCTACTAGTAAGAACATGGTAGTCTATCGGATGGATGTAAGAAGCGGCATTCGAATGGAGATCTTAAAGAAGTCGTCTACGTCGACCAACTGAAGGATTTGTGAATCAGAGCATCCTACTCACGTTTATCGTTTAAAAGAAGGCTACGGTTTAAAGCAAGCTCCAAGGGCATGGTATGATACGCTATCAAAGTTTCTTCTATTCACTGGATTTAGCAAAGGCGGTTGATCCAACATTGTTCACCAGAAAGTCGGGCAAACATTTAATTCATGTTCAAATATATGTTGATGATATTATCTTTGCTCGGTGACCCCAATGGTGTGATGTGATTTTTCAAATGAAATGAGTTCAAAATTTCAAATGTCAATGATGGGACAAATGTCATTTTCTTGGGATTACAAATTTCACAAAGTCCAGGAGGCATTTTCATAAATCAATCTAAATATGCAAATGAGATTTTAAAGAAATTTGGATTTGATTCAAGTGACCATGTTGACACTCCCATGATTGATCGAACCAAACTAGATGAGGACCACTCGGGGATCATGATTGACCAAACAAAATATCGTAGTATGATTGGATCCACGATGTACCTCACGGCTAGTAGACCGGACATCTTGTTCTGTTTGCATGTGTGCTAGATACAGGGCTAAGCCTACTAAAAGCACCTTGAAGCGGTTAAGCGGGTCTTTCGGTATCTCCAAGGAACCATCAACATGGGACTTTGGTACCCCGAAGGACACCGGTATGTCACTAACGACCTATCGCGGTCATGATCATGCGGTGTCAAGATACTGCGTCGAAATACATCGGAGGTGCTTTCGGTTTTTGGGTGATAAGCTTGTGGTCGGTCTTCAAAGAAGCAAATGAGTACTTCTATTTCCTCTCTGAAGGTGGAATACATAGCCATGTCATCTGTTGTGCTCAAATCCTTTGGATGAGATCTCAATTATTACTATGGCTTTATTCAACAAAATCCTCTCTCTTTGTGATAATAAAAGTGCTATTGCTCTCTCATGCAATAACGTTCAACACTTAAGAGCTAAGCATATCGACATTCGACATCATTTCATTCAGGAACAAGTGAAAAAAGGTGTGGTAGAACTCTATTTTGTGAGTGCGAATACCGGTTAGCGAGACATCTTCACCAAAGCTCTTCCAAGAGAACGTTTTGAGTTTATTCTTCCATGACTTGGCATGAAAAGCCTTCAACCAGAAACACTCAAACGTCTTCAGGAGGAAGACGAGGAGTAAAGGTCTATCTTCATCTATCTCTTATATATATCTATTCAAAAAGCAAAATACAAAATTACAAAATCTTCAAAAATCAAATAGAAAAATATTAAACTTTCAAAAAATCCATAAAAATTTGAAAAACTTGAAAATCTTCAAAAATATTGTCTTTTTGTAAAGTTTTTCTATGTTCAATAATATCTACGGTCTTTGTGTCATTCAAAAGAATGACACGGGACTTTAGATGTTGTTCGAATTTTCATAATTAAAAAAATAAAAATAAAAATATTTTTGGGAGAAAGAGAAAAATGGTTTATTGTCATTTTAGGCAGATAACCCGCTTTTCAAAGAAAAACGAGCCATGCTTTTCATTTTCAAATTCCATGCTCGATTCTATAAACATTTATCTGCTGAAAACAAATTGTTTTGAAAAATAACTCGGACTCTATTTTTGATAATCATCTGGACTTATTTGTCAAAAATCTATCTCTCAATCAACAACCTATGTCATTGATTGAGGGGAAGAATGATTTCAATTAAATTAAAAAGTTATTTGGCATTCAATTGTTTTCAAAAGATAATCATGCATGTTTAATCAATGGAGTTTAAAGTCTTAATATCGATCCATATCGGTTAAAGCGCTTTCATAATCAAGTCACAATTCTCCTTAAAAGCTTTCAAAATCAATTTAAATCTACTGAGATCACAAATCTCAAATGATTTGAAAATTGTGATCGGGGGAGAATTTGTGAGTTAAATTGGATTTATCTGATAATCGGTAAATGGTTTTATAAGGATGTACAAGCTCTCCTTCCCACATGTGACAAGCGATTTCAAATTTTCCATGCACATGTTGAGGGAGCATCTATCTTAACCACAATGATTTGAAATGTGATCATTTATCTCAATGTGCAGGTTCCCTCTAGTATGTGCAAAACTCTTTTCAAACCTCGAGGCACATATTGAGGGGAGCAAAATCATGAAAACCTCATCCTTCCCAAAATGCTTTATCTACTTGATTCGATTTGGGAAGTGATGTTGATATCTTTTAGAAAATGGTTATCAAAGAAGTTAATTCTTTCTCTTGCCTCCATGTGCAAAACGATTTCAAATACTTGATGCACATGTTGAGGGGGAGTTCTCTTTCTAAAATTATCAAAACAATTAGGTACAAAATGCTTTGATAATATATCATAAGTATCCGGATTGATTTTCAAATGGTTTTCAATTGGTTCCAATGGCAGATGAACAATACCAAATAGACCGACCAACTTTACTTTTTGTATGGTGATATAAGGATGATAAGGTTAGGTATTTGTTCCCATGATCCGCCAGAACGGGAGGGATCTACCCAGGGACTATCCACTAGTTAGTGTAGAGTTCTTAGGTATGATGATAAAAAGGAGAAAAATGAGATATGGGAAGAGTGTGTGGACGAGGCTGAGCTAGTCTTTGGAATAAACCCAACAAGGTTCTAGCTATGAAGTCTCGGTAAGCCTGAAGGGTGAAGAATTAAAAGAATTGAATGAGAAAAGGGTGAAAACAAATAGCCCTCCATTTTATTCAACCTTAGGGCAGAAACCGGGTTCAATTCATTTACTCTTGATGGTAACATCGGTATTGAAGACAAGGCGTCATGGACCCGGTGGCCTTGCTTGCCTTCAACTTTCCAAACCACTCAAGTTCCTCTTAAAAGGACTTGTTTCATTCTCACGGGAACCAACATTATCTATCGACTTTCTCTTAGAGATTGTTGATATTGAAGAAGGAGACCCTCTCCCTAGTCTCCGATATTGGATCCAAATATGCACAAGATTGAGTCTAGAGCCACGAGATCATCAATAAATCTCATTAGGACACTTTCAATGAAGACTCTCTGTTTTACTCAATGTGGAAAGAGAGATTATATCTTGAGTCCTTCGCATTATCCTTGTGGTATTGCCAGAAATCTGAGTGATATGCATACATATTCACTATGAAGATGGAAAGCCTTCTGGAGCCAACATCTAACAAGCTGGTAGGTGGCATGTGAGATCTATTATTAGATCAACCATGTGACAATGAGCGAAACAATGGGGCGATTCAATTCTTGAATCAATCACGGTTCAGTTATGGATTGGGGATACTTTTGAAAAACCGGTCGTTGTGCTCAAAAACTCTTTTCATTAGTACATCGACCGTGTACGAATATTTCAAATCAAAAGGTGTTTATGATTGATAATTGATTTTCATTAAAACCCTCGTTGTATTGCAAAAACAATTTCTATTGAGCAATACACGATTGTTTTTTTTTTCAAATCTCTTTTCATCAATCAGTGAATCTCTATTCACTAGTTCACTCATTCCGTGTTGTCTTCTTTGAGACGTTCTGGTTTGAGAACGGCTAGAGCGGTACTTGAAACCTGTCAAGGAAATTCTTGAATTATACGATCCAGGCGATTACTTGTCTTGATCAGCGAGGAACCGTGGGCGTGTACCTCAATTCAACAAAAGTGATCAAAGACACTTTCGTGCGCTTTAATGCTACTAAATGATTTATCGAGGTACTCCTACGTTTGTGATCAAAATGAAGCGGTCAATCCATAGCATGCTCTCAACACACATTCATCTCGAAAGAAATCATGATTAGTGCATCAATGACTCTGATATTTTCACACCATGCTTACGCTACTCTGCTGCTAATATCATGATTCAACGAAAGCTTCCTTACTCATGAGAAGATATCATGATCGAGAATGTGAGCATGT
This sequence comes from Chrysanthemum makinoi, assembly GCA_910596185.1. NCBI lineage: Eukaryota > Viridiplantae > Streptophyta > Magnoliopsida > Asterales > Asteraceae > Chrysanthemum > Chrysanthemum makinoi. The sequence continues at coordinate 38,186,912 of OU343219.1, forward strand.
TGGTCGAATGTCACAACATCATAATACCAACACCACAATGGATGTCGAGATTTTGTGCGTGATGATCTCAAAAGGCGGCTCAAAATTATTATCACATGGATCATTAAAGACCTCCAACTTGGTTTAACCAAACATGCAATGAGAAAAATCAATGACTACGAGCTTGAGAAAAAGTACTACATCAAGAATGCAAGAATAATTGTTAATGAAATATCTGTTTGTATTCAATGTAATTTTTGTGTATGATTGAGGTGACCTCCCTTAGGGGGAGATTGTTAGGAATTAGAAATTCCAAGTATTAAAAGAGTGGTCACCATCAAGTATATGTATGTCGTTAGAAAGCTCGTAGTCGTAATTATTTTAAGTTAAGTAGTATTTAGTTAAGTAACACCATGGAGGGCCGGACCGGTCTTTACCCATGCGATCCACAGCCCGTTGTGTGGCGTTTTATTGTAAGACTATAAATACTCTCTACCTTCCAAGGTAGAGAGTTGGAGCTCATAATAAGATTTCTCTTTCTCTTACTAAAGTTCCCAAACCTCTAACTTTCTCTCTCTAAGAACCTCTTGTACGCCTACTTTGCAATATGGTTTGATGTGTATGTGAAATCCAATATTCTACATGTCCAATATGGAGGATTTTGAAGCTATAGATGGTGGATATGTTGCTTTTGGGAATGACCCCAAAAGAGGGAAGATTGTTGGAAGAATTTTTCAATAAAAAGCAGGGGAAATTGGATTTGAAAAGTGTATCTTGTAAATGGACTTAGTTCAACCTCTTTGAGTGTCTCACAAATGTGTGACAAAAAGAATTCCGTTCTTTTACCGACGAATGTCTTATCCTTTCTCAGTTATAAGATGCCGAATGACAAATTTGTGTTCTTAGAATCCCAGAACGAACAACATATATACAGTGTTGACATTAAGGACATAATTCCCAAGAGCTTGCTTTTCTATTTGCAAAAGCCACTTTGTTGATGAATCAAGCTTTGGCATAGGATACTTGGTCACCTTAATTTCAAAACAATGAATAAATTGGTAGAGAAACCTTGTTAGAGGGTTACCTTCAAAAGTTTTGAAAATCCTGAAACTTTGTGTTGCATGTCAGATGGGAAACAACACATAGCTTCAATAGACCAAAGTTGTAAATACTATTTATGAGCCTCTTTATATGTTTCATATGGATCTGTTTGGGCCAACCTTTGTGAGAAGTTTGAATAAGAAGATGATGTCTTAGTTGTCACTGATGATTACACTAGATTCACTTGGGTTTTCTTCCTAGTAACTAAGGATGAAACATGAGAAATCCTTAAGGCTTTTATTGTTAGGATAGAAAACTTAGTAAATCACAAAGTAAAGATAATTAGATGTGACAATGGAACTGAATTTAAGAATAATGTGATGAATCAGTTCTGTGTGGGAAAAGTATAGTAAGACAGTTTAGTGTAGCTAGAACCCCCTAACAAAATGGAGTGGCTGAGAGGAGGAATAGGACATTAATTGAGGCTGCGAGGACTATGTTATCTGAATCCAAATTACCTACTACTTTTTGGGCTAAAGCAGTTAGTCCTGCTTGCTTTGTTCAAAATAGGAGTGTTAATACAAATAAGCCGTAAAAACGTTTATTTATATTTTACGATCTTCTAATGTTTTGTCGATAACAAAAGTAAAATCATATTAACGAAACAAATAAAATACGTAAATGGTTTGAACTAATAGTTTCTAACATATTCACATTTTCACATAAAATACTAAAACAAGTATAAGTGATTCTATGATCTAGATATATATATATGTACAACAACTAGTGTTTACATATTGGGTTAACAAGTATAAGTGATTCTATGATTTAGATATATATGTACAACAACTAGTGTTTACATATTGAGTTAACACATACTTAAGCTAAGTATACTAAAATGGGTAAAAACAAGTATATACTAAAATGATTAAAAACAAGTATATACTAAATAGATAAAACAGCAAATGGTTTTGACCCATAACCCATGGTTTTATATATACCACTTAACCAAGTTCAATGTATCCTTAAGGTACATTGTATCTAGAAATAAAACCATGGATCAACCCATGACCCATGACCTATAACCAAAAATACCCATGGGTAAAGAGGAGCGTTCCAAAGATCCCTAGCTTTGTGCTAGCCGGATCCCAAGTGGAAGAGATCCGTGGGATCGAGCAGGTAGGATTTTCTCTATAAATAGTGAGCCATTTCTTCATTATTTCTCACCCCTTTCAAGCCTCTTTCTAACACACTTTCCCCCCTGAGTTAGATCTCACTAACCTTAGATCCAAGAGATCTATGTTTGTAGTTTTGTTTTTGTGTGATCTTTTAGGTTCCTCTTAAAGGCAAGATCACCACCTTTGAAGTCGAGCAAGCTCAAGTCCATGAGTTGCTATGCTTCCTCATCATCAAGGCTACTGAAGTCCTCTTGTTGATGATTCCTTTCTTTCTTCAAAGAAGTGTAGTGTTGAAGACATTAGTGAAAGATGTCTCATGTGTCAAGACGAAGATATTAGTGAAGGGTATCTATCATCTATAGGATAAGCACTTGTGGTAGGTGCTTAGAAGTTAAGACAAAGAAGCATTAGTGAAAGGTGCTTAGAAGTCAAGACTAAAAGCACTAGTGAAAGGTGCTTAGAAGTGAAGACACAAGACATTAGTGAAAGCTGTCTTGTAGATCTAGTCAAAGGCATTAATGAAAGATACCTTAGATGTACATTCGATATGGTGAGTTTCGATGTACAAGATAGACTAGTATAGGATCCAAGGATATTGATATCCTTGATGATGTTGTAAAGGAGTAGATCTCCTTTGGGATTAGTCATTGGTGTAGTGTGGTAGTAGTTCCTCCATTGCAATAGAACTAAGTGCTTAGCTTAGTACCTAATAAAGGGTAGGCGACATTGTGAAGGTGTAGTTCACCTAAGGTGTGAAAGAACTAGGTACTTAGCCTAGTACCTTATAAAGGGTAGGTGACGTTGTGTAGGTGTGGTTCACCTTGGTGTGAAAGAACCCGGTGGTTAGCCTAGTACCGGAAAAAGAGTAGGCGACGTTGTGAAGGCTTCTCCGCCATAAGGATCTTGGTGTAGTGATTACGAACTCTCGAGTAGGTGAATCGGGGAGTGGAGTAGGGCAAGAAGGTGACCTTGTAGCCGAACCACTATAAATACTTGCGTTGTGGTTTTGTGCTTCTTACTCTTTTCTTTCATTACATATCTTCTATATGCTTGTTTATCAACATCCAACACACACAACCAAATAGATTGACATAAGTCAATCTAAATACTTTAAAAGGAAGTTTTAATTGGTAAAACTATTCAACCCCCCCTTCTAGTTTTCCACAATTGGCATCAGAGCTTCGTTACCAAGTTTCTTGAAGTATATTGTACTTTAAAAACTTGATACGATCCATAGTTAATTGAAAACTACAAAGAAGGTTTTTTATAAAAACAAACACCATGTTTTTCAAAAATGATATGTTTGGATGTTGATTTGATAAACAACATTTTTTATCTTTTCACTTAATTGCACTAATCTTCTTTGTGATGTTGATTAGTCAAAGCTCATACCCACCAAGCTTTAGGAGTTGCTTGGTAACAAGAATACCTTCCTTAAGAAGGTATCTCAAATGCAAAGGAGCGAGAATCGTCTAAGTGACATTTGTCATTTGTAAAGACATTCCTAAGTGCATTCGAGGTATGACTTTCTACTAATATCTAAATGATATTTGTTTAGTATATAAGTGCTATTTGTTAGATATTTATTTGAGTAGATTTTTGTGTTTACACATGATTTACATGTAGCTTCGTTAGGAAGCCTTTTTCTCACATACGTGTTATATTTCTCGTCTATAGTCATAGTATATAGAGCTTATGTTTTATTTCTTTTAATCCTATAATAAAACTAAAACACAAATTTCAAAAATTCCTCCTTCCCTATTTATAAACCCCTCAGCGCCCTTTATCAATCATGACATTTTCAAATTTTCCAATTCCAAAAATTCCCTCTCATTCAAAAACTTTATCTTCCTCCTCATTCCATCTCATCCGAAACCAAGAAGATCCGTCATCAACATGGTTTACATCGCACTTGTGCTCATCGCCTTAACACTCATCGCACTTGTGTTCCTATGATGAAGTTCACATACGGAGACATTTACTTTGTGTTGTTAATCTATATTGGGGTTATATACCCAATCCTTTGTATCATCCTAAGCATTGAAATGCAATATTATTAATAATCTAGTTTATCTAGGTTGTTTTTGTTATGATATGTTTTTCATTTCTTTTTGATCTATATGTTCTATATTCTTTCGTGATACATTAGAAGTCATGTATGCATGCTAGAAAGAAAATGTAGGATAAAACATATTTCGTGGTATAAAAGCGTAAAATCTATGTTTTTATCAAAGCTGTTTCTTACTATAGATCCACGGATCGGAAGTTATACTAGCCGGATCCCTTTTGAAAAGGAAGTGGGATCCGTCTACTAGAAAAAGCAGTTTAATGCAAAGATTAAAGACTTAAATTTCTACAAGTACTATCCTAAAAATATCAAAACCATAAGTGAGTTAGCGTCTTTGTTGTTAAAACCATTGTTAATAAAAATCTAATAAAAACGTTAGATAATCATTGGTTAACCACAATCATCATTTTCTATTACTCATTTCTCTAGATTCAACTATGACGCATGAATATGAGTTTGATTTCTTACTCACTAGCGTCTACACTCCGAACATCTCTCTCAAACCCAACACACCTGGCATTCATGTCCGTGGGTTCAATAATCTCAAAAACCGTCACTTCCATGAAGGACGTATTGTAGACACCTCTACAATTCGAAGAAGGTATCAATACCTCCTTCCGAGCTATAGGACTAGAATGTCTTTTTGAAATCAACGAGAAGATATGTCCAAGGTTCATAATGGAATTCTTCCGTCAAGTGGAACTCGTTTGTAAGGAGGATCGCTCTCTATCTCTTTGGTTTTATATCAAAAACCAAAAGTTTACTTTAAGCCTTGGGCATTTTGCTCACATCCTCTGAATTCCAAACCATGGACAATGTGCCTTCACCGAAGATTGGTCTCTTGATTTTCTCTTCAACTTTCGTGAAGAAAATATTCCATATTCCTCACATACCCTCCCCGGAAGATTTATCGCATATATGCAAACCTCGACCATATTACTCCGATCCAACATTATCTTCACAGGACATCAGAAGAGTACAAACCTCTTGCACTCATCTTGCGTGAGAATGTTTGGAGTCTTAGGGAAATAGAAATTCTTCCCGCTTGTTGTGCTCACATGTTGTACTGTTTGCTAACACAACAACCATACAATCTCGCCTACATCTTCGCAAGGCGAATGCAATCTTCAAGCTCCAAGAATAAACTCATCCCATATGGAATGTTCTTGGCAGCCTCTATCACAATGTCATGCACTTTTATCCTCAATTTCAAAGTCCGTTTATGCGTACTTGTGAACAAGATGATGGAACCGCTAAACATTTCCCTCATGAAGACGTTCTTCACTCATATCCGTCAACTCTTCAACCTTTTGATGATCCATCTAGCGAAAACACTTAAGCAACTTAGTACTCCAAAATAGGATCAATTCTCTTGTACTCATGCTTTATTAAATGTAATCCAATTTCTTTTATGAAATAAAACATCTTACATTTGATATCTTAGAACTCTCTTTAGACTATCCTTGAGATATAATGCATTGTCAAGATCATTTCATACCTTTAGTAAAGGTTCGCCTGCAGATAGGCGGATCCCAAATGTTGTACTAGACGGATCCCACTTTTAGGAACCGTGGGATCCGTGAGACAGAAAATGCAATTGCAAGCATTGTATTTTAAACACATCCTTAGAACATCTCACACTAAGCTAAACATAGTATCTTAAGGCAAATTAAGTCCTTATCAAGATAGGTTGATCCTTCCTACTCACACACAACTCACTTAGAACACACTCTAAGACTCTTGTAGATCTACCATGTTATTTTTAACCCATTACTCTTCCGCTCTCAAAATCTCACTTCGTCTTCGACTTGATCCTCCGCATCTAGCCTTAGAAATCTTTTGATTATGACATAATTGCTCTTTAATCATCCTCATCTCAAAATTGATCAAAGTTGATCAAAATCTAGTTTTTCTATCTCAATGCTTCTAGGATATCTTCCAAAACACTATCCTAAGACACAACCTGATCTCTAGGATCATTTAGTTTCATTTAAATACAATTGACATCTTTAGTGTCATCCTTGCTCATCCATTGGTACTTTTGAAAGTTCCAAATCCTTCCACAAATAACAATCATTAGCTACATCATTCATTACCCTCAAATACTCAAGCACTCTTCATTTAAAACACTAGGAGGTGAAACACCCAAGATGATATAGGTCTAGGATCTTAGAAACATCTTTCCACTCTTTCATAACTTGAGCAGCGGGATCCCTAGGATTAGCCTAGACGGATCCCTCGAGGAAGGAACGTGGGATCGGGATGGTCATGACAAATCTTGCTAAAACAATCATTTTAACTCATCTTCCTAACTCAAACACTCCATCTCATCTTAAATGAGTTCCTAGAACAGCAAACCTCTGTAGTTGACTCTTGTGCATGCTAATCATCACATTCCAATGAATCTTAGTGGCTTAAGGCTTAAATGCACCTTCCAAATCTCTTGGTTTATAAACCACCTTGTTAGGACCTCCATAGTCATCACTCTCATCCTAACTTTCAGCTTTTGCAACCTCTTGAAATCATCTCATCATGAGAAAACCCCAAGTAACAACTTATCCACCAAAGAACCACCCATCAAAAGGGCTCGTGTTGTACACGAAATCTCTTCAACCGAATCATCTCCGGTCAAGCCAACAAGTGATAGGATCCTTCCTCATCCAATCAAACCAATCCCTAAAAGGATAGTACCCACAAAACTACCTATACCAAACACAACCATACCTCCTAGGCCAAACAATATCATCTCCACTAAACCATCACCTTTGGTTCCTAGAGCTATCTCTTTTACATCCCCACAATCATCACCTCACCTCTACAATTTAGAGGACTTGCCACCTAGGCCATCTCATCCGCTTCCACCGACAACATTCTCCTCATTAGGAGGAACAATGATTCAAAATCAAGGTGTTGAGTCAACACTTGCTCCGGCTTCCTTTTCGCTGTTTCAATCATATAATCCCATTTGGATTATGAGAAATCATCAAAGTCAACCACCCGACCATATGGAAGTTGACACTTCTCTACCACCATCATCATTCTTGATTGAACCATTCTTAAATGGACCTCCACCAATCCCTCCATCATTCGAGGCTCCTCAAACCGCTTCAATTGATCCTTTGAATCAAGCCATTTCATTTCATCCACCACCACTACCTAGCCATGACAAAGATTGCTATCATTGTCAACATGTTGAAAGTTTGATACATGAAGTACGAGAAGACCAATGTTTCATGTTCTATCATCTCCTCGAATGTGTCCACGAGATTAAACCTAAACATAACTTGAGCTAGAAGATTATAGTGGTGTCTAAGCTTCAAGCGTTAGTTGGTCTAAGAAATTCCTAGTTATGTATTGTCTATTTTCTTACTTTTGAGTCATGTATATCATAACTCTTGTTTTATTAAATGGAATTACATGCTACTTGTTATTTTGTTGAGCATATGATTACTTTGTTCTCATATCTCATTTATGTGATAACATTATTTGTTATTTCACCCTTGCTGAAATTGATCAGCTGATACGGATCCCTCATAATAGCCTAGACGGATCCCTACTAGGAGGGAACCGCGGGATCCGTGAGACAGGAAACTTTTTACTACTAACTTGTATCACATTTGCAGGAAATTGTGAATTATACTTGCTTTCTAACCCTTGTTTTGTAGTATTTCAATTCACACATGAAGACTTTGACATCCTAAAGCTAGGGAGCTTTATGTCAAAGCAATACATTGCAAATTACTTGCAATACTAGATTTATTTTTCATGACTTCCCATTGAAAATTTGCAATCATCTAGGGGGAGCACACTCGTCTCTTAGCGAAATTGTTTGCAAACTTAGTTGCAAATGATCTAGATTAAATTACTTTCTTGGCCTTTACATAGGGATGGACTCGTCAAGGGGGAGCAAAGACGAGATCTATTCCCGTTACTTGCTCTTTATTTCTTTTTTATTTTTTTTCTTTCACATGTTTTTCTTAAAAACAATGTGTTGCTTTTCTTCAAACACTTTTTTGTTTGACAAAGGGGAGAAAGTAAAAACTACAAATTCAAACGTTTACGAATTTTAGCTTTTCCTTAAAATAATTATATGTTTTGTCATCAACAAAAAGGGGGAGATTGTTAATACAAATAAGCCGTAAAACGTTTATTTATATTTTACGATCTTCTAATGTTTTGTCGATAACAAAAGTAAAATCATATTAACAAAACAAATAAAATACGTAAATGGTTTGAACTAATAGTTTTCTAACATATTCACATTTTCACATAAAACACTAAAACAAGTATAAGTGATTCTATGATCTAGATATATATATATATGTACAACAACTAGTGTTTACATATTGGGTTAACAAGTATAAGTGATTCTATGATTTAGATATATATGTACTACAACTAGTGTTTACATATTGAGTTAACACATACTTAAGCTAAGTATACTAAAATGGTAAAAACAAGTATATACTAAAATGGGTAAAACAAGTATATAAATATGATAAAACTAGCATGGTTTTGACCCATAACCCATAACCATGACCCATAACCAAGTTCAATGTATCCTTAAGGTACATTGTATCTAGAAAAAAAACCATGGATCAACCCATAACCCATGACCCATGACCCATAACAAAAATACCCATGGGTAAAGAGGGCGTTACGGATCCCTAGCTTTGTGCTAGCGGGATCCCAAGTGGAAGGGATCCGTGGGATCGAGAACATAGGATTTTTCCTCTATAAATAGTGAGCCATTTCTTCATTATTTCTCACCCCACAAACTCTTTAACACTTTCCCCGAGTTAGATCTCACTAACCTTAGATCCAAGAGATCTATGTTTGTAGTTTTGTTTTTGTGTGATCTTTTAGGTTCCTCTTAAAGGCAAGATCACCACCTTTGAAGTCGAGCAAGCTCAAGTCCATGAGTTGCTATGCTTCCCCATCATCAAGGCTACTCTTGTCCTCTTGTTGATGATTCCTTTCTTTCTTCAAAGAAGTGTAGTGTTGAAGACATTAGTGAAAGATGTCTCAAATGTCAAGACGAAGATATTAGTGAAGGGTATCTATCGTCTATAGGATAAGCACTTGTGGTAGGTGCTTAGAAGTCAAGACAAAGAAGCATTAGTGAAAGGTGCTTAGAAGTCAATTCAAGGAAGCACTAGTGAAAGGTGCTTAGAAGTGAAGACACAAGACATTAGTGAAAGGTGTCTTGTAGATCTAGTCAAAGGCATTAATGAAAGATGCCTTAGATGTACATTCGATATGGTGTGTTTCGATGTACAAGATAGACTAGTATAGGATCCAAGGATATTGATATCCTTGATGATGTTGTAAAGGAGTAGATCTCCTTTGGGATTAGTCATTGGTGTAGTGTGGTAGTAGTTCCTCCATTGCAATGGAACTAGGTGCTTAGCCTAGTACCTAATAAAGGGTAGGCGACGTTGTGAAGGTGTAGTTCACCTAAGGTGTGAAAGAACTAGGTACTTAGCCTAGTACCTTATAAAGGGTAGGCGACTTTGTGTAGGTGTGGTTCACCTTGGTGTGAAAGAACCCGGTGGTTAGCCTAGTACAGGAAAAGTGGGCGACGTTGTGAAGGCTTCTCCGAACTCTCGGTAGGTGACTTCGAGGGGTGGAGTAGGGCAAGGAAGGTGACCTTGTAGCCGAACCACTATAAATACTTGCGTTGTGGTTTTGTGCTTCTTACTCTTTTCTTTCATTACATATCTTCTATATGCTTGTTTATCAACATCCAACACACACAACCAAATAGATTGACATAAGTCAATCTAAATAGTTTAAAAGGAAGTTTTAATTGGTAAAACTATTCAACCCCCCTTTCTAGTTTTCCATAAGGAGTAAAGTAATTAAGCCTCATAACATGACCACTTATGAACTTTTACATGGTAGGAATCCAATTATAGACTTCTTAAAACCATTTGGGTGTCCTGTTACTATCTTAAATACCATAGACCACCAAGGCAAATTTGATGAAAAAGTAGACAAAGGGTTCTTTGTTAGGTACTCTACAAATAGCAAGGCCTTTAGGGTGTTCAACAGTAGAACTAGGCATTGGAAGAGAACTTGCATGTTAGGTTTCGTTAGAGTTTACCTAATATTGTAGGGAATGGACTTGACTGATTGTTTGACATTGATTCTTTAACCAGAACTATTAATTATGAGCCAGTGTCTACAGGTACAACTAATAAGTCTGCAAGTACACAAGGAAATTCAAATCTTGATTACACAAGACAAGAAGGATGGATCTGAGAGAGAGGGTTTGTCTTTGGTTGAAAAGTGGAAGCTGGACAAGCTTCTCAAGCCCAAAGTGTTGAAGAAAAAGAGCCCAGAAGATGATCCTTTAGAAAGTGGGGCAAAGGGTGAAACAAAAGGTGGGGCTAAACCTTCTGATGTGACTAAGGTGGTTACTGAAGGACCACTACTTGAAGATGAAGTTTAGGATAATCCATCAGCAAATTCTGCAAAGGAAGGAAAGAAAACTAGCACTAGCCCACCAGTTCCTACTGATACGTTTGTCATTAGCTCACCAATTGCCACTGACACGCCAATATTTGGGCCATAAGTTTCTACTGCTCAGTCTAACAGTTCTCCAAATCCAAGGTTTCCCACAGTGGACAAAGATGGAAAGTCCTATGCTGATGTTGATTATCCAGGATATTGAAATATGCCGGTTTGGAGCATATTTGTAGAATCTTGATGATGAGGTTGTGGATGGTTTTAATATAGAGGTACGATCTGCATAATATAGGTCTACTATGCTACCATCCTACACACACTATAAGAGTTCACAAAGATCATCCAAAGACCAAATTCTTGGGATTCTCAGTCTATTGTTCAAACAAGTAAAAATTAAAAGATTAAAGAATCAAGGGTTATTTGCTCAAATCTTTCATCAGAGGAATAGCCACAAAGATCTGCAAAATTGCATGTTTGCTTGTTTCCTGTCACAAATGGAACTCAAGAATGCTTATAAGGCATTACAAGATTCAAGCTGGGTGGAAGCTATGCAGGAGGAGTTGTTACAATTCAAGCTTCAGGAAGTTTGGACCTTGGTAGATTTGCCTAGTAGGAAGAAGGCAATAGGGACAAAATGGGTATTCAGATGCAAGAGAGATGAAAAAGGCATTGTTGTCAGAAACAAGGCATTGATTATGAAGAAGTGTTTGCACCAGTGGCAAGAATAGAGGCTATCAGACTGTTCTTGGCTTATGCTTAATATAAGAACTTCACAGTGTATCAGATGGATGTAAAAAGTGCTTTCTTATATGGGACAATTAAAGAAGAAGTGTATGTCTCCCAACCACCTGGTTTTGAAGATCCTAAGTATCTAAATAATGTTTACAAGGTGGAGAAGGCATTGTATGGATTACATCAAGCTCCCAAAGCTTGGTATGACACCTTATTCAAATATTTGTTGACCAATGGGTTTGTCAGAGGCACAATTGACAAAACCTTGTTCATAAAAAGGACAAAAAGTGACATCTTACTGGTTTAAGTTTATGTAGATGACATTATTTTTGGTTCAACAAATAAGGTGTTATGTGATGAGTTTGAGAAGTTAATGCACAATAGGTTTCAAATGAGTTCCATGGGTGAACTGACTTTCTTCTTAGGCCTTCAAGTCAAGTAGAAAAATGAAGGCATTTTCGTCAGTCAAGAGAAGTATGTGACTGATAATTTGAAGAAGTTTGGATTTAAAGATGTGAAGCCTGCTAAGACTACAATGGATCCAAACATGCCTCTGGTTAAAGATGAAGATGGTGAAGAGGTTGATGTGCATCTCTAAAACCTATGATTGGGTCTTTGATGTATTTAACTACCTCAAGACCATACATTATGTTTCCTGTGTGTGCCTATGCTAAATTTCAAGTGTCTCCTAAGATGTCTTACTTGAATGCTGTGAAAGGGATTTTTAGGTACTTAAGGAGTCAACCAGGTTTGGACCTTTGGTATCCCTAAGGATTCACCCTGTGATATGGCATACTCAAATAGTGATTATCTTTGGAGCATGTTTGGATAGGAAATCAACTCTTTGGAGGATGTCAGTATCTTGTACATAGGTTGATTTCATGGCATTAATAAGAAATAGGCAGTGGTGGCCGGAATTCTACTGCAGGCGAGTACATTGCTTCTTCAGTTGCTGTGGTCAAGTGCTATGGATTCAAAACCAATTCTTGGACTATGGGTACAATTTCATGAACACCAAGATTGATATTGACAATAGCAATACAATGTGCATTATTAAAAATCATGTTTTTCATTAAAAAACAAAACATATTGAGATAAGACATCATTTTATAAGAGATTGTTATGAAAAGAATCTTATTCAAATTGTTAAAATTCATACTGATAAAAATGTTTAGATTTTCTCACAAAAGGTTTTGATGTGGGTAGGTTTTAGTTTTTAATTGCAAGTATTGGTATGATGAATATCTAATAAAAAATCTTAACTCTTTGTGTGTTTGTAAAGTTCTGTAAAGGATTTATACTGTTATTGAGGTCAAAGTGTTAGGAAATAGAAAATTCCATAGTGAAGAGTCGGTCACCCCAAATGTTATCTAGCATAAGTTAGCTCGTAGACTTGTCGTTATTTACATTATTATGTAGTTTATTATTTAGTTATTAGCTTAGAATAGTTTAGTGTAACAGTGGAGGAAGGACCAGGTCTTTACCCTTGTATACGATCCACAGGCGATAGGAGGAGTTGTAGTCTTGTAACTATAAATACCCCTTCCATCCTTGGAAGGGGTGTGGCTTGGAATCTAACCTTTTACATTTTATTGAACCAACTCTCTACCAAGAACACCATCTCTCTACTTTCTCTCTCTAAAATGTCTAACATGTATTTTGATCATCCAAGACCACCCGAATCATCAAACACAATAAATATTCGATCCTACAATTGGTACCAGAGCCAAGGTTGTTGTGTTTTGATGATTTGTGCTGTTTTTATACATGTTTTAACAGGTTCATGTACTGTTTGTGGTCTGAATATTGTATCCATTTATTACTGTATTTTGGGTAAATTGTTGTTACAAGTTTTGGTATCCTTTGGTCAAAATTCATATGGTCCTCAAGTTTATACACTGTTTTGTCTCAATCTTTTGGTCCAAACTATAGTAAAACATGTGACTTTTGGTTACCAAATAAGTGTAATATCATGTGGTCAAACCGTCAGATTTGTGAAGTCTAACTGGGTCATAAAAGATGAGCTATTCTTCTTTTTCTGGGTCTTTCTTTGAATCCAATTCTGGTTTATGAGGTCATAACAGGTCAAAATATTTAGCAGTCTTATGTGTTTTCTGGGTTCATATGAATATCAATCGAGAAAGTGGTGGAAAACTCATATATTCATGCTAGAAGTTGACAAAACAAGATGTCCAAATACTACTTGAATACTAGCGAGTTGGGTCCTTGCGACTTGTATTTGATCGTAGCAACTTGTCAAGCATAATAGCGACTTGGTTATTTGACTTTTGAGTCAAATAAAAGACCTTAGCAACTTGTGTTAAAATGCAAAGCTAAGACTTGTTAAGGTAAAATACTGGTAGCGACTTGACTTGGATATTGACTATTTAGTCAATAGCGACTTGTTTGGTTTAAAAGAACTAGCGACTTGTGTTAGTCAGATCTAGCGAATTGTTATGAAAATACAACTTAGCGACTTGACTTCAATTAGCTACTTGACTTACAGTAATGATGAAGGAGAATAACATGTGACCACAACAGGACTCGACCACATCACCATATACCAACCATATAACCCACGACTTCCGTCTGACTCGACCCATCTCCATACAACATCCAATACATACTATCCTAACTCCATCATCTCTCATTCAATTCAAAGACTCAAAATGATAAAGTACTAACAATCTCAGATTTCTAATTTTGTGCTACTCATGAGTAACATCAAGACCAAGGGTCCAAAGCACGAACTAGATTATCATCATTGATCTACTTTGTTTCGTATACTATTCGAACTCATAAGATAAAGTAATTAACAAGTTTGTTAACCCTTTATCTTGATTCGCTTTTTTAATCATAACAACAACAAACAAAACCTACCTGAGACCCTTCTAGGTCTTGAAGAAACGTGATCAAGTTGCACCTTTCGTGGTTTGTTCTCGATGTCAATCAAATCCTCTAGCCATCCTTGTGGCGAGGACATCATTAAAGCACAATCGATTTTGTGGGTCGAATCGATTGTTGAGCTCACAAATGTGAAAGTTGATTGGTTGTAACAAGTCAATGAACCAGGGGAAGTTTAAATGATAAGTTGATGATTAATATGTGTTGTGAGATTGAGATATCGTTTGATAAGAATAATTTTGATGATATGTTTTTGTGTGGAGGCTGACTTGGAAGGGAAGAGAGATGTTTGGAGATGTGCATATTATCTGTTGTGGGAGGCGTATGATGTGAGAAATGTGTTTAGGGTTAATTGAGTGATTTTAGGGTATCACTCTTATATAAGGTTATTGAGTGGCCGGTTATTTTGTGTAAAAATTGATCTGGTTTTGTTTATTGCAATTGGACTTGAGTTTAGTTAACTCTTATCTCACATGGACTGTCTTGAAACTGAATGGGCCGTATTATTGGTGGATGGTAGTTGTCTCGCTGTTTTGGGCCGTGTATTACTATTTGACGTGGAACTTAAATATTGGCTTGTGATTTTCGCTGATTGTGGACCTCATCATTTACTTGGAAGCGTTTGGATGTACACTCATATTCCTCAAAGATTATATTGAGACTGGTTGGATTTTGGATAGAATGTTCAGTTTGATTGTGATCTATGGCTTGAGGCGTTGTTACGTTATTAGGACAAATGTTATAGGCTTCAATTGATATATTAATTTGCTTTGAACCGGGTAATTTGTCAATTGAATTGGGTAGACTATTTGAACCCGAGGAGTCAAGAAATTTCTTTTGAAAATTGGTTTTCTAGGGCGGTTGATAATTACTCTTGAATATGAGTTAATGATTTGAGAAATTGATGAGAGTTGATTATGAGATTTGTAGTTTTATTAGGTTTGGATACTTTGGTATAAACATTTCACAAAATATCATGTCACGGCTTAAATTGAAAGTTGAACACGGTTGACTACGGGATTGTTGTACGGTATTTCTTATTTGGATTTGAAGTGAGTTTTTGAGCGTTTACTTATTTTCGTCTTCTTTCTTTCTACCCTTCCGCGAAGATGACTTGTTTGGGCATTTATAGGGGTGTGATAAAGACTTGGCTATTTAGTTGCGTTTGTGATTCTTTCTCACTTAAGCCACAACGTAGCTATCACTTCGATGTCTCACTCAATTGAGAATGTCAAGAGGTTTTGTACATTGGGTACACCGTTTCTTGTTCATGAGGATTAGTACAAGTCTAAGTAGCAAATCTGGGGAATTTTAAGTCATGTTCAAGTTTGATATATCGGGTTTACTTCTCCATGTGGTCACTACAATTGCCGACAGAATGCTTGAATGATGTGTTTACCAAAGTGTTGATTGGATGGCTGTTGATGTTGGATAATGAACCGTTGATGAACCAATGCATGCTTCCCTAAAACAGAGATTCACCGAAACCAATACTGTCATAACACATTCAATCTGACATTGTTTACGGTTTAGTCTTGATTTTGTAAAATCCCGCGAAAGAAACTATTTCTCGGTTTAAATCATAGACTTGTAAAATCTCGTAACAATGGAAACATCCTGGTAATTGTAAAGTGCATTTCTGGATCTATCTTACGGTTTATTCTTGGTTTTGTAAATTCCCGCGAAAGAAACTATTTCTCGGTTTAAACCATAAATTTAAATCCCGTGATGATGGAACCATCTTGGAGAAAGAAAGCTTCGAGGGTCTTACGATCTTTGGTGTTCGGGTTCTTGTTTCGAAGAAGGGATAAAAGGGTGTACTTCATGAATTGGATGTGTGTTTCGATTTTTGTCATGGCTGTTTGGTTATTACAAGGTTTTACGGGGTGATGTGCTTTTAACCATGGCCGGGATGAAACCATTATTAAAATTCATTTAATTGTCAAAGAAGGCTAGATTTGAGCAGTTCAGAAAATGTGACAATGGCGTTAATTCTCTATTATTTATTTGAGGTTGAAGTTAAATATCACGGGCGAGTGTACTTAGTATCTGAAGGTATCGGGGATGGATGGATGAAGATTCTTCAAGATCCTTGTTTAAGCTTATTATTAAAAATAAAGACTTGGAAATCTAGTTATTGTTGGGTGTCTTTTACCTTTTCTTTTACCACTTGGGGGAATTGGGCTCTTACCACCACAAAATAACTATCACTTTAAGGAGTTACGTTGTAGTGCTCAGTGTTACATTCAATTGTGGATTTTCAAGAGGTAAAGTACCTCTATTACTTGATGGTTGGTTGGATGAAGAGTATAGAGTACTTAGAGAGTAATTAAAGATGCTAATGAAATAAACCTCTTTGTTACATATGTGCAAGTAAGTCACGAGTTGGGTTAGTTTACTGAGGGTCAAATTCATCATATTGGGTTATCTCCATCAAACATCCTTTGCAAAGAGCCTCTTGAATGATAATGGTGATGATGATTACATGTTTGCAAAAGTTGAAAGAGAGATTATGACTGATCACGTTCACATCAGTTCAAGCCTCGTACTTCAACATATGATGTATGAACACAACAGATTCATGCCCTCGTTCCTCAAAGAAAAGAAATGCTTCGGTCGCATTATCTTCGAAGAAGATAAATCTTCTTATTATGACGATTCTCATCAACATGCTTCATACTTTTCCATGCGCTTGGCATAAGTGACGGACTACTCTTAATTGTTTTCTTATTCCACTTGCTCAACTATAATGACGATGGCGACATCATGTGCTAATTTTGCGGGGGAGAAGTGTGAATTGACTACACTTGTTAAACGATATTCACTTGTGAAATCAAGAATGGCATATCCATATGCAATTCTTGAGGGGGAGAAAAGAAGTGTGAATTGCGCATTGGTGATTATTATATGAAATAAATGGTCAAGCGGCTCCAAACTCATGTAAGAACCGAGCTTCTTCTTATCGGGTCATCTTCACATGGAGTTTTCCTATACGGGCCATTAGATGACGTCTTCACACTGGTCGATATGATTATCGACAAAGTGCTTAGGTTAATGCTTCCGCGTAGACATCAACATGATGATTCGAACAATCTCTCTGTTCTTGTTTGATGTGATTGGTAGTTTGGTGTTACCATATTATGTGTTAGATTGCGGCACGATTCTTGATTTCCTTGATGAACATCTTACTGTTCTTGTTTGATTGGGAGGGATTTTAGTTAAGGGGATTTGCAAGATGTAAGTTGATTAAGGATGCTTTTGGTGATGTTCTTGTTTTAATTGAGTTGAAGATGTTAACTATCTATTCCCCAACTGGAAAATCTTGAAGAAGGTCTAGTCTACTGATGGTTCTACATTCTACTACTACATGTTAGAAGACTAAGAGCGATTTACTTAATTATCTAAAGACTTATTCTTATCTGAGCATTTATCAAGCAGTTGTCGGTTTAGGGGTTAAACACTATAGGAGAGTGAAATGTCGAATTTAATCCCAATTAGACTTGCTCACATTACTTGACAAGTTGATTCTCACTAAAAGACTTCAGCGATCTTTTCAACATATTTCATGTATCAGCTTACAATGAGTTCTTTGATCACGAAGTGTCAAAACAGGCAAGGGGAAGGAGACACTGACTAAACACAAAGCGAGTAAACTTGATGAACTTAATTCTTCTAAGTGATTGAAGATATCCCAGGAAGACAAATGTTATTACCGCAGAGAAACTCAAGTTTGACTCATGGCGAGTAAACTTGATGAACTTAATACTTCTAAGTGGTTGAAGATATCCCAGGAAAACAAATTTCATGACCGCTTGAGAAACTCAAGGTTTTACTCATCAAGGCTTTTAGTGTGATTATTCCAACGACGTGGGGGAAGTGATGTAATAGAAAGTTTCTGAAGATAAAAAGAGGCACACAAGTGAGGAGGCATTTGAGTACTTCTGGTTCTTGAGCTTCATACACAATCATCAGGAAAGATAAATGTGCATTGGGTGGTTGTATCATTTATTATTTGGAAATCTATTTGTTTATTCGGGCTCTTGAGCTCTATTCTAAGAGACGGGCTGCATCAATCCAACTACTCGGGGGAAGTGGTTTCTTGACACCTTTTTGGAATGGATTGCATCAGACTTTAGTGGTTATGAAAATTGAGAAGATTATTTATGAGTGGGATGATACGTTGCTATTCTTGTTGATGATATAACCCCAAACAGAGAACCTCGATTATCGTTCTTAAATGGAGCAACAAGATTTATGATAATGGTGTACTTCTTTGTGCACCTGGCTAAGGAAAGCTTGAAATAGAGCTTCGAATCTGCTCATCTAATGGATTTTCAGTTTGGGGGGAAGCTTCCAAAGTCTCTCTTTCTCAAAGGCTTATGATCTATCTTCTATTCTGGAGCCTTGGAAGCTTTGGTGGTGAATGTTTAAGAGATGACAAATTCTATCTTCTACAACGGGGCTGCTAGATATCCTTATCTCGGTACTCGTATCATCATCCTCTTTAACTATAACATCTTCTCTATCATTGTAAATATTTATTAAAAACAAAGTACAAAAATATAAAACCAGCAAAACAAAATAGAAAAACATAAAATCTTCAAAAACCCATAAAAATCAGAAAATTGAAAAAGACCAAAAATATGTTTTCTCAAGACATGTCTCCTGGTATCGATAACATCTACGGTCTTATAAATTTCATTCAATAATGGCACGAGACCATAGATGAAGTTCGAGCAGGAGGTGTTAATATTTTTTCCAAAACATGTCTCAAAATATGGCTTCGATTACTTGTTGTAACCGTGCTTAAAACAATGGTTTGCTATTATTTGAGATAGCAACCCGTTTTCAAGAAAGGAAAGTCTTTGCGCTAAACCCATTTTCAAATTTTTCGTGCACTTATCCTAAAACAAAACAAGGAAAGCATGTCGTCAAAAGACTGCTGTTTCTACACAAATGTTTTCCGTCTAAAATTCTTGAGAAAATATTTGTTGTTTTTCAAAAATGGTGGTAAATGAGTTGCTATTAAATTAATCAGTTTCAAAGTTTTAAGTAAAATTGAAAACTCAATCAATGACTTCAGCGCTTTTAAACTTTTCAAAAAATGAGGCATTGATTGAGGGAGAATGTTTTCAAATCTATATCATCTAACGGGCTTTCTTAATTATCCTACGTGCTTAATTAAAAATGATATTTACCTATGTCGAAGGACTAGGAATTTAGGATATGATTGTTAGGATTTGATGATTAGAGTTTGATTAACACATAATTCCCATGCTTTACGAACTGATGATTGATATGTTGAATTGACTTGTATTAGTCGATTGATGTTTGGGTGATGTCCGACCACCATATATCGTATGTGTGTGTTCACTAACGTATGGTATATTGGTATATAAGAATGTTCCGATCCGGATCCCACTATTGATGATGATTGGATGCGAAAGGAAAGGGTAACTATATCTTGGGTTGACAAATGAAGAAACGGAGCTTAATTTGACTTCAATGGAGAGTTGGCATAAATGTAACGTAAGAGGTCTCCTTGCATCAACGACGGTTTCTTCATCAGCAAATGAAAGCGGAGCTTAATTTGACCTCGTTGGCATTAAAATGCAGCGAAAAGAAGTCTCACTTTGCATCGGCCAGATGGTTTTCTTCAAACCCTACAGCAACAACAACGGAAGCTTCTCAACCACCTAATGTATCTTTGTGCAGGATACCATTTAAAAAAAAAACAATTTAGAAAAATTTGAATAAATTGTTCTGAAAATGGAAAGATATTGTTTTGAAAATAAATTGGACTTAATTTTTGAAATCACCGGACTTTATATTTTCAAAACATAAGTCACTCAATCATCGACTTCTGTTATGGATTGAGGGGGAGAGTGATTTAAAATAAAATATTTTCAAACGATATTTCATCTATCAAGTACGTTTGTACAAAACAAAGTAGTGATCTAAAGATTTGATGTTATGTCATGGTATGATTTTCTTTAAAACTCAAAGATCTTGCAAAATGAAATTTTTTCTGTTTTTGTTTGATTGTGAATTTGTTTTATTTTACTTAAAGATCTCTTAAAACTTTCATACCTGATACTAACAATCTTTAATGTCTTAAAATGGTCCTTATCTGTCATTTTTCAAAATTAAATCTTGCCACATCTTTCCCCAAACTTTTCTAAATGATTTAAATCAATTGGGATCACAAATCTCAAATGGTTTGATATTTTTGATCGGGGGAGAGATCGTGATTTAAATCTCAAATCTTTTTTAATGAAATCGGTTTTAGTCATTTATAGGCACTCTTTCCTCCATGTGCCAAACAATTTCAAATACATAATGCACATGTTGAGGAGGAGGATTTATCCAAAAACGTGATGAGTATTTAAACCTGGCCACATTTTCTCCCATGTTTTCTAAACCTTATTAAATCACTTGGGATCCAAAATCTCAAAGGGTTTGATATTTTTGATCGGGGGAGAATTTGTGATTTAATAATGAAATTTGATAAAAGGTGATTATTTCTCCCAATTATGCAGGCTGTTCTCTCTAATATGTGCTAAACTCTTTCGTATATCGATGCACATATTGAGGGGGAGCGAATGGTTTCTTAATGGCTTGTGTGATCGTAAATGTGCTTCAAAAGAACTCTTTCCTCTATGTGATAAAATGTTTTAAAATATCCTATGCACATATTGAGGGGGAGAATTTACCAAAGAAAATCAAAAGGATTTTTCTAAGGAAATTGTGATCAAGAAATTATTTCAAAGAACTCTTGCCTCCATGTGCTAAACAATTTCAAATCATACACACATGTTGAGGGGGAGCATTTCTAAATGATCAAAACTATTAAGGTACAAAATGCTTTGATTTTGTATCACAAGTACCTTGATTGTTTTTCCAAATGATTTTTCAATTGGTTTCGAGAAGGAAAGAACAATACCAAAAAACCGACCAATTTACTCTATGCATGGTGTTATAAGGATGGTTAGGTTAGGTATTCGTTCCCACGATCTCGCCAGAGCAGGAGGGATCTTCCAGGGACAATCCACTAGATAGTGTAGAGTCCTTAGGAATATTGAAAAAGGAGAAAAATGAGAATATGGGAAGAGTGCGGACTGAGACAGAGCTAGTCTTGGAATAAACCCAACAAGGTTCTAGTTATGAAGTCTCGGTAAGCACTGAAGGGGTTGAAGAATGAAAAAGAAATGAAATAAGAAAAGGGGTGAAAACAAATAGCCCTCCAATTATTCAACCTTAGGCGGAATCTGAGGGTTCAATTAATATACTGGCGGTGGTTACCAAGGCGTCATGGACCCAGTGTGGCCTTAGCACTAACCTTCCCAAGCTACTCAAGTTCCTCTTAAAAGGACTTGTTTCATTCTCAGAGAGGCAGGCATTATCTATCGACTCTCTCTTAGAGATTGTTGATATTGAAGAAGGAGACCCTCTCCCTAGTCTCCGGCATAGGAACCAAATGTGCACTATTGAGTACTTATGTTTTCAAATTCAAAAAGTATCTCTGATTGAAAAATACTTTTAGAAAAACCGTTCGATGTGCGAATATCTTCTTTTCTCTAGCACATCGAATGTGTACTCATTCTCTAATACAAAAGTATTTTGATTGAAAATTGATCTTTCTCATAAAACCTTCGTCGTATTGCATAACTCTTTCTTCAAGCAATACGCGATTGTTTTTCAAATCATTTTCATCAATCGGTGAATCTCATTATTTGTTCACTCACTCCGTGTTTGTCTTCTTTGAGGCGTTCGGTTTGAAGCGGCTTGAGTCAATTTGCGAAACCTGTCAAGGAGATTCTTAGGAATTCTACTTGATCACTTGAGAAGTACTTATCTTGATCAGCGACCGGGAACCGTGGGCGTGTACCTCAATTCAACGAAAGTGATCAAAGACACTTTAGGTGTGTTTATTGCTACTTGTAACCTGTTTGCAGTACATTTGGACGGTTCTGCTGATCGGAATTGAGGAGTCAATCAAAGCGCATGCTCACAAACATCCAGCTTAATTTGAAGAAATCATGATTTGGTGCATATCTACATAGCCTAGCTCGATATTTCATACTATGCTTTACTTCCATTCTGCTGCAAATATCATGAACCCAGATAAGGCTTCGCTACTCGATGGAAAGATGTCATGATTCAAAAAGTGTGAGCATGTCTGATGAAAGTCACAACATCACATGATGGCAACACAATAAAGGGTGATCGGAGATTTAATGTGGTGATGATCTCAATTAAAGCTCGAAGATCATCAAAGATGTGGATCAGTTAAAGGCCTCCACTAAAAGTACAAATCAGTGCGGACTTTGAAGAATCGCTGCTTAAGCACAAAGATTGCGAAATTGAAGAATTGAAGTCTACAAGCACAAGAACAAAGTCAAGAATAGAATTCTAGGATTCGAAATGTAAAACATGGGGCGACCTCCCTTAGGGGGAGATTGTTAGGAATTAGAAAATTCCATAGTGAAGAGTCGGTCACCCCAAATGTTATCTGGCATAAGTTAGCTCGTAGACTTGTCGTTATTTACATTATTATGTAGTTTATTATTTAGTTATTAGCGTAGAATAGTTTAGTGTAACACCGTGGAGGAAGGACGGGTCTTTACCCACTGTATACTTGATCCACAGGCCGATAGGAGGTCGTGTAGTATTGTAACTATAAATACCCCTTCCATCCTTGGAAGGGGTGTGGCTTGGAATCTAACCTTTTACATTTTATTGAACCAACTCTCTACCAAGAACACCATCTCTCTACTTTCTCTCTCTAAAATGTCTAACATGTATTTTGATCATCCAAGACCATCCGAATCATCAAACACAATAAATATTCGATCCTACACAAAGTATGTTTCTACAGCTACCATAAGTTTTCTCATAAAAGCAGTTTGTACTGTCAGTATAAATTTTGGTATTGCTTTTATAACCTGATAAGTTAATTTGTGAGAACATCTTGGATTGTATTTTTCTTAGTGTCTACTAACATTTGCAGGTTAAGAAAAATTCCCCTTGAGTGGTGATGATATACTCCTTGGACTGTTTAGAGCATACATGCATTTGGAGTGGAGTTGTGCACTGAGGAGTGCACTGGTAATCAGTTCACCATATATTTTGAAGAACTGGCTAGTCCAAGAGTAAACGGCTCCTGGTAAATACTTAGCAAATCCTTATGGTTTTTAACTCAACATACTTCACACTGAAGAGTTACTAGTCCAAAGCAAACGACTATTGGTAAAGACATCTCAAATCCGTTGATAGCTGGTAGTTTGCTAAAAACTATGATAAGTGTTTTATTTACACTTAGTTTTCTCAAAATGTGGTGGACACCAGTTTGTACTGTCGGATAAAGTTTTTGTCAAAAAGTTTGTACTATGATAAGGTTTTAAAATGTACCTTTTTGAAGGGTCGTTTAAGCCCTTATTTGATCACTTTTATATCCGTTATTACTTAATATCGTTCCTTTTCCCTTTTTAGGTCTCTCGAAGCAAATTATTTGGAATGGCACTTATTTGGACGGGAAGGCGCGGATATACGAAGAAAATGGCCAAAGTCAAGAATCGAGACACTAAATTTCTTTGAAATACAAGGGGGCGCGTCAGTGTTAATCTGCGATGCCGTCAGAGCATTTTGTGATGGCTCAGGTGTGAAATTGCTTATTTTCAAGGGGCGTCCAGCTTGAAAAGAGGTAAATTAAGTAACTTCAGACGGCCTAGATTACGATCAGATGGCGTCAGAAATTTGAGGCTGAAGAACGGCGTCACAAGTTTAAGGTGACGCCGTCGCAAGACTAACGTGGCCAAAGGCGAAACCCAATAATAATGACACGGCGGCGTCCGTCCAGTTCATAAGGTGACGCCGTCGCAAGTTTAATCTTATATATAGAATCCAAATTTTTCAGTTTTAGTGTGAAGTCTTTTGGGTAAACTTTTGGAGTAAAACCTAAACCGAACCAAGGCTATATTGTACAGTATTTTAAGGTTCCCAACCATATCTTACACCAAGATAAGTTCTTTACTTCATTAATTTAATTATGTCTTCAATTATTTGTGTGTATGCTTGCATGTTCTCCATGTCCGGCTAATTTACTTGTGTGTTTGCTTAGGGAATATGAAACTTAATTATTGAATATTGATTGGTTGTCTCTTATCTTAATTGTTAATGATCTAGTAGTGCGATAGATCATTCGTTGTGTAGTTAATGCTTGATTAATCTTTGTGAATCTTAGACTATAACTCCTAGAGTAGTTGTAGGCTAAACCATCCGAAGAGTGCCTTAGAGTTAGAGTCTATAATTCCTAGAGATTTTGTAGACGAGACCCTTTGGTAAGTTCAAAGAGTTAGGGACAAACGCATACCCTACGACTTTAGACACACAACGCAATTAAGAATAAGGACGTGACAATTCAACCATCATTAGGAGATAATTAAGGAGTAGTAAAACCTAAGTAAACACATCTTTTAATTATCATACGAGCACACAATAATTAGACATAGACTACCACCACCTTAGTTTAGAATAGATAATAGTAGAGTAATCAGTAGAAATACCAACCCCCAAATCCAAACCCCGAGATTCGTACTTTTCCATTTTCTAAAAAACATAAAAAGATAAAAAATAATCTTCTTCAACCCCAACCTTAGCGTAGTAACTTCTCACTAGCATTCCTATTCCCCTCATACTACACTACAACGATTAGGTTCACTACCGAGGGTGTTGAAAAACTTGCTCGACAAAAAGGAAGTTCCTTTGACCCCGAACGCGCTGCGTAAGCGTATCAAGTTTTTTAAGCGCCGGGGAATAGAATAGCTAGTTAGTTGTCCACCTCGTTTAGGTTTCTTTACTTGATTCCTATCAAGTAAACCTTTTTTTTTATCATTTTTTAGCTTTCTTGTAGTCTATCCCCCTTCTTTGTGCTTGTGTTCGTAAAACCCTTTTCATTTGTCGCTATGGCAAGTGAAGTTGCATTTGAATCATTAAAAATGAGGAACAATTGAATTTCCCTGGATTGCTTTTATTGTTCTAATGAATTTGTGAGTGATCTTAGAGATATCCAAGAAGGCGGGTGTAAGGTTGGATGGATTTGATAAATTTTGTGCTTGTGTGGCTTCTATTCAGCGATCATTGTTAGAATCAACTCCTTTTAGTGAGACCCTCTGGAAAATTTTTGAGAAAAGCCTCCTAAGCATAAACCATCGGTTGTCACAACTTGAGGAAATGGATAAGGAGGATTTATCCAACCTTAGGCATCATGATAAAAAGACCTAGTTTTTAAGAACATGGAACCTAAACCCGAACAAGATTGTGAGATGGTTATAGTTGAACTGCCTAGTTGCATGCGTGGGATAGATTTCAAAATATATGACACGCGTGAGGAATCCTTTAGGCAAAGAG
Organism: Chrysanthemum makinoi; assembly: GCA_910596185.1. Lineage (NCBI taxonomy): Eukaryota > Viridiplantae > Streptophyta > Magnoliopsida > Asterales > Asteraceae > Chrysanthemum > Chrysanthemum makinoi. Next base: position 38,212,694 of record OU343219.1, read on the forward strand.
AACACAATGATCAAATTTTTGAGAATAATTCTTATGAATCGGACCAAGAATTTGAAATGGCTAAAGAAGGATTTGAGATACTTAGGAGTGTATTTGGGTTAGATCATACTAAAACACATGATGAACTTTTAGGAGATCTTGATATAATGGAGAATGAGGTGGAAACTCCAAGCCCACAAGCCCTACCACCCATCAAAAACCTACCCTGAAGAAGTAGAAGAGACTATAGGAACCCTGATTGATATAGAACCTTTGGACCAAACACCACTAGAGAATGTAGGTTTAGATGCTTGTTGTCATTACCTCTCTCTTAGTCCTAGGGAAGTTCCTAATTTTGATGAACCGGAGCCTCAACCAAAAACCTTACCCAATTTTCCATCTTTAGATGTGAATCTTGGAATTGAATTAGGCCCCAATCCACCCATCAAAATAATTAATCCGGGTAGTTGCTTGATAAAGGTGGTAGACTCTAGGCCATGTAGAGTGGAAGCTAATATATGAGTAACCCATGACCTTACACACTTATATCACCCATTCATGGTTGATAACAAGAAACATTATGGTTTTAAACCGGGTTTATTAGGTCAAGATGGATCCTTAACTAAGAATCTTTTGAAGTTGATAGAAGATGATCCATTTTTAAGTGAGAGATTTGATTCACCCGCTACACCAATAGAATTAAGTAAGGTTATAATGACTGGAGCACACTCTTTTGAGCATATTAATCACCCATCACCCTCTCCTCACGTAGCAAATTTCCACCCTAAGGGTGTGTATCGCTACTATCATCCGCACTTAAACTTAAGTGTAGCGAAAACCTCCCCTTTATCTGTTAAATAAGGGTAGAGTCAGGCTCGTGACTCGAACAAAAACAAGCGCTTCGTGGGAGGCAACCCATGTGCTTGTTTTTCATTTTTATTTGTGTGTCCTATATCTTTTATTGATTGCTTATTCTCATGTTTAAATTTGTAAAAATGTTTTATTTTGTTTTTAACCTCGTCTTAATTGCATATAAAGGTATTTTACATAAAGGATAAGTGTAGGGAGGATTACACACGTTTTCAAAAGAAACGTGAACATGAGAATTTCAATTAATTAAAAGATATATATGTGTGTTTGTTCGAGTCAAATGCTTGTATCGAGTCACAATGGATGTTTTGCAGAAATTTTTCCAGATTCTAAAGATGTAAATTTTCGAATTTTCTTCCTAAAATCGAGATAAGTTTTTCAGGATAACCTGGACGGCGTCGGAGGAGGCGTAAAATGCTTCTAACTTTTTCTCGTTTTCTGCCACTTATAAAATTTTGGAATTTTCGGTCTTAATTTTCCGAAAATCGCAAACATCCATTCCACAAGCATTATATCTTATTTAAGTCTGGAATTACAGCTTGTTGAGATTTTTGTTTCTTCGGTTTGATGCGTTGGGTTGTCTGTTTTCTTAAAGTGTGCAGGTTTAATTTATCAAGAAGAAGATACATAAGATAGGATGGAGCTCTTTATGCAAAAATTCTTCTTGAAGAAAGATGTAACCACCACTTTACACGGATCCTACCGAGCTAATCAGGGGAGTACTAGTTTCTTTCATCTTTTATTACCTTCCATTATCATAACTTTGATACTTTCGGGGAACATTGGGGACAATGTTCAGTTTAAGTGTAGGGAGGGGGAAACTATGCTTATCCTTGAATATTTGCTTTGTCCAATTGCATTTGTGTAATAAACCATGAGAAAATATCGGTTAGGGTAACTTTGGCACCAAATTTAATTTTTTTTATGACATATGGGAGTGGGCCATTAGTCTTAATAAAAGCGTCCCACGGATAGGAAGTTGCATGATTAGCACAAAACCCTTTACCACCTAAATTCCATCCAAAATGTGAGGATCGCCCTTAGATTAGTAGGAATTAAAGCATTCATCTTTAATGCTTAGAGTGTGAACCGGTAGTATATTAGATTCTAGAACTTGTTTTGTGATGCATCCCGAGATCGCTAGTAAGACTACACTTGTGTAGTTAGGAATAACTAAATGATAAGAGGCATTAGGATAACCCTTGTTTGATACACGTAATATAATTACTTCTTCCACATCGGTTGAGTAATTCCCCACACCCTTTGCGTTGTACTCATCTTTAGTACACGATACCCCTAGTTAACCCCTCAGAGCCTATCCTTTTCGCGGTTCTCGCGATGTTTCGGTTTTCCAGAATATCAATGAAGAGCATTGTTTACACCCCACCCCTAAATGTACACCCAAATCGCCTTAGCCTACCTTGTGTGCACTCACTTTTAGTGCATTATTGTTATCACACTAAACCCTTAGTTTAATTATCTAGTTGCTTGCATAAGTTGCTAAGTCAAGTCATATCCTTTGTACATAGTTTTGGGACGATTGGGACTCATGGGAAAAGTTAAAGTTTATGAAATGACGGGAAGGAAACTGTTAGGAATTAGAAATTCCAAGTATTAAAGAGTCGGTCACCTCAAGTATATGTAATCGTTAGAAAGCTCGTAGTCGTAGTTATTTTAAGTTATGTAGTATTTAGTTAAGTAACACCGTGGAGGACGGACGGGTCTTTACCCACTGTATGCCTGATCCACAGCCCGTTGTGTGGCGTTTTATTGTAAGACTATAAATACTCTCTACCTTCCAAGGTAGAGAGTTGGAGCTCATAATATTATCTTTCACTTTCTCTCACTAAGTTCCCTAAACCTCTAACTTTCTCTCTCTAGAATTCCATTTATACGCCACTTTGTGTTATGGTTTGATGTGTATGTGAAAACTAATATCTAACAATTGGTATCAAGAGCCATGGTTTGATCATATCTTGCACATCTTTGGATTTCTAGTGGTTTTGAGGTGGTTTTTGAGTTTGAAAAAGTTTAGTGGTTTTTGCATCATTTGGGTGATTTCTAGTGTTAAAGTTTGGAGTTTGATAGTACTTTTATGTTTAGAATCATCACAAGTGTTTAGGTTTTGATTTGGTAAGCTTGAATCATCGTGGTTGGGTAGTTTTTGGATTGAAAAGTGATGTTTTGTGGTTTTCTTGCTAGCGACTTGACATTGGATTTTATTCTTGGTAGCGACTTGCTTTGCAATTTGTAGCGAGTTACTGATTTTGGAGCTAGCGACTTAGATCTAGCGATTAACAGTACAAGTAGTGGACTCTCCACTACGGGTAGCGACTTGGTGGTAGCGACTTGGTCTGTAGCGAGTTGCTCTTTAGCGACTTGAGTAGCGAATTGCTGCCAAAATTTTGCTAGCGACTTGAGGCTTAGCGAGTTACTACTTAGCGACTTGCATTTGTCTAGCGACTTGGGACTCTAGCGACTTAGTGGTGTAGCGAATTAGGTGTTAGCGACTTGGTGCATTATCTTCTAGCGACTTGGGTGATTGTTTACGGTTTTCTCTTGATTTAGTAAAATCCCGTGAAAGAATCTATTTCTTGGTTTAATCCTAGAGTTATAAAATCCCGTATTATCTGTTAACATGTCTACCAACGTTCCTACTATCATCTCCACTTTGTTGCGAGGATGTTCAAGCGGTGGGTCGGATACTTCGTCCACCCATGCTTGACAGAGCTGACTACGATTCTTGGGCTCAAGCGAATCAGTTATGCTGCCTTGGAAAGGAAAATGGTGTCAACATTCTCAAATCCATTGATGAAGGACCATATCGAGTTGAGACGACTAGAGACATACTTGATACTAATGAAGATGGTACTCCTATTTACTGAATGGACAGACCTAAAATGTATGATGAGCTTGATGATAAGGAGAAAAAGAGATTCGATGCAGATATCAGGGCTTCAAACATTGTTCTTCAAGGTCTTCCTAAATACATCTACAAGGCGATCAATCACAACACCGATGCAAAGGCGGTTTGGGATAATGTTAAGATGCTTCTCTCGAGGTTTGAATTAACTATGGAAGACAGAGAATCCCAACTCTATGACGAATTTGAACACTTCAAGATGAAGCCGGATGAGAATGTCTATGAGTACTATGTGAGATTTCATAAGTTGGTGAATGACATGAGGAACATCAGAATGACTATGCCTAACATTCATTTGAACTCAAAATTTGTGAACAACATGAATCCCGAATGGCACAAGTTTGTTACCACTGTGAAGCTCACTAAAGGATTGAAGAATACAAACTATGAGCAACTCTATGCCTTCCTCCTTCAGAATGAAAGACATGCTATGTTTGAAAAATTGATTCTCAATCAGTTCAAAACCAACCAGGGAGAAACAAGCTCGTCTAATGACTCAACCGCCTTCTACTCAAACATCGGAATCACAACCAAAGCATCACAAGTCATACCCTTGGGTAATGGTAATCACAAACTCATTCCTGATACTATGTTCAAACAAGGCGATCTTTGATGCACACGTGGGTAACTTCATTAATCAACTAGCTCTTATGATTAGTCAAAACATGAATTCTCTCCCACAAACCAACAACAACCTCGAGCGACATCTAATCCACACAATCAAGCCCTTTGTTAAAGATGGAAGGATCGTGGTGCAACCAATTCAGGAAAGACGGTATGATCGGGGAAGAGGTGGAGCTAGTAGAGGTTATGTTGGCAACCAGAATCGAGGAAGGAATGGTAACCAAGGTCAAGCTAAGCCGATCAAATGTTATAACTGTGGTGGCGAGGGACACATTGCAAGCGCACATCTCCAAAGCGTCCACGAATCTTGATTACTTCAGAGATAAGATCTGCTTGTACAAGCTCGGGACAATGGTGTGCTTTGGATGAAGAGGAATTGTTGTTTCTAGCTGAGGGCAATGCCAAGACCTATGATGCAGATGTGGATGAGCGGCCTATTCAGGAGATAGGTCACAATCATCAGAATGCCTTTCAAGTCAGTGATTGTGATGCATACGACTCTGATGTGGATGATGGACCTACGGCACACACAATTTTTATGGCTAGCATCTCTCCAATGGTTTCTCCCAAGGTCTCTTCTTCGCCACTAGCTGGACCATCCCATGACAAACTCATCTTAGAGGTATTAAAACTATACGATGATCTTGATGTGCAAAAGATGCATGACAAAGTACAATCAACTGAAACTATTGAATCAAATGTTGAAAATATGGGTAATATCGATATTGTCCCATATGATCAATACGTGAAACAAAGTGAAAGTGTGTACCAAGTGATGCATCTTCTGCAGTCAACAATGACTATGTTTTTGATGAATACCTGCATGTGCCCGATGATTACGTAATTTGAACTAAATGCCTATAAAGAGCGTGTTGCTATTTATGAACAACGTGCTAAGTTTGAGTTGACCACTCGTGGCGAGGAAATGGATGACCAAGTGCGTCACAATCATTAGAAAAGTATTGAAACAAGAATTAAATTCCTTGCAAGAAAAACTTTCTAAAACCGCTAAGCAAAAACAAGAACTTCAAGAAAATGTGAAAATGCTTAAGCAAGAATTTAATGCAAAGGAATCAAAACTCTTGAGAGATTTTTCTAATCCGAAAACTTTGAAAAACAAACTTGAAAACAAGTTGTACATACAAGGAAACACCATTCAGACTGCTCACATGGTCACTAAACATAGAGTTCTAAGCGATAAGCATAGTGTTCCCATGATAGATAAACCCAACCACGAGTGCGGAAAGATAGCAAAATGCTCAAAGTGCGATCTATGATGGCAATGAGATTCTTAAACCTAGACAGAAACCTAGTTGCGTTGAGTGCACCGAGGAAGATAAGAAATCAGATGAAGTCACTAGGGAAAGGATGAACAAAAAATTAGATGATCCAAAATGCAAAGAGAAAAAAATAATTATCACTCCCCATGACTACAAGAAGGAAAACTGGATTTCCTTGAACATGTTTAAGCCTAAGACATTGTTGACTCGAACAAGTTTTCTCGGAAAAGGATTTAGATAAGCGAAAGAAAATATTGTTGAAACAAACCCTCCCTATGGAAAATGCCTAGAAGCGTGTGTATCCTCCTAATACACCAATGCATCTTGTTCCTAGAACAATTGCCACTAAAAGCAAGACCTTAATTAGCCAATATGTTATATTTCAACTATTTGTTGATTTTGAGAAAACTTGCAAGAAAAGGATCACACCAACTGGTATAACTGAAGGAGAAAGGGGTTTTGAGCAAATGAAAGAATGTTATTTAACTGAGGTCATGCCTTTCTTTAAACTTCTAAAAGATCACTTTGAGAGTCTTAAAAAAGGGATAGAAACTGATATCAAGGGAATGGAAAAGGAATTTGATGCAATGATAGTTGAAGTTAGTGATTATGAGCCTGCACTAAAATATAATGAGATTGAGAGGAAGAACTTGCATACATTAAATGAGACTCTTATTCCTGAATGTGTTGCTCAAGATATGTTTTTCCTGCTTCAAATTGCTCTATTAATGCTTCCAAATTTCATGAACTATCTGTTGCCTGAAAGTCTCCCATGATCGTGTCATTGAGCTTGAAAAAACTAATTCTAAACTAAGCGAGAAAATTGAACTGGATGATCACGACAATTTGGTTAAACATTTTTCTAAACTAGAAGTTGAGCATTTTAATTTACAACTAAAATATCAACATCTTAAAAAAAATGTCAAAACTTCAAATATCAAGACATCATCAGATGCTCCAGAGTTTGATGCGATTTTCAAATTAACAAGCGTGATGAACAGATTCAAGCTCAGTGCAACACGATCAGAAAGTTGAAAGCCCAAATCTCTCAATTAAAGGGTCAAGCGAACAATATGACAGGCTCCCAAATGCCTCCTCCTTTAGATTCTCAGAATTCTCAAATGTTTCATCTTCAAAACTTAGTAAATGCTTTACAAAAGGAAAACGAAAGTTTTCTAGAAGAAAATGAAAAGGTTAAGCGACATTTCAATGAGTTATTATGAATTCAATTAAAGTCACCGTAACAAAAACAATGAACAAATAGCTTCATTGCAAAAGGAAATTGAGAATCAGAAGAGTCGGGAAAAGGGAAAATGCCAATGACCAATGGAGAATGTTGTATCAAAGGTTCACTCTTTTAATAAATATGCTTTATGCGTAAATATATTCCTCCTCATCTTAGGAATAACAAACTTGCTTATTCAAACATACTTCTCATCTCTTAAGGATTGCTTAGAATGTCTACGTGAGATTGTTGAAGAGGATAAGCTAAGAAACCTCTTGATAATGCAATTAGGACATGCTTGCTTGTATGCCAAAGCGATCTCAAGAAATCTTAGAATGCTTGATCACAATATGCCCAAAGTCATTAGGTGAGAGAGTTAATCCTTTGATTCCATGTTCGATGCCTAATGCCAAGTATGATATGCATTCGATTCCCAATGTTTTGAATGTGAACCTAATGTGCCTTTATGTAGTTCGATTCGGATATGTCAATGCTAAGAAAGAGAACTCAAGTGTGCATTCTAGAGTACAAATCTCAAACCTTTAGTTTTAAGAAAGTGAACCTTAGTGCACCTTGCATGTAGTTCAGACGGCACATCTAAGTTGGTGATGCAAAGAGTAGTTAAACCAACTAATGTTCCCATTCCCTACAGAGTAATCGGTGACATTAAAGCGGGCGGTCAAAGTCTCAAGACAATACAAGGAATGATAGGACCTCTCAAGCTAAGAATGTGCATTGGAAGAGAGTAGAAGAACAATCTAGGAACTTTAAGCTTGAAGTTGAATAAAAGCGAATCGTGTTGATTCTAGTATTAGCCATAAGGCGTCTTGTAATTAATTCAATTCGATACTATTTGCAAACCTTGTAATGATGTCGCTTGAATTCTTTCTAATCATGAATGTGGTGTTAATGTTTGTCTAATGATGTTAATTGTCCAGTTAAAATTGTTAATGCAAAATTCATGCTAAGAAGGCTAAAGGCAAAAGCGAAAGAAAGTTAGAAAGCGATTGGAAACCCACGGGAAGAACATTTATAAAGATAGGTTATTATTGGATACCTTTTGGCCATAAGACTAATCGGATAATGCCCACTAGAAAATGGATGCCTACTGGTAGAACTATTCCCTTAAGAAGTAATCATACTTTGAATAGGCAATCTGAGACACTAGAATTGCATCTATTCACAATGATTCCATTGCCTCACTTTCGATATGAATGCTTCTATTTACGATGTGGGTGTTCCAAACACTGTTACTAACCAAGTGAAACCCATTCTTGCATGGGGATCCCAATTATCGATTATCCATTCTTGTGCGTGTTCAAGCTGCGGATCGTTCAAATCGTTACGTGGTATTTTGGACTCAGTTGTTCCAAGCATATATTTGGAGACCGGTCGCGGCTCATGAACTTCGTGAGCAAATTCATCGGGACTATTAGATTTGGTAATGATCATTTTGGTGCTATTATGGGTTATGGAGATTATGTTGTTGGTGATAGTGTCATCTCTAGAGTTTACTATGTGGAAGGTTTGGGTCATAATATGTTCTCTGTTGGTCAATTCGTGACTCACGATCTAGAAGTAGCCTTGAGAAAACATACCTTTGTTAGAGATCTTAATGGTAAGGAACTTTAAAAGGAACTTCGTGGCTTAAATCTTTACACCATCTCTATCGATGACATGATGAGGGTCTTCTCCAATCGCTTGTTATCAAAGGCTTCAAAACAAAGTCATGGTTATGGCATCGTCGTCTCAATCACTTGAACTTCGACATCATCAATGATCTTTCGAAAGGACTTAGTTGTAGGTTTACCTAGACTAAAGTATGAAAAGGATCATCTTTGTTCAGCATGCCAATTGGGTAAAAGCAAGAAGTTTGCCCACAAACCCAAACCTACTAACTCTGTCACCGAAGTTCTTCATATGATTCATATGGATTTATGTGGACCAATGAGGGTGCAGAATATCTTTGGGAAGAAATATGTGTTAGTTGTGGTTGATGATTACTCTAGATTCACATGGGTCAAGTTCTTAAGGACAAAGGATGAAACTCCTGATATCATCATCAAACTCATCAAGCAGTTGCGAGGTTCGACTTAACAAAACCGTCGAATTATCGACAGACAATGGGCGAGTTTGTCAACAAACAACTTAGTGAATTCTATGAAAGCGTTGGAATCAACCATCAAAGAAGTGTTCCACGAACTCCTCAACATAACGGTGTAGTTGAAAGATGAAATCGAACTCTTGTTGAAGCCGCTAGAACAATGCTGATTTACTCAAAGGTTCCAATGTTTCTCTAGGGTGAAGCCATTGCCACTGCATGCTACACACAAAATCGTTCCACGATTCACACGTACATGGAAAAACTCCATATGAACTTGTCCAGAAGAGAAAACCTAATCTCTCTTTCCTTCGTGTGTTTGGTGCATTGTGTTATCCAACTAATGAGGGTCAAGACTTAGGGAAACTTAGGGCTAAAGCCGACATTGGAGTATTTGTAGGATATGCACCAAACAAAAAGGGATACCGAATCTACAACAAAAGAACCTGAAATATCATGGAAACAATTCCGTTACGTTTGATGAGTGACGGTCAAATGGCTCTGGACACTCCATTCGGGACCCGCACTTCAAAACAGTCCCATTGGTTCATCCCTTGTTCCAAACTCTTCTCAAGAAACTCCATATGTACCTCCATCCGAAGATGATTTAAAGAAATTGTTTGATCCTATGTTTGATGAACTGTATGATTCAATTACTAATGAGGTGTTGATCCCTACAACAGAGGATGCTCATATTCCTGTAAATGAAGTCAATCCTTCAGTCTCAATACCTTTAAGTCAAGAAGCACTGCTGCGATCCTTGATCTCATCAACAAATCATCATTCTTCAAATGTACATCATGGAAATGTTTCTGGCATCAATGATGAAGTTAATCCCTTTGCTACACCTGAAGATGCTCCATTTGAAAACATATTTGCTCTGAATCATCATCGAACCATCTTCTTCGGAGACATCGACTCGGCTACCTCAGTCCCTCAACAACGCCACATGAACACCTTAGAAAATGGACTCACGATCATCCATTAGACAACATCATTGGAAATCCCTCTCGTCCTGTATCAACCAGGAAACAACTTGCAACCGATGCCTTATGGTGCTTCTTCAACTCCGTACTATCTAAGATCGAACCAAAAGATGTTAAAACCGCCATGAATGAAGATAGCTGGTTCAATGCCATGCAAGATGAAATTCATGAGTTTGATCGACTTGATATATGGGAGTTAGTACACCTCAGGTGTGCTATGATTATTGCTCTTAAATGGATCTTCAAAGTGAAACTTGATGAGCATGGTGATGTGTTGAAGAACAAGGCTCGATTAGTTGCTAAAGGATACCGTCAAGAGGAGGGTATTGACTTTGAAGAATCTTTTGCTCCAGTTGCTCGAATCGAGGCAATCGGAATCTTTTTGGCTAATGCTGCTAGTAAGAACATGGTAGTCTATCGGATGGATGTGAAGCGGCATTTCACGAGCGGAGATCTTAAAGAAGTCGTCTACGTCGGCCAACCTGAAGGATTTGTGAATCAAGAGCATCCTACTCACGTTTATCGTTTGAAGAAGGCTCTTTACGGTTTAAAGCAAGCTCCAAGGGCATGGTATGATACACTGTCAAAGTTTCTTCTATCAACCGGATTTAGCAAAGGAGCAGTTGATCCTACATTGTTCACCCAGAAGTCAGGCAAACATTTAATTCATGTTCAAATTTATGTTGATGATATTATTTTTGCCTCGACAGACCCAATGGAATGTGATCGTTTTCTAATGAAATGAGTTCAAAATTTCAAATGTCAATGATGGGACAAATGTCATTTTCTTGGGATTACAAATTTCACAAAGTCCAGGAGGCATTTTCATAAATCAATCTAAATATGCAACTGAGATCTTAAAGAAATTTGGATTTGATTCATGTGACCTTGTTGACACCCCCATGATTGATCGAACCAAACTAGATGAGGACCACTCGGGGATCATGATTGACCAAACAAAATATCGTAGTATGATTGGATCCCTGATGTACCTCACTGCTAGTAGACGGACATCTTGTTCATTTGTTTGCATGTGTGCTAGATACCGGCTAAGCCTACTAAAAGCACCTTGAAGCGGTTAAGCGGGTCTTTCGGTATCTCCAAGGAACCATCAATATGGGTCTTTGGTACCCGAAGGACACCGGTATGTCACCAACGGCCTATGCAGATCTTGATCATGCGAGGTTGTCAAGATACTCGTCGAAATGCATCGGAGGTGCTTTCGTTTTGGGTGATAAGCTTGTGAGCTGGTCTTCAGAGAAGCAAATGAGTACTTCTATTTCCTCTACAGAGGTGAATACATAGCCATGTCATCCTGTTGTGCTCAAATCTTATGGATGAGATCCCAATTATCTTACTATGGCTTTGTATTCAACAAAATCCCTCATCTTTGTGATAATAAAAGTGCTATTGCTCTCTCATGCAACAACGTTCAACACTCAAGAGCAAAGCATATCGACATTCGACATCATTTCATCGGGGAACAAGTGGAGAACGGTGTGGTGGAACTCTATTTTGTGAGGTCGAATATCGGTTAGCGACATCTTCACCAAAGCTCTTCCAAGAGAAGCGTTTTGAGTTTATTCTTCCCGTCTTGGCTTGAAAAGCCTTCAACGAGAAACACTCAAAGCGTCTTGAGGAGGAAGGCGAGGAGTAAAGGTCTATCTTCATCTATCTCTTGTAAATATTTATTTGAAAAACAAAATACAAAATTATAAAACTCTCAAAAATCAAATAGAAAATTATAAAATTTTCAAAATCCATAAAAATGAAAAATTGAAAAATCTTCAAAAATATTGTCAATTTGTCATGTTTTTTTCGGTTCGATAACATCTACGGTCTTTGATGTTGTCATTCAAAGAAGGACACGGGACTTTAGATGTTGTTCGAATTTAAAAAAAAAATAAAAAATAAAATAAAATAAAATAAAATTTGGGAGAAAGAGAAACTATGGTTTACTGTCATTTGAGCATAACCGCTTTTCAAAGAAAGAACAGAGCCATACTTTATCATGTTTTCAAATTTCATGCTCTGATTCTATAAACATTTATCTGCTGAAAACTAAATGCTTTGAAAAATAATTCGGTCTCTATTTTTGATAATCATCAGGACTTATTTGTCAAAATCTCTATCTCCAATCAACAACCTATGTCATTGATTGAGGAGGAGAATGATTTCAATTAAATTAAAAAAGTTATTTGGCATTAAACTGTTTTCAAAAGATAAACATGCATGTTTATCAATGGAGTTTAAAGTCTTAAAATCCGATCCTTATCAGTTAAAGCGCTTTCATAATCAAGTCACAATTCTCCTTAAAAGCTTTCAAAATCAATTTAAATCTATAAGAGATCACAAATCTCAAATGATTTGATAATTGTGATCGGGGAGAATGTGTGATTTAAATTGGATTTAAACTGATAATTCGGTAAAAGGTTTTATAAGGATGTACAATTTGTCCTTCCCACATGTGACAAGCGATTTCAAATTTTCCATGCACATGTTGAGGGGGAGCATCTATCTTAAACCTATGATTTGAAATGTGATCATTTATCTCAATGTGCAGGTTCCCTCTAGTATGTGCAAAACTCTTTTCAAACCTCGAGGCACATATTGAGGGGGAGCAAATTTATGGAAACCTCATCCTTCCTGGGAATGCATTATCTACTTGATTTGATCAAGGAAGTGATGTTGATATCTTTTAGAAAATGGTAATCAAAGAAGTTAATTCTTTCTCTTGCCTCCGTGTGCAAAACATTTTCAAATACTTGATGCACATGTTGAGGGGGAGTTCTCGTTCTAAAATATCAAAAACAATTCAGGTACAAAATGCTTTGATAATATATCATAAGTATCTGAATTGATTTTCAAATGGTTTTCAATTGGTTCCAATGGCGGATGAACAATACCAAATAGACCGACCAACTTTACTTTATGTATGGTGATATAAGGATGATAAGGTTAGGTAGTTGTTCCCATGATCCGCCCGAGAACGGAGGGATCTACCGGGGACTATCCACTAGTTAGTGTAGAGTTCTTAGGTATGATGATAAAAAGGAGAAAAATGAGAATGGGAAGAGTCGGACTGAGGCTGAGCTAGTATTGGAATAAACCCAACAAGGTTCTAGTTATGAAGTCTCGGTAAGCACCGAAGGGGTTGAAGAATTAAAAAGAATTGAATGAGAAAAGGGTGAAAACAAATAGCCCTCCATTTATTCAACCTTAGGGCGGAAACCGGGTTCAATTCATATGCTACTGATGGTAACATCGGTATTGAAGACTAGACGTCATGGACCCGGTGGCCTTGCACTTCAACTTTCCAAACTACTCAAGTTCCTCTTAAAAGGACTTGTTTCATTCTCACGGGGGAACCGACATTATCTATCGACTTTCTCTTAGAGATTGTTGATATTGAAGAAGGAGACCCTCTCCTAGTCTCGACACGGGATCCAAATATGCACAAATTGAGTCTAGAGCCACGAGATCATCAATAAATCTCATTAGGACACTTTCAATGAAGACTCTCTGTTTCACACAATGTGGAAAGAGATTATATCTTGAGTCCTACGCATTATCCTTGTGGTATTGCGGAACATCCGAGTGATATGTGAACATATTCACAATGAAGATGGAAAGCCTACGGAGCCAACATCAAACAAGCTCCTGGTAGGTGGCATGTGAGATCTATTATATGGATCAACCATGTGACAAGCTGAGCGAGAAACAATGGGGCGATTCAATCTCTTGAATCAATCACGGTTCGGGTTATGGATTGGCGGATACCTTTGAAAAACGGTCTTTGTGCTTAAAACTCTTTTCTTGATTACATCGACCGTGTACTCATTTTCAAATCAAAAGGTGTTTTATGATTGATAATTGATTTTCAATAAAACCTTCGTTGTATTGCAAAAACAATTTCTATTGAGCAATACTCGATTGTTTGTCAAATATCTTTTCATCAATCGGTGGACTTAAAATTATTTGGTTCACTCACTCCGTGTTGTCTTCTTTGAGGCGTTCGGTTTGAAACGGCTAGAGCATTTGCGAAACCCTGTCAAGGAAATTCTTGAATTATACCTAATCACAGGAAGTACTATGTCGATCAGCGGGAACCGTGGGCGTGTACCTCAATTCAACGAAAGTGATCAAAGACACTTTCGTGCGATTTATTGCTAACTGTTGTATGTAGGTACAGCGTTTGTTGTCGAGAATGAAGCGGTCAATCCATAGTCGCATGCTCACTTAACACATTCAACTCAAAAGAAATCATGATTAGTGCATCAATGACTCTGATACTTTCACTCCAAGCTTACCTTTCTGCTGCGCCAATATCATGATTCAACAAATGCTTCCGCTACTCGATGAGAAGATATCATGATCCAGAATGTGAGCATGTCGGTCCTAAAGTCACAACATCACATAATACCAACACCACAATGGATGTCTAAGAGATTTTTGATAGCTGATGATCTCAAAAGCTGGCTCTAAATTATTATCACGTGGATCAGTAAAAGACCTCCACTTGAAGTAACCAAACATGCAATGTGAAGAATCAATGACTACGAGCTTAGAAACAAAGGACTACATCAAGAATGCAAGAACAATTTTTTTAATGTAATATCTATTTGTATTCAATGTAATTTTGGTACATGATTGAGGTGACCTCCCTTAGGGGGAGATTGTTAGGAATTAGAAATTCCGGTATTAAAGAGTCGGTCACCTCAAGTATATGTAATCGTTAGAAAGCTCGTAGTCGTAGTTATTTTAAGTTAAGTAGTATTTAGTTAAGTAACACTGTGGAGGACGAACGGGTCTTTACCCATTTGTATGCCGATCCACGACCGTTGTGTGGCGTTTTATTGTAAGACTACAAATACTCTCTACCTTCCAAGGTAGAGAGTTGGAGCTCATAATATTATCTTTCACTTTCTCTTAGTAAGTTCCCTAAACCTCTAACTTTCTCTCTCTAGAATTCCATTTATACGCCACTTTGTGTTATGGTTTGATGTGTATGTGAAAACTAATATCTAACAGAAACGTTAAATTCAAATTCCCTTTGTTTGCGTAATAATGTACTCCAAGTGTTTTGATCTTTTCAATTCGGGTCAAATTAGTGTTAGAGTAATAAAAACTCAAGTGTAGGGATGTGCCTATAAATCCCTATCATTTTGATGTTACTATAGAGGATGGTAGAGTAAAAGTGTATGAAAAAAAAAAAAAAAAAACAACATGGGGGCTACCATCCTACGTCTATCATTTGAATTTATGTTTGTTTATTTTAGTATCTAGAGTTTAGAGTGTCGAGTCTTGGCTTAGCAACGCCATTCTTCGTATGCTTGTCACATGAAGGTTTTTGACTTGCCACCACTAAATAGCCTATCCCACCAAACCCTTTGTTTCCCTACCGTAAGCCTTACATTACAGCCCTTTAAAGAAGTCTTTGATAGTCTTTCCTAGGTGCTTACGCCAAAGCAATGGAGGTTTGATCTATTCTCAAGCCTATGGTAATCTATGTACTAGGACCGGTTAATGAGTGTTTATCTTCCATTTCCAATTTGTTATATTTCATATACACCCGAGAGATTTGAGTATCCAGACACCCCATGTGAGGTGCTAGTATGTAATTTTGTTATGACTTTGCGGGGCTTATATGTGTTGTGGATTGTTGTAAACCAATGCTTCATGACCCCAACTTATAAATTAATTGGCTAAAAGCACATTTGCTTGAGGACAAGGAAATACCAAGTGTAGGGATATTTGATAAGGTTTTAAAATGAACCTTTTTCAGGGGTCGTTTAAGCCCTTATTTGATCACTTTTGTATCCGTTATTACTTAATATCGTTCCTTTTCACTTTTTAGGTCTCTTGAAGGCAAATTTCTAGAATGGCACTTATTTGGACGAAAAGGCGTGGATATACGAAGAAAATTGCAAAGTCAAGAATGAGACACTCAATTTCTGCTGAAATACAAGGGGACGGCGTCGGTGTTATCTGCGGCCGAAAGCATTTTGTGATGGCTGGTGTGAAATTGCTTATTTTAAGGGACGGCGTCGGGCTTTAAAAGAGTAGGTCGTTGCAACTCAGCGGCCTAGATTGATCGAGCGGGGTCGAGGCTCAAGAGGACGGCGTCACAATCTTAAGGTGGCCGCCGTCGCAAGACTGCGTGGCCAAACGAAACCCTAATGGCGGTGACATTGCGTCACAATTCATAAGGTGACACCGTCGCAAGTGTAATCTTATATATAGAATCCAAATTTTTCAGTTTTAGTGTGTAGTCTTTTGGGTAAACTTTTGGAGTAAAACTTAAACCGAACCAAGGCTGTCTTGTACAGTATTTTAGGGTTCCCAACACTATCTTACACCAAGATAAGTTCTTTACTTCATTAATTTAATTATGTCTTCAATTATTTGTGTGTATGCTTGCATGTTCTCCATGTCCGGCTAATTTACTTGTGTGTTTGCTTAGGGAATATGAAACTAGAGTAGCTGTAGGCTAAACCATCCGAAGAGTGCCTTAGAGTTAGAGTCTATAATTCCTAGAGATTTTGTAGACGAGACCCTTTGGTAAGTTCAAAGAGTTAGGGACAAACGCATACCCTACGACTTTAGACACACAACGCAATTAAGAATAAGGACGTGACAATTCAACCATCAATAGGAGATAATTAAGGAGTAGTAAAACCTAAGTAAACACATCTTTTAATTATCATACGAGCACACAATAATTAGACATAGACTACCACCACCTTAGTTTAGAATAGATAATAGTAGAGTAATCAGTAGAAATACCAACCCCCAAATCTAAACCCCGAGATTCGTACTTTTCCATTTTTTAAAAACATAAAAAGATAAAAAATAATCTTCTTCAACCCCAACCTTAGCGTAGTAACTTCTCACTAGCATTCCTATTCCCCTAGAGAACGATATCAATTCCCATGGCTTACCCTAATACTACACTACAACGATTAGGTTCACTGCCTAGGGTGTTGAAAAACTTGCTCGATAAAAAAGAAGTTCCTTTGACCGGCAGCTGCGTAAAGCGTATCATCTTTGCTAGTGTAAAGTTTGTCTTTGCTAGCATAAATTTTTGTAATCTTTGAGTAGCCGTTGTGTAAATGCGGTTAAAACCGTGTTTACTAGCCGTTGGGGATCTTTTATCTGTTTAGTCATATTTATAGGGTTGTTACTTGTGATAATTATTCACTTTCCTTACTTTTATCTGATTTTATTTTAAGAAAGAATTATCACATACGCAACTCTCTCAAACCCTAATCAATATCCAATTGCCAGTACCAACGGTTAATTAAACCTATTCGGATCAAATCCCAGCAGTAAACCAAAACTTTTGTCATGGAATTCGTTAAGTCTCATAATCAAGTTGCATTCTTGGAAAAACAAGAGAGTAGTGACCAATTTTATCAGATAGTAGATTTTCGAAATCAATCGTACATCAGGTATGCTATTTGTGGAAAACTAGAAGGGGGGGGGTTGAATAGTTTTACCGATTAAAACTTTGTTTTAAAATATTTAGATTGACTTATGTCAATCTATTTAAATGTAGGTGTTGGATGTTGATAGATAAGTGTATAAATAAATAAAGCAAAGATAAAGAGTAAGAAGCACAAAACCACAACGCGAGTATTTATAGTGGTTCGGCTACAAGGAAACCTTCCTTGCCCTACTCCACTCCTCGAGTCACCTACTCGAGAGTTCGTAATCACTACACAACACAAACCCCTTATGGCGGAGAAGCCTTCACAACGTCGCCTACTCTTTATCGGAACAAGGCTGAGACAGGGTTCTTCCACGGTAGAACCAAACCTATTACAACGTCGCCTACACTTTATCCGGTACAAGGCTAGATACCGAGTTCCATTACAAAGGAGGAACTACTACCCAACACTACACAATACCAATCCCAAAGGAGATCCCCTCCTTATAACAACATCAACAAGGATATCAATATCCTTGGACCCAATACTAATTTATTATGTACATCGACACACAATATCGAATGTACAACCTAGGCACCTTTCACTAATGATTTTGACACGACTCCTAGGCACTCTTCACTAATGCCTTTGACACGGATCTTTGGAACCTTTCACTATTGCCTTTGACACGACTCCTAGACACTCTTCACTAATGCCTTTGACACGGATCTTCGACACCTTTCACTAATGCCTTCGTCTTGACCCTTTAGACATCTTTCACCTATGTCTTCGACACAACACTTCTAATGAGATAAGAAAGAACTATAAACAAGATAACATCAGTAGTCTCGATGATGACGAAGCTTGGCAACTCATGGACTTGAGCTTGCTCGACTTCAAGTGGTGGTGATCTCGCCTTTAAGAGGAACCTAGAGAATCACACAAACACAAAACTACATAGAAAGATCCTTTGGATCTGAGGTTAGAGAGTTTACAACACTAAAAGAGAATGTGTTTGAAAGGGGTAAGTTACAATGAAGAAATGGCTCACTATTTATAGAGGAAAAATCACTACTGTTCCACGGATCCCACGGATCCCTTGCTTGAGGGATCTGTCCAGCGTAATTATGGGGATCCGTAGGACGCTCCCCCTAAATTGGTTATGGGGCATGGATCATGGGTCATGGGTTATGGAATTTGGATCATTGGTATCCAAATAGATACAATGTATCTAGAAGATGCAATGCATCTAGTCAATGGGTTAGCTTCATGGGTCATGGATAATACCCATTACGACTTATGCATGATGTCATGCAATGGGTCATGGGTTATGGATCATGCTCCATGGGTATGGGTCATGGACTTTGGGTTTTACCCAACTACATTCAATGTATTTAGTCAATAGGTCAAATACTTAGATTTCTACCCATTCTATTACCCATTGTAATACATACTAAGTATGTATATATCTACCCATTATGTAAACACTAGTTGTTGTACATATGCATTACTATAACATGAAAACACTATTGCTTGGTTAGTGTTTTATATGAAAACGTAAGTGTGTTAGTAAACTATTGGCTCAAACCGTTTACGTATTTTATTTGTTTTGTTAAAATGATTTTACGTTTGTTATCGACAAAACATTAAAAGATCGTAAAATATAAATAAACATTTTTATGGCTTATTTATATTAACAATCTCCCCCTTTTTGTTGATGACAAAACATAAGATTATTTTAAGGAAAAACTAAAATTCGTAAAAGTTTGTATTGGAGTTTTTTACTCTCTTCTCCCCCTTTTTGTCAAAACAAAAATAGCGTCGAAAAGAAACTAACACATTGTTTTAAGAAAAACATGTGAAACTAGAAAAATATGAAAGCTAAAGAGTAAGAAGAGAAGGATTCTCGTCTTAGCTCCCCCTTGACCGGTCCATCCCTTTGTGAGGGCGTCAAGTAACTAGAGAGACTAAGCGAGTGCTTTGCAATTATGTTTTGATAAGGATTTAAAAGGTACCATTTTGAGGGGTCGTTTTAGTCCTTATTTGATCACTTTTGTATCCGTTATTGCTTAATATCGTTCCTTTTCACTTTTTAGGTCTCTTGAAGGCAAAATGCTGGAATTGCACTTATTTGGACGAAAAGGCGCGAATATATGAAGAAAATCGCCAATGTCAAAATCGAGACACTCATAGTTCTTTGAAAATAGAAAGCGGCAGCGTCGGGTGCTAATGCGACGCCGTCCCAAAATTGTTGTGACGGTCCGAACCCAAAACTCGTATTTTCAAGCGACGCGTCTAGTTGTGAAAGAGTAGGCCGTCGCTACTCGCGGCCTAGATGCAATCCATACGACGTCGAAATGAAGAGGACGGCGTCACGGACATAAGGTGCGCCGTTGCAAGGTAACGTGGCCAAGCGAAACCCTAATGGCGGCGACACGGCGGCGTCACTAAACATAAGGTGGCCGTCGCATTTGTAATCTAATATATAGAATCCAATTTTTCAGTTTTAAAGAGAGTCTTTTGGAGTGAAAACCTAAAACCGAACCTAAGGTGTCTTGTACAGTATTTTAGGGTTTTAAACCCTATCTTACATCAAGATAAGTCTTTACTTCATTAATTCAATTATGTCTTTGATTATTTGTGTGTATGCTTGCATGTTCTCCATGTCCGGCTAATTTATTTGTGTGTTTTCTTAGGAAGTATGAAACTTAATTATTGAATATTGATTGGTTGTTTCTTATCTTAGTTGATATATGATCTAGTAATGCGATAGGTCATTCGTTGTGTACTTAATGCTTGATTCATCTTTGTGAACCTTAGAATATAATTACCTGAGTAGTTGTAGGCTAAACCATCCAAAAAGTGCCTTAGAGTAAGAGTTTATCATCCCTAGTGGGTTTGTAGACGAGACCCTTTGGTAAGTTCAAAGAGTTAGGGAGAAACGCATACCCTACAACTTTAGACACACAAAGCAACTAAGAATAAGGACGTGACAACTCAACCATCAATAGGAGATAATTAAGGAGTAATACAACCTAAGTAAACACATCTTTAAACTATCATACGAGCACACATTAATTAGACATAGACTCCCACAACCTTAGTTTAGATAATTAGATAATAGTAGAGTAATCGGTAGAAATACCAACCCCCAAATCCAATACCCGAGATTCGTACCTTTCCATTTCATAAAACATAAAAAGATAAAAATAATCTTCCTCAACCTCAACCTTAGCGTAGTAACTTCTCACTAGCATTCCTATTCCCTAGAGAACGATATCAATACCCGTGGCTTACCTAATTACTACACTACAACGATTAGGTTCACTGCCTAGGGTGTTATAAAACTTGCTAGAAGAAAAGGAAGTTTCCTTGACCCCGACGCGCGTGTAGCGTTATCAAGTTTTGGCATTTATTAGGGAATAGAATAGCTAGTTAGTAGTCCACCTCATTTAGGTTCTTTGCTTGATTCCTATCAAGTAAATTTTTTCTCATTTTAGCTTTCTCTTAGTCTATCCCCCTTCTTCGTGACCTTTGTTCGTAATCCCATCACTCTTCATCATGGAGAATGATAACCAACCACCACTTAATAACCCAACACAAAAAATTTCAATGTCACTCAAAACCCAACCCAATAACCAACCCAACCGTCGAAGCCGCTATGTGAGTAAAACACCGACCCTCGGATTTAGGAAAATATTCGATGGTACAATTAGGAAATTTGTTGAGAAAGTAGTGGCTGCTATAGTTGGCTCTATGATTAGATAAGGAAAAAGGCATGATAAACAACAACGTGGATGTGGAAAATAGTGCTTACTTCAATCTTTACCCCACTAAGGAAGAGATTGCATACCATCAATACATAATCGATAATCCACGATCACCTATCATTAGGATATGCCCAAAAGATTAGGGGAAATCCTGGAACCTAAAATCCCTTGTATGATCGGATATAGGAGTATCGACCAGCTTACATAGACACGGAATCCCCATCAATGTAATGTCATCTGCGTCTACAATGACATTATGAATGGCGACTCAATATTAGGAGAGACCCTAAGTATCGGGAGGAGTTTGCAACTTTGTGGGGAAGAGTCAGGGCGTGCATGTCTTTATAGGAAATTTCACCTACCTAGTTGATTTTATGGTCCTAGAAGATGTAGGATGCGTCATTGACTATAGCTTATCCCAAGTAGTGCTAGGGAAACCGTTTGTTGAAACATCTAGAATGAGCCATAACAAGCATGATGGAACGGTTAGGTTCAAGGGAGGAACCGATGAGATCACCTATAGGATGCCTTGGAAAACAACTGAGTATGGCCACTTGTCCATTTATGATCGAGACAACATCAAAGCTTTTGAGGACAAAAGTAAGGAAGATGTTGAAAAAGGTTATAAATTCATGTGGGAAAGAAGGAGGCATTATTATAAGGATTGCTTGACTTTAGGGCCTAGGTATAGAGTCGATGAAGATTTTGTCAACATGATAGAATTCTCATCGAGGATGCGTGAGGAAAGCGTAGAACACGACTATGAGTCTAGCTACAAGACTCTTAAATAAAGAAAAGCGTGGGAGGCAACCCATGCTTAATTGTTTGCTTGTTAGTGTCATATATCTTTTATTAATTGTTTATCCTCATGTTTAAATTTGTAAAAATGCTTTATTTTGTTTTTAACCTCGTCTTAATTGCATATAAAGGTATTTTACATAAGGGATAAGTGTAGGGAGGATTACACACGTTTTCAAAAGAAACATAAACATGAGAATACAATTAACTAAAAGATATTTATGTTTGTTTGTTCGAGTCAAATGCTTGTATCGAGTCATAATGGATGTTTTGCAGAAATTTTTCCAGATTCTAAAGATGTAAATTTTCCTGAATTTTTTCCAGAAAATCGCAGAACCGGTTTTTGTCGAGGATAACTGGCGTCGGATTGCAACTGGCGGCATCGGGAAGGAGTAAAAATATCAGATTACTTTTTCTCGTTTTCGAGCTACTTATAAATTTTGGAATTTTCAGGTCTTAATTTTCTTAGAAATTCTGTAAACATCCATTCCACAAGCATTATATCCTAGTTTAAACCGAGTCTTATGTATATTATTACCGATTTTGCGAAGGTTTAGTTTGTTTTCTTCAAATGTGCAGGTTTAGTTTATCAAGAAGAAGTTACATAAGATTGGAAGGAGCTTTTCACGCAATAATTCTTCTTGAAAGAATTTAACCACCACTTTACACGGATCCTACCGAGCTAATCATGGGAGTACTAGTTTCTTTCGTTTTTAATTACCTTCTTTTATCATAACTTTGATACTTTCGGGGAACATCGGGGACAATGTTCAGTTTAAGTGTAGGGAGGGAAAATAAAACGGGAACTTTGAAACTATGCTTATCCTTGACTATTTGCTTTGTCCAATTGTGATTGTGTAATAAACCATGAGAAAATGTCGGTTAGGGTAATTTTGGCACCAAATTTTAATTTTTTATGACATATAGGAGTGGGCCATTAGTCTTAACAAAAGCGTCTCACGGATAGGAAGTTGCATGACTAGCACAAAAACCCTTTACCACCCAAATTCCACCCAAAATGTGAGGATCGCCCTTAGATTAGTAGGAATTAAAGCATTCATCTTTAATGCTTAGAGTGTGAACCGGTAGTATAATAGATTCTAGAACTTGTTTTGTGATGCATTCCGAGATCGCAAGTGAGGCTACACTCGTGTAGTTAGGAATAACTAAATGATAAGAGGCATTAGGATAACCCTTGTTTGATACCCGTAATATAATTACTTCTTCCACATCGGTTGAGTAATTCCCCACATCCTTTGCGTTGTACTCATCTCTAGTACGCGATACCCCTAGTTAACCCTCGAGCCTATCCTTTTAGCGGTTCTCGTGATGTTTCGGTTTTCGGAATATCAATGAAGAGCATTGTTTACACCCCACCCCCAAATATACACCTAAATCGCCTTAGCCTACCCTTATGCACTCACTTTTAGTGCAAATGTTTGTTATCACCCTAAACCCTTAGTTCAATTATCTAGTTGCTTGCATAAGTTGCTAAGTCGAGTCATATCCTTTGTATACAGTTTTGGGGCGATTGGGATTCATGGGAAAAGTTAAAGTTTATGAAAATGGCGGGAAGGGCGTTAAAATTCAAATTCCCTTTATTTGCATAATAATGTACCCCAAGTGTTTTGATCTTTTCAAATCGGGTCAAATTAGTGTTAGAGTAATAAAAACTCAAGTGTAAGGATGTGCTTATAAATCCCTATTATTTTGATGTTACCGTAGAGGATGGTAGAGTAAAAGTGTATGAAAAAAAAATCGAAAAAAAGAGAAAAAGAAAAGAATAGAGTGTTGAAAAAATATATATATATATATATATATATATATATATATATATATGAAAAAAAAACATACGGGCTACCATCCTACATCTATCCTTTGAATTTATGTTTGTTTATTTAGTTATGTAGAGTTTAGAGTGTCGAGTCTTGGCTTAGCAACGCCATTCTTCGAATGCATTTAACATAGAGATTTTTGACTTACCACCACTAAATAGCCTATCCCACCAAACCCTTGTTTCCCTACCGTAAGCCTAACATTACAACCCTTTAAAGACCTCATTGATAGTCTTTCCTAGGTGCTTACGCCCAAGCGATGAAGGTTTGATCTATTCTCAAGCCTATGGTAATCTATGTACTAGGAACGGTTAATGAGTGTTTATCTTCCATTTCCTATTTGTTATATTTCATATATACACCCGAGAGATGTGAGTATCAAACACCCCATGTGAGGTGCTAGTATGTAATTTCCGTGCTTGTTATGACTTTCGTGGGGCTTATATGTGTTGTGGACCGTTTTGAATTAATGCTTCATGACCCCTAACTTATAAATTAATTGGCTAAAAGCACATTTGCCTGAGGACAAGCAAATAACAAGTGTAGGGATATTTGATAAGGTTTTAAAAGGTACCATTTTGAGGGGTCGTTTAAGTCCTTATTTGATCACTTTTGTATCCGTTATTGCTTAATATCGTTCCTTTTCACTTTTAGGTCTCTTGAAGGCAAAATGCTGGAATGGCACTTATTTGGACGAAAAGGCGCAAATATATGAAGAAAATGGCCAAAGTCAGAATCGAGACACTCAGATTCTGAAAATAGAAGCGGCGGCGTCAGTGCTAATGCGGCGCCGTCCCAAATTTTGTGACGGTCCGGGGAACCCAAAACTTCGTATTTTCAAGCGGCGGCGTCTAGTTGTGAAAGAGTAGGCCGTCGCTACTCGGGCGGCCTAGATGCAATTCGAGGCGACGTCGAGAAGCTGAAGAGGGCGGCGTCGCGGACATAAGGTGACGCCGTCGCAAGGTTAACGTGGCCAAGACGAAACCCTAATGACGGCGACACGACGGCGTCACTAAACATAAGGTGACGCCATCACATTTGTAATCTTATATATTGAATCCGAATTTTTCAGTTTTAAGAGAGTCTTTTTGGAGTGAAAACCTAAAACCGAACCTAAGGTGTCTTGTACAGTATTTTAGGGTTTTAAACCCTATCTTACATCAAGATAAGTCTTTACTTCATTAATTCAATTATGTCTTTGATTATTTGTGTGTATGCTTGCATGTTCTCCATGTCCGGCTAATTTATTTGTGTGTTTGCTTAGGAAGTATGAAACTTAATTATTGAATATTGATTGGTTGTTTCTTATCTTAGTTGATATATGATCTAGTAATGCGATAGGTCATTCTTTGTGTACTTAATGCTTGATTCATCTTTGTGAACCTTAGAATATAATTACCTGAGTAGGTGTAGGCTAAACCATCTAAAAAGCCTTAGAGTAAGAGTTTATCATCCCTAGTGGGTTTGTGGACGAGACCCTTTGGTAAGTTCAAAGAGTTAGGGAGAAACGCATACCCTAAAACTTTAGACACACAACGCAACTAAGAATAAGACGTGACAACTCAACCATCAATAGGAGATAATTAAGGAGTAATACAACCTAAGTAAACACATTTTTAAACTATCATACGAGCACACATTAATTAGACATAGACTCCCACAACCTTAGTTTAGATAATTAGATAATAGTAGAGTAATCGGTAGAAATACCAACCCCTAAATCCAAACCCCGAGATTCGTACCTTTCCATTTCCTAAAAAACATAAAAAGATAAAAATAATCTTCCTCAACCTCAACCTTAGCGTAGTAACTTCTCACTAGCATTCCTATTCCCCTAGAGAGCGATATCAATACCCGTGGCTTACCCTAATTACTACACTACAACGATTAGGTTCTCTGCCTAGGGTGTTATAAAACTTGCTTTCGAAAAGGAAGTTTCCTTGACCCCGACAGCGTATAGCGTTATCATGTTTGCAAATGGTTTCGTCTTTTTGACAAACATGCTCCCCTTGACGAGTGCTCCTTTATGAGGAGGATGTCAAGTCATGTATTCCTATTGTGAAATTATTGTAAATGATTTTTCAATAGTTTAGCTTTGACAGGAAACACCCCCTAGCTAAGGGTGTCAAAGTCTTCATGTGTATATTGAAAATCTACAAAACAAAGGTTAGAAAAAAAGTATATGATGCATAATTTCCTGCAAATAAGACTCAAGTTAGTAATAAAAATGTCTTATGTTGCACATATCACATGGTTCCTCCCTTGGAGGGATCCATCTAGACTAAAATGAGGGATCCGTTCCCCTGCATACTTAAGATAGCAGTGGTGATGCAAATGTGATGTTAATCATCGAAATGAGTTATGTATTAAGACACTAATCATTTACACAAGATCATTTGGCATATAACATGTAATTTCATTCAATAAAACTAGATAGATGATGTACATTACTCTAAAAAACTAAGAGAATGAATAATACATGGATT
This sequence comes from Chrysanthemum makinoi, assembly GCA_910596185.1. Taxonomy (NCBI): domain Eukaryota; kingdom Viridiplantae; phylum Streptophyta; class Magnoliopsida; order Asterales; family Asteraceae; genus Chrysanthemum; species Chrysanthemum makinoi. The sequence goes on from OU343219.1 coordinate 38,239,001, forward strand.
AAGATTCCTAAATCATCTAAGTTAAGCTTAAGACTAGGACACCACTTGAATCCTTAAGCTCAAGGTTGTTTAGGTTTGTTGACCTCATCAAACATTCGAGGAGGTGATATAACATGAAACGTTGCTCTTCACGTAATTCATGTATCAATCCTTCAACATGTTGACAATGAAAACAATCTTTTTCATGGCTCGGAAATGGTGGTGGTAGAAATATGTGACGAGGATGGTGGTAAAGAGGTATCTACTTCCATGTGATCGGGTGGTTGACTTTGATGATTCCTCATAATCCAAAAGGGACTATTTGAGGATGACGGAGAAAAGGAAACCGGTGCTAGTGTCGATTCAACACATTGATTTTGTTTCGCTATTCTCTCTATAGAGGAGAATGTCGGAAATGGTGGAGTATGTTATGGCCTAGAAGGTAAGTCCTCTAAGTTGTAGAGGTGTGGAGATGAAAGTGGAGTGGTGAATGATAAGGCTCTAGGCACCAAAGGTGACAGTTTAGTGGAGATAAGAGTGTTTGGTTTAGGAGGTATGGTAGTGTTTGGCATTGGTAGTTTTGTGGGAACAATCCTTTTGGGAATTGGTTTGATTGGTTGAGTTGGTGGAGGGGAAATCCTAGCATTTGTGGATTTAACGGGAGATGATTCGGTTGAAGAAATTTCGTGAACAACACGAGCAAGTTTCTTGGGTGGTCCTTTGGTGGATGAGTTAGCACTAGGAGCTTTCCTCATGATAAGATGCTAAAAATTTAGTGAGATAGAGGCTTCTAGTTGCTGAGAATTAAGTTGTAGATGGTGACTTAGAAGAACTAACAAAGAGGTTTATAAAGGGAATGAATTGATAAGTGGATTTAAAGCTTAAGCCACTAAAATCCTTCAAAATGCAATGATTTGCATGCATAAGAGGCAACTACAGAGTTGTACTGGTCAAGGAAGTCAATTAAGACAAGGTGGAGTGTTCAAGTTAGTGTTAGGATTTAGTAAATCCATGTAGAAGTATCGGTCACCCCAACAACTATTTAGCATATTACAGCTCGTAGACATAAATATATATTAGTTAGATTACTAGTAGCATAAGTAACACCGTGGAAGAAGGAAGGGTCTTTACCCACTGTATGCCTGATCCACAGCCCGAAGGAGGGCGTAGAGAGGGTTGGATGTTCACTTGCTAATCTAACCTTACATTTGGATTTTATCTCTCTAGAACATCTCACTTTCTCTCTCTAAACTCTATTCCATACGCCCCATTCTTGTGTTTGATTATGTGTTAGTGAAAACCAATATGTTACAAATGGTATCAAGAGCCATGGTTTGATCTTTCATATTTCAAATTCTTGGATTTATAGTGGTTTTCATAAGCTTTTTGGGTTTGAATGAGTTTAGAGTAGTTTTCATCATTTGGATCATTTCTAGTGTTAAAGTTTGAATTTTGTTATTACTTTTGTGCTTAGAATCATTATAAGTGTTTGGGTTTTGGTTTGGAAGGCTTGAATCATCGTGGTTGGACTGTTTTTTAGATTGAAAAGTTTAGGTTTGGAAAGTTTCTATGATGCGGTTTGTTTCTCGGATGTCTTTTCCTTGATGCGGTTTGACAGCCTAATCAAGCGGTTTGTCCTAATTATTAAGCGATTTGACTCATTTAGTAAGCGATTGATAAGGATTTAAAAGGTACACTTTTGAGGGGTCATTTAAGCCCTTAATCGACCACTTTTATATCCGTTACTGCTTAATTTCGTTCATTTTCACTTTTTAGGTCTCTTGAAGGCAAAATGATAGAATGACACTTATTTGGATGAAAAGGCATGAATATATGAAGAAAATGGCTAAAGTCAAGATCGAGACACTCAAGTAGGAAATGCACCCTGGCGTCCTGCAGATAAAGGATGACGCCGTCCCTATAATTGCGACGACTCAGAAGTGAAATTGCTATTTTGTACCTGACGGCGTCAGGCTTTAAAGAGTAGGGCGTCACAACTCAGACGGCCTAGATTCAGATTCCGACGGCGTCACAACCACAACATGACACCGTCACAAAGTTGACTTGGTCAAGACGAAACCCTAATGGCGGCGATTCGACGGCGTCACAATTAAAGAGTGACGTCATCGCAGTTGTAACTCTATATATAGAATTCGATTTTTCAGACTTTTTAGAGAGGTAGAATTGTGGAGTAAAACCTAATAACGATTTTTGGCTGTCTTGGGCAGTATCTTAGGGTTCTCATACCCTATTTTACAACAAGATAAGTAATTTACTTCATTGATTTAATTATGTCTTCAGTTGTATGTGTGTATGCTTGCGTGTTCACCATGTCCGGCTAATTTACTTGTGTGTTTGCTTAGATCTATGAAACCTAGGTATTGAATATTGATTGGTTGTCTCTTATCTTAATTGTAATTGGCCTAGGATTGCAATAGGCCATTGTTGTGTTTTTAATGCTTGAGTAATCTTTGTGAACATTAGTTTATAATCGCCTAGAGTTGTTGTAGGCTAAAAATCCAAAGATAACCTTAGAGTTAGTTTATGAATCCTAGAGATTTTGTAGGCAATAACCTTAAGGTAGTCTCAAAGAGTTAGGGAAAAAAGCATACCCTACGACCTTAGAAGACACAACGCGTTAAGAATAAGGACGTGACAATTCAACCAACAATAGGAGATAACTAGCAAGTAATAACATCTAGGTAAACACATCTTTAATCATCATACGAGCACACATCAATTAGACATAGACTACCCCTTAGCTTAGATTAAATAATAGTAGAGTAATCGGTCGAAATACCACCCCCCAAATCCAATACCTCGAGATTCGTAATTTCAATTTTCTAAAAAATATAAAAAGATAAAAAATAATCTTCCTCAATCCCAACCTTAGTGTAGTAATTTCTCACTAGAATTCCTATTCCCCTAGAGAACGATATCAATCCCGAGGCTTACCCTAATACTACACTACAACGATTAGGTTCACTGCCTAGGTGGTTGAAAAACTTGCTCGAAAAAAAGGAAGTTTTCTTTGACCCCGAACGCTTGTTGTACACGTATCAGCGATTTGTCTCATTTTTTAGAAGCAGTTTGTCTATTGAGACAAAATGACAAGAAAGGAAAAAGTAGTGGAAATACTAGGTGTACTTGTGTACGTTGTGATTTGTGTGTTATGCGTTTTGACTGTCAAGCGTTCTGTCAACTTAAGCGATTTGTCTCTTCAGCATTTTGTCAAGTAAGCGGTTTGACAGGTAAGTGTTTTGACACTTAAGCGATTTGTCTGGAAAGCGGTTTGAGTAGGAAGCGTGCTGACTGAAGCGGTTTGTCATCCGTGCGATTTGTCAGAAGTTGTTTGTCAAAAGAGGATTGTTAGAAGCGGTTTGTGCTTAATCGTCTGATATTTTATTGAAAATTAAGACTTGACGTCTGATATTAACACAATGTCTTACACCACTGATCCTGTAATCTCAAATGTGCTCAAATTATATGATAATGTGGACTACAAAGAAAGTATTAGTTACTCTGAAAGATTAACCATGATTGATTCAACCAATGATGATTTGAGATCTTCATACTCTGAGTCCAATGAGAAAGAAGTTCACCTATTCATGCTACAGAATGCCATGCAAAAGGAATGCAGCATTGAGCCCTATCAGCAACTTTACTCTAACCTCATGTTACTTCTACCCATAACAATGGAACGAACATATATTGCCCTCTTCCGTCAGGACTTATCCACATTAACAAGAACTTTGTTGTTAAACTTAGAACAATTGGAGCTACAACTTGACAAAGAAAATGTTCAAAAGGATGGTTCCAGTGCTGCACTTCAAGTAATCTACAAAAAATTTTAGTCATTCATCAGTTGGGAATATTCATCAGATTATGATCAACACATGACTGAAATTTCATTCAAAAGATACACTGGAATGGAAATCCATGAGTTCATTGAGACATTTATCCATATTATGGACAATGTGAAGAAGTACATTGAGGAAGCCACCCAGAACAGTGATTACATGAATGAATATGGGATGCAGTCAATAGAGAGGTGTGATGAGTTGGGAAACTTATTAGTCTAATCATCGGGTATTGCTGAAGTCAGAATGATAGCCACAACAAAAATGGATGCAACAAGATGCTCAGAAAGAGGATGCCGAGCTCAGAATGGTGAATGAAAAAGCATCGGGTGCAGAACCTTCGGTAACTATTATTAATAATCCACCTGTGTTTAATTCTGTGCAAACTGATGACCTTACAGAACAAAATGCTAATGAATGTTCTGTAACTGAGGCTGAGTGAAAGATAAAACACATCATGACTACTAACGTGGTTGATAAGAAAATTTTCGACAAAATTTCAAACAAATACGAAATTCTTGGAAAACATTGCATTTCTCTGGAAATTTCAATACAATTAAAAGAAGAAAGTTTTCAAGCTACAAAACCATGCATAAATCCAGAATTTCGTGAATTCTTTGAAATCAACCAGTTAAAAGCTCAGCTTCAAGACAAAGACTCAACCATATGTAATCTGAAAAAACACATCTCAGACATGCATAAGGAAATTAATATGGGTGTAAACAATCTTAATATAGAGGTTAGTGAAACCATTAAAGCTAGGAATGATGAATTAGCGTTATGTGTGGCCAAATTATTAAGGGAGAATGAGTCTTTGAGAAAGATTCACTTACAACAATGTGTCCCTGGTAAAGAAGATAGAACTAAGTATTTAGATCAAACAAGCTCTTTATTAGCAGACATTAAAGTTCTCAAAGCTCAACTTCAGGATAAGAGTTTTTCCATAGTTGCTTTAAAAAATGAGCTGAGAAAAACTATTGGGAATGGTGTGAACACTAAGTTTGCAAAACCATCAACCTTGGGGAAGCCAGTTTCACAAATTACTAAAGAACGGTCTGTAGTTAGGCAGCCTAATGCATTTATGTCAAAAAGAACTAAACCCTTAAAATTAAGGCTTGCCTCCCAACTTGATGAGAACACAGTTTTGTCAAAACCAGTCACTTCACTAATTTATTCCGATAAAATGAAAGACAATGCTCAGATTAAAGTTCAAATCTCTAAGACCGGGAATGTAAGAAGATCATCTAGTGCACCTAAGAAGTATCAAAAGGCTGACCACTCCCCTAAGAAACCAGTTAACAGCAAAATGTCTAAAATTAAGAATAGGGAAATTATTACATCTTCTACAGTAACTAAGGGATCTAACACCCTTAGCTCTTGTCTTAAGTGGATGCCTACTGGTAGATGTTTTAAGAACATTGAATCCAAATGGAATAACACTCCTAGCTCTTGTCATAAGTGGATGCCTACTAGAAAAATCTTTAAGAATGTTGGATTCAAATGGATTCCCATCAGAATATTGGCCACTAGTGACATTCCAAGGGCTGACTGTAAATCATCCAAAGGACATGATACTACTGGTCCTAACCCATCTAAATACAATTCTACATGTACTATTAGTCCAGATACTCCTCAGTCTCTTACAGGAACAATGCTCAATTCAATCATGAACATCATGACCTGGTTTCCAACTGAATTGAAGTCTATTCATCTAGGAGTTTCAGCATGTCAGATTTGATATGCAAGTACTATGACTCCTGATCATCTCATCTCAGGACTCGTACCTCATCTATTGACCGTTAATCTAGTCTTGAAACATTATTTAAAAAAAAATCTTTTATACATACATATACAAGATAGCTCATTAAAAGTCCTTAATATCCATAAAAATTTGAAAAATCAGAGAATTACAAAATAGATTCAAAGGCATGTCTTCTGGTATCGATAACATCTACGGTCCTAGAAATGTCATTTAATAATGACACGGGTCTTTAGATGAAGTTCGAACAGAAGTTCAACTGTTTTTTAAAACATGTCTATCTTTCATCTACACTCACATACCTATGAAGCTTGGGATTCATAAATGGGTTTAATTCAATCAATGATCACTCATTTATATTCGTGTCACTGATTGAGGGGGAGAATTAATTTCATATTGCTATTCCTGTCTGTCAATTCTTCTCTGCATGATTGCATCTATATGATTTCTTGAGATATGCTTCCTGCACTATATGCATTGTTTGAATTGGATTGTGTATCTCTTGTATGTATTTTTCATGAGTTATATGTCCTATAGGATTTATACGGTCTTTGAATATGTTGCATGTTACTTTGAGGGATAGAATCTGCCAAATAATGTTGAGATAGATGTTGTGTGTATGAGGTTTGTCTAAATTAATAAGTGGAATGCGTTTTGTCATGTCCAAGTGGTGCATGCATTTTGTTTAAATCAAATATGTCTTATGCGGTTTGTCAAGTCCATGTTTTCAATGCGATTTATCAAATCACAGGGACTAAATATGTCAAAAGTGTAATCTTGGTTTTTGGGTATATAAGGATGCGATTTGTTTAATTGGTCAAACCTATCTAAACCTCGGTCAAACAAAGCATTTTGTTTTCTCTCTAATCACTCTTCGAAGTGATTTGATAAACGTGTTCACTCGTGGTATGATTTAAAACTAATATCTACATCTAATTACTAATATCTCATCACGAACACAGATCTGATTAACATTTTCTTTTGCAGATTCCCTCTTTCTTATTCCATTGGTTAAATCCATCATCTAGGTTTGTTTTTCATTGCTGTGTTTATAATATGGGTTTAGATTGGAATGTGTAGAGGTTTCAGTGTTTATAATATGCGATTTGTGTGTCTCCCCTTTAAGCTCGTGTGTCCCCAATAGTGGATTTGGATTAAATAGTATGTAGTGATTTGGTTGATGTCAGTGAGTAGTGTGTTCGTTTAACTTATGTGTTTGTTAGGAATTGGAAATTCTATAGTGAAGCATCGATCACCCGAAATATAATCTAGCTTATGTTAGTTCGTAGACATATCATTTATTATGTTATTGTTAGGTAGTTATTAGCTTAGTTTAGTCTAGTGCAACACCGTGGAGGAAGGGCGGGTCTTTACCCATTGTATGCTTGATCCACAGCCCGAAGGAGGGCGTGCCTCTTTGTATAAATAGCCCTCTCCCCACAAGGGAGAGGGTTGGATGTTCATTTGGAATCTAACCTTCCATGAGTTTCTCTTACTAGAATGTCCCACTTTCTCTCTCTAAAACCATATATTCATACGCCCATATTTGTGATTGTTTGTGTATTTGTGAAATCCAATATGTTACAAATGGTATCAAGAGCCATGGTTTTATCATCTCTCTTACATGTTCTTGGATTTCTAGTGGTTTTATATGGTTTTTGGGGTATGAAAAAGTATAGTGGTTAATGCATCATTTGGATCATTTCTTGTGTTAAAGTTTGAATTTTGATTGTACTTTTGTGTTTGGCATCACTGTAAGTGCTTGGGTTTTGATTTGGAAAGCTTGAATCACTGTGGTTGGGCTTGTTTTGGATTGAAAAGGGTTGTGTTTAAGTTTTTCTTGCTAGCGACTTGACTCTCGGATAAGTTTTCTTCGTAGCGACTTGCTTCTTTAGTTTGTAGCGACTTGTAGTTGAAGTGGTAGCGACTTGTCTATTGAGACAAGGCGACATACAATACAAAGTAGTGGAGGTACCACTTCGGCTAGCAACTTGTTCAACGTAGTGACTTGTCTTTACTATTTTCAGCGACTTGACTTTTTTATGACTAGCGAGTTGCTCTTTAGCGACTTGGCCTCTTAGCGAGTTGATCCTTAGCGACTTGTCTACTTAGCAAGTTGGTACTTTTAGCGAGTTGCTACTTAGCGACTTGGTGTCTTAGCGACTTGTTCTCAAGGTTTATAGCAACTTGTTTACTTAGCGATTTGAGTACCTAGCTACTTAGGTTAGTAGTGACTTGTCTTCAAGGTATTTAGCAACTTGGTGAATTGATGCAAGCGACCTGTGCCTAATATCTATCAACACAATGTCCTATATCACTGACCCATTAATCTCCAAAGTGCTCGAACTCTATGATACCTCACAGAACAAAGAAATTGTTTCCTACTCAGAATGTTTAACCATGATTGATTTAGAAAATAATGATCAAGACACTTCACATTCTGAGTCAAATATCAAAGAATCACACTTTTTAATGATACATGATGCAAGGCAAATGGAATGCAACATTGAGCCCTTTCAACTACTTCATCAGTATCTCACACAACTGTTATCCACAAATGGGGATCGAACATGCAGTGCTCTCTTTCGCCAGGACTTACCTACATTGACAAAAACCTTGTTGCTGAACTTAGAACAACTGAAGCTTCAAATTACCAAAAGGAAGGTATTAATGGATGATTCCTGTTAGAAACTTAGACCTTGATAGATCTTGAATACTCGTAGATCGTTAGTGTTGCTTATGTAATCATAAAAAAACTAATAGAAAATCTCTACAGCTTGTATTCTTTAGCAGAAATCAAACACAAGCTATAATAACTAAGAACACTTTGATCCTCTATGGATCTTTTTATTAACTGAAACTCTATGTTTCAGTTTCTCCAAGTTATTATTCATACAAACTATGATGTTCCTTTTATAGACAAGGAACCCTAATTTGTTTCTTGGGAAACGTCTAAGCATGCAACTAAAATATATGTTTAACCCATACAAAGAATAATAATGGGTAAACTCTAAACATGCCCATGCTAACATTGGGCAGTACAAGAATATAGATGGGTTAGCATATAAATAATAAACCGCATGCACATCCTACTCAGCTTCCACTCCTTCAGCAGAAACACGGCACGACTTCAACACTTCAGCAGAAACTCTTCTTCAACAGATTCTGCAATACTTCAGCAGAATCCTTCGGCAGAAATGATAGTAGAATTCCTACTTTGCATAATTTCCAACAATCCTCCCCTAAACTGGAATTTGACTTGGTTAAGTTCCAGTTTCTGGATAGATCTTTAAAACTTCAGAACTAGAGGATTGTGTTTGAACTTCAGCAGCAAAGAACCAATACAAGAACATCTCTATGATAATCAAACTTTGAAACATCAGATCTTTGCAGCAACAAATGACATAATGTACATCAAATCATATTAGTTTCATACTATTCTCATCACTTCCAGGTGAGTTAACTCCTGTGAGAGGTGAATCATTGAAAATAATGGATTTGATGTCTCTTTACCAATAGCCATTACTACTGGAGTAGTCAATTGTTTAAGTTCGAGAACTATGGTACACTGAAAACCATCTGATTTATTAGCAAATCAGCAACTATATAAACGGATTTGAATTGTCTTTACCTGTAGCCGTTTGCTCAGGACTAGTCAATTCTTAGGATTGGTGAATTGATTACCAAATATGGTTTTTCACTGCCTTTACCACAAGCCATATACATGTAGGCTAGCCAATTCTTGGATTCCAAAAAGGTTTAAACCATGGTGAATTGATGACCATAGAACCCTCAGCAATTAAGCATGGGTGGTTCTGAGACCCTATGGTTTTGAGCAAACCATTACAGCTATCAACAGATTTGATGTGTCTTTACCAAAGCTATACCCTTTGGACTAGCCAACTCTTTGATATACACAAGGTATATCTGGTGAGTTAACAACCATCAAAAATATACACCAAATCTGCATGAAAAGTTAGATAAAAGCAAGAATATACATACATAGTTAGTTAGGTTTTTTTATTTTTTTTTTATTTTTTTTTTTATTATTTTTTTTAAACTAAAACTCAATAACAAATAATACAAATACAACATATAATACAAATGATCATGTGAGTTACCACAATCAAGATGAAGATGAAGCTTGTTGTTGCAGAAGTTGAGTCTTTATTAATCCAACCAGTTGTTCAAAGATCTACCCTTTCATTCCCCACTGGATCTGGAGGGACTTCCAACTTCTGTCTAAGCATTCTTTCCATAAGCCTCTTAGATAATGGATAGGTCCTCTCAGCAAACATACAGACAGTAATGCCTCCCTTTGTCTCCACCACATGCACACTGGGCAGAGGATAAAATCTCCAAGACTCAACCTGCCACAGATGTGAATTCTTCCAAATAAAGTATCCTTTGCCCTCTGGAGCTTGAGAGTCAAACAGAACATGAAGATCTCCCAGTAGGAATACCCCAGAACCCTGTGGTGCATGATAATGGTAATGCTTAGTGACAAGAGTATACAATGTAAGCAAATCTGCCATATCCACCAAATGGAATATCTCTTTCAAAAAGGTGAACTGCATAGAAGATTTATCCAATCTATAGATGATATTAAGCTCATCATCTTTCAAAGTCCAATTAACCATCACATCATGAGATCCCTCAGGAAAATTAGCAGCAGATCCTTCTTTAATAAAGGTTGATTCATCAGCCTCTAGGTCCAAAGGGATATGCTTGGGAGATGGCTTTTCCTTAGATGCATGAATCCTTGCTACTCTTATAGATCTCCTTAGAGATGGGTGTCTTCTTTTGGACATTCTCTTCATCCTCCTACCAGGTATATAGATTCCCAAAGTTGGTACATCTTAAGATTCTTCATTGACCTCTGTAGTAGGACTTGAGGAAGTAGAAGAAGACTTAGGTGGAACACCATCACGAAGGGCATTCATTCTGTCAAGCACTTTTCTTGCCTTTTTAGCTTTGACACCTGCAATGTCAACTTCCTTAACCATAGCCTCTCCCTTTGAATCAACAAATGCCACAGATGGATCCGATGCTGGCATATGAGGTTCTTCAGAAGAAACAGTAGAGGGTTCAACAAAGAGAACTCTGTCAACTTCCCTAACCAAAGTTGCTTCTTTTGCATCAGCAGATGCAACAGTTGGAGTATCTAGTGCTTCAGAGGAAACCACAGAGAGTTCAGCAGAAGAAACCTTGTCAGTTGAGCGAGTAACTTCAGCAGTTGCTTCAGTAGAAACAATAGATGGTTCAGCAGAAGAAACCCTGTTAGGTGAATGAGTAGCTTCAGTGGTTGCTTCAGAAGTAACCACTGGATAAATTACCTTAGCTTGAACATCATCAAATGTCACACCCCCAATTTACCTGTTTTGCAGCGGAATGGAATTCCTGGGGGCTTGACTGTCATAGCACCACAATCACAGTTACATTGAACGACCTAAAGTGTCGTTTAAAAACACATCGTTGGATATTTGATAAAAACGTTCAGAGTTACAACATAGGTCCCAAAAGTTTACAAAGTTTGCGGAAGTATAAATATAATACAAGTCCAAACGATGGTTTTGAAAGAAAGTATCATAATGTACAATGATGTAAGTCGACGCCGCGACTCAAAAGGTGGTTCTTTAACCATGCCATGATGATAATGCCTTAGTTACTTGAAAATACATTGCTAAAACGGTCAACAATAATGTTGGTGAGAAATCATAGGTTTATGTAAATGTTTTATACGACTACACAAGTATAGATCAGGCATGACAATTGAGTCACGTAAAAATGTTGGGCATGACAATTATGTCACGTAAAAATGTTACAATTGCTTAAGCGCATGATACCGAAGCTCGACCGATGTATGCCCCAACAGAGTGTCTTGCCAAACAACTCTAATAATGTTTATGAATGAAATGCATCCGTATGACTAGTTGGGATTCACCAACCCGGATGGAGGTGTCACCCTCGATAGATCTATCCACTCACACACGCTTCTAGAAAATTAACGGCTCATGCATTAAAGTGGGGACTTTTAACTGGCAACGTTGTAACTCAAGCAATGTAAATGAATTTAACATACTTGGTATCGTAATAAAAATGTTGTGCAATGTATTCCCCCCCGTAGGTTTGAAATAATGTAAAAACTTGTAAAACGGGGCTATGAAAACTCACTTGATAAACTGGTGTGAGGACAAGAGTGAGTACACTGAGGTATAGCGTGGTACGTTAATCGGGACCTATTACGAATGATATGATATGTAATGAGTTATGATGTTATGATATGCATGCATTTCGTATGTTATTTATACCATTTGCGGGTTTTGAAAATAATACTTATCGTTGAAAAAATACTCCTTTGACGTCTTGACCATTCTTAAATCACTTTATAAGTATTTACGTCAAAATGTCATCCTACAATGGTTTCGTAATGATTTATGGAGAAATTTTCACTTTTCGTCGTAAAATAAAGTCGTTGGAAATTTCATGATAGTGACAAAAATGGCTTTGAAAAACTAGTCGTAAAATGGTGTACGTCGAACGTTAGGAAACGAAATCGACGGTTTTGAAAAGTTTGTATCGAAATCTAGAAGTTTCAGTTCAGGAGTTTTCGTCATAAAGGTCTCGAACATAAAGATAATAAGGGTTAAAGATGTTGATTTTGTCTAAAATGTTGTTTAAAAATGAGTTTCGGCCAAGTTTAAGCATCCATAAATAATTTATTACAACTCCGCTATACAAACGGTTGGTCGTTTTGAAAAATATGCTTGGTGATCTCGATTTTATTAGAAGACATTTCGTTACAAAAAGTTCTACATTCACGTTAAAAACAGCCTCCAACATGGTCGTTTTAGTTACCGTAACACTTGTCTCGTAAAAATAATATAGTTTTTCTGAAAATAATAGTTACGGCAATTTTATGAAAACGTGCATATCTTAGTCGTTTCAAATCCGTTTTCTACGTATTATACGTCCTTAGCTCCGTATCAAAGTATACTAATATATTTTTGATAAGTCGAAATAATTTGTAAAGCTTAAGGCTCGTTTTGACTCGTACAAAATAAAAACATGTTGCTGAAATTTTTCAGAAAATATATATTTCGTCGTCAACTTGAAAAATTCATAACTTCTTCGTTATAACTCCGTTTTAATCCGTTCAAGCCGCCACGGATTCGTTTTAAAGTATATTTTCTAAATATCAAGGCCAAAATTTCGTGCCTACTGTCGGATTTTCCAGAAAAACAAAACAAGGACAGAACACTTTTTATACTAGTCGAAAATAGTTTTTCTCGTACTAAACCTATTCCAATCCCTTCAAATCAACTCCAAAGCTAATCTAATCTTACCATACACCTTCTTAGGGTGTCATGGGTTCCTAAACATCATCAAGACCAAAGTATACCAAGGGGATAATTATAGGATGACCTTATATATATATATATATATATATCTAAAAATCATGTAAAAATGGTATAAACAACACAAATCATGCATGCTTGCTCCAAAAATGAAGAAATACTTATGAAATGAAAAGGAAAGATGAAAAATATAAATGATATGCTTACAAGTATTATGATGAGGTGCAAAGAACCAAGGTTAGCCTAAACACTCTAGGTTTTTATTTCAAAACCTTATTAAGAGTATTATCTAGATTGTTAATACTTGTGCTTGTAAAGATTTTTGTGATCCCTTGCATACCCTTGTATGAACCGGTTTTGAGGAGAACCAAGAGAGAAGAAAAAAAACAACTTTACTAACTTGAATAAAATGAGAAGAATGATTGAGGTAGAAAATTTGAGGTGAAGTGTAGATATATACAAGTTAGAAAAATTTGTCAATCAATAAATGCATACCTCCCCCCCCACCTTGGCCGGTTTTTGGGGGGGGATGTATCTACAAAATATTTTTTTTTTTCTTTTCTTTTACTTGTGTATAATTTGTTAAAATGTGTAAGTAAATTGTATAGTTAAATGTAACTTGTAAGGTAAATGGTAGTTTTTAGGTAAAAGAGATTTTTAATAGACCAAAGTAGAATGTAATGAGATTATAAAAATTGTAAAAATACATTCCTTGTGAAATTTGAGTGATAAAATAATTATCGAGTAATTTTTAAGAAAAGTGTCGTAATAATATAACTTTAACGATTTATATACAAAATAAATTTAAAACACTAGGAAAACTCAAAATATAGTTTTTATAAACTAAATGTAAGTATAAAAATATGTCGGGATCATTTTTGAAAGTAACGGATTAAATGTTCAAAATAATAACTCACGCGATAACGTTTATTTAATATAAAAATTACGCGATTCAAGTGAAATGAAATATCATGAATGAACTAACATGATGCAAATGATGTAAATGAAATGTAGACTAAACTTAGTCCATATGAAATGTACGTGATGATATGATCATGAATTCGCCGCTAAACCCTTAAGGTTACGCGAATTTGGAACACGTAAACCTAGTTTACGATAAATGTTGAAATTGTAAGGCATGAATTGTTTCGAGAAATGACCTAGAAGTACGGGTTGTCACATTCGCCCATCCAAAAGGAATTCACCCCTCAATTCAGTTCGTGTTATGTCTATCGAATTTGAGTTTGTGATGAATATCGAGGAGAGAAGACATGGAGAAGTGTCGTTACGGTTATCGATGATTGAGAGTGTACAAAACATCGTAGTAAAGAAAATATCGGATGAATCTCTCATAAGTAACACTTTGACTTTGAAATATGTGAAGATTTTGCTTGCACTAAGATTTATAATTAACCGCTCCCAACATAACGTGATCCCTCCAGAATTAGACATAGTTAGCTAGGCTATGTATAATTAAGGAACGATGACGTGACGTTCGGTTTAGTTGTTATAACTCTCAATGTTTACAAGGATTTAAACCGTGTCGTTACAATGATAGTTAAAGTAAAAGGAATTAAAATTCTCGTAAGTAATAACAAATCGGAAAGAAAATAAAGTACGATAGATGAGAATATTTGGGTCGAATTGGTTCGTCCAGTGTTTTTCTAAATCGTACCACGCCTTTCCAAGACGGGTCCTTGTGCATAATTTGTTGCCCACCTGAGGTTCTAATGGTTTGCGGCTTATGGGACATATCTTCAAATTTTGCATCGTATAACGATGTAGCTTATCTAGCTATATGTTGTTACTTGTAACTGATTCTTGATTTGTATGACTTCTTTGTTTGTTTCATGAATGGGTTATGGACTAATGAATCGGACTTTCCTGATTTTTAATCCTTGAATAAGTGATTGATAACCTCAACCTTACAGTGTCTCAATTGGTGTAGTCAATATGCTCCTGAACTAACTATTGTTGCAAAGAAACTTGTCGATGGAGAATGATTTACCTAACCATTTCTAAAAAGTCATACTGGCTTGAGCATATTATCTAATGTGGGAATTGCTCTCTAGCTCTAACCATTGAGCTGAGGATAGTAGGCGGTAATCATGTCCTAGTAGGTTTCATGGAAGTCCTGAAATGATTGTCGCCAGCCTAAGGTGAATCAATAGCTTATACTAGGTACAACTTGAATTGACACCACGTGTCTCACGTTAGATTTCAAAATGTTAAATTTGTCGAAAAGGACCTTATTGAAAAGAATAGATTATAGGTAACAGTTGCGATTTCCTCGTGTTTCTAGTCCTATCGAAGGTCATGACCTGAGCCTTACTTGCCTCAGGTGCTTAGTCTCTATGACTAAAATGTTTATCGTTTGATTATCGAAGTGTTTCCATGCTCCATGTTGAAAAGTCACACACCTTAAATATTTAAGTGAGGTGGTGTAGTGGTTGGTTTTCAAGATTTGTTCCGATATTGAGTGCTTCCAAAAATAGTTCATCACTAATATTGTTATCATGCTAGCAAGAAAATAGATATCAACTCAAACTATGTCAAAGAATGTTTGTTCTAGTTTCACTTGTAGATGGGGAGTCATTGATTGTCCGACATGTTCACACCTGTGGCATCTCTTGATATGGAAGGAGGTTACTTGGAATTTCTAGAGAACACAATGCCTTAGGGGAAGTTTATATCGATAACCTTAATTTAACCATATTTTCCTTTAAGGGACACTCATTGTAGGAAAGTTCACCTATTGTTGAAGCTATGGTTAGTGAAATGTTCTGTAGTCTCGATTAGAATATTTGGTTTATCCCTATAGTGTTGTTTAGTGTGTATTCGCTTCATACTAAATCTCGTAACTCGGTCTAACTAATACTTTTGGAATGATAGAGTTTGGATTCTAATCCAAAATAGTGGTTCGGAAGGTCTCGTGATGTCTTAAGATTTTTGTTGAGTTTTGAATCATCCTACCACCTAGTTCTAGTCCTTGTTGGTAATTCCAAAATCCTTCCATTGTTTTCTTGTATCGAGGAATCCTCCTCACAGATGGTATAGGAAGTCTTTCCTAAAAGGTCACTCATCAAATCCTAGCTTATCGGTTGAATGAGAGATAAATGGCGTAGGCATCTATAGAGTGTTAACAAAAAGAAATGTTTATGCACGATATATCTGATTATAAAACTTTGCTTTCAAATGAGAATTGTTTTAGGAGATTTGAAATGATGCTTGTTACTTTCATAACATAATTCTTCCTGAATTATACATAGGTGATCAGGCCATGTATAATCAAGGACAAATGATGTGATGTTTTTTTTTGAAATGGTATTATGTTCCTCCCGAAGTTTTAGATGGTATTCAACGTTTTGTTTTGTAAGATAATGGCTCAATGATTTTTTTTTTCAGAGTAACATGAAAATCGTTTTGCATGAGGATATTAAATAGTTGATAAAATAACTGAAACCAATTGATATGTTGGTAATAAAACAACTTGCGTTAAAACTTTATGAAACAACGTTTCTAAGATGGTGATAAAATAGTTCGAACTAAAATCAAGTGAAATAATTTCATGAAATAGTAGCAGGATAAATTGGAATAAAGTTTGTTGGATGGTTTGTAGGATACATAGGAGAACCTTATCGAGTAGTAATAGTCTACTAATTGGTCGAGAATAAAGTTGGCCTAACCCCTAGTAAGATAGTGATATATCGTCGTGAAATGATGGAAAATTGGGCAATTGGAGTAAGGAATGAAATAAACAAGGTGGTGATTATCGTAGAGATAATAAATGATAAAGATTACATTAGCTAGAAAGGTACTTATTATCTGTTCATGTTGGTGGTCTAATCGTGTTTCAAGTGTAGGAGCAGGGCGGTCTAGCAACGATAGCCCTAGAACTCTCACAGTCCTCAAACCTATGAGATGGTGTAGTGTCTATAGTCTTAGTGGTAGGTGGTAATGGTGTGTCAAATCATGCACGCTTCCCAAGCTGCAAGTCGGGTGTATGAGTATCGGGTATGAGATGTGATGGTACGGATGGTGCTCGAGATGATAATGATGATGAAAATAATGACAATGATGATAATGGAAATCCTTGTGGTGAGTTAAGAAAATAGGTTCATTAGGACTAAGCCTATAAGTTCTACCCAATGGTATGATCTGTCCCAACTGAGTGATAAAAATTGTCCCGATCCTACAAAGTGAATCAATAGTGATCGCGATGGTGTAGGTGCAACTTCGTCCTCCTAAAAGGTCTCAGTGTCATCATCTGATGTTATCGGTGTTGAGTCAACTGATGTTAAAATTGTGATAGGGAATGACAAGGCATTCTCCATGTCAAAGTGATGTGAGTATAATGAGAGGGGTATTTGAAGGCATCCATGTGACAATCGGGTTCGAAATGAAAGTAAATAACTCGTAAAATGTGCGTATAGAACCGCATGTCTAGTGACTATGCATTTATGATGAAATGATGAGATGCTATGATGATGTAGTTATAGTCTAGGGTTAATGATGCGACCTAGTTCTCTATAACGTAGCTCGTACCAATCTGTCACACCCCAATTTAACTGTTTGCAGCGGAATGGAATTCGGGGCTTGATGTCATAGCACCACAATCACAGTTACATTGAACGACCTAAAGTGTCGTTTAAAAATACATCGTTGGATATTTGATAAAAACGTTCAGAGTTACAACATAGGTCCCAAAAGTTTACAAAGTTTGCGGAAGTATAAATATAATACAAGTCCAAACGATGGTTTTGAAAGAAAGTATCATAATGTACAATGATGTAAGTCGACACCGCGACTCAAAAGGTGGTTCCTTAACCATGCCATGATGATAATGCCTTAGTTACCTGAAAATACATTGCTAAAACGGTCAACAATAATGTTGGTGAGAAATCATAGGTTTATGTAAATGTTTTATACGACTACACAAGTATAGATCAGGCATGACAATTGAGTCACGTAAAAATGTTACGTGCATGACAATTATGTCACGTAAAATGTTACAGTGCATGACAATTATGTCACGTAAAATGTTACAATTGCTTGCATGATACCGAAGCTCCGACCGATGTATGCCCCAAAAGTGTCTTGCCAAACAACTCTAATAATGTTTATGAATGAAATGCATCCGTATGACTAGTTGGGATTCACCAACCCGGATGGAGGTGTCACCCTCGATAGATCTATCCACTCACACACGCTTCTAGAAAATTAACGGCTCATGCATTAAAGTGGAGACTTTAATGGCAACGTTGTAACTCAAGCAATGTAAATGAATTTAACATACTTGGTATCGTAATAAAAATGTTGTGCAATGTATTCTCCCCCGTAGGTTTGAAATAATGTAAAACTTGTAAAACGGGCTATGAAAACTCACTTGATAAACTGGTGTGAGGACAAGAGTGAGTACACTGAGGTATAGCGTGGTATGCTAATCGGGACCTATTACGAATGATATGATATGTAATGAGTTATGATGTTATGATATGCATGCATTTCGTATGTTATTTATACCATTTGCGGGTTTTGAAAATAATACTTATCGTTGAAAAAATACTCCTTTGACGTCTTGACCATTCTTAAATCACTTTATAAGTATTTACGTCAAAATGTCATCCTACAATGGTTTCGTAATGATTTATGGTGAAATTTTCACTTTTCGTCGTAAAATAAAGTCGTTGGAAATTTCATGAAAGTGACAAAATGGCTTTGGAAAACTAGTCGTAAAATGGTGTACGTCGAACGTTAGGAAACGAACTCGACGGTTTTGGAAAGTTTGTATCGAAATCTAGAAGTTTCAGTTCAGGAGTTTTCGTCATAAAGGTCTCGAACATAAAGATAATAAGGGTTAAAGATGGTGATTTTGTCTAAAATGTTGTTTAAAAATGAGTTTCGGCCAAGTTTAAGCATCCATAAATAATTTATTACAACTCCGCTATACAAACGGTTGGTCGTTTTGAAAAATATGCTTGGTGATCTCGATTTTATTAGAAGACATTTCGTTACAAAAAGTTCTACATTCACGTTAAAAACAGCCTCCAACATGGTCGTTTTAGTTACCGTAACACTTGTCTCGTAAAAATAATATAGTTTTTCTAAAAATAATAGTTACGGCAATTTTATGAAAACGTGCATATCTTAGTCGTTTCAAATCCGTTTTCTACGTATTATACGTCCTTAGCTTCGTATCAAAGTATACTAATATATTTTTGATAAGTCGAAATAATTTGTAAAGCTTAAGGCTCGTTTTTGACTCGTACAAAATAAAAACATGTTGCTGAAATTTTTCAGAAAATATATATTTCGTCGTCAACTTGAAAAATTCATAACTTCTTCGTTATAACTCCGTTTTAATCCGTTCAAGCGGCCACGGATTCGTTTTAAAGTATATTTTCTAAATATCAAGGCCAAAATTTCGTGCCTACTGTCGGATTTTCCAGAAAAACAAAACAAGGGCAGAACACTTTTTATACTAGTCGAAAATAGTTTTTCTCGTACTAAACCTATTCCAATCCCTTCAAATCAACTCCAAAGCTAATCTAATCTTACCATACACCTTCTTAGGGTGTCATGGGTTCCTAAACATCATCAAGACCAAAGTATACCAAGGGGATAATTATAGGATGACCTTATATATATATATATATCTAAAAATCATGTAAAAATGGTATAAACAACACAAATCATGCATGCTTGCTCCAAAAATGAAGAAATACTTATGAAATGAAAAGGAAAGATGAAAAATATAAATGATATGCTTACAAGTATTATGATGAGGTGCAAAGAACCAAGGTTAGCCTAAACACTCTAGGTTTTTATTTCAAAACCTTATTAAGAGTATTATCTAGATTGTTAATACTTGTGCTTGTAAAGATTTTTGTGATCCCTTGCATACCCTTGTATGAACCGGTTTTGAGGAGAACCAAGAGAGAAGAAAAAAAACAACTTTACTAACTTGAATAAAATGAGAAGAATGATTGAGGTAGAAAATTTGAGGTGAAGTGTAGATATATACAAGTTAGAAAAATTTGTCAATCAATAAATGCATACCTCCCCCACCTTGGCCGGTTTTTGGGGGGGATGTATCTACAAAATATATATTTTTTTTCTTTTCTTTTACTTGTGTATAATTTGTTAAAATGTGTAAGTAAATTGTATAGTTAAATGTAACTTGTAAGGTAAATGGTAGTTTTTAGGTAAAAGAGATTTTTAATAGACCAAAGTAGAATGTAATGAGATTATAAAAATTGTAAAAATACATTCCTTGTGAAATTTGAGTGATAAAATAATTATCGAGTAATTTTTAAGAAAAGTGTCGTAATAATATAACTTTAACGATTTATATACAAAATAAATTTAAAACACTAGGAAAACTCAAAATATAGTTTTTATAAACTAAACGTAAGTATAAAAATATGTCGGGATCATTTTTGAAAGTAACGGATTAAATGTTCAAAATAATAACTCACGCGATAACGTTTATTTAATATAAAAATTACGCGATTCAAGTGAAATGAAATATCATGAATGAACTAACATGATGCAAATGATGTAAATGAAATGTAGACTAAACTTAGTCCATATGAAATGTACGTGATGATATGATCATGAATTCGCCGCTAAACCTTTAAGGTTACGCGAATTTGGAACACGTAAACCTAGTTTACGATAAATGTTGAAATTGTAAGGCATGAATTGTTTCGAGAAATGACCTGGAAGTACGGGTTGTCACATCAAAGTTTTCTACTGTCTCAACAAACTTGGGTCTCTTAGCCAATGGAGCATCTGTATTCCCAGTAATCCTTTTCAATTTGGAAGAAGGTGTTGAAGAAGATGTGGAATACTTCATGATCTAATTATACTTGCGAATCAAAATATGTTCAGGAAAAGCCAAGACTTGCTTCATTGATAATCCAGAGTTATACAATGAAGAACTCTGATTTTTCACCACAATTCTCATATTTTCGTTCTTCTGTGCTTCAGTTAGTGGTCTCTCTCTCTTAGCTTTATTCTTTTTAGCGATAATGGCTTTCCTCTTTGCAGCTGCTTCTTGCTTTCTTTGTTGTCCAAGAGCCACCATTTGAGCCACAATATTCTCACTGTCAAAATCTGTTCCCAAAATATATTGTGCAAGATTTGAATCTGATGCGTACTTGATTGATGCATGCATTCCATTGATTAGCAGTAAGATAAGGAGCGAGCTCATCAAGTTCTCTTTGTCTCTCAGGAGGCAAAGTAGAAGTAGATTGTTCAGTAAGCTTTATAGCAACTTCTTCACTTTTCTTCAACTCTGTAAACTCAGCTAGTCTACTTTCTTGTTCTTACCTTTCCTGTTCACTTACTAGATCTGGACAAAGCTCATCATCAATCAAAACTTCTTCCTCTTTGTCAGCAGACTCTTTAGCAGGACTGGCTTGAGGAATATCAATAGAAGGAACTTCATAAGTAACTCCTAAGAATGCTTCAGGAGAAACATGTTGAGAAAGATCTTCAGCAGGAGTGGACAAACATCAGCTGCTGGATCCAAATTAAAGTTTCTCCCAAAGAAGAAAGACTCCAGTATGATCTGCTGAAGGTGGAGAACTTGGTTGATCTTGAACATATGAATCTTGACCATGTTCAGAAGCAACATCCTCCATTGACACATCAACAGTTGCACCATCAACACTTGGTTCTTTTGAAGCTTCAGTGGACCCCTTATTCAAACGAGTTCTTCTCCTTCTTCTATTATATCGAACATGTTCCTTATTCTTTGAAGATTCAACAATAATGGGAGGAGAAACATGAGATGTTTGAGCTGCATCAGCCAATATTTCAAGAGATTTATAATAAGGGTCCTCTTGCTCCTCATCAGAAGAAACTAGAACTCTCCTTTTGCTTCTCTTTCCAAGTTGATCCTCCAATTCCATAACTTTACTCTTCAGTTCCTTAATCTCACCACCAAGTGAAGATTTAGTCTATGCAAGCTCCTTTTTGAGATCATCCAACTCAGCCACATACCTGTTCACAAGAGCATAGACATATGTAAGTGTAATAGTGTCCTCAGCTCCACCATCTGATTGCTCAGTGGTAATGGGAACTTCATTGGACCTTTCAGGAGAAACATGGTCATGCTCAGCATTAAGATTATCTTCATTAGATGGTACTCTAATTGGACTAGGTGTGGGAATTCTATTAAGTTAAGGCTCAAACTCATCAATATTAACCTGTGAAGGTGGTGGACTAGGACTAGGTCTAGGTGAAGGTGTAGGTGGAGGTTGGTCAGGAGTAGCATGAGATGCTCCAGCAGTTGATGAGGGGCCCTCATCAATGTTAACTGATGGATTACCATCAACAGCCACATTTGAAAAAGGTGGGTCATTAGCAACATTCTCCTCATCAGCAGCCTCATTGCCTTGAGGCAACATGGCTGCTAGCAAGGGATGATGTGCCCCCTCATACTTAGTTTTCATTGAAGCAAACAATTTAGCAGTTAAAGATCCTATGGGATAAAATGATTGGGCTCGGGTATTAGTGTCTAATATCATTTGCAAAAACCTAGGGTACATCAAAAACTTTTGCTTTTTCCTATGAGTATTTTCAACAATATTATCAAAAATAAACATAGAAAAATTATAAGTTAACCCTTGAGAAAGAGACACAATATCACATCCCAAATGGGTAGAGAATTGATCCCATGCTCCTGATTTGTTGCTTATGCACTAAAGCAATGTGTGAACCAAGAACCTCCACATTGGGCAAAACTGATTTTTCAACCACATGTCTGTCCTTGTACCTTGATATCCAACAGCTCTTAGTCCTGAAAGTATCTCCACCGAACTGGAGTGATAAACACCATCAACATCGTCTAAGCGAAGCTTCCTTCTAATCTGCTCCTCTGTCACCACATGCTCTGTTGGTCAATCATAGCCACAATCTCGTTTCACTTCGTGTTGTAGCAGCATTCCCAAACCGAAAGTAACCAATGATTCATATATCGCATTAGGAGAATGCGTTAAAGCATAGTGAATCTTGGACCTCTTCAAGAACTCCACCATTGGTTCATAGAGTTCATCTCCCTTAGCTTTTCCCAGAAAAGCAACTTTGTTGTGATCCTTCTTAAATTGAAGCGCCATGAGTGAAATTATGATTTAGGGTTATGATTCTCGAAACTGTAAGTGTTTTGGGCGTAAGAGAAGAGGGAATGGTTTATTTTGAAGTAAAGAAATTGATAAGGTTTTAAAAGGTACCATTTTGAGGGGTCGTTTTAGTCCTTATTTGATCACTTTTGTATCCGTTATTGCTTAATATCGTTCCTTTTCACTTTTAGGTCTCTTGAAGGCAAAATGCTGGAATGGCACTTATTTGGACGAAAAGGCAATATATGAAGAAATGGCCAAAGTCAAATCGAGACACTCACAGCTTGCTGGAAGTAGAACGGCGCAGGTGCAAAAGCATTGGCTTAATATGCCGGCCCCAAGATTTGTGTGACGGTTCGAACTCAAAACTCGTGTTTCAGAGACGGCGCCTAGTTGTGAAAGAGTAGGCCGTCGCTACTCGACGCCTAGATGCAATCCGTGACGCACGCCGGCGAAGAGGACGGCGCCACGGACATAAGGTGACGCCGTCGCAAGGTTAACGTGGCCAAGACGAAACCCTAAATGGCGTACCACTCGGCGCCACTAAACATAAGGTGACGCCGCCGCAATTGTAATCTTATATATAGAATTTTTCGTCTTTGTGTGGAGAGTCTTGGAGTAAAACCTAAACCGAACCTAAGGTGTCTTGTACGGTATTTTAGGTTTTTAACCCTATCTTACACCAAGATAAGTCTTACTTCATTAATTCAATTATGTCTTTGATTATTTGTGTGTATGCTTGCATGTTCTCCATGTCCGGCTAATTTATTTGTGTGTTTGCTTAAGAAGTATGAAACTTAATTATTAAATATTGATTGGTTGTTTCTTATCTTAGTTGATTAATGATCTAGTAGTGCGATAGATCATTCGTTGTGTACTTAATGCTTGATTCATCTTTGTGAACCTTAGCGTATAATTACCTGAGTGATTGTAGGCTAAACCATCCAAGAGCTTTAGTAGGAGTCTATAATATCTAGTGGGTTTTGTAGACGAGACCCTTTGGTAAGTTCAAAGAGTTAGGAGAAACGCATACCCTACATCTTTAGACACACAACGAATTAGGAATAAGACGTGACACTCAACCATCAATAGGAGATAATTAAGGAGTAATACAAACTAAGTAAACACATTTTTAAACTATCATACGAGCACACATTAATTAGACATAGACTCCCACAACCTTAGTTTAGAATTAGATAATAGTAGAGTAATCGGTAGAAATACCAACCCCCAAATCCAATACCCGAGATTCGTACCTTTCCATTTTTCATAAAAAATAAAAAGATAAAAAAATAATCTTCCTCAACCTTAACCTTAGCGTAGTAACTCCTTACTAGCATTCCTATTCCCTAGAGAACGATATCAATACCCGTGGCTTACCCTAATTACTACACTACAACGATTAGGTTCACTGCTTAGGGTGTTATAAAACTTGTTCTCAAGAAAAGGAAGTTTCCTTGACTCAACGACGCGTGTAGCTATCAAGTTTTTACCGCCGGGGAATAGAATAGCTAGTTAGTAGTCCACCTCGTTTAGGTTTCTTTGCTTGATTCCTATCAAGTAAATTTTTCTTATTTTTAGATTTCTCTTAGTCTATCTCCCTTCTTCGTAACCTTTGTTGAACCCCATCACTTTTCATCATGGAAGGTGATAATCAACAACCACGTCCCCATACAAACCCCCTTAAGAAACTTAGAACCCGCAGCTCCACAAAACTCTTCTTGAACCATTTGCGTAACCCGAAGAGAGCTCAATAGCTAAGAAAAGCTCTCCATGATTCAGAACTTCATGGCACTTCCATCAATTTTGATGAAGTTACATCTGATGAAGAATCTCCTCATTCCCCACAATCTCCTCAAAACCATCATCGGTGACAATCTCCAGTCAAACGGCAGGAAGTCCTTGTCACTCCAAACCAATAGCCCCATAAATCCTCCTAAAGCGTTTAAAACTCTGGGGAACACTCCTACCCTTTTCAATGCTCTCGATTCACCAATGCCATTGTCTATCCTCTAACAGATCAATGAGGTATTGCATGCATCCGATATTTGGCTAATCCAAAAGGCATGTCAATTCCATGGATCCCACAGTGAAAACCCAATTCACCACATCAAACAGCTTCTAAAATTGTTGATGCTATCTATGCCACGAGAGCATCTAAGGAGACATCTAGACTCCGCTTTTTTTTCCCATTTTTCTTCAAGGGCGAGCCAATGAGTGGCTCGATAAGCTCCCTCCAAGATCCATTTTCACATGGGAACAACTTACAACTAAGTTCACAAGAAAGTTCTTTCCTCCTGGAAGAACTGCAGCAGTTAGAGCAAAATCCGCACTTTCATCAACCTGATGGAGAATCTATCACCAACTCCTGGAGTCGTTACAAGGATCTTATTCAACAAGCTCCACACCACGGTATTAACCTTTGGTTGCTTGTTCAAATCTTTTACGACAATGTCTCCTGAAAGGATCAAAAAGGGATTGATTTCTCAACCGCCGGAGAATCGCGAACCTCACCATGGGAAGAAGTGTGGAACCGAATGAGGAATACATCCAATATCAAGACAGCCATGGAATGAGCAGAAAACGCTCAAGCATTTCCACTTTCTCAAATGAAGAATTATCCATAGATTTTCGGATTGAGAAAGCACAAAAGAAACTAGCTTACCTCATAAAATCGCCAACCAAAAGGTGACTAACCCATATCTCATATGCACATATGCGGAGGATCACACGAGAACGATGAGTGCGATGACACACACCAGAAAGCGCCTTCTTCTCTCAGTCATGATATTTATGATGACCCTTCACTCGCGTGATTTTATCAAACCGATGAATGTGATCCTTGGGGCAATCCAAATGGAGAACGAAGGAAAGGGACTGACCCGAGTACACCATCCGTGATCCTTTTGAAGAAAAACTCGCGCGATTTACCATGGAAGGGGTCAGCAATCTTGAAAGGTCTTGAGGAGTTTATCCAGAGCGAAGTCTGAATTAGAAAGTCAGTTCACCAATCTCCACGAAAGAATGAGTGGACCTGGCCTAGCACTTCACGATCCAACTTATGCAATCACTACTCGATCAGAACTACTACCAAGGATCCCCCACATCCCAACCGGGACCCCATCACAAGGGAACCCGAGTTAGGAAATGAGGCGATTCCCACACCTCTTCCAACTCCTCACGATCCTCCCTCACAAACACCAAAGACTAGCCCAAATGGGACCAACTTTCTCCACGGATTCCCTATCCCTCTCGTTTAAAAATCAAAAGGTGAAGCTAAGACAATGAAAAATATTGTCTTATTTGAAACAAACATCCGTCAACATACCACTCCTTGATGTATTCTATCATATCCCTAAATATAGTAGATACTTCAAGAGGTTGATATCTAATCGGAAGAAGCTTGAAGGATTGATATCATTAGGGGAAGAATGTTCACTATCATCCAAAAGAGCATGCCCAAGAAGAAGGAAGATCCGGCGCTTTACTATTCCTTGCTCTATAGCTTTCTATGAAAACGCCTGGCAGATCTTGGGGCAAGTATTAACCTAATGCCTCACTCCCGTCTTAAGCTTGGATATTCGTGGCTTAAACCAACTAGGATGAGTATCCAATTAGTCGACGATCAATCAAATATCCCATTGGAGTTTGTGAGAACGCTTTGTAAGGGTGGGGGAATTCAAGTTTCCAACATTTCGTAATTTTAGAAATGGAAGAAGATAATTCCGTCCCAATAATCCTTGGAAGACCCTTCTTGGCTACAAACTGTGCCATCATTGATGTTCATGATGGTAAGCTCACTTTACGAGTAGGATCCGAGAGCGTGACCTTCGACATTAAGGATTCTATGAGACATTCTTCTTCCCCGCGGTGGTCCGGTATATTTAGTTGAAGAAGTTGATGAATTTGTTGACGACATAGACGGCTGCATTGACGAGCATCTATTAAACGAATTCATGAATAATGATAACAACGTAATATACGACGACCATGAAATTGAGATGGTTGGAGCTGTGTCCTTTTATCCTCGCCGAATGAAATTGAACCTATTGAGCTCTGCAGAGGTCTGGAAACCAGCTAAAACCATCGATCAAAGAGCCTCATACCTTAGAACCGAAAGATCTCCCGAAGTCACTGGAATACTTCCTTCAAGGAGAGGACCAACTTCCTATCATCATAAGCTCTCAACCACTATTCGAAAGAGAAGCTCTTAGAAGTTTTAAAAGAATATAAAGGGGTGATTGGTGGAGTGTTGCGACATTAAGGGAATCGATTCTACATTCAGACTACAAAATCCTCATGGAGGATGATTACAAACCAACCTGCTCAACCAAGAAGGAGGGTTAACCCTAACATCAAAGAGGTAGTGAAAAAAGAGGTTATTAAGCTTCGATGCGAGGTCTCATCTACCCCATTTCAGATAGCCCATGGGTCAGCCCACCCAAGTGGTTCCAAAAAGTGGAGGGATGACTTGTAAAATGAGAAGGGTGAGTTGGTGCCACAAAGAACGGTTACCTGTGGGTGGTATGTATTGACTACGTAAAGTTGAATGATGCCACCCGGAAAGATCATTTTCCTCACCGCTTATTGACCAAATGCTTGAAAGATTAGCAGGGCACGAATACTATTGTTTCCTTGATGGCTTTTCAGGTTACTTTCAAATTCCAATTGCTCCTGAAGATCAAGAGAAAAAAACCTTTACATATCCTTACTTTAACTCTGCCGCCTACAAGCGAATGCCTTTCGGGTTATGTAACGCACCCGCAACCTTTCAACGATGTATGATGGCCATATTCCACGAGTTAATTGAGGACATCATGGAAGTTTTCATGGATGATTTCTCGGTGTTTGGAAATTCTTTCGACCTTTGTCTTTCCAACCTTAGGAAGATGTTGAAGCGATGAGGAAACCTAATTTGGTTTTAAATTGGGAAAAATGCCATTTCATGGTAAAAGAAGGGATTGTCTTAGGGCATAAAGTCTCGGGGAATGGAATTGAGGTCGATAGAGCAAAAATCGAAGCAATTTCCAAACTCCCCTATCCTACCACCGTTAAAGCCATTCGTTTCTTCTTGGTCATCTGCCGGTTTTTTATCGAAGGTTTATTAAAGATTTTTCAAAATTGCCCGCCTATGACACGCCTTCTTGTTAAGGATGCCCTTTTGATTTTTCTGGAGAATGCAAGGAAGCATTTAACCGACTAAAGAAAGATCTCACTCAAGCACCTATAATGGTCACCCCTGATTGGTCTCAAATTTCGAAATCATGTGTGATGCTAGTGATTATGCTGTCGGTGCAAGCTCGCCAAAAGGAAGGAAAAGCATTTTCAACTAATCTATTATGCTAGCAAAACCATGAATGTAGCACAAGAGAACTATACAACCATCAGAAAGAACTTTAGCCGTTGTTTTGCCTTCGACAAATTCCAAAGCAATATCTCGCTCTCTAAAACTGTCGTCTTCACAGATCACTCCGCTACTTTACGCTATATGTTTCAAAACAAGATGCTAAACCTCACCGATTAGATGGATCCTATTACTTCAAGAATTCGACATTGAAATTCGAGATAAAAGTGAAAATCTCGCCACTGATCATCTATCACGCTTGGAGAACCCCGATCTTGAGAAGTCAGATCACACCGATATTCGTGACTCTTTTCCCGAGGAACGGCTAATGGCGATTAAAGAAAGTGAGCCATGGTATGTCGATTATGCTAACTACCTGTCCAGAGAGTTTTGCCAAATTACATGACCAGACAAGATAAAAGAAGTTCTTCGCTACGCTTAAAACATTACTTCGGGATGAACCCTTCCTTTTCCGATATGTCCCGATCAAATCATTCGACGCTTGCGTGGCGGCAGAGATTGATCGAGTTCTGAAGAATGTCATGCGGGACCATCTCGGAGGACATCACGGTGTGAATATCACGCGACGAAAGGTTTTCGATGCCGGATTCTATTGGCCTACCGTTTTTCTCGAGACGCTAAGAGATTAGTTCAAATGTGTGATGCATGCCAACGATCAGGAAATATTTCACGACGGGATGAGTCACCTCAGAACTATATCCAAGTCTGCGAAATATTTGACGTTTGGGGAATAGACTTCATGGGACCCTTTCCATCTTCCGGAGGAAATGAATACATTCTCGTAGCTATCGACTATGTATCCAAATGGGTAGAAGCTCAAGCCCTTAGAACTAATGATGCAAGGGTGGTTATTCACTTTCTTAAAAAGCTCTTCGCACGATTTGGGATTCCCAAAGCATTAATCAGTGATAGAGGGACTCACTTTTGCAATGCTCAAATGGAAAAGGTGATGAAGAAGTATGGCGTCCCACATAGATTTTCTACTGCATATCATCCTCAGACAAATGGACAAGTAGAAAACACAAACAGGGCACTAAAGCGAATACTTGAAAAAACGGTCCACCAAAATAGGAAAGATTGGGCATTCAAACTGGATGAAGCACTTTGGGCATTTAGAACTGCTTACAAAACACCTATAGGGACAACCCCTTTTAGCACCGGTATACGGAAAGGCTTGCCACCTCCCTATCGAACTTGAGCAGAAAGCATATTGGGCCCTTAAGGCCTGTAATATGGATTATTCTGAAGCAGGGTCAAATCGGTTCTTACAACTTCAAGAATTGGATGAGCTGAGGCTGGAAGCATACAAATCATCAATCACTTACAAAGAAAGGGCAAAAAGATGGCACGATCAATGAATAAAGAATCCTAAAGAGTTTTTGGAAGGGGATAAAGTGCTCTTGTATAATTCGAGACTAAGATTATTCCCAGGAAAACTAAAATCTAGGTGGTATGGACCCTTTTCAGTAAAAAAACAGATGAGCAATGGGGCGGTGGTGCTACTAGACCATGATGGAAGAGAATTCACTGTTAATGG
>OU343219.1:38269085-38338373 GCA_910596185.1 Chrysanthemum makinoi
GCAACGGGTGAAGCATTATCAATTGGATAATATTGAAATGGTGAACGATGAGGATATTGTTTTAGAAGAAGAGGGCGGTGGTGAGGAAACGTAGGATAAAGCACGACTCACGAGTCTAGCTACAAGACTCTTTAATAAAGAAAAGCGCTTCGTGGGAGGCAACCCATGCTTAATTGTTTGCTTGTTTGTGTGTCATATATCTTTATTAGTTATTTATTCTCATGTTTAAATTTGTAAAAATGCTTTATTTTGTTTTTAACCTTGTCTTAATTGTATAAAGGTATTTTACATAAGGGATAAGTGTAGGGAGGATTACACACGTTTTCAAAAGAAACGTAAACATGAGAATAACAATTAATTAAAAGATATTTATATTTGTTTGTTCGAGTCAAATGCTTGTATCGAGTCATAATGGATGTTTTGCTTTTTCCAGATTCTAAAGATGTAAATTTTCCGAAATTTTTCCGAAAATCGCAGACCGTTTTTGTCAGGATAACCGACGGCGTAGATTGCAAACTGACGGGCGTCAGGAAGGAGTAAAAACATCAGATTACTTTTTCTCGTTTTCTGAGCTACTTACAAATTTTTGGAATTTTCCAGGTCTTAATTTTCTTAGAAATTCTGTAAACATCCATTCCACAAGCATTATATCCTAGTTTAAATCGAGTCTTATGTATATTTTTACCGCCGATTTTACGCGAAGGTTTCGTTTGTTTTCTTCAAGTGTACAGGTTTAGTTTATCAAGAGGAAGTTACATAAGATTGGAAGGAGCTTTTCACGCAATAACTCTTCTTGAAAAGAATTTAACCACCACTTTACATGGATCCTATCGAGCTAATCAGGGGCGTATTAGTTTCTTTCGTTTTTAATTACCTTCTTTTATCATAACTTTGATACTTTTGGGGAACATTGAGGACAATGTTCAGTTTAATGTGTGGAGGGAAAATAAAACGGGAACTTTGAAACTATGCTTATCCTTGACTATTTGCTTTGTCCAATTGCACTTTTGTAATAAACCATGAGAAAATATCGGTTAGGGTAATTTTGGCACCAAATTTAAAATTTTTCATGACATATAGGAGTGGGCCATTAGTCTTAACAAAAGCGTCTCACGGATAGGAAGTTATATGACTAGTGTCACACCCCCAATTTACCTGTTTTGCAGCGGAATGGAATTCCTGGGGGATTGACTGTCATAGCACCACATCACAGTTATATTGAACGACCTAAAGTGTCGTTTTAAAAACACATCGTTGGATATTATAATAAAAACATTCAGAGTACAACATCGGTCCCAAAAGGTTTACAAAGTTTGCGGAAATACAAATATGTTACAAATCCAAACGATGTTTTGAAATGAAGTGCCATAATGTACATAATGTAAGTCGACACCGCGACTCAAAATGTAGGTCCCTAAACCATGTCATGATGAATGCCTCAGTTACCTAAAAATACATTGCTAAAAACGGTCAACAATAATGTTGGTGAGAAATCATAGGTTTATGTAAATGTTTTATACGACTACACAAGTATCTATCATGCATGACCATCAAGTAACGTAAAAATAATGTTACAATTGCTCTAAGCCCATGACCCCGAAACTAGACTGTTCAATCATGAATGCCCCTGCAGAGTGTTTGCCAGACAACTCCGTAATGTGATCAAATGAAATGCATCCGTTTTCCTGGGTGGGATTCACCAACCCGGATGGAGGCGTCACCCTCGATAGATCTATCCACTCATCCTCGCTTCAAAGATTAACGGTTCATGTTCAAGTAATGGGGACTTTCAAATTGGCAAATGCGGTAACTTAAGCAATGTAATGAATTTAACATACTTGGTATCGTACAAAGAAAATGTAGTGCAATGTATTCTCCCCCGTGGGTTTGAAATAAATTGAAAGCATGTAAAACGGGGCTATGAAAACTCACTTGGATAAACTGGAATAATGGCAATAGTGAGTACACTGAGGTTTAATGTGATGCGTTAACCGGGACCTATTATCAATGATATGATATGTCATGAGTTGCAATGTAATGTTATGCATGCACTTGATATGTTATTTATACCATTTACGAGTTTTGAAAATATTACACATCGTCGAAAAATACTCTTTTGACGTCTTGACCCTTCAAAAATGACTTTACATGGTTTTACGTCAAAATGTCATCCTACAATGGTTTTATAATGATTTTTAGAGAAATTACCACTTTTCGTCGCAAAACAATGTCGTCGGAATTTTTGTGAAATTACCAAAAATGGCTTTGGAAAACTAGTCGTAAAACCGTGTACGTCGATCGTTAGAGAACGAACTCGACTGTTTTGGAAAGTTTGTATCGATATCTAAAAGTTTCAGTTCAGGAGTTTTCGTCCAAAAGGTCTCGAACATAAAGATATTAAGGGTTAAAGATGGTGGTTTTTGGCTAATTGAGTGCAGAAAATTAGTTACGGCAAGTTTATGAAAAAGTGCATATCTTTGTCGTTTCAAATCCGTTTTCTACGTTTTATACGTCCTTAGCTTCGTATCGAAGTAAACTAATATATTTTTGAGAAGTCGAAATAATTTGTGAAGCTTAAGGCTCGTTTTTGACCCGAACAAGATAAATATATGATGCTGAAATTTCTGAAAAATAATATTTTCGTCGTCAAACTTGTAAAATCCATAACTTCTTCGTTATAAGTCCGTTTTTATCCGTTCAAGCGGCCACGGATTCGTTTTAAAGTATATTTTCTAAAAATCAAGGCCAAAATGTCGTGCCTACTGTCGGATTTTCCAGAAAATCAAAACAAGGACAGAACACAAAATATACTTATCGAAAATAGTTTTTCTCGGACAAAACCTATTCTAATCCCTTCAAAACAACTCCAAAACTAATCTAATCCTACCATACACCTTCTTAGGGTGTCATGGGTTCCTAATCACCATCAAGACCAACCAATACCAAGGGGATAATTATAGGATGACCATAGTATATAGATAACTCTAAAATCATGTAATAAATGGTATAAATCACATATCATGCATAATATCTCCAAAAATGAAAAGAAACATATGAAAATGAAAAGGAAATATGAAAATGATAAAAACATGCTTACTAGTGATAATGAAGAGGTGAAAGTAACAAGGATTAAACTTAAATACCCTTGGTTTTTATTTCAAAACCTTATATAGAGTATATACTAGATTGATTATACACTTGAACTTGAAAATTTTGATCCCCTTTGATCTCTTGATGTGTAACCGGTTTTGGAGAGGAAGAACAAAGATAGAGAGAACTTTTGTTAACTTGTCTTGAATTATTTGAGTTAAATGAATGAGTGAAATGAAAGAGTGTGGATCTATATAATCAAGGAAGAAAAAAATACACCAACTAATTAATGCTACCTCCCCCTTGGTCGGCCAAGGGGGGAGGGATTTGCAAAATAATAATTTTTTTTTTTTTTAAACTTTACTTGTATAAGTATGTATATATTTGTGTAAATATTTGATATAAAGTATAAGTAAATGGTGTAGGTAAAGGTATAAGTAAATTTTTAATAGGTCAAAATAGAATGTAATGGGATGATAAAAATTGTAAAAATACATTCCTTGTGAAATTTGGGTGATAAAATAATTATCGTATAATTTTTAAGAAAAACGACGTAATAATTAAACTTTAACGATTAATATACCAAATAAATTTGAAACACTAGGAAAACTAAAAATATAGTTTTTATAAACTAATTGTAAGTTTAAAAATACATCGGGATCATTTTTGAAAGTAACGGGTTAAATCTTCAAAATAGTAACTCACGCGATAACGATTATTAAATATAAAAATTACGCGTTGAAGGTGAAATGAAATGTCATGAATGAATTGATATGATGCAAATGATGTCAATGAAATGTAGACTAATCATAGTCCATATGAAATGTACGTGATGTCATGATCATGAATTCGCCGCTAAACCTCCAAGGTTACGCGAATTTGAAACAAGTAAACCAAGTTTACTATAAATGTTGAAATAATGAGACATGAATCGTGTCGAGAAATGACCTGAAAGTACGGGTTGTCACATTCGCCCATCCAAAAAGGAATTCAGTCCCTGAATTCAATCGTTGTTAGGTCTAACGGTGTCGGTGAAAAGATGAGGATACTTGCGTCGCATCTGGTCTTCCCGTTCCCAAGTAAACTCAGGACCTCGTCGAGAATTCCAACGAACTTTCACAATCGGAATACGACTCTGTTTCAACTGCTTGACCTCGCGGTCCATGATTTCTACAGGTTCTTCCACAAAATTGAGTTTGTCGTCAAGCTGAACTTCGTCCAATGGAATAACGAGCGATTCGTCCGAAAGACACTTCTTCAAGTTTGAAACGTGAAACGTGTTGTGCACATGACTAAGTTCTGGCGGAAGATCAAGTCGGTAAGCTACAGGACCAACTCTGCTCAAAATCTTGAATGGTCCAATGTACCTCGGGTTCAATTTCCCACGCTTTCCAAAACGTACCACGCCCTTCCAAGGCGATACTTTTAACATTACTTTGTCGCCCACTTGAAATTCCAAATCCTTGCGTCTAACATCCGCATAACTTTTCTGTCGACTCCTTGCAGTTCTGAGTCTATCACGAATTTGAACAATCTTTTTCGTGGTTTCCCGTACCATTTCTGGACCAGTAAGTTGTGCGTCTCCTACCTCGGCCCAACAAACAGGTGAACGGCACTTACGACCATACAGTGCCTCGAATGGTGCCATCTTGATACTGGTGTGATAACTATTGTTGTACGAGAATTCAATCAATGGCAAATGGTTAGCCCAACCATTTCCAAAATCAATAACACATGCTCTCAGCATGTCTTCTAATGTTTGAATGGTCCTTTCACTTTGACCGTCGGTTTGTGGGTGATATGCTGTGCTCATCTCTAATCTGGTTCCGAATGAATCTTGCAATGAATTCCAAAAGTTTGAAGTGAATCGACTATCTCTGTCGGAAATGATAGAAATTGGTGCTCCGTGCCTTGAGACTATTTCCTTGACATAAAGTCTAGTGAGTTGCTCCATTGAATAAGTCTCTCTAATCGGTATGAAATGGGCTGACTTGGTAAGACGATCAACAATTACCCAAATAGCGTCGTAACCTCCCGATGTCTTAGGAAGTTTCGTAACAAAGTCCATAGTAATGCGTTCCCATTTCCATTGAGGAATTTCCGGTTGTTGGAGTAAGCCTGAAGGCTTCTGATATTCAACTTTTACCTTAGTGCAGGTAAGGCATTTGCTAACGTACGTGGCAATCTCCGCTTTCATGTTCGGCCACCAATAAAGCTTCTTAAGATCTTGATACATCTTATCCGATCCTGGGTGAATAGAATACTTTGACTTATGCGACTCATGCATAATCAACTCTCGTATTCTGCCATACAATGGAACCCACATTCTATCCTTGAAACATAATACTCCATCTGCTCTCTTTACAAAACCATTTGCGCTTTCGGGCATACCATAAAGCTTTTCACTTGGTCGATTCTCCTCTTTAAGTGCCTCGACTTGTGCTTCGTGGATTTTCGATGGTAAAGGAGAAATAATCGTCATTCCCAATGATCGAACTCTTAAAGGTTTAGGCCTCTCTTTCCGACTAAGAGCATCAGCCACAACATTGGCTTTTCCCGGGTGATACTTGATTTCACAATCATAGTCGCTGAGTAACTCCAACCAACGACGTTGCCTCATATTAAGCTCCTTCTGATCAAGAATATATTGCAAACTCTTGTGGTCGGTAAACACTGTGCACTTTGTACCGTAGAGGTAGTGTCTCCAAATCTTGAGTGCAAAAACTACGGCTCCTAACTCGAGATCATGAGTTGTGTAGTTCTTCTCATGAGTCTTAAGTTGTCGAGAAGCATACGCTATCACCTTCTCGTTTTGCATTAAAACAGCCCCAAGTCCTTTATGCGAAGCGTCACAATATACAACAAAGTTCTCAATGCCTTCGGGTAGTGCCAAAATTGGCGCACCGCAAAGCTTTTGCTTCAACAACTGAAAAGCAACTTCTTGTTTCTTTCCCCACTCATACTTCTTGTTTTTCTGTGTCAACTTGGTCAAAGGTCTCGCTATCTTCGAAAAACCTTCGATGAACCTTCGGTAATATCCTGCTAGTCCTAGAAATTGTCGGATTTCCGTAGGATTCGTT
Organism: Chrysanthemum makinoi; assembly: GCA_910596185.1. Classification (NCBI taxonomy): domain Eukaryota; kingdom Viridiplantae; phylum Streptophyta; class Magnoliopsida; order Asterales; family Asteraceae; genus Chrysanthemum; species Chrysanthemum makinoi. Next base: position 38,275,256 of record OU343219.1, read on the forward strand.
GGAGTAGCCCAATCTTTCACAGCTTCAATCTTTGCGGGATCAACTTGTAGTCCTTGACTATCAATGACATGACCAAGAAATTGCACTTTGTGGTTCCAAAAATCACACTTCGAAAACTTGGCATACAACTTCTCATTCTTGAGTAGCCTTAAAATCATCCTTAAATGCTCTTCGTGCTCTTCTTTGCTCTTGGAGTAGATCAAGATGTCGTCAATGAACACTATAACAAACTTGTCCAAATACGGCTTACAAACTCTATTCATGAGATCCATGAATACCGCCGGTGCATTAGTCAATCCAAACGGCATCACTTGAAACTCGTAATGACCGTAACGTGTTCTAAACGCTGTTTTCGGAATATCCTCTTCCCGAACTCGAAGTTGATGATAACCCGACCGGAGATCAATCTTGGAATAGATACTAGAACCTTGCAACTGATCAAACAAGTCATCAATTCTGGGGAGTAGGTAACGATTCTTCACCGTTAACTTGTTCAATTCTCGATAATCTATGCACATTCGGAAGGATCCATCCTTCTTCTTCACAAACAAGACCGGTGCTCCCCAAGGCGAAGAACTCGGCCTAATGAATCCTTTGTCTAGAAGTTCTTGCAATTGATTAGACAACTCTTGCATTTCGGATGGTGCTAGACGGTACGGTGCTCGCGCAATCGGTGCAGCTCCGGGCACTAAGTCAATATGAAACTCTACTTGACGTGCCGGTGGAAGTCCCGGTAAATCCTCAGGAAATACTTCTGAAAATTCACGGACAATAGGAACATCTTCAAGTCGCTTCTCCTCCGACTTTTTCTCGGTTACATGGGCTAAGAAAGCAAGACAACCTTTCTTAATGTACTTCTCCGTTTTGATGCACGATATGATACTAAGTCTGGTTCCACTTCGTTCCCCACGAATAATCAAAGTTTCGCCGTTGTAGGGAAGATGAACTACTTTCTCATCACAAATGATCTTTGCGCGATGCTTAGATAACCAGTCCATGCCTATGACGACGTCAAAACTACCAAGCTCTACGGGCATGAGGTCTATGTTGAAAGGATGATTAAGAAAATTGAATGTGCAACCGCGGACAATGGTGTTTGTGTTAACTACGCTACCATTAGCTAATTCGACGTTGTATGATATGTCTAATGTGGTTGGCTTAATGTTGAGCAAAGGTGCAAATGCATTGGACACAAAACTTTTATCGGCACCCGAATCAAATAAAACTGAAGCATAACGATTATTGAGAAGAAACGTACCCGTTATGACATTCGGGTCCTCCCTATCTTCTCCGCCTCCAATGACGTAAACCCTTCCTCGTGCCAAACCTCCTTGATTCGGATTTGCTTGATTCTCTCCTTTCTTACAATCCCTCTTGTAGTGTCCAGTTTCCCCGCAACCAAAACATGTAACTTGTGGCCACTTGCAATCCCTAGTACGGTGACCAACTTTCTTGCAATTTTCACACGGATCAGGACGTCGACCCGGATTGTGATGACTCAAACACTTATTACACTTCGGCAAAACCCCCGTATATCCTTTTCCTTCCTTCGGACCCGCAACATAAGCCTTAGCAACCTCTTGCCTTTTGGGTGGTGGTTGAGTAGCATTCCTACCCCTAGTGTTGTCCCACTTGCGCTTGTTATTGTTGCTATTGTTGTTGTAATTGCCTCGATTATTGTTGAAACGGTTGTTGGGGTTGTTGTTGTTTCGGTTGGTGGTGGTGTACTTACCTCGCTTCACCACTTGTGCCATCAACTTCTGAGTCACTCGAATAGCTTCCTCAATTGTTTGTGGATCAAACGAAGTCACATCTCCTTGAACAACTTCGGGAAGTCCTCCAATAAAAGCCTCTAGCAACTTTTCATTATCCGATACCATTGACGGGCATAACGCGGCTAATTCCTGAAATCTCCGAATGTAAGTTTCAATATCATACCCAATAGTGACCAATTCATAGAACTCCGTCTCCAACTTTTTGATTTCTGTTCGAGGACAAAACTTCTTAGTCACCAAAACCTTAAATTCCTCCCACGTAAGCTTAAAAGCATTCTCCATTCCAATCGGTTGAGCGTATGAATTCCACCATGACAACGCTCCATCGAGTAAAGTGCTCGTAGCAAATTTAACCTTACTGTCATCCGGACAGTTACACAGCAAAAACACTGACTCCAACTTTTCAAACCATCGCACCATGGCTGTAGCTCCCTCGGTACCTCGGAACTTAGTGGGTTCACCACTCTTGAAATCTTTGTACGAACATTTCTTAACCCCAGATCCTCCTGCATTACCAGTAGCAGTAGCTAGCCTAGCGGCTTCAGCAGCAGCCGCGGCCTCAGCAGCAGCAGCAGCCACTGTTTCCCTTTCGACTCTTAAAGCATTAGCAATGCTATCGTTCACCAACTGTTGAATTGCTGCATGGGTCATTCCCGGTGTGGCTTTCTTAGGCGCCATAACTCTTCAAAATCACAAGATGAAACAATCATGAGAACTCGTAAGTAGAAACAACCATCATACAAATATATCCACAACCACAACATGCATAAAGATAAATGGAATCACAACGGAACAATAACGAAATATCACAAATATAATCACAACACACGTGGATAATATACATGAAAATTTCGGCCTACATGGACCGATATCATAGATAATAATAACCATTCCTACATAGTAGAGTCAATACTTGATACATTTGTTTGTACAACAACCAAAATACAACAAGTTCTTTAAACTACGTCACACACCCCGTGACTAGGATAATAATGGTCAAAACTATACATGACAAAAGTCTACATAAGGCACCTCATGGTGCTCCGCCGGCCCTATCCTGAAGATCGCGAACCTGAGTCGTCAAACTAGCAATCAAACTCCTCAACTCTCCAATCTGACCCTGCAAAGAAGCAATACTCTCCCTGTCCTCTAACTGCCTATTCTGAATACTCTGATGTGACAAATCAATAGAAACCCTGCCTAACACTAGGCCCTCGACCTCCTCCGCAATGGGCTCAATCCTATCCACCGACAGTTCCTCCAACTGTCGCGACAACCTATCTATCTGGATCTGCTGACTATCAATACGGGCTCCTAACGCCTCGGTAGAAGGCTGTCGAGCAGCTGCAGCCTTAGAACTCTCTCCTAACTCGAACCTAACGGGTGGCTCGGGCTCAGTAGATGGTGGTGTAGGGATATCAAAACGAGCACGCTTTTTGGGCGGCAAGTCTGTCGTAGGTAAAGGATCTCTAAGAAAATATGATGAAGATGGTGATGATGGTGGTGATGGTGCTAGTAGTGGTGCTGGTGGATGTGACGGGTCGTGAACTGGGCTAACATGAGGAGTGGGTGCAACCTCGCCCTCCTCGAAGGGTTCGGTCTCAGTGTCGGTCATGATCAGTGGGAAGGCTGGAGTAGATCCAATGGAAGATACGATCTCAGTGGAATGTGATGAAACATCATCCATGATGGGGTTAGCTGGAACATCATCCGAGCTAGAGTCCGATGATATGGTGATGGGATGTGAATCTGAAGACATGTCTGTGACAACCGATGTGAAATAAAAGAAATAAATAATCTCGAATAAAATGTAAGTGAATCCGCATGAAAAATGAATATGCACTATGATGAAATGATGAGATGCTATGATAATGTAGCTATAGTCTAGGGTCAATGATGCAACCTAGTTCTCTATAACTGTAGCTCTGGTACCAATCTGTCACACCCCCAATTTACCTGTTTTGCAGCGGAATGGAATTCCTGGGGGATTGACTGTCATAGCACCACATCACAGTTATATTGAACGACCTAAAGTGTCGTTTTAAAAACACATCGTTGGATATTATAATAAAAACATTCAGAGTACAACATCGGTCCCAAAAGGTTTACAAAGTTTGCGGAAATACAAATATGTTACAAATCCAAACGATGTTTTGAAATGAAGTGCCATAATGTACATAATGTAAGTCGACACCGCGACTCAAAATGTAGGTCCCTAAACCATGTCATGAAGAATGCCTCAGTTACCTGAAAATACATTGCTAAAAACGGTCAACAATAATGTTGGTGAGAAATCATAGGTTTATGTAAATGTTTTATACGACTACACAAGTATCTATCATGCATGACCATCAAGTCACGTAAAAATAATGTTACAATTGCTCTAAGCCCATGACCCCGAAACTAGACTGTTCAATCATGTATGCCCCTGCAGAGTGTTTGCCAGACAACTCCGTAATGTGATCAAATGAAATGCATCCGTTTTCCTGGTTGGGATTCACCAACCCGGATGGAGGCGTCACCCTCGATAGATCTATCCACTCATCCTCGCTTCAAAGATTAACGGTTCATGTTCAAGTAATGGGGACTTTCAAATTGGCAAATGCGGTAACTTAAGCAATGTAATGAATTTAACATACTTGGTATCGTACAAAGAAAAATGTAGTGCAATGTATTCTCCCCCGTGGGTTTGAAATAAATTGAAAGCATGTAAAACGGGGCTATGAAAACTCACTTGGATAAACTGGAATAATGGCAAAAGTGAGTACACCGAGGTTTAATGTGATGCGTTAACCGGGACCTATTATCAATGATATGATATGTCATGAGTTGCAATGTAATGTTATGCATGCACTTGATATGTTATTTATACCATTTACGAGTTTTGAAAATATTACACATCGTCGAAAAATACTCTTTTGACGTCTTGACCCTTCAAAAATGACTTTACATGTTTTTACGTCAAAATGTCATCCTACAATGGTTTTATAATGATTTTTAGAGAAATTACCACTTTTCGTCGCAAAACAATGTCGTCGGAATTTTTGTGAAATTACCAAAAATGGCTTTGGAAAACTAGTCGTAAAACAGTGTACGTCGATCGTTAGAGAACGAACTCGACTGTTTTGGAAAGTTTGTATCGATATCTAAAAGTTTCAGTTCAGGAGTTTTCGTCCAAAAGGTCTCGAACATAAAGATAATAAGGGTTAAAGATGGTGGTTTTGGCTAATTGTGTGCAGAAAATTAGTTACGGCAAGTTTATGAAAAAGTGCATATCTTTGTCGTTTCAAATCCGTTTTCTACGTTTTATACGTCCTTAGCTTCGTATCGAAGTAAACTAATATATTTTTGACAAGTTGAAATAATTTGTGAAGCTTAAGGCTCGTTTTTGACCCGAACAAGATAAATATATGATGCTGAAATTTCTGAAAATAATATTTTCCGTCGTCAAACTTGTAAAATCCATAACTTCTTCGTTATAAGTCCGTTTTTATCCGTTCAAGCGGCCACGGATTCGTTTTAAAGTATATTTTCTAAAAATCAAGGCCAAAATGTCGTGCCTACTGTCGGATTTTCCAGAAAATCAAAACAAGGACAGAACACAAAATATACTTATCGAAAATAGTTTTTCTCGGACAAAACCTATTCTAATCCCTTCAAATCAACTCCAAAACTAATCTAATCCTACCATACACCTTCTTAGGGTGTCATGGGTTCCTAATCACCATCAAGACCAACCAATACCAAGGGGATAATTATAGGATGACCATAGTATATAGATAACTCTAAAATCATGTAATAAATGGTATAAATCACATATCATGCATAATATCTCCAAAAATGAAAAGAAACATATGAAAATGAAAATGAAATATGAAAATGATAAAAACATGCTTACTAGTGATAATGAAGAGGTGAAAGTAACAAGGATTAAACTTAAATACCCTTGGTTTTTATTTCAAAACCTTATATAGAGTATATACTAGATTGATTATACACTTGAACTTGAAAATTTATTTGATCCCTTTTGATCTCTTGATGTGTAACCGGTTTTGGAGAGGAAGAACAAAGATAGAGAGAACTTTTGTTAACTTGTCTTGAATTATTTGAGTTAAATGAATGAGTGAAATGAAAGAGTGTGGATCTATATAATCAAGGAAGAAAAAAATACACCAACTAATTAATGCTACCTCCCCCTTGGTCGGCCAAGGGGGAGGGATTTGTCAAAAATATATATATTTTTTTTTTAAAATGTATAAGTATGTATATATTTGTGTAAATATTTGATATAAAGTATAAGTAAATGGTGTAGGTAAAGGTATAAGTAAATTTTTAATAGGTCAAAATAGAATGTAATGGGATGATAAAAATTGTAAAAATACATTCCTTGTGAAATTTGGGTGATAAAATAATTATCGTATAATTTTTAACAAAAACGACGTAATAATTAAACTTTAACGATTAATATACCAAATAAATTTGAAACACTAGGAAAACTAAAAATATAGTTTTTATAAACTAATTGTAAGTTTAAAAATACATCGGGATCATTTTTGAAAGTAACGGGTTAAATCTTCAAAATAATAACTCACACGATAACGATTATTAAATATAAAAATTACGCGTTGAAGGTGAAATGAAATGTCATGAATGAATTGATATGATGCAAATGATGTCAATGAAATGTAGACTAATCATAGTCCATATGAAATGTACGTGATGTCATGATCATGAATTCGCCGCTAAACCTCCAAGGTTACGCGAATTTGAAACAAGTAAACCAAGTTTACTATAAATGTTGAAATAATGAGACATGAATCGTGTCGAGAAATGACCTGAAAGTACGGGTTGTCACAACTAGCACAAAAACCCTTACCACCCAAATTCCACCCAAAATGTGAGGATCGCCCTTAGATTAGTAGGAATTAAAAGCATTCATCTTTAATGCTTAGAGTGTGAACCGGTAGTATATTAGATTCTAGAACTTGTTTTGTGATGCATTCCGAGATCGCAAGTGAGACTACACTTGTGTAGTTAGGAATAACTAAATGATAAGAGGCATTAGGATAAACCCTTGTTTGATACCTGTAATATAATTACTTCTTCCACATTGGTTGAGTAATTCCCCCACACCCTTTGCGTTGTACTCATCTTTAGTACACGATACCCCTAGTTAACCCCTCAGAGCCTATCCTTTTCGCGGTTCTCGTGATGTTTCGGTTTTTCCGGAATATCAATGAAGAGCATTGTTTACACCCCACCCCCAAATATACACCCAAATCGCCTTAGCCTACCCCTTATGCACTCACTTTTAGTGCAAATGTTTGTTATCACCCTAAACCCTTAGTTCAATTATCTAGTTGCTTGCATAAGTTGCTAAGTCGAGTCATATCCTTTGTATACAGTTTTGGGATGATTGGGATTCATGGGAAAAGTTAAAGTTTATGAAATGACGGGAAGGGAACGTTAAATCCAAATTCCCTTTGTTTGCGTAATAATGTACCCCAAGTGTTTTGATCTTTTCAATTCAGGTCAAATTAGTGTTAGAGTAATAAAAACTCAAGTGTAGGGATGTGCTTATAAATCCCTATCATTTTGATGTTACCGTAGAGGATGGAAGAGTAAAAGTGTATGAAAAAAAAAAAAAAAAAAAAAAAAAAAAAAAAAAAAAAAAAAAAAAAAAAAAAATATATATATATATATATATATATATATATATATATATATATACGGGCTACCATCCTACATCTATCCTTTAATTTATGTTTATTTATTTCAGTTATCTAGAGTTTAGAGTGTCGAGTCTTGGCTTAGCAACGCCATTCTTCATATGCAGTTAACATAAAGATTTTTGACTTACCACCACTAAATAGCCTATCCCACCAAACCCCTTATTTCCCTACCGTAAGCCTAACATTACAACCCTTTAAAGACCTCTTTGATAGTCTTTCCTAGGTGCTTACGCCAAAGCGATGGAGGTTTGATCTATTCTCAAGCCTATGGTAATCTATGTACTAGGACCGGTTAATGAGTGTTTATCTTCCATTTCCAATTTGTTATATTCCATATACACCCGAGAGAGATGTGAGTATCCAAACACCCCATGTGAGGTGCTAGTATGTAATTTCCGTGCTTGTTATGACTTTTGCGGGGCTTATATGTGTTGTGGACCGTTTTAAATTAATGCTTCATGACCCCTAACTTATAAATTAATTGGCTAAAAGCACATTTGCTTGAGGACAAGCAAATAACAAGTGTAGGGATATTTGATAAGGTTTTAAAAGGTACCATTTTGAGGGGTCGTTTTAGTCCTTATTTGATCACTTTTGTATCCGTTATTGCTTAATATCGTTCCTTTTCACTTTTTAGGTCTCGTGAAGGCAAAATGCTGGAATGGCACTTATTTGGACGAAAAGGCGCGAATATATGAAGAAAATGGCCAAAGTCGAAATCGAGACACTCACAGTTGCTGGAAGTAGAAGGCGACGCCGTCAGGTGCTATTGGCGACGCCGTCCCAAGATTTGTGTGACGGTTCAGAACTCAAAACTCGTGTTTTCAAGAGACGGCGTCTAGTTGTGAAAGAGTAGGCCGTCGCTACTCAGACGGCCTAGATGCAATCCAGACGACGTCAGAAGCTGAAGAGGACGGCGTCACGGACATAAGGTGACGCCGTCGCAAGGTTAACGTGGCCAAGACGAAACCCTAATGGCGGCGACACGACGGCGTCACTAAACATAAGGTGACGCCGTCGCAATTGTAATCTTATATATAGAATCCGAATTTTTCAGTCTTTGTGTGGAGAGTCTTTGGAGTAAAAACCTAAAACCGAACCTAAGGTGTCTTGTACAGTATTTTAGGGTTTTTAACCCTATCTTACACCAAGATAAGTCTTTACTTCATTAATTCAATTATGTCTTTGATTATTTGTGTGTATGCTTGCATGTTCTCCATGTCCGGCTAATTTATTTGTGTGTTTGCTTAGGAAGTATGAAACTTAATTATTAAATATTGATTGGTTGTTTCTTATCTTAGTTGATTAATGATCTAGTAGTGCGATAGATCATTCGTTGTGTACTTAATGCTTGATTCATCTTTGTGAACCTTAGCGTATAATTACCTGAGAGATTGTAGGCTAAACCATCCGAAGAGCGCCTTAGAGTAGGAGTCTATAATATCTAGTGGATTTTGTAGACGAGACCCTTTGGTAAGTTCAAAGAGTTAGGGAGAAACGCATACCCTACAACTTTAGACACACAACGCAACTAGGAATAAGACGTGACACTCAACCATCAATAGGAGATAATTAAGGAGTAATACAAACTAAGTAAACACATTTTTAAACTATCATACGAGCACACATTAATTAGACATAGACTCCCACAACCTTAGTTTAGAATTAGATAATAGTAGAGTAATCGGTAGAAATACCAACCCCCCAAATCCAATACCCGAGATTCGTACCTTTCCATTTTTCATAAAAAATAAAAAGATAAAAATAATCTTCCTCAACCTTAACCTTAGCGTAGTAACTCCCTACTAGCATTCCTATTCCCCTAGAGAACGATATCAATACCCGTGGCTTACCCTAATTACTACACTACAACGATTAGGTTCACTGCCTAGGGTGTTATAAAACTTGCTCGAAGAAAAGGAAGTTTCCTTGACCCCGAACGACGCGTGTAGCGTTATCAGAAATACGAATAGTGGAGTGGTAGAGGTTGCCCAAGTCAAAGGTATCAGAACTTTTTGGTTGACTATAGCTTACGTGTATTTCAACATTGACCAAAGATAGCATAACACTTCAGCAGAAACACATGGTCAATCTGCTGAAGTAATGTACTTCAGCAGAAACCACCCAAGATAAAAAAAATATCATCGGTAAATATCTGGAGCGTTACTGTGCCACCCAACTCGCATTAATTTACATTAACCCTTGCATCCGTCTATATAACAATCCCAATGCACACTTAATCAATATCTTTTACCCCCAATTTTCACCACAAACCCTAATTTCACCATGAACCACAATTAACCATAATAAACCATGAATACTAAACCAGAGGTTGTTGATCCAACCTCTTCTCCATCATTATCATCATCTAGTGAATTCCTTTAGTTTTTCCCATGTCCACATGACCCTCGACCTTTGAAATCCCCATTTCTTATTTCTTTTGATGATGATAGCGTAGTGAATCTAAGTGAATCTGCTGATGACTCTGATGGGTCCACAAATAAGATAACATCATACTCCCAACCTTCAGCACCTCAACCTCAACAAAGGCCTCATGCCGAAAGAGAGGTGGTGCTTGCTCTTCCTGCGCCATGGTTTGGTGCTTCATCACATATCGTATAAGGGAAGGGCATAAGGAGGATGGATGGATTGCTTTTTGGTGAAACCAAGTAGATGAAGCACAAAGGAAATGTGAATTCATCTTCATCATCATTTTCATCAATCCATCCTTCCCATGTTGATCCTTAGCTTCTTCATCGTACCGGTTATGCATCTCCAGCCATCGGGATAGAAGACATGGGTGGTTATGCATATCATGGTCATGCATATCCAACAGTTGGAATAGAAGATATGGGCGGTCATGCATATCCAACAGCTGTTGGAAAAGATGATATGAGCTAGAATAGGTTTAGTAGATCATTTATAGAACTGTTCTTGTAGTTGCATTTGAAGTTGATTGTAATATGTAAGTTGTAAGCTGTAAGCTGTAAACTGTTTCTTGAATGAATGAATGAACAATTTGACTTCAATAACTTCTCTTCAGTACTTTATCTTCAGTGGAAACAAATTGCTCACTTCAGTACTTAGCTTTCAGTAGTAACAAGCTTTTAGCTTAATTGACCAATTACCAAAGAACCACTCTTGACGAACTTGAACTAAAAAATGTATACTGCAAAACAAACACAGAGAAACACACAAACCAAACAAAAACAAACACACTAAATGAACGTTTGTAGGTTAGTGTTAGCAAATAAAAATTACACACAATAATCTACAAAGTGTACTACAAAATCCTCCCCTGAGGCATATGCCTCCCCTAAGGCCTATACCTCCCCTTAAAATTTGTAGTTAAGGGTTAAGCATCCCAATATTGACCACAAGGGGTTGAAACCTTGGTCCATCAAAATCCTTAGTTAACAAATCTGCCACATTATCATCACTATGAATTTTAGCCACTTTTATCAAATGTTTTTCATATGCATCTCTTACTAAGTGGTGCCTGATTTCAATGTGTTTAGTTCTACTGTGAAAAACTGGATTTTTAACAATGCATATGGTACTTTGATTATCAATAAAAATTGTTGTGTTCATGAAGTTGTACCCATAATCCAACAATTGATTTTGAATCCAAAGGACCTGTCCACAGCAATTAGCAGCAGCAACATACTCTGCTTCAGTAGTTGAGGTAGCCACAATCGTTTGTTTCTTGCACTGCCAAGAAATTAATCTTTTTCCAAGGAATTGGCAACCTCCAGTTGTGGATCTCCTATCCAGATTTGCACTAGCATAATCACTATCACTATATGCTTCCAACTTAAAAGGAGACTCTTTTGGGTACCAAAGGCCTAAATGGGATTGGCCTTTAAGGTACTTAAAGATCTTCTTGACTGCATTGAGATGGGAAGCCAGTGGAGTGACTTGATGTCGAGAACAAACACTCACAACAAAAGTAATATCAGGCCTTGAGGCTGTTAGATACATCAATGAACCAATCATAGAGCTGTATAAATGAACATTCATAGGTAGGTCTGGTTCATTGTTGGCCTTTATCTTTGGAGCTTCATAAGGTGTTGTGGCAGTTCTGACACCCTCCATACCAAACTTCTTCAAAATGTCCCTCACATATTTATCCTGACTGATGAAAATACCATCCAGTTTCTGCTAAAATTGGAGACCCAAAAAGAAAGTAAGCTCCCCCATAGCACTCATCTGAAACTCTCCCTTCATCAGCTCCTCAAACTCCCTACACCAACCTTATTTAGTGGATCCAAAAATGATTTCATCCACATACACTTGCACAAGAATGATGTCTGTGGAGTTCTTTTTCAAGAAAAGGGTCTTATCAATGGCACCTCTTCTATAGCCATGCTTTAGCAGAAATGATGAAAGCCTAGCATACCATGCTCTTGGTGCCTGATGTAGTCCATAGAGAGCTTTAACCACCTTGTAAACATGATCATGATGATCTGGGTCTTCAAATCCTTTGGGTTGAGTGACATAAACCTCCTCTTCTATTTCACCATACAGAAAATCACCTTTAACATCCATCTGATACACCATGAAACCCATGTAAGATGCATTAGCCAAAAATATCCGTATGGCCTCAACTCTAGCAACAGGTGCAAACACTTCATCATAATCAATCCCCTCCTCTTGTCTATACCCCTGAGCAACTAATCTTGCTTTGTTTTTAACGACAACACCCCTTGCATCTCTCTTGTTCTTCAGAATCCATTTAGTCCCAATTGCATACTTGCCATCAGGTAGTGGTACCAAGATCCAAACTTGTTGATTTTGAAAATGTTGCATCTCTTCTTGCATTGCTTCAATCCAACTTGAGTATTCAAGGGCTTGAGTAACACTTGTTGGCTCCACTTGAGAAAGAAAACAAGAAAACAGGCAATGCTTAAAGTCTGTGTGATTGTCTCTTTGCTGGTGTGAGACATAAGAGAGAAAAGCGACCTGTCCAAATTTAGGACTAGTTATAGCCCTTCGAGTTCTAACAGGTGCTAGAAGATTACCAATAATATTGGATTGAGGGTGAGTAATGTTGATTCTTTTAGTAGCAGTGGGGTTGACTTCAATGGATGGTTCAAGATTAGACACAGTTGGCTCAAAAGTTGTGTCATATAAAGGTGAGGTGAAAATGCCAGATTTGGGTTGATGATTTCCAAGATCTGAGGGCCTTGGAAAGCGTGTATATGGTTCTCCAAAGTCTGTACACACTTTGGTGGAAACAGGAGTAGAAACAGCAGAGCCTTCAGCATGTTTAGTGATGATGGGAGAAACATGATCAATGTCAGTAGAAACATGGTTTCCACTGACTGCTTCACTTGCAATCTCCCCATTCACCTTCTAAGCTTCAAGCTTAGCTGCAAACTCTTGAGTCTGTAGCCTAGCAAGGTCCTCTGCATAATGTGATTCATTTTCACTCTCATCAGAAGTATCTCTAGAAGTGTTACCTGCAAAATGGTTAGGGGAGAAAGAAGGCACAAGAATAGGTTGTTCATCATCTTCAAACTCACTACCAGAGTCAGCATCCAAGGTATCTGTATTGTTGGTGGGAGACTCTTGAGAACCTGCATTTTTGTTAGCTAAATGTCTAGTATAACCCAAATAATCAGTTAAGTAGTCAAGGTCAAAAGACCACACATGACCCTGTCCTTGAATATTTGCTTATCTTCTAGGTATCTCAGGTTCAAAGTCTCCTCTATCTTCTTAGCAGATAAATTGTACACTCTTTAAGCCTTACTATGAGCTGAATAACCCACAATATAACCATCATCTGCTTTCTCATCAAATTTCCCCAATGGATCACTAGTATTCAGAATGGTCACTTGACAACCAAAAGGTTTGAGGTAATGAATGGATGGAACTTTCCAAAAGAGAAGTTCATATGGTGTTTTGAGTTGAGGTTTAGTAATGGAGACCCTTTTTAGCACATAGCAAGCGGTGCCAACAGCTTCAGTCCAAAACATAGTGGGTAATTTAGAGTCTGCAAGAATTGATCTTGCAGCCTCTATCAAGGTCCTATTCTTTCTTTCAGCTACCCCATTTTGTTGAGGGGTTCTTGGATTGCTATAGTCCCTTTTTATCCCTTTAGACCTACAGAGTTCTATAAGTATAGCATTATTGAACTCTGTCCCATTATCACACCGAATTCCCTTAACCTTTTTGCTCAATTGGTTTTCAACTAGGGTAAGGAAATCTTTTAGAACTTGAGATGTTTCATCTTTAGTTCTTAGAAAGAATACCCAACAAAATCTGCTAAAGCCATCAGTGATAACCAGACAAAAATACTTGTGATCAATGCTTCTGACTTGAGTTGGACCAAAGAGATCCATATGTAGCAGCTGAAGAGGTTCAGAAATAATGCTCACAGCAGTGACAACTTTGTAGGAGGCTCTGTGTTGCTTTCCTTTGTCGCAGGCAACACAGTTAGGATCATTGGTGAAAACTTTGGAAGGAAGACCTTCAACAAGACCCAGTTTAGAAAGCTTGTTTATGGTCTTGAAGTTTACATGAGCCATCCTCCTATGCCATTTAGTAGACTCATCAAGGGATGCTTTAGCCACCAAACAAGTAAGGCCACCTTCTGGTTGAACATCATTGAGGTTCAATGTGTATAGATTGTGAGTTCGAGGAACTCTCAGCAGAATTGATGTATCTTCTGGAAGCTTGAAGTCTTTAGATAGCACAAGACATTCATCTTCAGAGAAGAGTACCTTGTTCTTGGTGTCACAAATTTGTGAGACTGAGAACAAGTTGAAGTGCTGAAGTTCCCTTACATAGTACACATTCTCAAAGTTCAGTAAAGGTGTTTTGATGGTGCCTTTCCCAGTGATTCTACCATCACTTCCATCAAAAGTCACATTGCCCCCTCCTTCTATGGGTACAAAATTGTGCATCATATCTCTGTTTCCTGACATGCTTCTTGAACAACCACTATCAACAATACCAATATCTTTATGCTTAAGAGGGTGATCCTATAATAACAAAAATTATATACAAAAGAATGTTAGTATACAAAGGAGGCTCAAGTCATTACTGACTTGAACCTGCCTTGTGGATCAAATGATTTTGGCCTAGCAGATGAGAAAGATCCACTATTGTTCTTGGATTTCCATTGAAATTTAGGTCCCTTTGTATTCCAAGAACAACCTGCTGAGGGCTTGACAGCAGTATCTCAATATCCTTTCCCAGCATTCATTGAGGCAACATATTCAGGCCAATAACCATGTGTAAAATATGGACTAGTTGGTTGCATAAAAGGTCTGGAAACTGATCTCCTCCAAGAAAAAGGAGAATCATTATAAGTTGCTTGTGGAATATAAGGTGGTATATCATTAACATTGTTCCACAATGGTCTAGGTTTCTGCTGAGTAGAACACACACCCAATCTTTGCTCATAAAAATCACAATCCTTAATCAGATGAACTTTACTTCCACATACAAAACATGTCTTCCTTTTAGAAGATTTATTCAGATTAGAAGATGTTCTATTACATGTAGAAGTACTTAAACCAGAAACATTAAAGGAATTGTTTTTAACAATATCATTATGCAAAGATTTAAAAGTCAAGTCTTTAGAGGAAACTGTCTTGGAAGTTGATTCCTCAACAACTACTAGGAGACTTGTAGATAGACTTGGGTGCAGGCTTGGGTGTAGGCTCAAGTGAGGGCTTGGGAAGGTCTGACTTATCACTTGAATCATAGCTGGCATAATAAGTAGACCCTTGATCAGATGATTTGTCACTGTCAGAGCAAGAGACAATGTCATTAGATGAAGCATCGGGGTCTGGCAAGTCTTTTGACTATTTGCCATAAAGATGGTGTGATCCATCAAAGTCAACAGGAATGGAAAGGTCAACAGGCATATGTTCACCTCTAATAGCTCCAGGGACAGCATGTAATTCACCTTCTTTTACAAAATTAGCTAATCCTGCTGGTGTAGATTTACGCCCATCATTCCTAGCTTCCAATCCTACATACTTTTGAAAATGTAGGACCTTACTTTTATCAACCTTATCACTTTAACAAGCGAACCCAACACACGTAACCACAGTTACGCGTAGAACACGAACAAACCAAACACAAACATATGCGTAAAAGAAAGAAAAGATAAAGAGAGATGTTGGTGACTTGATGTATGAATTCGTATGTATGTTTAGAGAGATAAAGGAAAGAAGATGA
Organism: Chrysanthemum makinoi; assembly: GCA_910596185.1. Taxonomy (NCBI): domain Eukaryota; kingdom Viridiplantae; phylum Streptophyta; class Magnoliopsida; order Asterales; family Asteraceae; genus Chrysanthemum; species Chrysanthemum makinoi. The sequence goes on from OU343219.1 coordinate 38,290,956, forward strand.
AAATAATAAGATGTTATATTTCTTCAAAGGAAAACACACACACACACACACACTCAAGCACACCCCTCAAATGAGACTTTGAGGGGTTTATATTGTACAAGAACAAGATGCCCTAAAAGGCTTTCTATGGGCCTCATGGATATGGACTTGGGTTGGATTGGATATATGACAAGCTTAACTAAACTAATACCCATTTAGCTTAGTCCAATCCGCGAGCCCTTTGACTATTCTATCACGATATCTAACACACATTACAAAGTTCCTAAACGTGAATGACCATTACTTCTAATAAAAACTATTAAGGCTAACAATCTCCCCCTAAGGGGTGGTCATTCAAATGATGCTCCACTTGATTAGGTCTTTACTTTCTTTGAGCTTGAACTTTGTGTGTAGATATAGAATAGTCTTGATTCTTTGTTCCTTCATGCTTTGTGATCAATTAATATGATTGTCTGCCGTTGTCAACTTCGTTAGTTAGGTGTCTCCAGTTCTTTCTCCACCATGCTCACACTTCTATTTGACTTTAAGTTTCCAATGATGAAGTTCTTGAGTCTTTAAACTTTGTAGATTCTTTGACATTGATGAAGAATCATCTTTAACTTTGTGTAGCCTTTGATTTTGATGAGAACTTTCATGTGTTGTTGGTATGAGCATGTGGCGAGTCTGCACGATCCATCCGCTCCGGACCTTCCATAAGAAGAAAAACATAAAACAGCTTAGTAATAAGTGGATTCAGGCACTTACAAGTTTGAACTTCGAGGGTGTTAACAGCATAGTGTGAAAACACATCTCTAATTGTCACAAAGGCCGTTCCTGAATTGGAGTCCCTCAAGAAGGATAACACGATATACCGAAGTACATCTACAATTCAGATGAGTCGCTGAAGTACACCTAAGCATCACTTCACAACTGTAGACCGTTTGAGACACACTAAGCGTAATCTATAAGAATTACCGAAGTGACCTGCTGTCAGGGCTGCTTGATGTTGACCCTGGCAGGAGTTTCCATTCAATCACTGAGGATCACAGATGTGAAACTTCTCATAAATGTTCTGGCGGATTGCTAAGATCTGCGTAGGACTCTAGAATATATCACTTGTGTCCTTATTGATGAACAACAAGCGATGTCATGTCATGTGTTCCTATGAGATCTTTTAATGAATCTCGTGGCTCTAGACTCGATTAGTGCATTTTGGTTTTCCTGAGCAGAGACTAGGGAGAGGGTCTCCTTCTTCAATACCAACAATCTCTAAGAGAAAGTCGATAGATTATGTAGGGTTCCCAGTGAGAATGAAACAAATCCCTTTTGAGAGGAATTGAGTGGCTAGAAGGTTTAGTGCAGTGCGTCACTGGGTCCATGACGTCTTTGTCTTCAATACCAGTGTCATCTTAGTGACAACCAGTAGCATATGTATTGAACCCGGTTTCTGCCCTAAGGTTGAATATGGAGGGCTATTTCTTTTCACCCTTTCTCATTACATTTCTTTTTAATTCTTCAACCCCTTCTTTCTCCTTTCTCACATTACTCCTTTTTTCAATAATTCCTAAGGACTTCTAGTACTAACTATTTGTGATGTCCTTGGGTAGATCCCTCTGGCTCTGGCGGATCATAGGACGGATTTCCTAAACTTAGTCACCTTATAAATCCATGACTGTCCCATGTTGCCATAAAACCATTTTTCTTGAAAATCTCTTAGAGTGTTTATGATTGAAAACATGTTTGGAACACTCTGAGAGTTTTATATTTTCAGAAACACTCCCCCTTCACATGTGCTTATAAGTTTTGACAGAAATCTGCACAGTGAGAGTAGAGTTCACACTTTTTGAATTGATCGGCTCATGATAGACAATTCCCCACGAGACACGGTTACGTTGCTAAGTTAGAGAGTTCCATTGTCAGTTTTTTGGTGACAACTAGCTCTAATAACTACCTTGAAGATGTAAACACTCCCTGAAAATGAGGTTAGACCCATGAAAGTGCATGTCTATCACAAGTTTCTCGAAATGGTACAATTACCGACATTTATTCCTCGTCAATTCAATGGTTTCAACTGAGTCAAGCTCTTTTGAGATTCAAACAACGAGCATTAACCTTTTTGATCACATTTTAATCACGTTTCTCCCCCTCAAAAATAGCATATCTATGATGTTTTCGAAACAAAATGATTAAAAGATATGTTTTCCGGAAAGCATTTGGAGAGAAACTGATTTAGCATGAATTTTGGAACAATTATGGTTTTATACTCCCCCTTAACGAAAGCATATTTTTCATACAGAAAATTTAGAATCAATTAAGGGTTTAGTGGAAGTTATCTTGGTACCAAATGTGAGAGATTTTGAAAAATCTTTTTGAAAAATTTCGAATCAATCGTACGCAAGATGAAGATTTTAAAAAATCTTTTGAAGATATTGAAGAAGAATTATCTTCAGTTGTTTTAGGATAAGTGCTTGATATTTATGAAAATCAATTTTGCGTAGCACTTTCCTTTCTTTAAAGATCGGGTTGCAAGCTGAAATGCTTACAAGCCATTATGTTTTTAGGAAAAGTGCTTGAAAAATATTTAAAACCTTTGATTTGATAAGCACTTTCCTTTCTTTGAAGCACGGGTCCTGAACTGATGTGTCCAGAAGCCATTAATTTGAAGTCCGGGTTTCGTACTGAAGTATACGAAAGCCATTATTTGAAGAAATATTTTAGAAACGACATGTTTTAGAAGACAATTAAAGAACTCTCGCTCAAGCATCTGTACATGCCCGTATCATTGTTGAATGACATTTCTAGAAACGTACAGAATATCGATTATACGAGAGACATGTCGTGAGAAGAATATTTTTGGATTTTTGATTTTCTAATGTTTTTGTATTGTTTGAAAGTTTTATATTTTTATATTTTTCTTTTGTTGGTTTTTCAAATTTTGTATTTTGGTTTTTTGAAAATATTTACGAAGAAGATTTGAAGAAAGAGAAATTAAGTTGGGACAAGTAAAAGTGGAGTTAAGAGTGGAACTAGAAAAGGATTTCCACATGCGAAATTGGCATAAAGTTCTTCTTTACCACAAGGGGTATATGAACCTTCAACACTTTTACAAGTACCTGCATCCACAGAAGAAGAATTTTCACAAATAACAGTGTTAGAAGTAGATGTTTCCTCACGGTGAGGGTGATCACTATCAACGGTTGTAGTGGTTTCGACTTCCTTATCCTGATGATTTTCACTATTATCTGTGTTGGAGCAAGTATCAAAAATCTTTCCTGTGGGAATCCATCTAAGACCTATTTTGTTGAAAACTTTGCCCGTGGGTATCCACCTAAGGTAAGATCTAGGAGTTGTTTTCTTATCAGATGCAGCGGAAGACTCATTTTTTGAAAAACTACGTCCTGAAGAGATCCACCTATTAGGTTTCTTTTTGTTTGTCTTTTTATCAACGGGCTTGTTTCTATTTGGTGTCTTAGTGGATTGTGCCTTGGCACCAGAATTATCTTCCTTGAGATATTGTGAGGCACATGCCTTATGATTAGCTGAAAAGACACATTTTTTACATGTAGTACAGACAAATTCAATATTCTTGTTTAAAACAATAACTTTAACTTTGTCACTACAGTCTTTTGGAAATTGATTCTTGTTCGAAAAGGACTTAGAATTCCTAGTGTTGTTTTCTAACGGCATAGCATTTTCTTTTGCGCAACTACTCTTAGGTGCAAGCCAATCCCTAGCCTTATGTAGAGTGTTCCTAGGTAATGGTTTACTACTACTAGCAGTGCCTTGAAATCTTGTAGAATTCATCAGCCCAGATGTTGTACCTAGAATTCCGTCTTTTCGAGTCTGTGCCTTTTTCCTAGCTTCTTCTAGATAGTGATTGTTGACCATGTTGTTAGAACCAACAGATTCTTTAACCGGATTTTTGGTCACATTCCGTGTACTAGTCTTAGAAATGCCAGGTGTAAACACTTTTGGTGTTTCAGCGACTGCTTTTCCTTCTTCAACAATCATTTCATTTTGCTTTTGCAAGGCAGGTAGAGTGACTGGTTTTGACAAATCTTTTTTCTCATTGCCTTTTGGAGGAGGCATAGAAATAGACATTTTTGGTTTGGAAACCGGTTTGGGAACATTTGCTCTCTCCTCAGTCAATGGTTTTGTAATCACAGTATCCACTGCCTTTCCTTTTTGACGTTCCAGCTGAGTCCTCAAAAGATCACTTTGCTCTTGCATGTCCTTGTAGGCACGCTCATACGACAGTTTGTCATACTTGCATTCCTCGGTTTTTCGATCAAGTTGTTTAAAATAGGACACGTTTTCTTTTTCAAGTTTTTCAAGAGCTTTTTCATATTTTGAAACAATTGCGGAGGTCTCAGACTGGAGTCTTTCTTGATCTTCAATAGAATATGTTTGTAAAATGATGGACATAATATCAGTAGACATGACATCTTCGAAGAGAGAATCATTTAGCTTTTCCAAAACTTTGATGTGTTCAACAATGTCATTAGCTTACTTTACCAGGGATTTATGGTCCTTGACAAAGTCAGCTGTTTCTTTCAAAAGTGCTTGTTCAACATGAATTACCCTCGCACTGATGGCAGTTAACGGAGGGGCAATTTGGGTTTTAAAAAACTCTTTTGTTTCGTCATCATGACGAGTAAACCAGATGTTAGTTGTAATATTGGTTTTAGACTTCACAGTCTCTTGAAGATACCCAATTCTAGTTTTAACGTCATCTAAAATGCTTCTAGTATCACTTGTGTTAAAAGGATTGTTTGAAGACATTTGTTCAATTTTCGAAAGAGACTTGGAAACTACAACTGGTTTTGAAACTGATTTTGAAACTGGTGTTGACACTTTGTTTGAAACACTTGGTGTGATAGAAAATTTTGACTTTTCTTTTTGATTAACAAAAGTAATTCCATTAATTTTGTTCCATTTGTTATAATCAATCGGTTTAAGATCTGGATTCTTTTGTTTCATTTTTGATCTACTCTCCTCAGATAGTTCCAATGTTTCAAGAGAATCACGAACAATTATGGGTTCATGCAAAGGTTTTCCATTGTTCAACACATTCTGAGATTTATGAGCTTTCTTGAGGAACGAAGGAGGTGAGTTACCAAGAGCCATTTTTTGAGTTGTATGAAAATACGGATTTACTTGATTAATCAGCATATTCGTTGATTTGGCTGAATGACCCGTTGTAACAACCAAATTTTCCAATTTTTTTATTATCTCATTTTTATCAAGAATTTCATCAAGAAGAGAATCTTCTTGTTTTGAAAAATCAGCAATCAACTGTTTCTTCTCTTTTTCAAGATCAGAAAACAGTGCTTTTTGTTTAGAAAGTTGGTTGTTTAGTTCAGAAATTTCCTTGTTTAAAGATTTTATTTTCAAGTTCAAATTCACATCAAGTGTGTCATACTTGAGTTGCAATTGTTGTTCTCTTAAAACAGAATCTCGATAACCAATTTCTAATTCTGATATTTTGTTTATATGAAATTCATAGGCTCTGGCGTTCTCTTTGTAACTCTCAAGCTCAGCGGTCAATTTCTGATTCGCGGCCTTAACTTCACGATTGACCTTACTAACTTTCTCAATTTCAATGCCACAATTATTGAATAATGATTCAAAATAAGCACGTGTTTCCTCATCAGTCTCAGTATTTTGTGCCACACAGCCTCCACTAGGATCCACATCTGGAGTTTCAGAGTAAGTATTGCTACAACTCGGATTGTCCATGTATGTATCATGAGTAGGTGCTGGCGTCACAGAATGTTATTCGCCATGAGTAAACACATCACATATGACATTGTTATAGCATGGATCAATGATTGGTACCTTAGATACTGCATTTGCGTTATAGACAGGAGGTGCGTCAGAGTCAGTGTCGTACTTAGTCTCCTGAAGATTTGCCATGAAGATGCAGTTTGCATTGATGTCCTCTCGGTCTTCCAAATCATCCATAATAGCGAAAAAGTCATGTTCCTCAGCACTCAACTGCATTCCAGATTCTGCCTTTTGTGCTAACAGCATAGCTTTCTGAAGATACGCAAAATCCTTCTTTTTCGGCTTAGAAGGACAATTCCTTGCCATGTGACCCACTCCTTGACAGTTATAACACTTAACCTGATTACCCTGATTTACATTTCCATAATTCCCAACGACTGGAGCAGCAACATTGCCATTCTGATTACCCACTGCTCTATTCCCAACATTCTGTCCCATCTGATTTCCAACATACTGACCCGACTGATTACCCTGATACGGAACCGCCTGATTACCCATGCGACTGCTAAATGCTTTATCCAATAAAGAAAATACCTGTAGCAAAGCATTTTCTTGTTCAGTTTCAGGATCAGTGAATCCTTGTTCCTGGTATTGTGGATACTGTTGTTGAATGACTTGTTGTTCTGGTGGATAGAATTGTTGTTGTGGTTGTTGAATGTATTGCTGCAAGTTGTTGTTGGAAGATGATGAAGCTTGTTGTTGTGTATTCACTATAGTTTGAGTCTTAGCAATAAGTGCCAATGGATCATGATTCTTTGCCAATCTTTCTTTCCTGACTTCATTCACTTCAGCTTGGTTTTGTTTCAGAAAATCGTTGAGTTGATCAAAGTTCACCTGATGTAAGTCTTTTGTTTGGTTGACAATAGTGACATATCGTCCCCATTCTTCTGGAAGATTATTCAGGAACTTGATGTTTTGAACGATAGTTCTGGGTGCCAACTTGTTTCTGATAAGTTCATTCATCAAAGTGAAAAACCTTCCATAGTAGGATTCAATGGATTCTCCTGGTGTAGATGTAAACTTCTCCCATTCAGTTAGCAGCTTGTTCTCCATCTCTTGTTTACCAATTTCTGTTCCATAACATAGACGTCTAACACGTTCCCACATATCGAAAGCAGTTTCACAACTGTCTACAGCAACAAAAATGTCTATTGGTAAACCCAGTTGGACAATATGAATTGCCATGTCATCTGCATCGACTTGTTTCTGATCCTCTTCAGTGTATTCTTATTCGTTCTGATCATGAAAAGATTGTGGGGTGGGAGGTGTTGCATCAGGATTTCCAGGGACTTGGACTTGTCGAGGCTTGAAGGGTCCATCCTGAATGGATTTAATCATGAGTTTCCCATTAGGTTTGGTCTTGATGTAACGAAGCATACGACTTGTCCATTGAAGATAACCACCTTTTGCCAACATAGGAGGACGGTTTTCGGCACCGGCTGCATGAATGTCTTGTTGAGTTGCCGTTGATGAAGGTATGATATGATAAAGTTGATGTATGATCGATTCAACGATAAAGGAGTTGTGGTTGATGAAGATTAAGCTCGGTTGAGGTTTTCTGAAAGTCGTACTCGTAACCTTGGTTCTTAAAAAATTTTCGCCCAAAAATTGAAATTCACTATTAAAATCACTTCTAAGGTCGTATGAAAAATTTGAGTTATGACAATTTTGACGCCAAATTTGACCCGAAAAATTTGAATTTAGGCCCAAAAATTTGAATTTTTTACCAAAATTTTCACAGTTAAACCAAAATTTGTATCTCGCGTAAAAATTGAACGTTTAGTCTCCTCAAAATTTTTTTTAAACCTATATGCGTAGAAAGAGCTTAGGCGTAGAGAGAGAAGTTACGAGTAGACAAGGCTTATGCGTAGGATCTTATGCGTAGGATCTTATGCATAGGATGCTTAGGCGTAGGAATCCTTAGGCGTAGGAAATTATTATGCGTAGAACCCAACTTACGCATAGCAAGAGTGCTTACGCGTAGGAATAGCTTACGTGTAGGAATAGCTTACGCGTAGGAATGGCTTACGCGTAGAATCCAAAAATCCTTTACACTATCACAGTGTAAAAGATATCCAAAAGTTGAAGTGTTCCACAAACTTATCCAAGTGAGGGAAGCACTGAGTCACCGTTATAGCTCGAAGATTCTTCACCAAAAAGTTATGCGTAGAAAACTAGGGTTTTGACTTTTTGACTTCTACGCGTAAGAAATTTCCAACGATTCAAATGATTTCTTTTGCACAGATAGCCTTAAAAACACTCGAATAACCCAAAAATGTTGACCTTTTTCACCCAAAGTGCTTAGATAAGTTACGAGTAGAAATGACCAATGAACCAAACACGAGTTCAAAAATGAAGAAAAACACGTAAAGCTTCGAACTTTTTGCAAAAAACTGAAACTTTAGCACCAAATAAACCTTAAACCACAAGAATCTTGAATTTTTAAGTGCAAAAATTAAAGCTTTAAGCGTTTCAAATATGTAAAACGAGAGCTTTTCGTGTACAATACCAAGACTTCAAAACAAACAAAAACACTCCTAAACCATTGTTAGGCGATTGATACCAATTGTAAAGCCCCTTTTATCACATATACCTTATCACAACTCACGTTACCAAAACAAGTATACCATGTAAACCACAACAGATATACTATGCGTATAAGAAAGAAAGATTAAGATAAGAATGGTGACTTGATGTATATTCGTATGTATATGTTTAGAGAGGTAGAGAGACGAAAGATGAAAACAATAAGTTGTATATTGCTTCAAGGAAAAACACACACACACACACTCAAGCACACCCCTCAAATGAGACTTTGAGGGGTTTATATAGTACAAGAAGAATATGCCCTAAAAGGCTTTCTATGGGCCTCGTGGATATGGACTTGGGTTGGATTGGATATATGGCAAGCTTAACTAAACTAATACCCATTTAGCTTAGTCCAATCCATGAGCCCTTTGACTATTCTATTACGATATCTAACACACATTACAAAGTTCCTAAACGTGAATGACCATCACTTCTAATAAAAACTATTAAGGCTAACAGAAAACCTAAACCTGTTGTAGATGTCACTGGTTGACTAATATAGATCTCTCTAGCTAGATTGTCACCTGATATTAGCCATAGTTTATGTCTAGCTATTTCCTCATCTAGTTTTTCCTTTAACACTAGGTTTTCAGTGACTATAGCAACCTTTTCTTTCTCAGTGCGTTTTAAATTAATTTCAGCACAATTTAAATCAATTTTTAGCACCCTTATTTTTTCTCATAAGATATCTGATTCTTTTGAAACCACACCTTTTGTCTTTCTAATGTTTTTAACGCATGTTTATAAGCTTGATTGTCAACATAGCATGCATTATATTTAGGTTTCAAAATATCATAGGCTTCCTTAAGTTCATTGTATCATTCACTAAAACAAAAAACACAGTTGTGTACCTGAGAGAGGCCCATCAAGGCAACTTGATCATGCCTATCTTCTGAAGTATAGCCAGCCACCAATCCAACATTCTCAGCATTAGTAGCTTCCTTATTCATAGGTTCATGCAATGCCCAGTTGACTTGATCATCCATGGTGACAAGAGCTGCTGAAGTTCCAGCTTCCTTTTGATTCTGCTGATAGGAAGTATATCTAGCTCCATGTCTAGTCTTCCTATCCTTGCATTCCCTTGAGAAGTGACCCATTTGGTGACAAGTGAAACACTTGACTTTTCTTCTGTCAAAGCAAGTTGGATCTCTTCCCTGAAAGCCAAACTTCCTTCCAGACTTCTGCTCAAATATTTTGATATCCACTGAAAGCATGGCCACCTACCACTTCAGTTTCATCTCCTCCATATCAAACGGGTCCACCTGTTCAAAATCTTCATAGACAAGATGCTGCTGAGTATCATAGTCAGCAACAAATGAGTGAAGAACATCTTCCAACACACTGCTAGTTTTAGCTTGAGAGCTTGATGGAGTGGGAGTGTAAGAAGATGATGTTGGTAAGTAAGTTGGACTTGGAGCATGTATCATCATATTGGAGGGAGAGGCCCCAACAAAGGCTGAGTGACCAAGAGTGGACGCATGAAAGGGACTTCTAACATCAGGCTCAAGAGATTTAAGTCTGTTGTATAGTTCATCAAAATTGAGCATGTCTAGCCCACCTTTAGCCATGATGAAGGTAAAGATCGTAAGAACTTTGAATTACAGTCTTCATTATCTGGATTTGCCTTTAGCTGATTCAACTGACTCAAAATCTTGTGAAACCTGTCATATCCCTTGTGGATACCTTCTTGTTCTGAGATTTGAAACTCTTGGAACTGTTGTTTCAGCATGGACTTCCTCATTCTTCTGGACTCCTCATTGCCACCGAACCTTGCTTTGAGTGCCATCCATATGTCCTTTGCATCCACCATGTAGTGAAAATCACCCAAATGATCCTCAGGTATGGCTTGAAGAAGGATGGTTCTCACTTTGTGCTCTCTTTGCACAACCAGTATCTCTTCAGCAGATTTGGGAGGAACAATGGTAACAATACCATCAGAGTCTGTGATAGTCCTCTTCAAACTGTTTCCATTCTTCACGATCTTCCAAAGATTCCAATCAATGTTGGAGATCCAGCTCTGCATCTTCATCGTCCACAGATCATACTCTTCCTTCTTGAGATAAGGAAACTTAGCATTACTGTTGGAAAGACTGAGTTGTTGCATAGAGGTGTTGTTATTGTTTTTGGTCACTTCGGTTTCATCATCAGTTCCAGGCATGTTGAAGGTAGTTTTGGTTGTATGGGTGTGATGTAAAAATTGTTCTTAGTATCGAAGAGACTCTCCCGAGGCTCTGATACCACTTGTTAGAAACTTAGACCTTGATAGATCTTGAGCACTCGTAGATCGTTAGTGTTGCTTATGTAATCATAAAAAAACTAATAGAAAATCTCTACAGCTTGTATTCTTTAGCAGAAATCAAACACAAGCTATAATAACTAAGAACACTTTGATCCTCTATGGATCTTTTTATTAACTAAAACTCCGTGTTTCAGTTTCTCCAAGTTATTATTCATACAAACTATGATGTTCCTTTTATAGACAAGGAACCCTAATTTGTTTCTTGGGAGATGTCTAAGCATGCAAATGAAATATATGTTTAACTCATACAAAGAATAATAATGGGTAAACTCTAAACATGCCCATGCTAACATTGGGCAGTACAAGAATAAAGATGGGTTAGCATATAAATAATAAAGCGCATGCATATCCTACTCAGCTTCCACTCCTTCAGCAGAAACACGGCACGACTTCAACACTTCAGCAGAAACTCTTTTTCAAAAGATTCTGCAATACTTCAGTAGAATCCTTCGGCAGAAATGACAGCAGAATTCCTACTTTGCATAATTCCCAACAATTCCAATGCTGCACTTCAGGTAATCTACAACCAATTTCAGCCGTGTATCAATCAGGAATATTCCGCAGACTTTGATCAACACGTGACTGGAATTTCCTTCAAGAAACATACTGGAATGGAAATTCATGAGTTCATCAATACATTTATTGTAACATATTAGATTTCACAATCACATCAAATCATAAACACAAGTAGGCGTATATGTAAAGGTTTTAGAGAGAGAAAGAGTTAGAGGATTGGGAACTTAGTGAGAGAAAATGAAAGTATTATTATGAGCTCCAACTCTCTACCTTGGGAGGTAGAGAGTATTTACAGTATCATACAACTCGCCACCTACGGGCTGTGGATCTGGCATACAGTGGTAAATACCCGTCCGTCCTCCACGGTGTTACTTAACTAAATACTACTTAACACTAAATAATCTACGACTACGAGCTTTCTAACGATTAGATATACTTGAGGTGACCGACACTTTAATAACCGAATTTACTAAATCCTAACATTTATTCAACTTATGGATAATATGGTAAAGTACATTAAGGAAGCTGCTCAAGAGGATGATAATTTGAATGAGTGTCAAGTGAAATTAAGTGAAACTTATGATGAGTTGGGTAATGATTCAGTTGAAAGGACGGGTGATGCTGAATGCAAAATATCTGATACAGCAAAGGATGGTGAAACCGGTTGTACTGAATACAGAGGCTCAGAGTCAGATAAGCTTGAAACAGCCTGCAGTTCAGTGACTCTTGTTATGCACAATGTGAATGCAGATATCATTCCGGCAAATGAACAGATGTCATGTGATGAGGTACCCTTAACTGATCAACATAATGCATATGCTAATGTACCTAAACGAAATGATCCTAATTCTGAACATGATATTGATAAATGTTTCTTGGTTGAGTCTGAGTCTAGAATCTTTAATAAAAATGAAATGGTTGAAAAAAGAGTTTTTGATGAACTTTCAAACAAATATTCAACTCTTGAAAAACATTTTATTTCCTTATAAATTGCAATACAACAAAGAGAAGAAAGTTTTCTTGCTACAAAACCTTGCATAAATCTAGAATTCCTAGAATTTCGAGAATTTTTTGAAATTAACCAGTTAAAATCCCAGATTCAGGACAAAGATTCAACCATTTGTAATCTTAAATTGCAACTCTCAGATCTGCATAAGAGATGTAATATAGGGATGAAAAATTCTAACTATGAGGTGAGCGATCCGCTTATATCTAGGAATGATGAATTGGCTCTATGTGTGACCAACCTCTTAAGGGAAAATGAGTCTTTGAGAAAGAACTTATTAGAGAGAAATTCCAAGATGATAGAGTAAACTAACTCCTTGTTGGCAGACATTGATGCCCTTAAAGCCCAAATTCAGGATAAGAGCTTCACCATTGTTGCCTTAAAAAATGGGCTTCGGAAATCTGTTGGAAATAGGGTGAACACTAAGTTTGCAAGACCATCGACCTTGGGAAAGCCAATTGTAATGAACAACTCAGAACGTACTGTAGTTAGGTAGCCCAATGCTTTTAAAAAGAAAGATTTAAACCATCGAAATCTAATCTTGCCTCCCAAGTTGATGAGAATATAGTTTAGTCAAAACCAGTCACTTCACTAATTCATTCTGATATGATGAATAAAAATCCCCAGCTTATTGTTCGAAGCCCTAAGGTCAGGAATATTAGGAGTTTATCTAGTTCATATAAGAAGCATCAAATGGCTGATCAATCCCCTAAGAATCATCTTAATTACAAAAGAACCAATGTTCAAAACAGGGAAGTGGCTACATCCAAATCTACTAGCAGTTGTTTCAAATGGATTCCTACTGGTAGATTATTTAAGTTTACAGAATCCAAACGAATTTACACACCTAGATCTTAACTTAAGTGGATGCCCACAGGAAAAATCTTCAAGAATATTGAACCTAAAGGGATTTCTATTAATGATACTCGTAGACCAGACTGTGCAACATCCAATAGTGAGGATACTCATGTCACTAACTCATCTATTTGCAATACTACTTGTGCTATTAGTGCAAAGTGTTCTCAGTCTTTTTCAGGTACAATGCTCAATTCAATCATGAACATCATGACATGGTTTCCATCAGAAATGAAGATTGCTCACTCAGGAATTGTAGCTTGTTAGAATTGATGTACCTCGTACTTTGACTCCTGTTCGAATTGAATTAGGACTCGTTCTCATGAATCAGTGTACAAATTAATTTTCACTTGAATTTATATATAAAAAAATCAAAATCAAAAATTCAAATCAATTTTTTATTTTTATATTTTTTTATTAATTAAATCTTTTCCCACAATCTGATAAAAGATGTGTCTCTTATTATCGATAACATCTACGGTCCTAGAAATGTCATTCAATAATGATACGGGTCCATAGATGAAGTTCGGACAAAAGATATATTCTATTTTTAACGTGGGGTTGAAATTCAATCAATGTTCACTCTTAATTAGTGACATTGATTGAGGGGGAGAATATTTCAATTTATCTCTGCATCATTATTTGATATATGTAATGTGCTTACTCTTGTTTGCTTCTGCATGTTTATGTCATGATTCTTGATGATTCACTGTGCTAGATAGCTTATCCATGTTATGTCATATATGGTACTTGTCATATTATTCAACATGAATGTTACTTCTCCACCGTATATGCATACAATTTGCTAAGTACAAGGACTGAATGTGTCAATATATGAAACTTGGAAAAGTATATAAGCCATAGCGACTTGTTTCACATATGATATCCTCTAGCTAGCGAGTTGTCCCTATTAGACCAAATACAAGGACTGAAGGTGTCATTTTGTGAAACTTGAAAATAGTACTTATAGCGCTAGCGACTTGTCACACTTGAAAAAAAAAATTTCTTTCAAAATCTCAAATACTATCTTTCTCTCTCGTGACCGGTGGTGTAGCGATTTAAGTGTGTTAGGTTAATTTTAATGTTTTTAATTTGAATCCTCTATATCCAATACCTCCTCTAACGCAACTCTTTTAATAAATTCCACCGAGCTTTTTACCTTCGACAATTGATCCCTCGTCTAGGTTTGTTAATGGCTTTGTTTAATGGGAATACTTGATATTAAATTGGTTGTAGTTTGGGTTCACTGGGTTAGATTTGATGGTGCATTTGTATGTTTAAATGGATGTCCTTGCTCATATTGTTGTAATATTCATATGAGTTTGTTGGGTTGTGATTATCTGATTATGTTTATGCTTGTGGCTTGATTGTATTTGATCATTGTAGCGATTTGGTTGTGTCGTTTTCATGGTTGTATTTGATGATTGGATTGATGTTTTATGCTTATGTCAAGTCATGTTCTTGTTAGCGACTTATCTGATAGCAGGTTGTTCCTGGTAGCGAGTTGGCTCATATATTCCTCATGGCGAGTTGTCAATTCTTTAAACTTTCTTGCTAGCGACTTGCTATGTAATTGGGTGATACTCGTAGTAGCGACTTATCCTTGTAATTGTTTGGTAGTGACTTGTCTTGGCAAGTTAGCCATTTGCTAATAATTTTTCACAAAGGCGACTTGTTACTGGTTTTTCTTATAGCGACTTGTTTTGACAAGTTAGCGACTTGCTAAAACACTTTCACAATGGCGACTTGTCACTGGTTTTTCTTGTAGCGACTTGTTTTGAAAAGTTGTTCAAAGCGACTTGCTATAATACTTTCATGATAGTGACTTGTCTCAGATTTTACTTGTAGCGATTTGTCTTGACAAATTACTCATAGCAACTTGCTATAACATTTTTGTTTTAAGCGACTTGCAACTGGTTTCTCTTGTAGCGACTTGATTTGACAACTTGACTTAGCTACTTGTTATAACACTTCCATTATAGCGACTTGTCTCATGAAATCCTATCTTAAAGATTTGTTTTAACAATTTTGCTCAAGCAAAGTGTCTCTAGAAAACCTTGGCAAAATGATTTGTTACTCTAAGAATTACTAAAACATCTTATCCTATTTACTGAGCATCTCAATCTACTTTTTGATTAAATCTGTCATGTATGCTACTCATCGTGCTTATGTCATAAGGTTGTATTAATGTTGTTTAGCTTACCATGTCTAACCTAACATGCTCTTGAACACTATTGTTGCATGTGTGTTTCTATAGAATTTCAATGGCAAACACAACTTCATCCGTGAACCTTGCTACCTCTACTCCACCCACAGTTCTTACAGACAACGAAATTCTTCCAGAAGATAAATGGGTTGAGATAGGCAAAAGTAACTGTTATGTGGACATGAAAAGAATGCAACATAATCCAATCTTCAAGGTGGCTATTGATATTCTTAAAAACACCAACTTCTTTAGTGCCTTGACCAAAAAATGCACGATCCCTTCCATTTACCTACAAAAATTTTGGAACACCATCACATGGGACAAGATCACAGCCACCTATTCTTGCAAGCTTGATGATAACGAATTTGAAATCACATCTGACATTCTCAGTAAGGCCCTAGGAATCATACCATGTGACCCTACCAAACAATCTGTCCCTCCACCTAGTGCGGAATAACTAATGGACTTTCTAAATGATTCGGGTTATCAAGTTAACATAACAAGGGCTTCAGATATCATCAACGGACACATGTATCAACCTTGGAGAGCCATTACCACTATTCTCAACCTATGCTTATCTAGCAAAACCTCAGGGTTCGATAAAGTGAGGACACCTATTCTGCAAATCTTTTGGGGTCTCATCAAAGGGGTGAACATTGATGTCACGGAACGTATTTAAGAAGAATTATCTTTGTCTATGCACACTTTCATCACCGACAGAACAAATGTTCAGAATCAAGACCAAGGAAGGCAAACTTGTAATTCCTAGCATAAGATTCTCGAAGCTTATCATTCAGTTCTTGCAACAGACTCATCATTTCAATCCAAGGAGTGAGTCAGTCCTCCATAACGCCAGTGATGAATTTGTACTTGGTAACCTCAAATATGTTGCCAGAGCTATTAATAAAGAGATCTTTGGAATGCCAATTCCTGATGCACTTCTCACAGATGATATTAAGAAGACTGACTAATTCAGATTATACAAGAAAAGGGCATCCAGATCCAACGTTGATGACGCTCCCAATCCCTCACAACCCAAGTCTACAAAGTCTACCTCTAGCACTAAATCATCCTCAAAAACATCATACGCTGCCCTTCCAAAGAAGAGAAAGAAAGAAGCCAGAAAGGGAAAAGATAAAGGCTCCAAGGATACTGAGAGACAAATGAGCTTAATGGATGAAGAAGAGACCGCACTACAACAAGGGATTCAACAAATCCTGGATCCCCTATACATGACTCAGAGACCGTCCGTAGGAGGAGTTGAGATACGTGAACCAGTATCAGCACCACAACAAACCACACCGGCTACACAAGACAAAGGCAAAGGGATTGTTGGGGTTGAAGCAGAACAAGCAGCTCACATGCTTCTGACCATCTCTTCTCCACCTCCAAAAACTACTACCCAATTTGAGCTGAAGAAAAGAAGCATTGAATCATCTTCAGCTCAAGAACCAACTGGAATGGAAAAGGATGTGTCTGATACACAGGATGATGCACTTGCTTCTAGTGACACTCAGTCAGAAAGTCTGGAGACAGTACCTTTTACTAAGGAGATTCCAATGCTTGAAGCCGTAAATGAAGAAAATAAGTTGCTGAAAGACCCACATGAGATCCTTGAGCCAAGATCTGAAGAACACAGGCGCCTAGATGAAACCAACATGTCTACATAATCCTTATCCTCACTTAAGAATCTAGATGCTGACTTCTCATTTGGTGATCAGTTTTTGAATGACAAACCCTCGGACACTGAGACTTATAAACAACTGAGTCTATGTACACGGTCAACATCCATCAAGACACATCAACCATCCCTCCAATCTCTGCCCGTGCTATTACAACCGCACTTCCACCAGCCAAACCTGCTCTAATAACCGCACTTCCACCACCAAAACCTGCTAAAGATCTATCACTTAAACCAGTTGTTACTATTCATGACACAGATACTCCACCGGCTTCACTACCTCTAATACTTACATCTGATCAATTGCTCGACAAGGCAGTGAAACGAATTAAAGCTCTTGAGAGGCAACTGCCTAAATCTATCAACATCCTCGAGAATCGTGTCTACAGGATAGAGAACCTTAACTTTGATGAAGGTGTTGCAGACGCCATTGAAGGCAAAGTTAAAGATGCTGTAGAATGGGCAATGCAAGGTCCTCTGCTTCAACGGTTTAAAGACTTACCCATTTAAGATATGAGAGCTGTCCTTTCGGATAAAATGTATGAAGCTAACGAGCATCGGGATGAGGTCCATAAGAATTTATTCGAGGCTCTCGAAGTATCGATAAAGCACGATAATCATTTACAGTATCTGGAGGACATTCGAGAAAGAGAGGCTAAGAAGAAAAGGAGGACGTTGGTGTTAGAGACGTTGCATAAAGGTCCAAAAGGTCCTCCTCCTCCTCCTTCTCCAACTGGTGGAGCTGGAACTTCTGGTACTGGTGGATCTTCTGGCACAACCATTACATCTCCACCAAAACCACCAACATCTCCTCCAAAACCTTCACATCAAACCAGTTCATCCAGTGATTAGGGTAATCAGAAGAAGTCTACAACATGGACCACGGTTGATTCTAGGTTTACACCCACCTTCTCCACAATCCCGGAAGACTAAGTACTTAATGAAGAGTCCTATGTTGCTCAAGAATCTGAATCAGATGACGATAACGTCTACACCAAGCATATCCCAAATGTTACTGAAGAAGAAGATTGGTTGGACGCGTATATTGATGGTAAACGCATCAAATCTTCTAGAGTTGCACCTTCAAAAGACATAACTCAAAGCTGGCTCGCCGAAGAGAGACCTCAAACTCCTGAACCTTCCTGGTCCATTCCAGAGTCTGACACGATGATCTCTGACAACAACTGGGCATCAACCATCACTACCAACTATGAAACCCCAGCTGAAGACTCTCTTCTTCACATCACTGGAGATATGGGCAGCTTTATGAAGTGGTTTTGTGAAAAGAAGGGAATCTCGCCCATCACTCCGAAGGATCTTGAAGGACCAGCATTTGAAATGATCAAAGTCTTCCACTCAGATGCTAATCAGCTTCAATACCAGATGGAAGAATGTCATAAGATGCTGAGTGATCAAGTCAGTGAGCAAATTAGCCGTTTTAATGTGAACAAGCCTCTTCCTCTCGGTGGTGAACCTGTTCAAGTGACTATTCAATTAGATTTCTTCTTCAACCATGATCTGGATTATCTATGTGCTCGAAATACAGAAAGAAGACCAGCTTTATCGATTTCTAAAATGAAAGCTGCAACCTACTTGGATCAGGGTCTTGAGTAGATGGTACCTGATCAATTTTGGATAGACAAAGAACAAGTGTATGACATCGCTGCTTCGTACGGCATTTCTCATTAGTGGTACAAGAAGAAGAAATTCTACATTGACAAACATGGAGCTAAAAAGAGTCGCAAAGCTGTTCGATCCCATCCGCGAATTCTAAATGTTGTTAGTGTAGAGATCTTCCCAATCTATGGCTATGATTATCTAAAGAAGATTGTTCTTCGAAGATCAGACTTGAAAGATCATGTTGGATCGATGTACTCTAACCAAACTAACTATATAGCTTGTTAAGGGTTTAACAACCTCGGATAAATCCTAAGTTATTAACAATAAAACACTTAGCAAACTCTATTAAGTATGCAGCATTTACTTAACAAAGTTAAGAAGAATATCACTTTAACTTTCAACGATTTTATTAATAACACTAAATCTGCTTGTTATGCAGACTCTCTAAAACACTAATATCGAACTCTCTAAAACTCTAATAATACCCGTACGTAAACTTGTAAACTCGTTAAACTCGTAAACTCTAATGCCAATCTAGGGGTCCTTTTTTAGGCTTAAGGATAACCCTAGTCGGTTTACAATTTGTAACCTTGTACGACAAGTAATCTAAACAAAAAATATTCTAGAATATCAAAGCTTTCCATAAACGAATATAGCAGTTCTTTATCTTTGCAGTACTTTGACTTCTTCCAGTACTTTGTCATTCTTCAACACTTTCATATCCCAACAATCCTCCCCTAACTTGAATTCTACTTGATTGACTTCAAGTTCCTTTGTAAATTTATCTTTCACTTCTCCATCTTCAAGGAAAGATTGTGTCTTTGTCTTTAGATTATATCTTTGTAGATTATGTGCTTATATCAGCATTATCAAAGTATTCTTTAGAAATAATTCCTTTACAGCATCATTCAGCAAGCTCCATCTTTTCAGCAACACAACAACATATGACAATTTATACATTAATTCAGTTTATGTTGCAATCTATTCTCATCACTTCTAGGTGTGTAAACTCCTGTGAGAGGTGAATCATTGAAATTTAATGGATTTTGATGTCTCTTTACTAAAGCCATTAACTTTGGAGTAGCCAAATGTTTTGGTGTGTAAGACCATGGTACATTGATAACCATATGATTTTTAGCAAATCATCAGCTATCAACAGATTTGATTTGTCTTTACCAAAAGCTGTACCCTTTTGGACTAGTTAGTTCTTGCAACCATGGTGAACTAATTACCATATAACGGTTTTTCCACAGCCTTTACCACAAGCCATTTTCTTGTGGGCTACCCAACTCTTCACATTTGCTGATATGGTGAGTTGATTACCATACAACTTATTAGCAAGTTGTCAACTATATAACGGATTTGAGATATCTTTACCAGAGCTGTTTGCTCATGGATTAGCCAATCCTTTTGTAACCATGGTGAACCTATTGTTGTTACCATCTCAAAAACCATTTATTTCTTTTAACCTTTGTTTCAAAATGTTTATCACTTAACAAAAGTTTTTCAAAATCATTAACTGGATTAATGCTGCAAGCAGTACTTTGATGAAAGTACTGTTTGATCAGCAGTACTTTGAATAAAGTACTGATATTTCAAAAATAATTTATTCAATAAAGATTCATACCAGTTATTCATTATCATCAGCCATACTTGTCCATCTGATAAACAATTTGATGACCATAAGAGCAGTTTCATTATCTTCTTCAACTTCCATTCCATGCTCTAGCATTCTCTTCATAAGATCTGATGTAAGCGGATATCTTCTGTCTGCTACCATATGAATCATAGTTCCATCTTCTAACTCTAGAACATGTACTCCAGATTCTTCAAAGAATCTCCAGCTGATAATCTCCCAATCTTCTTGGTTTCTCCAAATCTCATCAATGCTTGATTCTTCAGTTTCCAAAATAGTTGTGAGATCTCCAAGCAAGATTAAACCAATACCTTCTGATGGAACGTGTTCAAAATATTCTTGCACCAAATGATATAAATGAAATAAATCCTCTCTATCTATTATGTGCAATAGATCCCATAACATACTAAACACTCTGAAGCTTTCATCTTCTCTATGAAACATCATATAATTTCCACCTTTAGATTATACAACTTCAAAAGTAGTTACTGGAGACTTTTTCTTCTTCTTTTCTGTCTTCTTTTCTGCATCATCTTTAGAATACTCAAATTCTACAATTCTTAAGTAATTCCTTAGTTCATCATCAGTATCAGATCTTAACTCAATCTTCTTTGATGGTTGTGCATCTTCAACTTCAGTTGTTCTTTTTCTTTTTAAGCTTCCTTATCTATCATCTTCTTTCTGAGCGTCATCATCTTTAAAATCTTTGATACTATCAATATTCTTCTGATAAGCTTCTCTAACAGCTTCATATAACTGTTTCATCTCAACATAATTCAACTTCTGCAATCGAATATACCCTTGACCTTTTAAATAAGCCATCATTGCATTTCTTTCCTTAGCACGATTTGGTCTTCTTGGTAGAGCAGAAACAGGAATAAGTGTCTTTAATGGTACAGCAGCTTCAGCATTCAATTCTTCTTGCAATTTCTCAGCTGCTTCTTTATTCTTAGCTTCTTCAATAGCAGCTTCAGCATCAAATTCAGCTTGTACCTTTCTAGCAGCTTCCTCATTCTTAGCTACTTCAATTGCTCTAAGTTCTGCCAAAGTCAGCTTCTTTTTCTTCTTTGTTTCAATCAGTTTACCTTTTCCTTTATCTTTTGGATATATAGAAGGTTGAGAAGCTTGTGGTTGTTCTTCTTCAGTAACACCTGGAATGCTAACACCTCTTGGTCTTGATAAGTTATGCAATATCTCAGCTACAGTTTCATCATCACTTGCAGTGTGCACTACTTTTGGTGTGTCAGCTTCCTCTTCTTGTATAAAAGTAGAAGGACCAGCTTCATCATCAAAATTCAAAACTCTTGGTGTTATCAGTTCTTATTTATGAGTTTCAGTACTTTGATCAACAACAACTTGATCATCAGTACCTTGAACACCAGTTCTTTGAACTTCAATCCTTTCAGACTCAGTACTTAGAATATTAACCTGTGCATCAGTACTTTGAGTTTCATCTTGCTCAATTTCTTTGTCAACAATATCTTCATAAACTTGAGCATCTGGTTCATCTGGTTGTTCAACATCTTAATTAGTTTGAGCATCTTCATTCAAATTTATAGTTTCCAATATCCTCCCCAATTGAAATGAAGATTGCTTATGAACTCTCTTGACTTTAGAAGCCTTATGATATTTCTTTCTTTGCTTCTTCTCATCCTTAACCCATAACCGGTATTGTTGGATAAAAGGGCAGACAAACCTCTTTAACCGTTTGAATTTGGTTTTTATCCTGAAAATATGTTTAGCCAGAGCTTCATGTTCCTTCTTCAAACGTAATAACTCCCTTGTTAAAGCATAATTATCCAGCACTTCTCCTTCAGAGGATGATGAAGGAATAGGAATATCTTGTTCTGGTGACGCAATAGGTGAAGTAATATGGTAGGATGAGGTAGGAGAAACTGTAGTACCTTCATTAACATCAGTACCTTGAGAAGCAGTACCTTGTGATGCAGTTTCTTGAGATGCAGCACTTTGAGAATCTGTACCCTGTGTTGAAGCAGTACCTTCTCTGTCATCACTCTCTACAGCCTCATCTCTTATTGCATGAACAACCTCCATTATTGAAGTGGTTAAAGGATTGTTCCTTCCAGTAAATAGATCACTTTTCCTAGCCATAAATATGAAAATCTTGGTTGGTTGTACCACAACAGGTAGTAGACTTGTAGGCTTTGGCACATCTTGAAGTTGTTTAGTCAAGAATACTTGAATAAATCTTGGATACATCAACCAGCATGATCCATGAGAAATATGAGATAACATTCCATCTAGAATTAGCCTTGAAAAATTGAAAATTCGATTTGTAGCCAATCCCACTATAGCAGATGCAATGTTAGAACCAAATTTCTCCCATGATGTACTTTTAGCACTAATACAATGAAGCAATACATGAACCAAATACTTCCGGTGTGGGCAAAATAAGGGTTTCTTGAAAGTTTGTTCAGTTAAGGACCCTTCATACCCAATGTCTCTGAATGTATCCCAAATCAATTGCTTATCAAAATGAATAACCCCTTCTTCATCATCAAACAATAAATCTTCACGAATTGAAGCTTCAGAAACCTTCACTATCCTCCCAGCAACTTTAGCTTGAATATACGAATCATCATTCCCCATATGAGCCTTAGCAGTTGCCCAAAACTGTTGAATCCATGGCTCAATTACATCTGGTTCCACTAAAAGTGCATAACAAATCAGAGACCCAGTGAGAAAATCAATGATGTCATGGAAGATGACAGTAGCTTCATTTTTATCCAAATTCCCACCATGTTGTGTTTTGAAACTGTATTACGATTTGCCATTGATGATTTTTTTACTAAAAAAGCGGTTGAATATATAATATAGGTGAAAGAGAGAGAAATATGGAAAAGATTATAAGGTATAAAGATGAGAGGGAAATTTGGAGAGTAGGTATTTATAGGTGAGATTTAAAAAAATCACAGTCTATAATAACAAAGTTACCGTTAGTGAAGTTTACCCCTCAATATTACCGTTGGAACAATACTTTGATAAGACAAACAGTTCTTTCCACGTGTGCAGTACTTTCCAAAGCAGTACTTTCATATAACCAAAAAGAAGTACTTTCCCATTCTCCTCTTTACAGTAGCAAACAATTCAAATAAACATTAGATTACCTCCCCTCAAGCAATTCATAGGACTATACTTATAATAAATAGTCCTCCCCTCAAATGTAACTCAGTAATTAATCATGCCAATGCTTACCACCAAGTGATTGAATCTTGAAACATCAAAGCCTTTGGTGAGTAAATCAGCTACATTATCATCTGTGTGAACCTTAACAACATTAATGAGCCTGTGCTCATAACAATCTCTGATGAAGTGATGGCTAATCTGAATATGCTTGGTCTTGGAGTGATAAACTGGATTCTTTACAATACAAATGGTACTCTTATTATCAATATTGATAGGAGTATTCTTGAAATTGAACCCATAGTCCAAGAGTTAATTCTGCATCTACAAAACTTGTCCACAACAACTTGCAGCAGCCACATATTCTGCTTGAATTCACATGGCCCAATCTTCTATGTCACTAATGTGCTTCTTTGACCAATTTGTTGATATTCTTGAAATTTACATGGCCCAATCTTCTATGCCACTGGTGTGCTTCTTCAAATGTTGCTTTTGCCACTAAACATGTAGCTCTTCCTGAAGAGTGAAGACTCTTCATATCCAGACTGTACACATCATTGGTTCTTGGTACTCCAAGGACTACCAAGTTATCATCAACAATCTTGAATTCAGGGGAAAGGATGAGACATTCTGTGTTAGTGAATAACACAGGGTGCTTTTTATCACAGATTTGAGAAACTGACAAAAGGTTGAACTTGAGCTCCTTCACATATCTAACATTCTCAAAATCTATACGCCCTGCTTTGATGGTTCCTTTTTGAGTGATTCTTCCTCCATTAGGATCATTCCCAAATGCAACTCTTCCTCCACAATAAGATCTAAAATCTGACAGAATCTCCTTATCTCATGTCATGCTTCCAGAGCAACCACTATCCACAATTAGATGATCTTTAAGCTCCTCTTCTGGGTTGCCCTGCACAAATATAAAAAAGTTAGTGTCTTTTAGGAACCCAAGCCATTACTGACTTGTGTTCCCCTTGTGGAGTAACATACTCAAATTCCATGAGTATGTAACCTTCACAGTTTTTGTGGATAGAATCAAGCATTATCGTTTGTTTTAAAACTTGTGATGGATTTTCAGCAAAAGGTTCTTTTTCGACAAGAATCTCCTTTTCTTTTTCCACAAAATCATTGTTAGCAAAAATCTTTGTTTCACCAGTACTTGTTGAAAGTACTGTTTGTTCCTCGTCAGTACTTTCTTTCTTAACCCATTTAGTTTTAACTGCTGGTGTAGAATCCTTTGACTTAGCTACTCTTTTGGAGTTGTAATGCCTTCTAGATTGATAATAATTTGATCTCCTAGGATTTCCATTCCAAAAAGTGTTTACAGTGCCTTGATTGTCTGAAAATCTAGCAGTACTTTGAGAAGGTACTGCTTGAGTTCTTTGAAAAGTATTTGAAGGTACTGGTGATTTTGAAAAAGTTCTTCTCTGATGAGGGTACCTATAGTCTTGTGAAGAGTTGCTATGGTTAACCCTATGTGAATGATTTCAGTCTTGTTTATTCTCTCTAGGGCTATGGTTGGTGGTTCTGTTCTTTGGAAATTTGCTTAGGTACTTTGAGTGAAAGTCACAGTCCTTAATCAAATGATTAGGACAATAACAAACAAAACACAATTTTTGACCTGTAATCCCAAAATTGTTTCCTCTATGTGTATTACCAAACCTATTCTGTCTTCTAGGTGAATGATTAACACTGTTTTGACCAAAATTATACCAAAAAGGTTTAGCAGTATTTTGAAAAGATTTTCCTAAAGGTACTGCTAAACATGTAGCAGTACTTTGAGTTGAAGGTACTGCTTGACTTTTAACATCATTATCCTTAGGTTTTCAACAGTGTCTTTTGGGGTTGCAGACCTAGATGGACCTGTATTAGTTTTACCAATAAGCTTTTTCCTAAATTCTTAGGCCTAAGGGGTTGAAATCTTTCAGTGGGATGAGGGACGGCATGATAACCATTATCTTTCTTAAACTCAGGAGGTGTTTCACTAACTGATTCCTCATTACTAGATGTGTCTACATAATTAATGAGTTCATCATCACTAGTGGTTATATCCTCAAAATCAAGGTCATCCTTATCACTAGATGGGTTTTCTTCTATGTTATTAAAGTCCATACCAAAACCTAGGCCAGTCCTAATGTAAGCTCTTCTCTGTTTTGCAACATAACCAACTTGAGAGAGACCAGATTCTTTCCAGGCATCAAAGTTTGCTAACAGTTCATCTCTTTCCTTAGTAAGCTTCTCAATTTTGGAGATTTTACAATTTAACTTCCATTAACTTAATTTTAACTGATAATCCTGTTGTTCATACTTTTCTGCACAAGCCATTTCATTATTTTCATGTGTTAAGATTTTGGCTTCCATAGATTCTAAAGTGATTTAATAACCGGCTACTTCAGACCGTTCCCTTTGATAATTATCTCTTTCAGTCACATAATCATTAAGTACTTTTTGATAAAAGTTATGACACTTAGAACATACCTCAGAGATAGGGGTGAACTTGGTGAAGTGGCTACCATAGCAAGTAGAACAAGATCATCTTCACTCTCCATGCTCCAATCAAAGCTTCCTAGACCATCTCTGGATTCCAAAGCAGTATGTCCAGGTTCCTCATCAAAAGTTGTGCTCCAATCAAACTCTTCCACTGATTCCTCCACAGCTACCATACAATAGGTTACTGGTTCATCATCAAACTCAGCACTCCAGTCAACCTCTGATAGATTCTCTTGAGCAACCAAAGCTTTTGTTTCAGTAATAGGAATTTCTTTTAGCTCTATCTTTGGTTTCTCAATCATCCTGTTTGCTTGATATTTAGCAAACCTGCATTCCCTTGCAAAATGTCTAGTCTTTTGACAATTGAAGCATTCAATCTTGGATTTGTCAAAAGTGATTCCCTGTTTTGGTTTGAAGTCAATTCCTCTTCCTGTCTTCTTCATAAACTTCTTGATCCTTGCAGTGATCATAGCAACTTGCCACCTGATATCAATTTCTTCAAGAGCATCCTCTTCAATCTGTGATAGATCTTCTTCATAAGTAATAGGTAGGGTAGCTTGCTGCGCAAAGAAAGAGCAAATGACTTCATCTGAGTGGATGGTATTTATTGGTGTGGCTTGCTGAGTAAAGGTGGGGGTAGAGTAGGCAACAGGACTTTGAGCAATAGTACTTTGAGTAGGAGGACCAGTACTTTTAGTGGAAGTACTGCCTCTCTTTTCAGAAGACAAAAAGGCAATACTGTGAGATTTTGAACTAGTTAGGCCATTCATCTCATGCTCATAAACCTTCAGATGATTGTAGAGATCATCAAAGTCCATAACATCCAAACCAGGTTGTCCTCTAATCTCAGTAGCAATCACATGCCATGTCGATGGCAAACTGCTTAAGAACTTTAGATTTGCATCTTCAACTGAAACCTCTGCTTTGTACAGCTCCAACATGCTGAGAAGATTTTGGAATCTGTCATAGGCAGCATCAAGGCCTTCTCTTTCTCCAACAGTGAATGTTTCAAACTGATGTTTCAACAGATTTCTGTGCATCTTCTTGGAAGCATCATTACCTCCAAACCTTGTCTGAGAGCGCCCGAGTTGCTTTGCATCTTTAGCATCATGGAACTTGAGTAGATGACCATCTGGAATAGCAGACAACAGTATATTGAGAGCCTTCTCTTGATTTCTTATTGTTGCTGCTGGTAAGACTACTTTGGGAGGTTTTGACTGTCCAGGAATCTCTACAGGTTCTGGAACTACTTCATTATCATTGACAATTACATTCCATAGTGCATGGTCTGTAATAGCAATGTACTGTCTCATCTTCATGCTCCATATGTCATATTCTCCCTTCTTAATGATACGTATTCTTAGTGAGGTGATGGATGGTGGTGGAACAGCTTCAGTCGACATCTTTAGGTTTTTGTAGTTAACTAGGTTTTAAGGTTTCTTCTTAGTCAGAGTTTCCACACAAGCTCTGATACCACTTGTTGGATCGATGTACTCTAACCAAACTAACTATATAGCTTGTTAAGGGTTTAACAACCTCGGATAAATCCTAAGTTTTCAATAATGAAACACTGAGCAAACTCTATTAAGTATGCGGAATTTACTTAACAAAGCTAAGAAGAATATAACTTTAACTTTCAACAATTTTATTAATAACACTGGTATGTGCTAAAACACATACCTTTTCATTACCAAAATAGGCCCAAAATAACCAAGAAAGAGCCGTTTATGCCTAATATTTGCGTGTTTCTTGAGTTTATGCATGTGCAGGTACGGATATGAAGAAACGGACAAAAGAAAGCCAAAACTGAAGAAAACCGAGCACGAGAGAGAGAAGAATGCAAAAGCCGATGCCGGGGATGCTATTTATTGGATTTGGAAGCTCAAAGATATAATTTACGGAGTTCTAGTCAAGATTGGAAGTTTTCACATCATCACCTTCACTTTCCATAATTTACACAAACTACCCTCACCTTTCCCAAAATTACACTTTCAACCCCCAACTTTCACAAATTGTCACAAATTACCCTTCACTTTCCCATTTTTACCCTTTATACCCTTATACACCTCATCTACCCAATTACCTAAATTACCCCAACCATTTCATAAATTACACTATGGGCCCTTGGAATTCAAAAAAAAATCATGAATGGTCCTTATGATTTAAAATCCGAATAATACAAAAACTAAGTCCAACTCCAATTTATCCTTTATCCATTAATACCAAAAGCCCAAAGTCCAAAAGCCAAACTAGCCCGTTATCCATTTACCCACATAACCACGGGTCAATCTTTTACCCAATTTCCTTTTACAACCGGTCAACAATTACTAGCCAAAGTCAAACTAAAATAAACTAATCCCGCCCCTGACCTTGATGCGCGCACAAATAACCAGTTTTTACTGTTTAACCTTCAAGCTCCAACTTACCCTGCTTCCCCCCATTTACCCAACTTAAAATTGCTTCCAGAAGCTCCTGACGCACGTGTCAGAGGTGTGACAACACTAGGATCGCCAAGGTGTACAAAAGGAGTGCTCTCAATGGTGCAAACACATCACCAAGTTGATCTAAGGGCTGCCAATTGATGATACTAGATGGGATTTGATCAAATGGCCATGAATAGACTTCCTAGAGCTTCTCAGACTCTAGAATACCTCCTGTGCTCAGCTATTTATACCCATTTCCATCACAAGAGCAAATTCATCCATTTTTTCATTGTATTTAGAAAAAGTGTTACCAATTTAATTTCCCGCTTTAAATTTACTTGTTTTCCTTTACATTCAGTGCAACTTTAATTTTGTAATCTCAATTT
The DNA here is from genome assembly GCA_910596185.1 of Chrysanthemum makinoi. NCBI lineage: Eukaryota > Viridiplantae > Streptophyta > Magnoliopsida > Asterales > Asteraceae > Chrysanthemum > Chrysanthemum makinoi. The sequence goes on from OU343219.1 coordinate 38,319,576, forward strand.
TAATACAAGTTAATTTTGTCCTTTAAATTCATTCTCAAAGTTTTGGTATCCTTTAATTCTGTTTCAATGTGTTTTGAAAGCTACGTTACTGTTTAATCAAGCTCATATAAGCTTATTCAAAGCTTATGTGAGCTAAATCTTCATTTCACTATTCTTAATTGCAAGTATTTGAAAATAGTCAATAAAAATCAAAGTTGCAGAAATCATAGTAGATTGGGTTGAATTGCTGTTATGGATGATGATATGCGTTGAGTTTGGATCTGAGTTGGGTTGAGATCAGATTTATATAGTGGTTCATTGATTTTCAGTTATCAAGCCATTGTGGCTGGACGTTTGTAAGTCTCAAAATTCTGTCTCAGCTTTAAATCAATAGAGTAGGTTACTAAGTTTTGATTAAATTGTTTTAAACTTAGTTTAATTCTGCTTGATTACACTTAGATTAACTGTGCATCTGTTTTAGTTTGATTTAGTCATTAGCTTTTATTGCTGTTACTTTTGATCTTAACTACATTAATTGGTTGAGCATGGTTTTTGCCTTAGATTGCTGTTAAAATCACTTTAATCAGAATATATTTTGATGTTAGAATCTGGATTAAGTAATGATTTAGCTTGTGTAAATGATTTTGATGGTAGAAGTTCCAAATCACTTGATTAAAGAGTGTTTAAATTAGGCTTTAAATCTGTGCTAAAGGTTTGTTCAGTGATCAAGTTTAGTTGCTTTAGGTTTATTTAGGATTAGAGCAGTCATAGGAGTCATTAGAATACCACTGAGATCACTTAAAGTCAAAATTCAACATAAGCTGCTCTTAATCTTATATCAGTTAGGAAAAGTAGTGTCATAGCTTAGATTTAGGTGTAAGGATCATTAGAGTAGCTTAATTTAGTTCAATTATAGCTTAAAACATCATTTATAACCTGAAATTATAGATCAAATCTAAGATAAGTCAAACTGGATGTTTTCATAAAAAAAGTCAAAATTTCAATTGCAAGTACAAACAACTTCCATTTCTGCATTTTTAATTCACTCAATTTTAGTCCAGTTAAGTTGTGCTTCTGGATTTTGAATCTTTGGTTGGTGCTTTTAATCAAGATATTTTTAGATTATGTTTATGATTTTTCTAAGATGGCTTAATTAGTACTAGAAGTAGGCACTTTAGGGCCGTTTGGCATTAGGTAGCTTTGAAGTAAACTTGTGCTTATTTACCTTTTGCTTGTGCTTTTTGGATTCAAATCAATTGCAGTAGGTTTATCTCAGTAAGTTTAAGTTACTTTTAGACGGTGGTAGCTTATAGTAGCTTATATGTAGCTTTTATCTTATTTCATGTATGCTTATCACATCAGTTTCATGCCCAGTTCATTATCCTCTGATCCCAAGTTGTTTCTGTTATTTTTCCCTACTTCTCAGTATTATTTTAGACTTTTCTGGAATTTTCATATTTTTCCCTGCTAATTTGCTATTTTTATGCATATAAATTCAGTTTCTAGCATTTTATTCTAACAATTCAGAAAATGTTCCGAAAATGAAATTTCAATTTTCTTAGATTTCGAATATTCAAAAATTCAAAAAAAGTATTTTTCCAAAATTTTCATAGTTTAAATAGTATTTTCTAGGAATTTAATTAGTTTTAAATAGTATTAAATTCGTAATAATTAGAGAAAAAGTCAAAAAAATGTGATTCCAGTTTTTAAAATTCTTTTTAGTTAATTAAGATTTTTTAAAAATAGTTTTGTAATTTTCTTGCATGTTTTCATAATTTTTGGTATTTTAAGTCTATTTTAAATGTTTAAAATTAGTTTTTAATTCAAAATAAATCAAGAAAAGTCCAAAAAATTAGTTTTAAATTACAAATAGTTTTTAAATATCATTCTTAGCTGTAGAAAAATAGTAGTTCACTTTCATGGGTTAAAATTAGAGTAGTTGCATTTAAATCGCGTTTTATTAAATACGTTTTTCGCGTTTTTAGCCTTAAATTGCATACTTAGTCGTATTTACTCATTTTCATCATAGACTTAGATGATTTTATTGCTTCCCATTACTATTCCTTGCCCCGTGGATTAGAAAACCCCAAAATTCCTTATTTTCACATTCAAATCCCGAAACGCGACGTGAGTTGTTTAACTCCATTCATCCCTCGCTGGGAAAACGACCCGGGAAATACATTCCTTTGTATTTCTTCGGAAAATATCTATGTACTAAAAATGACTTATCAAAATGGCGCCGCTGCCGGGGAGGGCTTGTAGTGAGTTTTCGTATTCCGTCTTGATTCGCGGTTTTTGAAGATCCTTCCTCGTGAAGTTACCGTTTTGTTTTTGTACATATTTCTTTTATAAAAACCAAAAAAAGATTTTCCTTTTCAAAATGTGTTTTCCTTTTATGTTTTCTATTTATAAAAACCAAAAATAATCTTCTTCACCCTCTGAACCGTCAATTCTTTCTCTTATCCCTCTTATTCGTATAATTCTTCTCGATGTCTTCGTCTTACCATTATGGTTGTCAATGGTGTGGGGACCTCAAAATGGTGGGAATTGCCCCGATTGTAGCAATGGAAATTCGGGAACAGAGTTTGTCTACGACCAAAATCCTTACAATGAGACAATCGATTTCCTTAACCAACCCCAATACCATGAGGCGGAGTCATACTCTTGTGAGTACTGTGGAGGTCCTCACCAAGGTTTTCAATGTCAAGTTCAATATAACAATCAAACCTTTGGTTATGAACCTTATCTATATACTGCACCAAACTCGTCACAACAATCATATTGTTGTGAGTATTGTGGAGGTCCGCACTTTAATTCCGATTGTCAAATGCAGAACCCGCTTGTTTACGAGCAAGATCCTTATGACTATTCTTATGACCCACCTCCACAATACCAAGAGATTCAACCACAACATCCACAAATTCCTCAAGATAGTCTCCAAAGATGTATTAATATACTCGAAGAATTTATGGATAAACATGGTATTGAAAAAGATCCTCATCGAGCGTATGGTGAATTACTTGCTAAAGATCGAGCGTCTCGCAACGAAAGATCTATGTTAGAATTACTTGAAGAAGAAGAACGAGCAGCTCAGATTGAAAAATGTCTTGAAGAAATTCGAATCGAGGAACTAATACTTGAAAGACGTGCCCGATGGCTCGAGACTTACAATGACGATGATGATGAGGATTCCATTAAGATGAAAGAATATTATGAGAGTTTGTCAGCTGAAACTACTCCTGTTTCTGAGCCTATCATTTTCGACTCTTCCCCTTCACTCACACCGGTTGAGAGAAGTGACGTCGTTTTGGAAGAGGTCGATGATCATATTCCTAATATTTTTCATTCCGAGGACTCTCTCATAATGGGGGATGAGCCTCTTAGCACTAGTTCGAAAACGAAATCGCCTAGTGTTGAGAGCCTTGACCCAATCCCAAGTGAGTCCGAGGATATATCTGACAGTGATTCGCTTTTATGTGGTTCTCTTGACATCTCTTAGGTTACTTCTGGGATTTTCTCAAATCCTCTTTTTGAATTTAAGAATGACTACACCTTTTGCGGAGTTAATCCTTTTTTTGACAAAGATTTTGAGTCCGATTCAGAGACCACAACGGAAGTGGTGGATATTTCTAGCTCTCAGAGCACACCACTTGTCCCATCTCTGTGTTCCGACCTTTCTCTTTCGTCATGTGATGTTATGCATGATGAAGAAAGTGATGAATCCGACACTTAGGATATTATGGAAATTGATTTCGAAATGGTTGAAGACGATGTTCTTGATAAGCCGCCAAGTGATCCTAATATGGAAGAAATCGACTTATCTATTGATGACTTGATACCACCGGGTATCGAGGATGCTGATGATGACCCCGAGGGGGATGTGTTGTTATGTGATGGATTTCTTGACTCCCCTTTCTCTGATGAGTCGACCATCACTTATCCCGTTGAGCCCACATGTGAAGACAAAATCTTTAAACCCAGGATATTCATTGATGAGCTTTTTGTTAAAAACGTAATTCGAGTAAAGGATCCTCCGATGGATGCCTTCATTATTGAGCCTTCGAGTAGCATTTTTCTCTACCATGTACTCCCGTCTTCTTTGGAGTATTCTCTTATCTATCTATCATCCCTTCATCCTCCCGCAAAACCGCCGGATGATGGATCATTCTTTCATGTTATCCTTTATGTGCTGGAGCCTAACATTTTCTTTCCCTCCCAACCTACCCATTCCCTTTCCTTCCGGAGTGAGGATACCATCTTTGATCGGGTATCCTTCCGCTTGTTTGCCCCAAGGACAAATGAATTAGGGGGCGAGTCGGCTACCGACTTCGGTGATCAAAACAGATAGCGCTTAGGTGGGAGGCACCCTATGCTTATCTCTATCTTCTTTCTATTTTCTAATAAGTGACGTGAAGGGGTTAGCCTCTTCGTTTTCTCGTGTTTGGTTGTTTGTGATGTTGTGTTTAGGATGTTCCCAATATGAAGACTCTCGTGCTCGAAGTTTGTCTTTACTACACTCGAGTTTCATAACCATAGATAATCTAAAAATTATCGGCTAACCATCCGCGGATCTCATTATTTGGGATTTTAAATTTGCGGAGATCGAGGAATGATAGAGTTACTTATGAGTTTAGATGCTAAGCGTGGAGTAGTTGGTTCTCTTTAGAGCCCATCGAAGGTACTTATGGCTTTTTGTTCCCACAAAATTGTTTCACCCCATATCTGTCAAATAAATAATTAGAGATGTTGAGTTTTTGGCGATAGTTAGTTCTTTATCTTCTTTAGAGAATCCTTGCCCATGAGAGTTGGGTACACATCAAGGTACTGTCAGTGTTGCGGTGTATAGACAACTGATTCCGATAGTTTGTTTGCTATTGTTTCTATTGTTATAAAAGCCGTAGGATTCGGAGTTTGGCACAAAAATTAACATGAAATAAAGCCCAAATGTATTAAAGTTGAAAAATCCAAAGCCATAAAAGTTTTCTATGTCTGACGGTACCCCTGTTGTCATCGACTTCCAAAAAGGTAGAGGAAAATCCAAAGTCATAATAAGACTTCTGATAAAACGGTAATCCCGTTGAGTTAGTGGTTGAAAAGACCAAGGGCCTAAATTGCAAAAATGCAAATGTGCTGAAATAAGTGTTAAGCCAAACTTTGAATCCGAGAGATATCTCTCTAAATCATGTTAAATTAGGACCTTGATGTGGACCTCATTCTTTTGTGCAACGGTTTTCGAGGGAAGATGGATAACTAATTAGCGACTTAGCTTTATATCTTTATCAGAATAAAAATTATCGAAACGAGAAATTTGAAGAAATTCATTTCACACAAAAATAAAATAAATAGAGGAAAAATAGGAAAATGGGAGCAAAAGGTAATTACACAAGTAACTTCCAAGGGTAGTGTTAGCATCTAAAGTCATATTTAACAATGATTTCGATTTTACGCTTAGTTTGGGGACTTGTGAAAAATCAGGGATGATGTATTCTATCCTTATGGTCACTTCACGCTGTGTTATGTTTCCTATTCCGTGATCCTAAAGTGTCTTTTGAAAAATGTTGGAGTTATTGATCGACATGAAAGTTCAACAAACCATCACTCATAATCGGAATGTGCTTAATCGTAATATCTATATGTGAATATAAAAGGTAAACGGGGCGTTTTTAGGATTAAGTGTTTCTTAATCTCTTTTGAGGAATCTTTGATACTTTCCAAAGGTTTAGTAGAAAGAGAATGAAATCCTTGGTTTTAGAAGCGTGAGTTGATTGCATTGCGTGAGGACACAAAAATCGTCTAGTCTGGGGTGTTTTTGTATGTGCTAAAACACATACCTTTTCTTTACCAAAATAGGCCCAAAATAACCAAGTAAGAGCCGTGTATGCCTAATATTTGCGTGTTTCTTGAGTTTATGCATGTGCAGGTACGGATATGAAGAAACGGACAAAAGAAAGCCAAAACCGAAGAAAACCGAGCACGAGAGAGAGAAGAATGCAAAAGCCGATGCCGGGGATGCTATTTATTGGATTTGGAATCTCAAAGATATATTTTACGGAGTTCTGGTCAAGATTGGAAGTTTTCACATCATCACCTTCACTTTCCATAATTTACACAAACTACCCTCACCTTTCCCAAAATTACACTTTCAACCCCTCAACTTTCACAAATTACCCTTCACTTTCCCATTTTTACCCTTTATACCCTTATAAACCTCATCTACCCAATTACCTAAATTACCCCAACCATTTCATAAATTACACTATGGGCCCTTGGAATTCACAAAAAATCATGAATGGTCCTTATGATTTAAAATCCGGATAATACAAAAACTAAGTCCAAGTCCAATTTATCCTTTACCCATTAATACCACAAGCCCAAAGACCAAAAGCCAAACCAGCCCGTTATCCATTTACCCACATAACCACGGGTCAATCTTTTACCCAATTCCCTTTTACAACCGGTCAACAATTACTAGCCAAAGTCAAACAAAAATAAACTAATCCCACCCCTGACCTTGATGTGCGCTCAAATAACCAGTTTTTACTGTTTAACCTTCAAGCTCCAACTTAACCTGCTTCCACCCCATTTACCCAACTTAAAATTGCTTCGAGAAGCTCCTGACGCACGTGTCAGAGGTGTGACAACACTAGGATCGCCAAGGTGTACAAAAGGAGTGCTCTCATTGGTGCAAACACATCACCAAGTTGATCTAAGGGATGCCAATTGATGATACTATATGGGATTTGATCTAATGGCCGTGAATAGACTTCCTGAAGCTTCTCAGACTCTAGAATACCTCCTGTGCTCAGCTATTTATACCCATTTCCATCACAAGAGCAAATTCGTCCATTTTTTCATTGTATTTAGAAAAAGTGTTACCAATTTAATTTCCTGCTTTAAATTTACTTGTTTTCCTTTACATTCAGTGTAACTTTAATTTTGTAATCTCAATTTTAATACAAGTTAATTTTGTCCTTTAAATTCATTGTCAAAGTTTGGTATCCTTTAATTCTGTTTCAAAGTGTTTTGAAAGCTACGTTACTGTTTAATCAAGCTCATATAAGCTTATTCATATCTTATGTGAGCTAAATATTCCTTTCACTATTCTTAATTGCAAGTTTTTGAAAATAGTCAATAAAAGTCAAAGTTGCAAAAATCATAGTAGATTGGGTTGAATTCCTGTTATGGATGATGATATGGGTTGAGTTTGGATCTGAGTTGGGTTGAGATCAGATTTATATAGTGGTTCATTGATTTACAGTTAGCAAGCCATAGTGGTTGGACGTTTGTAAGTCTCAAAATTCTGTCTTAGCTTTAAATCAATAGAGTAGGTTACTAAGTTTTGATTAAATTGTGTTAAACTTAGTTTAATTCTGCTTGATTACACTTAGATTAACTGTGCATCTGTTTTAGTTTGATTTAGTCATTAGCTTTTATTGCTGTTACTTTTGATCTTAACTACATTAATTGGTTGAGCATGATTTTCGCCTTAGATTGCTGTTAAAATCACTTTAATCAGAATATATTTTGATGTTAGAATCTGGATTAAGTAATGATTTAGCTTGTGTAAGTGATTTTGATGGTAGAAGTTCCAAATCACTTGATTAAAGAGTGTTTGAATTAGGCTTTAAATCTGTGCTAAAGGTTTGTTCAGTGATCAAGTTTAGTTGCTTTAGGTTTATTTAGGATTAGAGCAGTCATAGGAGTCATTAGAATACCACAGAGATCACTTAAAGTCAAAATTCAACATAAGCTGCTCTTAATCTTATATCAGTTAGGAAAAGTAGTGTCACAGCTTAGATTTAGGTGTAAGGATCATTAGAGTAGCTTAATTTAGTTCAATTATAGCTTAAAACATCATTTATAACCTGCATTGATAGATCAAATCTCAGATAAGTCAAACTGCATGTTTTCTTAAAAAAAGTCAAAATTTCCATTCCAAGTACAAACAACTTCCATTTCTGCATTTTTAATTCACTCAATTTTAGTCCAATTAAGTTGTGCTTCTAGATTTTGAATCTTTGGTTGGTGCTTTTAATCAAGATATTTTTAGATTATTTTTATGATTTTTCTAAGATGGCTTAATTAGTACTAGAAGTAGGCACTTTAGGGTTGTTTGGCATTAGGTAGCTTTGAAGTAAACTTGTGCTTATTTACCTTTTGCTTGTGCTTTTTGGATTCAAATCAATTGCAGTAGGTTTATCTCAGTAATTTTAAGTTATTTTTAGACGGTGGTAGCTTATAGTAGCTTATATGTAGCTTTTAGCTTATTTGATGTATGCTTATCACATCAGTTTCATGCCTAGTTCATTATCCTGTGATCCCAAGGTGTTTTTGTTATTTTTCAATGCTTCTCAGTATTATTTTAGACTTTTATGAAATTTTTCATATTTTTCCCTGCTCATTTGCTATTTTTCTGCATTTAAATTCAGTTTCTAGCATTTTTAAATAGCATTTTATTCTAACAATTCAGAAAATGTTCCGAAAAATGCAATTTCAATTTTCTTAGATTTAGAATATTCAAAAAGTCAAAAAAAGTATTTTTCCAGAATTTTCATAGTTTAAATAGTATTTTCTAGGAATTTAATTAGTTTTAAATAGTATTAAATTCATAATAATTAAAAAAATTCAGAAAAATGTGATTCCAGTTTTTAAAATTATTTTTTGTTAATTAAGATTTTTTTTAAATAGTTTTGTAATTTTCTTGCATGTTATCATAATTTTTGGTATTTTAAGTCTATTTTAAATGTTTAAAATTAGTTTTTAATTTAAAATAAATCAAGAAAAGTCAAAAAATTATTTTTAAATCACAAATAGTTTTTAAATATCATTATTAGCTATAAACAAATAGTAGTTCACTTTCATGGGTTAAAATTAGAGTAGTTGCATTTAAATCGCGTTTTATTAAATACGTTTTTCGCGTTTTTAGCCTTAAATTGTATACTTAGTCGTATTTACTTATTTGCATCATAGACTTAGATGATTTTATTGCTTCCCATTACTATTCCTTGCCCCGTAGATTAGGAAACCCCAAAATTCCTTATTTTCACATTCAAATCCTGAAACGCGACGTGAGTTGTTTAACTCCATTCATCCCTCGCTGGGAAAACGACCCGGGAAATACATTCCTTTGTATTTCTTCAGAAAATATCTATGTACAAAAAATGACTTATCAAACACTAAATCTGCTTGTTATGCAGACTTTCTAAAAAACTAATATCGAACTCTCTAAAACTCTAATAATACCCGTACGTAAACTTGTAAACTCGTTGAAATCGTAAACTCTAATGCCAATCTAGGGGTCCTTTTATAGGCTTAAGGATAACCCTAGTCGGTTTACAATTTGTAACCTTGTACGACAAGTAATCTAAATAAAAAATATTCTAGAATATCAAAGCTTTCCATAAACGAATATAGCAGTTCTTTATCTTTGCAGTACTTTGACTTCTTCCAGTACTTTGTCATTCTTCAGCACTTTCATATCCCAACAGATCATGTTATAGAAGAAAATGACTTCAAACATCCGCTGCCAAATGAATTTGAAGATCTCTATCTTCTGAACCTCCAAGGACACCTTGACCATCTACCTATTCGTGAGAAGAAGGCTCTCTCTGCTTCTGTCACTTTCTGGATCAGAGGCTTGGTCATTCGACAAAGAGTTGGGGATTTTCAGCTAGACATGGAAAGCTATCAGACTCGGGTCAACCTAACAAGACCGCAATGGGAAGCCTCAGGACATGAATTTCGTCATGACTATATAGTGATTGACACCCCTAGAGCCGTCCTCTTTACCGAGCGGTACGGTCACGTGATGCTAATGAGACTTTGCGAGCTTTTCAAGTTCGGTGATGGTACACAGGATGGTCGAAGAAGAATTGGACTCGAGAGTAAAGGAAATCAAACATGACCTGAAGCCGTGGAACAGGACAAACTCTGGTTTGATCAGGATTTGAAGAGGTGCGAAGAGTTCATTGCTGCGATCAGAAGAAGACTAAAAACTAGAATGATTTATCACAGCCTTGAAAGTTTTGTGGGTAGTAGACTTCGTGATGGTCATTACAAGCTACTTCAAAGAACTGAATGAAGACATCTCTCTGGAGCTGTCTTTGTTTTGTATTATGATGTGTATAATGTGGTGTCTGTACTATGAACAACTATAACTATAATGTATATAGTAGTGATAGGTTATGTATTGTTGTTTCCCTTTTAATCTAAAAAGGGAACTTCAGTGTAGTCCACTTCAGATCATATAAAACCGGACACATTTTTCTCCAACATGTTTTGTTTCATACATATTTAAATCACTTGAGATCCATGATCTCAAAGGATTTGAAATTTTTGATCGGGGGAGAAAATGTGATATAAATATGAAATCTGATAAAAGGTGACCAATTTTGTCTCAAAGTGCATACTGCTCTCTAGTATGTGCTAAACTCTTTTCGAATCTCGAAGCATATATTAAGGGGGAGCATTTCAAAAAAAATATAAACCTTCAAGGTACAAAGATTTCTATGTTTTAACATAATGTACCTTGATTGAGTGTTAAATGGTTTCTAAATATTTTGTAATCATGGATGTATTTCAAAAGAACTCTTGCCTCTATGTGATAAAATGATTTCAAATATCCTATGCACATTTTCAGGGGGAGAATTTACCAAGAAAATCAAATGGCTTTTTTCTATGGAAATTGTGATCAAGAAATTATTTCAAATATCTCTTGCCTCCATGTGCTAAACAATTTAAAGATCATATGCACATGTTGAGGGGGAGCATTTCTAAATGATCAAAACTATTAAGGTACAAAATGCTTTGATTTTATATCACAAGTACCTTGATTGATTTTCCAAATGATTTTTCAATTGGTTTCAAGAAGGAAAGAACAATACCAAAAGACCGACCAATTCACTTTATTTATGGTGTTATAAGGATGATTAGGTTAGGTATTCGTTCCCACGATCCCACCAGAGCCGGAGGGATCTACCTAGGGACAATCCACTAGATAGTGTAGAAGTCCTTAGGTATGATGAAAAAAGGAGAAAAGTGAGAAACGGGAAGTGTGCGGACTGAGGCTGAGCTAGTACTAGAATAAACCCAACAAGGTTCTAGTAATGAAGTCTCAGTAAGCACTGAAGGGACTGAAGAATGAAAAAGAAATGAATGTGAAAAAGGGTAAAAAGAAATAGCCCTCCAATACTTCAACCTTAGGGCAGTAAGCGGGTTCAATACATATGATGCTGGTGGTTACTAAGGTAACACTGGTATTGAAGACAAGACGTCATGGACCCAGTGATGCACTGCACTTAACTTCCCAAGCTACTCAAGTTCCTCTTAAAAGGGCTTGTTTCATTCTCACGGGGAACCTACATAATCTATCGACTTTCTCTTAGAGATTGTTTATATTGAAGAAGGAGACCCTCTCCCTAGTCTCCGGCATAGGAGCCAAATGTGCACAATTGAGTCTAGAGCCACGAGATCATCAACTTAATCTCTTTAGGACACTCTCCATGAAGACTCTCTGTTTCACACAATGTGGAAAGAGAGAATATATTTTAAGAGTCCTACGCATTATCCCTGTGGTATTGCCAGAACATCTGAGTGATATGCAAACATATTCACAATGAAGATGGAAAGCCTTCTAGAGCCAACATCAAACAAGCTCTTGGTAGGTGGCATGTGAGATCTATCCAATAGATCAACCATGTGACAACTGAACAGAAACAATGGGGTGATCCAAACTTATGAATCAATCCTGGTTCATGTTATGGATTGACGGATACCTTTGAAAAACCGGTCGTTGTGCTTAAAATTATTTTCTCTAGCACATCGATTGTGTATTAATATTTCAAATATAAAAGGTGTTTATGATTGATAATTGATTTTTCTCAAAAACCTTCGTTGTATTGCAAAAACACTTTATTGAGCAGTACTCGATTGTTTTTTCAAATCTCTTTTCATCAACCAGGGAATCTAAAAAATTCACTGGTTCACTCACTCCGTGTTGTCTTCTTTGAGATGTTCCAATTTGAGAACAGCTAGAGCATTTGTGAAACCTGTCAAGGAGATTCTTGAATTATACGATCACAGGCGGTACTTGTATTGATCAACGGGGGCAGTGGTAGGTGTACCTCAATTCAACGAAAGTGATCAAAGACACTTTCGTGCGCTTTATTATGCTTGTTGTATGCGGTACAGACATTTGCAACTGGATCAGAATGGAGAGGTCAATCCATAGACGCATGCTCACACATCACATTCATTTCTAAAGAAATCATGATAAGTGCATCAACGACTCTGATATTTTCACTTCATGCTTCTGCTACGCTGCTGCAAATATCATGAATCAACTAAAGCTTCCGCTGCTCTGATGAGAAGATTTCATGATCCAGAATGTGAGCATGTCGGTCCAAATGTCACAACATCATATGCAGGCAACTCAACAATGGGTGATGATGAGATTAAATTTGGCTGATGATCTCAAATAAAGCTCAAAGGTCATCATAATGTGCATTAGCTCTACAACCTCCACTTTATGTTCATTATAGTTGAATTATGACAAAATCACCATGAAAGCACGAAGTTCGAATATCTTGATGATATGAAGTCTACGAGCTCAAGACTGAAGATTAATTAGAATGCTAGGATGCTAAAATGTAAATCATGGGGTGACCTCCCTTAGGGGGAGATTGTTAGGAATTGGAAATTCTATAGTGAAGCATCGGTCACCCCAAATATAATCTAGCTTAAGTCAGCTCGTAGACATATTGTTTATTACATTATTGTTAGGTAGTTATTAGCTTAGTTTAGTCTAGTGCAACACTGTGGAGGAAGGACGGGTCTTTACCCATTGTATGCCTGATCCACAACCAGAAGGAGGGCGTGCTTCTTTGTATAAATAGCCCTCTCCCCACAAGGGAGAGGGTTGGATGTTCATTTGGAATCTAACCTTCCATGAGTTTCTCTTACTAGAATGTCCCACTTTCTCTCTCTAAAAACATATATTCATACGCCCATATTTGTGATTGTTTGTGTATTTGTCTAATCCAATATGTTACAGTGTTTATGTTGCATAATTGTGGAATTTGTATGCCGGTTGTATGTGTGGATTAAATGATGGTCGTATATGTTGATTCTAGTATTATGTTCTTGTAAGCGGTTTGTGGGATGTTGCTTGAAAGTGATTTTTCTTTTAAGATTCTTGAATGCGTTTTGTCTTGTATATTTTTGAAAGCGAGTTGTCGTTTAAAATAATTGATGCGATTTGTCGTTTCAAATGTTTAAAGCGGTTTGTCTGTTTATATTCCTTATGTGTTTTGTCATATGCGACTTGATGAATGCGATTTGTCCATAGCGTTTGGACCTATGCGACTTGATGTGTGCGGTTTGTTACATGAGACTTGACCATAGCGTTTCGACCTATGTGATTTGACCAAAACTTTGACCAATGTGGTTTGATGCATGCGTTTTGACTCATGCGACTTGTCTAACTATGTGGTTTGACCCATGTGACTTGTCTCTATGCAGTTTGATCCTAAGCGGTTTGTCGATATAATGATTGATCTTATGTGATTTGTCTTATATGCTGATTAATTTGTATCCATCATTATACTTCCTTGGTCTTGTGTGTTGATCGTATATGTAACACCCCCAAATCTCGGTACAGCGAAAGACTTAATCAAGTTTTTGGGGCGTTACTATTGGATTGGTATCTCTCACAAGTATAGGAAAAAGATAGTCATTTGACATTCAAAACCAATCCCAAATTTAAGTATTCAAAACATTTAACCCAAAAGTTTAAATATTAGGCCCAAAACATGATTTAATAAGATAGGTCCCCAAAGTTTATCAGAGTCAGAATTGATCCTTGAACCCCGCCTCCTTGCCAAGCTTCCACCGATCACGTATTCCAAACATCTTTTAAATTCCTGAGAAATCATGCTAAAAGGTCAGCTTACGTTGGTGAGTTCATAGGTTTAAGTTCAATAAAATCATTGTGGACTTGTAGTAGTTGATTTGCTATGCAAGACCTAAGATAGATAAATACCGTTTGCACACACCGATCCTACCCGGATCACCAACCATATAACCATATCCATCCAGGATTACTCGGCCCCTGACTCTAGTCCGGCGATTGTCGGTGGAAAATCTAGAACAATTTCGAACCCCGGACTAGGTTGAGCTAGAAGTCTATTCTTAGCTAGGCACGGTTAAACCTAGACTAAGGCAACAACTACCGCACATCTATCTAAATAGTCAAGCATATAAGCAAATCCAAAAAGTTTTCACGGTCCAAAAACAGTACCATGATTCTCACCCCAATATAGTGAAAAACATAGATAAAAGTGAGGCTATGAAACTCACCTTTGCCACAGCAATGCACTATTCACTATTGACATGACTGGCATCTAAAGTTAATCTCCACGACATCCAAAAGAATTTACGACGAGTACAATAGAATAGTTGTGATGCAACCTAATGCGTATACGATATTCTTAGAATACGGCTCATACGATACAGAAGTCAATAAAAGTAATTTGTTGTAGTTCTCGTGGATCATTCATGTCGTTCCTTTCAAAAGTCTATTCTCATTCCCAAAAGTTTATAATTATTATCTCAAAAGTTTAGTTTTAACATTTCGTGTGGTGGTAAGAAACATAGGCGCGACGCACAACTCATGCGAAAGAAGAGAAGACGTCGACATAGTCGAGACACACAGACCATAACTCATGCCAAAAGGTAAAGACATTGGCAAAGTCAAGAAATACCGGCAATACTCAAGCTAGTCAAAGACTAGGAAATGACGATATCTGTTTATGATGCATAAATACGTTAATTGATAAGTTTCAGCAATTTACCCAATAATCCCCAAACGTACAAGTTTGATAATAAAACACAAGTTTCCATTTATCGCTTAATTAGTAAACATTTCTCAATTGTTATTCATAATTATACAGGTTTACAAGAAAGTACTTTATATAAGGAGTAACATATTGGATTTCACAAACATTCTAAACCATACGATCAAATAGGCGTATAAAGATGTTTTAGAGAGAGAAAGTTAGAGGTTGGGAAATTTTGTGAGAGAAAGAAGAAATCTTATTATGAGCTCCAACTCTCTACCTTGGAAAGTAGAGAGTATTTATAGTCATTACATAAATCGCCACCTACGGGCTGTGGATCAGGCATACAGTGGGTAAAGACCCATCCGTCCTCCACGGTGTTACTTAAAGTAAATGCTACTTAACTAATACTAATCTACGACTACGAGCTTTCTGATGATTACATATACTTGAGGTGACCAACACTTTAATAACCGGATTTACTAAATCCTAACAATCTCCCCCTAAGGGAGGTCACCTCAAATACATCTTAAAATACAATGAATACAAACAGATATTACATCTAGATAGTTCATGCATTCTTGTTCTTGTTCTTTGCTCTGAGGCTCGTAGTCATTTATTCATCATTGTTGCATGTTTGGATAATCCAAGTGGAGGTCTTTTTACTGATCCACGTGATAAAAAGTGTTGAACCAGCTTTGAGATCATCAGCTTTCATAAATCTTTGACTCATCCATTGTAGGGTTGGTATTATGTGAAGATGTGACATTTGGACCTACATGCTCACATTCTGGATCATGATATATTCTCATCAGAGTAGCGGAAGCTTTTGTTGATTCATGATATTGGCAGCAGCGTAGCAGAAGCATGGAGTGAAAATATCAGAGTCATTGATTGACTAATCATGATTTCTTTAGAAATGAATGTATTGTGTGAGCATGCGGCTATGGATTGACCGGTTCATTCTGATCAGCTGCAAACGTCGGGCGTACCTGCATAAAGCATTTAGCAATAAAGCGCATGAAAGTGTCTTTGATCACTTTTGTTTAATTGAGGTACACGGCTCACGGTTCCCCGTTGATCAGTACAAGTACTACCTGTGATCAGGTATAATTCCGAAGAAGAAGGGGTTTCGCAGCTACCCTAGCTGTTCTCAAACCGGAACGTCCCAAAGAAGACAACAGTGGTGAACCAAATGATAGAGATTCACTGATTGATAAAAAGAGATTTGAAAAACAATCGTGTATTGCCCAATAGAAATTTTTTTTGCAATACAACGAAGGTTTTAATGAAGATTAATTATCAATCATAAAAACCTTTTGTTTTGAAAAATTCGTACACGGTCGATGTGCTAAAGAAAAGATATTTTAAGCATAACGACTGGTTTTTCAAAGGTATCCGTCAATCCATAACCTGAACCAGGATTGATTCAAGAGATTGAATTGCCCCATTGTTTCTGTTCAGTTATCACATGGTTGATCTATTGAATAGATCTCACATGCCACCTACCAGGAGCTTGTTTGATGTTGGCTCCAGAAGGATTTCCATCTTCATTGTGAATATGTATACATATCACTCAGATGTTCTGGCAATACCACAAGGATAATGCGTAGGACTCTAAGGATATAATCTCTCTTTCCACATTGTGTGAAACAGAGAGTCTTCATTGAAAGTGTCCTAAAGAGATTTATTGATGATCTCGTGGCTCTAGACTCAATTTGTGCATATTTGGATCCTATATCGGAGACTAGGGAGAGGGTCTCCTTCTTCAATATCAACAATCTCTAAGAGAAAGTCGATAGATAATGTCGGTTCCCCGTGAGAATGAAACAAGTCCTTTTAAGAGGAACTTGAGTGGTTTGGGAAGTTGAAGTGCAGTGCGTCACTGGGTCCATGACGTCTTGTCTTCAATACCGATGTTACCTTAGTAACAACCAGTAGCATATGTATTGAACCCGGTTTCTGCCCTAAGGTTGAATAATTGGAGGGCTATTTATTTTCACCCTTTTCTCATTCAATTATTTTTCATTCTTCAACCCCTTGAGTGATTACCAAGACTTCATAACTAGAACCTTGTTGGGTTTATTCCAGTACTAGCTCAGTCTTAGTCCGCACTCTTCCCATATCTCATTTTTCTCCTTTTTTAAATCATACCTAAGGACTTCTACACTATCTAGTGGATTGTCCCTGGGTAGATCCCTCCGGTTCTGGCGGATCATGGGAACAAATACCTAACCTTATCATCCTTATATCACCATACATAAAGTAAAGTTGGTCGGTCTATTTGGTATTGTTCATCTGCCATTAGAACCAATTGAAAACCATTTGAAAATCAATCCAGATACTTGTGATATATTATCAAAGCATTTTGTACCTGAATTGTTTTTGATATATTTAGAAAAAGAGCTCCCCCTCAACATGTGCATCATGTGAAATTGTTTTGGCACATGGAGGCAAGAGGAAGATTTAACTTCTTTGATTATCATTTTCTAAAAGATATCAACATCACTTCCCAGATTAAATCAAGTAGATGAAGCATATTGGGGAAGGATGAGGTTTTCATAAGTTTGCTCCCCCTCAATATGTGCATAGATATTTGAAAATGTTTTGCACATATTAGGAAAAGACTGAACATTGAGATAAATTGATCACGTTTCAACTCGTTGTGGTTTAAGATAGATGCTCCCCCTTAACATGTGCATGGAAAATTTGAAATCGTTTGGCACATGTGGGAAGGAGAGCTTGTACATCCTTATTAAACCATTTATCGAATTATCAGTATACATTCAATTTAAATCACAAATTCTCCCCCGATCACACTTATCAAATCATTTGAGATTTGTGATCTTTTGTAGATTTAAATTGATTTTGAAAGCTTTTTCTTTTAGGGAGAATTGTGACTTTCTTATGAAAACATTTAACCGATATGGATCAAATTTGAGACTTTAGACTCTACGGATTAAACATGCATAAGTATCTTTTGAAAACAATTTTATGACAAATAACCATTTGAATTAGTTGAAATCATTCTCCCCCTCAATCAATGACATAAGTTGTTGATTGAGAGATAGATATTATGACAAATAAGTCCAGATGATTTACAAAACATTTAATCTGAGTTATTTATCAAAGCAATTAGTTTTCATTAGATAGCAAATAGTAGTTTGTAGAATCAGAGCATGAGATTTAAAATTGAAGATTAAGCATGGCTCTGTTCTTTCATTAAAACCGGGTTACTGCCTGAAATAACAATAAACCATTATTTCACTTTCTCCCAAAAATATATTTTTTAATTTTTTAATTTTTTTTTTAGGATTCGAACAATATCTAAAGACCCGTGTCATTCTTTGAATGACAACACAAAGACCGTAGATATTTTCGAATCGAGAAAAACATGACAAAACAACAATATTTTTTGAAAATTTTCAAGATTTTCTAATTTTTATGGATTTTTTGAAAATTTTATATTTTTGTATTTGCTTTTTGATGGTTTTGTAATTTTGTATTTTGTTTTTCGAAAAAACTATTTACAAGGATAGATAAATAGTTTAAGAAGATGATGTTACGAGTACCGAGATAACGAAGTCGTTCAGCACTTTGTGGAAGATGGAAGTCATCATCTCTTAAACTTTCACCGCCAAAGCTTTCGAGGCTCTTGAATCGTCGTCAGAGCTTGAGCCTTCAGAAAGTGAGACTTTGGTAGCTTCCCCCCGAACCGAAAAACTAATAATAAAGACCATTTCCCCAAGAAGTAGAAATGAATGAAAACGGTCTCTTTGAATGAATCTCAGCACCCCGAAGAACACGAGAACACCGAAGTAATAAGTTGAAACATTGATCGTCTCAGTGATTATCAAATCCGGAATAACTGATTAAGCTCGGTGCATCCCCGATGTAAACATCATTCTACAGATTTGTGTATTCTTCTGTACGGGAGAACAATATATCCCGACATCTTCAATTCACCAAATGCATTCGTTTATCC
>OU343219.1:38338473-38462211 GCA_910596185.1 Chrysanthemum makinoi
CGAGATGCTGAATTGGTTGACGGATGGTAGCTCAAATGTCTAATGATCTGCAACACTTGCTTCTCACGAAAGCAAATTGTTGGAAGCATTGCTGGAATACCAACTCAAAACTGCATGCTGAGAAGAAGCTGAAAGGCCAAAACGTCCAAGAGACGATGAAGATAGAGATAAGGATAAGGAGAAAGAGTCTAAACGTCCAAAACAGTCTAGTGAACCATCTTCTATGCAACCTCCACCCCAACAGACTCCAGCACAACAAAGGTCTCCTCCTCGTTCTTCTACTGATAAACCTCAGGATTCTGAGTTACCGCCCCAGACTCAGAAAACCTATGATCACTTTGAGTATACGGGTGGTGACGATGAGGAATTCCATGAGCCCCAACAACAACCCGCCTCTCCCAACAAAGTACAGAAACCAGAATCCTCATCTAGGCCTAAGCAAAAGAAGTAGCCCAAAGCTGACGTCGTATCATGGCTAGATGAAGATAACACAGAAGAATTTGAATGGTTTTATACACTTGTTAATTCCACTCCCTACCCTGCTGAAGGTCAAGATCTGGTAGACGGTAATACATTGGAGCATGCTAAGATTCTGCAAGAAAAGTTCCAAGTAAAGAAGATGACGAAATCTGAGTTGAAGCGAATCAAGAACGAAGCGTTTCAACTGTTAAAAGATAGCTCGGAAAGTGCCATCGAGGTCGAATATCACCTTGAAAACATTGCTCGAGCCATGTCCAACAACATTGATTGGCTCAACCCGGAAGCAAACATTGACTTTACAACAAGGGACAACCCTCCATATTACACCGATTGGTCTAAACCTCTACCAACGATCGGCCGACCAGATCAGCCTAAGATTCCATTTCGCTACTTCTTCAACAAAGACTTCGAATTTCTTCTACATGGTGGTGATGGTTCTAGGAAATACACTACATCTCTTACGATTCCGTTCCCGGCAGCAATATACTCAAACTGCATAGCCATCGAAGAAAAGGCTACCCACTTTTTTTCTAACAGTGTGGCACAGTATAACATCGATGCATTGTACGGGATTCATCATTGGCCTGAACGCCGAAGAATCTACTACAAGAGCTTCCAGGTTCGAAAGTCACAACATGCAGTGTATAGTACTAAAGGGATCGTTGCTATTCAGCAAGTTGATCTTTCGTCAAAATAGGACTACACTTTCCTAAAGAATATCGTGGTCAAACGTCAAGACGAAAGGGATTATGCTTTCTGTGAAGCGGACTTTGAGAATTTGTCTCTCAATGACATTGAAGACATGTATCTTGCAAAAGTACAGGGACGCATGAGACAATTCTCAACTGAAGTTCAACGTGAATTCATCAAGTCTTTGCTTATCTTCATCAGACGCATAGTAATCAAAGAACGTGTAGAAGATCTACAACTAGCTGTTGAGTCGTATCAGACCCGTGTCAACTTCACAAAACCTCAGCTTGATCTTCCCGACATCAACCAGCTTCCACAATACACACTCATCAGCAAACCGTTCGGTGTCGTTTATCGCAGTGAACTTCAACGCAATTGCTTGATGGCGTGCATAGATCTTCACAAGTTTGGGGATTACACTTTGAAGTTGGTTAGGGACGAATTGGCTTATCGGTTGAAGGATATACATCAAAAAATTGGGTCTTCTAAGCGATGGAACCCTAGTGACAGAAGGGATGTGCGGAGGATCATCACTATGATTGATGAACGGTTGTTTCGAAGGGATCAGTTCAGAACATTGGAAAGCTTTGTTGGTGGTCGACCCAGGATTAACATCACCAGCTATCAACGCCCGGTTCGCACTCCTGGCAAAATCACTGGACTACCTGGTACCCTTTGAACTGCTTCTTTCATTATATCTTTGGATGTGTGATTTATTTATCTTGATTATGGCTTGTGCACAAATATCAGTGTACAACCCGTACTTGTCAAGAAAGGACCCTGTGGTACGCTTCAGTGCCATAATCCTTATAAAAGGAGCGAAAGCTTCTTACTTTTGAGTAAACCTATCAAACCTTTCATTTTTCAAGGTTTTACTCAAAAGAACAAGTACTTCCCCTTACGATTTTCAAAACCTCAACCGTTTATATCACTTGTTGAGGGGGAGTATTGGTCTTAAAAACTTTGTTCACAAAATGTTCTTTGTGTCACTCTTCCCGCAACACTCGAAATTTTCATATTTATTATCAACTTTTCAAAAACAACATTTTATATGCCATTTTTGAGGGGGAGAAAATTATGTGATAAGAAATATGTTGTGCAAATGCAAATGAATCTGTGTGCTTCAGACTTAACCAACGAATTGACGATACTTAACCGTTAGTAACTCGAAAAGACTTGTCCGGGACGGATAATAATTTCAAGCTAGTTCGCTAGTGATGTAAACGTGTCTCGCAAAGGACATGTCTGAGTAGAATGTACCATTCGAGAAACTCTTGGTAGACATGAACTCTGACGGGTTTTGACAACCTTTGAGGTTTGTCTACACCTTCAAGTAGTTATTAGAGCTAGTTGTCACCTAAAAGCTGACAATGTAACTCTTTAACTATACAAGCGTAGCGTCTGGGGGATTGTCTATCTTGAGTTGATCAATTCAAAAAGTGCGCGCTCTTTCCTCACTGTGCAGATTTCCGTTAAAACTCTTAAGCACATGTGGAGGGGGAGTATTTATGCAAAATACTTTTCTCTCAATAGTGGTACTAAAATGTTTTTTCATTCACAAATACTTTGAGAGATTTTCATGAAAATGGTTTTATGGCAACATAGGTTAGTCATGGAGTTATAAGGTGACTAAGGTTAGGAATAACCGTCCTATGATCCGCCAGAGCTGGAGGGATCTACCCCAGGACACTTCCAATAGTTAGAATTAGAAGTCCTTAGGTATGATTGTAAAAAGGAGAAAATGAGAATCAGAGAAAGAAGGAGTTGAAGAATCAAAAAGAAATGCAAAGTAAAGGGTGAAAATAAATAGCCCTCTAGATTATTCAACTTAGAACGCGGGTTCATTCAATTATATACTAACGGTTGTCACTTGATGACACCAAGTATTGAAGATTAAAAGTCGTCATGGACCCAGTGGCGCGCATGCACTAAACCTTCTTATCCCCTCAAGTTTCTCTCAACAGAAGCTTGTTTCATTCTCACTGGGAACCCTACATAATCTATCGGCTTTCTCTTAGAGATTGCTGCTATTGAAGAAGGAGACCCTCTCCTAGTCTCCGCAGGAAACCAAATACTATTGAGTCTAGAGCCACGAGATTCATCAAAAGAACTCATAGGTACACTTGACATTTCATCACTTGATGTTCAACAAATAAGAACATCAGTGGTACGTTATCGAGTCCTTCACGGTCTTAGCAACTGTCAAGAACATTTATGAGAGGTTCACATCTGTGATCCTCGTGATTGAATGGAAACTCCCGCAGGTCAACATCAAACAGCCCTAACAGCAGGTCACTTCGGTAACTCCCCGTGGATTACGCTTAGTGGTCTCAAATGGTCTACAGTCATGAGGTGATGCTTCGGTAACTCAGCGACTCATCTGACTGTAGGTGTACTTTGGTACAGCATCGCTATCTCACTTGTGGGCCCAGTTCAGAACGGCCTGAGAATTAGAGCTGTGTTTTTCACACTATGCTGTTAACACTCTCGAAGTTCAAACTTGTAAGTGCCGGAATCCGCTTATCACTAACCGTTTTAATGTTTTCTTCTTATGGAAGCTCTGGAGCAGAATGATCGTGCAGATTCTTTACATGCTCATGCCAACATCATCACTAATGGAAGTTCTATCTTAAAGCAACACAAAATTCAGAATGATTCTTCGTCAAACCAAAGAATCTACAAAGTTTAAAGACTTAAAGAACTTCATCAGTACTGAATTCCAACGTCAAAGAGCGTGTGAGCATGTTGGAGAATGACGTGGAGACACTGGAGCATCGAAAGGACTGGCGGAACTTGATGTAGGCAACAACTATTATACTTTCATCACAAAGAACAAGAACAAAGATAACTATGACGTCAAAGCGAACCGTTCAAAAGACAATTTCTCTTCTTTGGGAGATTGTTCGAATCAAGGCAATTCTTCTCACAAGAAGAAGTCAGAAGACGCCCAAAGCTACTATTACATCAACGCTTTCACCGTTTATATCTTTCATCACTAACACTTAGGGGGAGATTGTTGGAATCACTCCTAAACCATAATCAAGTGTTAGTGATTCATATGTAATAGTTAGCTTATTTATGGCCTTTATGTTTGTTATTAGCGTTAAGCTTATGAAGAAGGCCCATGAGCTTAGGCCCATGTCCATTAAGGAAAGGAAGGGAGTGGGAGTGTTGCCCTAGCTCTCCTTCCTATAAATGCTCTTGTATAACCCTCACTTGAGGGTTGGTTGTTCATTTTATTCACTCTCCTTCACTCTACGCATAACCCGCTTACTATTTATGTGTGTGTATTTAACGTGTTCAACCGACCTCTATATCTTCTCTATTTCTTTCATTGATGCTTGTTTTGTAAAACTAGTGACCTAACAAAGACAAGACATCATGGACCCAGTGACGCACTGCACTACAACTTCCCAAGCCACTCAAGTTTCTCTTAAAAGGACTTGTTTCATTCTCACGGGGAACCTACACAATCTATCGACTTTCTTTTAGGGTTTGTTGATATTGAAGAAGGAGACCCTCTCCCTAGTCTCTGGCATAGGATCCAAATGTGCACAATTGAGTCTAGAGCCACGAGATCATCAAATAAATCTCATTAGGACACTGCCAATGAAGACTCTCTGTTTCATAAAATGTGGAAAGAGATATTATATCTTAAGAGTCCTACGCATTATCCTTGTGGTAATGCCAGAACATCTGAGTGATATGCAAACATATTCAGAATGAAGATGGAAAGCCTTTTAGAGCCAACATCAAACAAATTCTTGGTAGGTGGCATGTGAGATGTATCCAATAGATCAACCATGTGACAACTGAACAGAAACAATGGGGCGATTCAAAATTATGAATCAATATTGGTTCAGGTTATGGATTGACAGATACCTTTGAAAACCCGGTCGTTGTGCTTAAAATTATTTTCTCTAGCACATCGACTGTGTATTAATATTTCAAAAATAAAAGGTGCTTATGATTGATAATTGATTTTTCTCAAAAATCTTCGTTGTATTGCAAAAACACTTTATTGAGCAATACTCGATTGTTTTTCAAATCTCTTTTCATCAATCAGGGAATCTCAAAAATTCGCTGGTTCACTCACTCTGTGTTGTCTTCTTTGAGACGTTTCGGTTTGAGAACAGCTAGAGCAGTTGCGAAACCCTGTCAAGGAGATTCTTAGGAATCCTACCTGATCACAGGCAGTACTTGTACTGATCAACGGGGAACCGTGAGCCGTGTACCTCAATTCAATGAAAGTGATCAAAGACACTTTCGTGTGTTTTATTGCTAACTATTGTATGCAGGTATACCCGACGTTTGCATTTGATCATAATGAAGAGGTCAATCCATAGCCGCATGCTCACTCAACACATTCATTTCTAAAGAAATCATGATAAGTGCATCAATGACTCTGATATTTTCACTCCATGCTTCTACTACACTGCTGCAAATATCATGAATCAACTAAAGCTTCCGCTACTCTGATGAGAAGATGTCATGATCGATAATGTGAGCATGCCGGTCCTACTTTCACAACATCACTTAATGTCAACACCACTAAGAAGAGTCAGAGATTTATGGTTGCTGATGATCTCAATGCTGGCTCGAAACTCATTATCACGTGGATCAGTTGAAGACCTCCACCTGGATTAACCAAACATGCAAAAATGAAGAATCCATGACTACGGGCTATAGAGCAAAGAACTTTAACAAGAATCCACGAACAATCTTAATGTAATATTTGTTTGTATTCAATGTATTTTGAGGTGACCTCCCTTAGGGGGAGACTGTTAGGATTTAGTAAATCCAATTATTAAAGTGTAGGTCACCTCAAGCATATGTAATCGTTAGAAAGCTCGTAGTCATAGTTATTTAATGTTAGGTAGTATTTAGTTAAGTAACACCGTGGAGGACGGACGGATCTTTACCCACTGTATGCACGATCCACAACCCGTAGGTGGCGTTTATGTAAACTATAAATACCTCTACCTCGCGGGTAGAGGGTTGGAGCTCATAATAATACTTTTACTTTCTCTCACTAAGTTCCCAAACCTTTAACTCTTTCTCTCTCTAAAACCTTAAGTTATACGCCCATATTTGATCATGGTTTGATGTGTTTGTGAAATCCAATATGATACACTTTTGAAATACATCCACGATTACAAAATATTTAGAAACCATTTAACACTCAATCAAGGTACATTATGTTAAAACATAGAAATCTTTGTACCTTGAAGGTTTATATTTGTTTTGAAATGCTCCCCCTTAATATATGCTTCGAGATTCGAAAAGAGTTTTGCACATATTAGAGAGCAGTATGCACTTTGAGACAAAATTGGTCACCTTTTATCAGATTTCATATTTATATCACATTTTCTCCCCCGATCAAAAATTTCAAATCCTTTGAGATTTTGGATCTCAAGTTATTTAAATATGTATGAAACAAAACTTGTTGGAGAAAAATGTGTTCGGTTTTATATGATCTGAAGTGGACTACACTGAAGTTCCCTTTTTAGATTAAAAGGGAAACAACAATACATAACCTATCACTACTATATACATTATAGTTATAGTTGTTCATAGTACAGACACCACATTATACACATCATAATACAAAACAAAGACAGCTCTAGAGAGATGTCTTCATTCAGTTCTTTGAAGTAGCTTGTAGTGACCTTCACGAAGTCTACCACCCACAAAAACTTCAAGGCTGCGATAAATCATTCTAGTCTTTAGTCTTCGTCTGATCGCATCAATGAACTCTTCGCACCTCTTCAAATCCTGATCAGACCAGAATCTTGTCTTGTTCCACGGCTTCAGGTCAAGTTTGATTTCCTTCACTCTCGAGTCCAATTCTTCTTCGACCATCTGAAGTGTACCATCACTGAACTTGAAAAGCTCGCATAGTCTCATTAGCATACATGACCCGTATCTATCCGTAAAGAGGACGGTTCTAGGGGTGTCAATCACTATATAGTCGTGATGAAATTCATGTCCTGAGGCTTCCCATTGCGGTCTTGTTAGGTTGACCCGAGTCTGATAGCTTTCCATGCCTAGCTGAAAATCCCCAACTCTTTGTCGAATGACCAAGCCTCTGATCCAGAGAGTGACAGCAGATGAGAGCCTTGTTCTCACGAACAGGTAGATAGTCAAGGTGTCCTTGGAGGTTCAAAAGATAGAGATCTTCAAAGTCATTTGGCAGCAGATGTTTGAAGTCGTTTTCTTCTATAACATGATATTTCAAGTCCGCTCTTGAAGAACAATCTTCTTCGATAATCATAGCCATAGATTGGGAAGATCTCTACACTAACAACTTTAGAATTTGCAGCTTGAGTTTGACTGGCGCTCTTTTTAGCTCCATGTCTGTCAATGTAGAATTTCTTCTTCTTGTACCACCAATGAGAAATGCCGTACGAAGCAGCGATGTCATACTCTTGTTCTTTTTCTGTCCAGAATTGATCAGGTACCATCTGCTCAAGACCCTGATCTAAGTAGGTTGCAGCTTTCATTTTAGAAATTGATAAAGCTGGTCTTCTTTCTATATTTTGAGCACATAGATAATCCAGGTCATGGTTGAAAAAGAACTCTGATTGAATAGTCACTTGACCAGGTTCACCACCGAAAGGAAGAGGCTTGTTCACATTGAAACGGCTGATCTACTCACTGACTTGATCACTCAGCATCTTATGACATTCTTCCATCTGGCATTAAGTTGATTGGCATCTGAGTGGAAGACTTTGATGATTTCAAATGCTGGTCCTTCAAGATCCTTCGGAGTGATAGACGAGATTCCCTTCTTTTCATAAAACCACTTCATATATCTCCCATTGATGTAAAGAAGAGAGTCTTCAGCTGGGGCTTCATAGTTGGTAGTGATGGTTGATGCCCAGTTGTTTTCAGAGATCATCATGTCAGACTCTGGAATGGACCAGGAAGGTTCAGGAGTTTGAGGTCTCTCTTAGGCGAGCCAACTTTGAGTTATGTCTTTTGAAGGTGCAACTCTAGAAGATTTGATGCGTTTACCCTCAATATACGCGTCCAACCAATCTTCTTCTTCATTACATTTGGGATATGCTTGGTGGAGACGTCATCATCATCTGATTCAGATTCTTGAGCAACATAGGACTCTTCATTAAGTACTTGGTCTTCCGAGATTGTGGAGAAGGTGGGTGTAAACCAGGAATCAACCGTGGTCCATGCTGTAGACTTCTTCTAAGTACCCTAATCACTGGATGGACTGGTTTGATTTGAAGGTTTTGGAGGATATGTTGGTGGTTTTGGTGGAGATGTAGTGGTTGTGCCAGAAGATCACCAGTACCAGAAGTTCCAGCTCCACTAGTTGGAGGAGGAGGAGGAGGACCTTTAGGACCTTTACGCAACGTCTCCAACACGAACGTCCTCCTTTTCTTCTTAGCCTCTCTTTCTTGAATGTCCTCCAGATACTGTAAATGATTATCGTGCTTTATCGATACTTCGAGAGCCTTGAATAACTTCTTATGGACCTCATCCCGATGCTCGTTAGCTTTATACATTTATCCGGGGACGACTCTCATATCTGAAATGGGTAAGTCTTTAAACCGTTGAAGCAGAGGAGCTTGCATTTCCGATTCTACAGCATCTTTGACTTCGCCTTCAATGGCGTCTCCAACACCTTCATTGAAGTTAAGGTTCTCTAGCCTGTAGACACGATTCTCGAGGACGTTGATAGATTTAGGCAGTTGCCTCTCAAGAGCTTCAATTCGTTTCACTGCCTTGTCGAGCAATTGATCAGATGTAAGTATTAGAGGTGGTGAAGCCGGTGGAGTATCCGTGTCATTAATAGTAACAACTGGTTCAAGTGATAGATCTTTAGCAGGTTCTGGTGGTGGAAGTGCGGTTATTAGAGCAGGTTTGGGTGGTGGAAATGCGGTTGTAATAGTAGGGGCAGACATTGGAGGGATGTTTGATGTGTCTAGCTGGATGTTGACCGTGTACATAGACTCAACTTCCTCTTTCTCATCAGTATGCTTATAAGTCTCAGTGTCCAAGGGTTTGTCATTCAAAAACTGATCACCAAATGAGAAGTCAGCATCTAGATTCTTAAGTGAGGATAAGGATCCTGTAGACATGTTGGTTTCATCTAGGCGCCTGTGTTCTTTAGATCTTGGCTCAAGGATCTCATGTGTGTCTTATAGCAGCTCATTTTCTTCATTTACAGCTTCAAGCATTGGAATCTCCTTAGTTAAAGGTGCTGTCTCCAGACTTTCTGACTGAGTGTCACTAGAAGCAAGTGTATCATCCTGTGTATCAGACACATCCTTTTCCATTCCAGTTGGTTCTTGAGCTGAAGATGATTCAATGCTTCTTTTCTTCAGCTCAAATTGGGTAGTAGTTTTTGGAGGTGGAGAAGAGATGGTCAGAAGCATGTGAGCTACTTGTTCTGCTTCAACCCCATCAATCCCTTTGCCTTTGTCATGTGTAGCCGGTGTGGTTTGTTGTGGTGCTGATACTGGTTCACGTATCTCAACTCCTCCTATGGACGGTCTCTGAGACATGTATAGGGGATCCTGGCTTTGTTGAATCCCTTGTTGTAGTGCGGCCTTTTCTTCATCCATTAAGCTCATTTGTCTCTCAGTATCCTTGGAACCTTTATCTTTTCCCTTTTTGGCTTCTCTATTTCTATTCTTTGGAAGGGCAGCGTATGATGTTTTTGAGGATGATTTAGTGCTAGAGGTAGACTTTGTAGACTTGGGTTGTGAGGGATTGGGAGCGTCATCAACATTGGATCTAGATGCCCTTTTCTTGTATAATCTGAAGTAGTCAGTCTTCTTGTATCATCTCGTGAGAAGTGCATCAGGAATTGGCATTCAAAGATCTCTTTTATTAACACCTCTGGCAACATAATTGAGTGCCAAGTACAAATTCATCGGCGTTATGGGACGACTCACTCCTTGGATTGAAATGATGAGTCTGTTGCAAGAACTGAATGATAATCTTCGAGAATCTTATGCTAGGAATTACAAGTTTGTGAACTTTCTTCCTTCCTTGGGCTTGATTCTGAACATTTGTTTTATCGGTGATGAAAGTGTGCATAGACAAAGAGAATTCTTCCCAAATACGTTCCGTGACATCAATGTTCACTCCTTTGATGAGACCCCATAAGATTCGCAAAATAGGTGTCCTCACTTTATCGAACCCTGAGGTTTTGCCAGATAAGGATAGGTTGAGAATAGTGGTAATGGCTCTCCAAGGTTGATACATGTGTCTGGTGATGATATTTGAAGCCCTTGTTACGTTAACTTGATAACCCAAATCATTTAGAAAGTCCATTAGTTCTTCCGCACTAGGTGGAGGGACATATTGTTTAGTAGGGTCACATGGTGTGATTCCTAGGGCCTTACTGAGAATGTCAGATGTGATTTCAAATTCCTTATCATCAAGCTTGCAAGAATAGGTGGCTGTGATCTTGTCCCATGTGATGGTGTTCCAAAATTGTTGTAGGTAAATGGAAGGGATCGTGCATTGTTTGGTCAAGGCACTAAAAGTTAGTGTTTTAAGAATATCAATAGCCACCTTGAAGATTGGATTCTGTGCATTCTTTCCATGTCCACATACTTGATTACTTTTGCCTATCTCAACCCATTTATCTTTTGGAAGAATTTCGTTGTCTGTAAGAACTGTGGGTGGAGTAGAGGTAGCAAGGTTCACGGATGAAGTTGTGTTTTCCATTGAAATTCTGTAGAAACACACATGCAACAACAGTGTTCGAGAGCAAGTTAGGTTCGATATGGTAAGCTAAACAACATTAATACAACCTTATGACATATACATGATGAGTAGCATACATGACAGATTTAATCAAAAAGCAGATTGAGATGCTCAGTAAATAGGATAAGATGCTTTAGTAATTCTTAGAGTAACAAATCATTTTGCCAAGGTTTTCTAGAGACACTTTGCTTGAGCAAAATTGTTAAAACAAATCGTTAAGATAGGATTTCATGAGACAAGTCGCTATAATGGAAGTGTTATAACAAGTAGCTAAGTCAAGTTGTCAAATCAAGTCGCTACAAGAGAAACCAGATGCAAGTCGCTTAAAACAAAAATGTTATAGCAAGTTGCTATGAGTAATTTGTCAAGACAAATCGCTACAAGTAAAATCTGAGACAAGTCACTATCATGAAAGTATTATAGCAAGTCGCTATGGCTTAAGTACTTTTCCAAGTTTCATAAATTGACACATTCAGTCCTTGTACTTAGCAAATTGCATGCATATACGGCGGAGAAGTAACATTCATGTTGAGTAATATGACAAGTACCATATATGACATAACATGGATAAGCTATCTAGCACAGTGAATATCAAATAATGATGCAGAGATAAATTGAAATATTCTCCCCCTCAATCAATGTCACCAATTAAGAGTGAACATTGATTGAATTTCAACCCCCCGTTAAAAGTAGAATATATCTTTTGTTCGAACTTCATCTATGGACCCGTATCATTATTGAATGACATTTCTAGGACCGTAGATGTTATCGATAACAAGAGATACATCTTTTATCAGATTGTGGGAAAAGATTTAATTAATTAAAAAAAATAACAATTTGATTTAAATAAAAATTGATTTGAATTTTTTATTTTGATTTTTTTTATAATAAATTCAAGTGAAAAATAATTTGTACACTGATTCATGAGAACGAGTCCTAATTCAAGTCGAACAAGAGTCAAAGTATGAGGTACATCAATTCTGACAAGCTACAATTCCTGAGTGAGCAATCTTCATTTCTGATGGAAACTAGGTCATGATGTTCATGATTGAATTGAGCATTGTACCTGAAAAAGACTGAGAACACTTTGCACTAACAACACAAGTAGTATTGAAAATAGATAAGTTAGTGACATGAGTATCCTCACTATTGGATGTTGCACAGTCTGGTCTAGGAGTATCATTAATAGAAATCCCTTTAGGTTCAATATTCTTGAAGATTTTTCCTGTGGGCAACCACTTATGGCAAGATCTAGGTGTGTAAATCCATTTGGATCTTGTAAACTTAAATAATCTACCAGTAGGAATCCATTTGAAAAAACTGCTAGTAGATTTGGATGTAGCCACTTCCTTGTTTTGAACATTGGTTCTTTTGTAATTAATATGATTCTTAGGGGATTGATCAGCCATTTGATGCTTCTTATATGAACTAGATGAACTCCTAATATTCCTGACCTTAGGGCTTCAAACAATAAGCTGGGGATTGTTATTCATCATATCGGAATGAATTAGTGAAGTGACTGGTTTTGACAAAACTATATTCTCATCAACTTGGGAGGCAAGCTTAGATTTCGATGGTTTAAATCTTTCTGTTTTAAAAGCATTGGGCTTCCTAACTACAGTACGTTCTGAGTTGTTCATTACAATTGGCTTTCCCAAGGTCGATGGTTTTGCAAACCTAGTGTTCACCCTATTTCCAACAGATTTCCGAAGCTCATTTTTTAAGGCAACAATGGTGAAACTCTTATCCTGAATTTGGGCTTTGAGGGCATCAATGTTTGCCAACAAGGAGTTAGTTTGCTCTATCAGCTTGGAATTGTTCTCTAATAAGTTCTTTCTCAAAGACTCATTTTCCCATAAGAGGTTGGTCACACATAGAGCCAATTCATCATTCCTAGATATAAGCGGATCACTCACCTCATAGTTAGAATTGTTCATCCCTATATTACATCTCTTATGCAGATCTAAGAGTTGCAATTTAAGATTACAAATGGTTGAATCTTTGTCCTGAATCTGGGTTTTAACTGGTTAATTTCAAAAAATTCTCGAAATTCTGGGAATTCCGGATTTATGCAAGGTTTTGTAGCAAGAAAACTTTCTTCTCTTTGTTGTATTGCAATTTATAAGGAAATACAATGTTTTTCAAGAGTTGAATATTTGTTTGAAAGTTCATCCAAAACTCTTTTTTCAACCATTTCATTTGTATTAAAGATTCTAGACTCAGACTCAACCAAGAAACATTTATCAATATCATGTTCAAAATTAGGATCATTTCTTTTAGGTACATTAGCAGATGCATTATGTTGATCAGTTAAGGGTACCTCATCACATGACATCTGTTCATTTGCCGGTATGATATCTGCATTCACATCGTGCATAACAAGAGTCACTGAACTGCAGGCTGTTTCAAGCTTATCTGACTCTGAGCCTCTGTATTCAATACAGCCGGTTTCACCATCCTTTGTTGTATCAGATATTCTGCATTCAGCATCACCCGTCCTTTCAACTGAATCATTACCTAACTCATCACAACTTTCACTTAATTTCCCTTGACACTCATTCAAATTATCATCCTCTTGAGCAGCTTCCTTAATGTACTTTACCATATTATCCATAAGTTGAATAAATGTATTGATGAACTCATAAATTTCCATTCCAGTATGTTTCTTGAAGGAAATTCCAGTCACGTGTTGATCGAAGTCTGCGGAATATTCCCATTGATAAACGGCTGAAATTGGTTGTAGATTACATGAAGTGCAGCATTGGAATCATCCATTAATACCTTCCTTTTGGTAATTTGAAGCTTCAGTTATTCTAAGTTCAGCAACAAGGTTTTTGTCAATGTAGGTAAGTCCTGGCGAAAGAGAGCACTGCATGTTCGATCCCTAGTTGTGGATAATAGTTGTGTTGCATTCCATTTTCCTTGCATCATGTATCATTAACAAGTGTGATTCTTTGATATTTGACTCAGAATGTGAAGTGTTTTGATCATAATTTGCTGAATCAATCATGGTTAAACATTCTGAGTAGCAAACAGTTTCTTTGTTCTGTGAGGTATCATAGAGTTCGAGCACTTTGGAGATTAATGGGTCAGTGATGTAGGACATTGTGTTGATGGATATTAGGCACATGTCGCTTACATCAATTCACCAAGTTGTTAAATACCTTGAAGACAAGTCGCTACTATCCCAAGTCGTTAGGTACTCAAATCGCTAAGTAAACAAGTCGCTATAAACCTTGAGAACAAGTCGCTAATACACCAAGTCGCTAAGTAGCAACTCACTAAAAGTACCAACTCGCTAAGTAGACAAGTCGCTAAGGATCAACTCGCTAAGAGGCCAAGTCGCTAAAGAGCAACTCGCTAGTCATAACAAAGTCAAGTCGCTGAAAATAGTAAGACAAGTCGCTACGTTGAACAAGTCGCTAGCCGAAGTGGTACCTCCACTACTTTGTACTGTTTGTCGCCTTGTCTCAACAGACAAGTCGCTAGAGCTCAAGTCGCTACCACTTCAACTACAAGTCGCTGCAAACTAAAGAAGCAAGTTGCTACGAAGAAAAATTATTCGAGAGTCAAGTCGCTAGCAAGAAAAACTTAAACACAACCCTTTTCAATCCAAAACAAGCCCAACCACAGTGATTCAAGCTTTCCAAATCAAAACCCAAGCACTTACAATGATTCCAAACATAAAAGTACAATCAAAATTCAAACTTTAACACAAGAAATGATCCAAATGATGCAAAAACCACTAAAGTTTTTCAAACCCCCAAAAACCATATAAAACCACTAGAAATCCAAGAACATGTAAGAGAGATGATCAAACCATGGCTCTTGATACCATTTGTAACATATTGGATTTCACAAATACACAAACAATCACAAATATGGGCGTATGAATATATGGTTTTAGAGAGAGAAAGTGGGACATTCTAGTAAGAGAAACTCATGGAAGGTTAGATTCCAAATGAACATCCAACCCTCTCCCTTGTGGGGAGAGGGCTATTTATACAAAGAAGCACACCCTCCTTTGGGCTGTAGATCAGGCATACAATGGGTAAAGACCCATCCTTCCTCCACGGTGTTGCACTAGACTAAACTAAGCTAATAACTACCTAACAATAACATAATAAACGATATGTCTACGAGCTAACTTAAGCTAGATTATATTTGGAGTGATCGATGCTTCACTATAGAATTTCCAATTCCTAACAGTCTAGGATTATGATTAAACAATTATGCCATTGTTTTAGAGAGAGAAAGAGATGAGAGGGTGATTCTAGAGAGATAAACAAAAAGAGAAGGTTAGATTATCCAAGAAGCACCACCCCTTCCAAGGATGGAAGGGGTATTTATAATTTAAAACCTAAACGTCCTCCTGTCGGACTGTGGATCAGGCATACAGTGGGTAAAGACCCGTCCTTCCTCCACGGTGTTACACTAAGCTAAACTAAGCTAATAACTAACTAATAAACTACTAAACAACGTAAATAACGATATGTATACGAGCTAACATATGCTAGACTATAATTGGGGTGACCGACACTTCCTTATGGAATTTCCAATTACTAACAATCTCCCTCTAAGGGAGGTCACCCCATGATTTACATTTTGAATCCTAGCATTCTATTTTGACTTCTGTTATGAGCGCATAGACTTTAATTCTTCAACATCCGCATCTTTGTGCTTTAGCAGTGATTCTTCAAAGTCCGAAAGCTTTGTACTTTAAGTGGAGGTCTTTGAACTGATCCACATCTTTGATGATCTTCGAGCTTTATTGAGATCATCAGCCACAGTAAATCTCTGGATCACCCTTTATTGTGTTGCCTTCATGTGATGTTGTGACTTTTGGACCGACATGCTTACACTTTCTGGATATGTGTAGCTATCAGAGCCAGGTTATGTAGATACGCACTTGTCATGATGTTCTTCATTTAAGCATGTATGCTGTGAGCATGCGGATGTGAATTGACTTCTCAATATCGATCAGCTGCAACTGGAGCGTCCCAAAGAATTCTGAAGAATCTCCTTGACAGGGTTTCGTAGCTTGATCTAGCCGTTCTCAAACCGGAGCGTCCCAAAGAAGATAACACGGAATGAGTGAACCAGCGAATTGAGATTCACTGATTGATGAAAAATTGATTATAAAACAATCGCGTATTGCTTAGAAGAAAGAGTTTTGCAATACGATGAAGGTTTTATGAGAAAGATCAATTTTTAATCAGAAATACTTTTTGTACTTGAAAAGAGTACACATTCGATGTGCTAGAGAAAAGAAGAGATTCGCACATCGTACTGTTTTTCCAAAAGTATTTTTTCAATCAGAGATACTTTTTGTGTTTGAAAACATGAATACACATTCGATGTGCTAGAGAAAAGAAGATTTGCACATCGAATGGTTTTTCCAAAAGTATTCATCAATTCATTTCCTGGACCAAGGTTGATTCAAGAATGAATCACCCCATTGTTTCTATCCAGTTGTTACAAGCTTGATCTTTTGGAAAGATTTCACATGTCACCCACCAAGAGCTTGTTTGATGTTGGCTCTAGAAGGATTTCCATCTTCATCGTAAATATTTAAGATATCACTCGGATGTTCTGGAAATACCACAAGGATATATTATTACCTTCCACATTGTGTGAAACAACAAGTCTTCATTAGTTCATGTTTTCAAAATGGTTATTGGCCTGGATGTGTTGACTCTATGTATGATAGGAAGGGATATTGGGATACTGCTGTGAAGCCCTTAGCAGGTTGTTCTTGGACTAAAAAGGGACCTAATTTTCAATGGAGGACCAAGAACAATGGTGGATCTTATTCATCTACATGGCCTAAATCTTATGATCCACAAGGCAGGCTCAAGTCAGTAATGACTTGAGCCTCCATAGTGTACTAATATTTTGTATATTTTTGTTGTTGTAGAATCATCCTCTTAAGCATAAGGAAGTTGGCATTGTTGATAGTGGTTGTTCTAGAAGCATGTCAGGAAACAGAGAAATGATGCATAATTTCGTACCCATAGAAGGTGGAGGCAATGTGACTTTTGGTGGAAGTGATGGTAGAATCACTGGGAAAGACACCATCAAAACACCTCAACTGGATTTTGAGAATGTGTACTATGTAAAGGAAGTGCAACACTTCAACTTGTTCTCAGTCTCACAAATTTGTGACACCAAGAACAAAGTATTCTTCTCTGAGGATGAATGTCTTGTGCTATCTAAAGACTTCAAACTACCAGAAGATACATCAATTATGCTGAGAGTTCCTAGAAATCACAATCTATACACATTCAACTTGAATGATGTTCAACCAGAAGGTGACCTAACTTGTTTGGTGGCTAAAGCATCCCTGGATGAGTCTACAAAATGGCATAGAAGGATGGCTCATGTGAACTTCAAGACCATCAACAAACTTTCTAAACTTGGTCTAGTTGAAGGACTTCCTTCCAGAGTTTTCACCAATGAGCATAACTATGTTGCCTGCAATAAAGGAAAGCAACACAGAGCCTCATACAAAGCCATTACGGCTGTGAGCATTATTTCAGAACCTCTTTAGTTGCTGCATATGGATCTCTTTGGTCCAACCCAAGTCAGAAGTATTGATCACAAGTATTTTTGTCTGGTGATCACTGATGACTATAGTAGGTTTTGTTGGGTATTGTTTCTAAGGACTAAAGATGAAACATCTCAAGGGTCGAAAGAGTTCATTACCCTTGTTGAAAACCAGTTGAACAAAAAGGTGAAAGGAATTCGGTGTGATAATGAGACAGAGTTCAAGAATGTTGTATTAATAGAACTCTGTAAGTCTAAAGGGATAAAAAGGGACTATAGCACTCCAAGAACCCCACAACAAAATGGGGTAGCTGAAAGAAAGAATAGGACCTTAATAGAGGCAATAAGATCCATGCTTGCAGACTCTAAATTACCCACTATGTTTTGGACTGAAGCAGTTAGCACAGCTTGTTATGTACTGAACAAGGTAACCATTACTAGACGTTATTTCAAGACACCTTATGAACTTCTCACTGGGAAAGTTCCTGCTATTCATTACCTCAAACCTTTTGGATGTCAAGTGACCATTTTGAATACTAGTGATCCACTGGGTAAATTTGATGAGAAAGCTGATGAGGGTATATTGTGGGTTATTCAGCTCATAGTAAGGCTTATAGGGTTTATAATTTATCTGCTAAGAAGATTGAGGAGACTATGAACCTGAGATTTCTAGAAGATAAACCTAATGTTCAAGGACAAGGTCATGTGTGGTCTTTTTACCTGGATTACTTAACTGATTACTTGGGTTATTCTAGACATGTGGCTAACCAAAATGTAGGTACACAAGATTCTCCCACTGACACTACAGGTATCATGGATGCTGACTCAGATAGTGAGTTTGAGGATGATGAACAACCTATTATTGTACCTTCCTTCTCCCCTAACCATTTTGCAGGTGATATTTCAAAAGTTACTTCTGATGAGAGTGAAGATGAGTCACACTATGCAGAGGACCTTGCTAGGCTTAAGAAACAAGCACATGCATCTAATCTAGAAGATGAAAGGCTTGGTGGGGAGGTTGCAAGAGAAGCAGTCAGTGGAAACCATGATTCTTCTGACAGTGATCCTGTTTCTCCCATCATCACCAAATCTGCTGATAGCCCTGCTGTTTCTACTCCCATTTCTACTCGTGTGTCCACAGACTTTGGAGAACCATTTACGCGATTTCCAAGTCCTTCAGATCTTGGTAACCATCAACCCAATGCTGGAATCTTCACCTCACCTTCCTATGATAGTGATTTTGAACCAACTATGACTAATCTTGATACATCCATTGAAGTCAACCCCACTGCTACAAAAAGGATCAACATTGCTCATCCTCAATCCAATGTTATTGGTGATCCTCTAGCACCTGTTAGAACTAGAAGTACTGTGACAAGTTCTAAATATGGTCAAGTTGCTTTTCTTTCTTATGTCTTAAATCAGCAAAGGGACAATCACACATAATTTAACCATTGTCTGTTTGCTTGTTTTCTATCTCAAGTGGAGCCAACCAGTGTTACTCAAGCTCTTGAAGATTTAAGTTGGCTTGAAGCAATGCAAGAAGAGATGCAACAATTCAAGAATCAACAGGTTTGGATATTGGTACCACTACCTGATAGGAAGTTTGCAATTGGGACCAAATGGATTTTGAAGAATAAAAGAGATGCAAGGGGTATTGTGATTAAAAATAAAGCAAGATTAGTGGCTCAGGGGTTCAGGCAAGAGGAAGGAATTGATTATGATGAAGTTTTTGCACTTGTAGCTAGAGTAGAGGACGTTCGAATCTTCTTGGCCTATGCATCTTACATGGGGTTCATGGTATATCAAATGGATGTCAAAGGTGCTTTTCTGTATGGTGAAATTGAAGAGGAGGTATATGTCACTCAACCCAAAGGCTTTGAAGACCCTGATCATCCAAAACATGTTTACAAGGTTGTAAAATTTCTCTATGGACTACATCAGGCACCCAGAGCATGGTATGCTAGGCTTTCAGCATTTCTGCTAAAGCATGGTTATAGAAGAGGTGCTATTGACAAAACACTCTTCCTTAAGAAAAATTCCACAGACATCATTCTTGTGCAAGTTTATGTGGATGACATTATCTTTGGATCCACTAAAGAAGCTTGGTGCAGGGAGTTTAAGGTGCTGATGAAGGGAGAATTTTAGATGAGTGCTATAGGGGAGCTTACTTTCTTTTTGGGTCTCCAAGTTAAGCAGAAACTTGATGGTATTTTTATCAGTCAGGATAAATATGTGAGGGACATTTTGAAGAAGTTTGATATGGAGAATGTCAGATCTACTACTACACCTTATGAAGCTCCAAAACCAAAGAACACCATTGAACCAGATCCAACTGTGAATATTCACTTATACAGATCCATGATAGGTTCATTGATGTATTTGACAGCTTCTAGGTCTGACATTACCTTTGCTGTGAGTGTTTGTTCTAGACATCAAGTCACACCATTTGCTTCCCATCTGAATGCAGTCAAAAAGATCTTTAAGTATCTAAAAGGCCAACCCAATTTAGGTCTTTGGTACCCAAAAGAGTCTCTTTTTAAGTTGGAAGCATATAGTGATAGTGATTATGCTGGTGCGAATCTGGATAGGAGATCCACAACTGGAGGTTTCCAATTCCTTGGAAGAAGATTGATTTCTTGGCAGTACAAGAAACAAACTATTGTTGCTACCTCATCTACTGAAGCAGAGTATGTTGCTGCCGCAAATTGTTGTGGTCAGGTACTATGGATACAAAATCAATTGTTGGATTATGGATTTAACTTCATGAACACCACAATTTTTATTGATAATCAAAGTACCATATGCATAGTTAAAAATCCAGTTTTCCACAGTAGAACTAAGCATATTGAAATCAGGCACCACTTTATACGAGATGCATATGAAAAACATTTGATAAAAGTGGTTAAGATTGACACTAATAATAATGTGGCAGATTTATTGACTAAAGCTTTTGATGGACCTAGGTTTCAACACATAGTTGTCCATATTGGGATGCTTAACCCTTAACTGCAAAGTTTGAGGGGAGGCATAGGCCTCAGGGGAGGATTTTAGTTGTATATTTTGTAACTTTGTAGATATTTGGTTATCTTTTTGTTTGCTAACACTAACCTGCTAATATTCTTTGAGTTTTGTTTGTTTTGGTTTGGTGTGTTTGCTACTCTGTGTCTGTTTTGCAGAATGTTTCTATAAGTTGAAGTTCACCAAGTTGGTTAATGGGAATATGGTCAAGTAAGCTTAAAACTTGTTTCTACTGAAGAGAAGTACTGAAGTGATCTAATTATTTCTACTGAAGAGAAGTACTGAAGTTTAATTGTTCATTCATTCAAGAAACAGTTTACAGCTTACAGCTTACAATCAACTTCAAATGAAAATTCAAGACCATTTCTATACAAGATCTACCAAACATATACAAGTTCCTATCATCTATTACAAAATCTGGTGGATATGCATGACCAGTACGATGAAGAAGTTGAAGATAAAAATGGAAAGGATGGATTGATGAAAATGACGATGAAGCTGGTGAATATGGTAGATCGATTTGTGATATGAGAAATCTTCGGTTGTTCCATCTACTCGTTCCACCATAAAGCATCACTCCATCTTCCTTTTGCCCTTTCCCTTACCGACATAAGATTAAGCACCAAAACCTGGAGCAGGAAGAGCAAACACCACCTCTCGTGTTGTTGGAAGTGGTGGATTTCTGGCCCATGGCCTTGGTTGAGGTTGGGATTGTGAAGGTTGGGGGTGTGATGTCCGCTCCTCTTCCTCTTTCACCAATCTGTTGAAGATTGGCTCTAGACGCTCTATGGAGTTATCAGAACCCCTAGATGAATCACATGGATTCACTACACTATCATCTTCAGAAGAAGGAAGAAAAAGGGATTTTGAGGGTCGAGGTTCATCTTGATGGTGGTAACGAAACAATGGGTGTGAATCATCACTGGATGAGGATGATGATGAGGAGGAAGTAAGATTGATTAATTCTGGTTTGGTAGACATGGTTTTTGTTGATGATTGTGGAACTTTGGAGAAATTAGGGTTTGTGAAGTTAATTTGGGGTAATTGATGTGTGTTAAATGTGCATTGGGACTATCTTATAGGCGGATTCAAGGCTTAATGAAATTTTATGCGAGTTGGGTGGCATAGTAAAACTCAAGATATTTACTGCAGATTCTTAACCACTTGAGTTGTTTATGTTGATTGACCTCCTTCAGCAGATTGACCATACTTTCTGCTGAAGTGTTAATTTAAATTTGGTTGGAGTTGCCTTACACGCCAGATATGGTCAACAACTTGTTCTGATATTTTTGACCATAAATTGGGTAACTTCTACTAATACCTTTTTTGCATATCTTTGCCTAAAATCAACTGATTCCCTCTTCACTTGATTTAAACACACGTCTAGTTGCGTGAATCATAACCCATTCTCACAATTACTTAAATGGCGCTTCAATTTAAGAAAGATCATAACAAAGTTGCTTTTCTGGGAAAAGCAAAGGGTCATGAATTATATGAACTGATGGTGGAGTTCTTGAAGCGATCCAAGATTCATTATGCTTTAACACACTCTCCAAATGTGATATATGAATCATTGGTTAAACAATTTTGGACATCTACTTGGAAACGGAGTGACACATAGATAGTAGCTACAATTGATGGAACAGGGTATGTAGTGACTGAGGGTTTGGTAAGGAGTCAACTTCGCTTGGATGATGAAGATGGGGTTTATCACTCTAATATTGTGGAGATTCTTGCAAGGCTAAGAGCTATTGGATACCAGAGTACGAACACAGATATGTGGCACAAGAACAAGCTCTGTCCCATGTGGAGGTTCTTGGTATACACATTGCTTCAGTGCATAAGCAATAAATCAGGAGGATGGGATCAATTTTCTACCCAATTGGGATGTGGTATTGTATGTCTTTCTCAGGGGTTAACTTATAACTTTTCTAGGTTTATTTTTGATAATATGGTTGAAAATATTTAAAGGAAAAAGCATAAGTATTTAATGTACCCTAGGTTTTTGCAAATGATTTTAGACATAACAACCCAAGTCCAAGTCTTTTGTCCCATAGGAGCTCTAACTACTAAACTGTTTGCTTCAATGAAAACTCATTATAAGGGGGAATGTCATCCTTTGCTAGCAGCTATGTTTCCTCAAGGCAATAAGGCTGCTGATGAGGGTAATGTTGTGGGTGCTCCACCCTCTACCAATGTTGCTGCTGATGGTAATCCATCAGTTGCCATTGATGAGGGCCCTTCCACTACTGCTAAAGCATCACATGTTTCTCCTGATCAACCTCCACCTACACCTTCACCTAGACCTAGTCCTAGTACACCACCTACTCATGTTACTCCTGATGAGTTTGAGCATGAGCTCAATAGATAGGCCACACCTAGTCCTGTTAGGGAGCCATTTGATGAAGGCTCTCCTATCATTGAGCATGTCCATATTTCTCCTGAAAGGTCTAATGAAGCTCCCATTACCACTGAGCAATCTACTGGTAGAGCTGAGGACCCTATTACACTTACATCTGTATATGCTCTATTGAACAGGTATGTAGCAGAGGTTGCTGATCTCAAAAAGGAGCTTGCTGAGACTAAATCTACACTTGGTGGTGAGATTGTGGGGTTGAGGAGAAAGGTTAAGGATTTAGAGGAAAAACTTGGGCAAAATAGCAAAAGAAGGTTTGTGGTTTCTTCTGATGAGGAGCAAGAGGATACTCATTTGGATTCACTTGAAATCTTGGCTGATGTGGCTCAAAAGACTCATGCTTCTTCTCCAATGGTTGCTGCATCCTCAATGCTAAAGGAACCTATGATGTTTTCTAGAAGAAGGAGCAGACAGTATTTGAACAAGGCTTCCACTTAATCTTCAAAGGAGCCAAGTGTGGTCAATGTTGCAACTACTGATGATCATGTTATTGCTGATGCTCAAATGGTGGATTTTGCATCTGAACTTGGTCAAGCTTCATCTGTGCACAAACAACCAGGTCCTCCACCTTCAGCAGATCATCCTAAAGTCTTTGTTGCTGGAAGAAGTTTTAATTTGGATCCTACTGCTAATGTCTCTTCTACTCTTGTTGAAGACACTTCTCAACATCTTACTTCTGATGCTTCCCTGGGTATTTCTTCTGAAGTTCCAATT
Organism: Chrysanthemum makinoi; assembly: GCA_910596185.1. Lineage (NCBI taxonomy): Eukaryota > Viridiplantae > Streptophyta > Magnoliopsida > Asterales > Asteraceae > Chrysanthemum > Chrysanthemum makinoi. The sequence goes on from OU343219.1 coordinate 38,362,082, forward strand.
GTTGATATTCCTCAAGATGATTCTGCTCATGAGCCTGCTTACAAAGGGAAAGGAGTAATGATTGATGAAGAGCTTGGTTCAGATCTTGTGAGTGAACAGGAAAGGCAAGAACAAGCAAGATTGCTAGCTGAGTGTGCAAATATGAAGAAGAGTCATACATTGGCTCAAAAGCTTGAAGCTCAGTTTAGTACCAATTTGCCTCCTGAGAGACAAAGAGAAATCGATGAACTATCCACTCAGTTTACCGATGAGCAATGGGATACTTATACTCATCAAGCTACATCAAATCCTACTCTTGCACAAAGTATCTTAGGTGCTGCTTTTGATAGTGACAAATTTGCTGCTCAGATGATGGCTCTTGGTAATCAAAATAAGTTAGCTGCATCTGCAAAGAGGAAAACCATTGCTGCACAAAAAGATCAAGCTAAGAGAGAGAGAGAGACGACCAACTGTAGCTCAGAAGAAAACGTATATGAGGAATGTGGTGTATAACCAAAGTGTTGCTATTTATCATTCTGGTTTAACAAAGAAGCAAGTCTGGGCTTTAGATGATTCTGAGTTGAATAACATGTATCATACGATAATGAAGCAAATTACACCACCTTCTAACTTGAAAAGGATTGCTGGTAGTGCAGATGCTCCAAAGGCTAAAAGAACCAAGAAAGTAGAGATTGTGGATTCTTTTGATGATGTTACACCAAAGATGAGCTCTCATCCTGTTTCTGCTGAGGCATCTATTGAATCTATACATTCTACTGAATGAGGTTCTTCTGTTGAACATCTTGATGTTTCTTCTGAAGCATTACCAAGTGTGGCTAATCCATCTTTGGATTCAAAGGGTATGCTTGCTATTATTCCCCATGTTGCATCTGTTGATACAGAAGGAGCAGACATGGTTAGGAAAGCTGAACAAGCAGCTGCTAAAGTTAAAAGAGCCAGAGAGGTGGTTGATAAAATGTATGCATTACGTGGTGCTGTTCCAATTACTTCTACTTCTTTCATTCCTACTGAAGCTGTCCTTGGTGCATCTGGGAAGGTACCATCTTCTGTATCTATGGGGATTTATATACCAGGTAGGAGGGGGAAAAAGATGTCTAAAAGGAGACACATTTCTCTAAGGAGATCAGTGAGTTCAGCTAGGACCCAAACCTCTAGGATTCAGAAGTCTCACAGAAGTAGTTCTTTGGATCTAAAGGCTGCTGATTCAACTTTCATTAAAGAGGGATCTGCTGATGCTTTTCTTGAAGGGACTCATGGTGTGTTGGCTGCTTAGACTTTGACTGATGGACAACTTAACACCATCTGGAGGCTGGATAACTCTTCTTTGTAGTTTAACTTCTTGAAGGACATATTTCACATAGTGGATAGGCAAGATTTGTTTACTCTTAATGGACTTTTTACTAAGCATTATGATACTCATTCACCACAGGGTTCTGGTTTATACTTGTTGGGTGATCTTCAAGTTTTGTTTGACTCTCAATCTCCAAATGGTAAAGGGTATTCTATTTGGAAGAATTCACATAAGTGGAAGGTTGAGACTTGGAGATTTTATCCTATCCCAAGTGTACATGTGGTGGAGACAAAGTGTGGGATGACTGTGTGTATGTTCTCTGATAAGATTTATCCTTTGTCTGTGCAATTGATGCAAAGAATGCTTAGAAAGAAGTTGGAAGTTCCTCCTGATCCAGATGGGAATGATATGCTACATGCTGAATAATTGATTGGTTTGATTAAGACTCAGTTTCAGCAACACCAAGGTTCTTCTTGATTATGTTATCTTGTATTATTTCTTTCTTTGTTTATTCTTAGTTAAAAAAAAACTATGTATATTTTTTGTTTGTCTAACTTTTCTTGCAGGTTTGTTGTACATTGTTGATGGTTATCGACTCACCAGCTGTGCCTTGTGTACATCAAAGAGTTGGCTAGTCCAAAGGGTATAGCTTTGGTAAAGACACATCAAATCTGTTGATAGCTGTAATGGTTTGCTCAAAATCATAGGGTATGCAACTCACCCATGCTTAATTGCTGAGGGTTGTATGGTCATCAATTCACCATGGTTTATTCCTTTTTGGAATCCAAGAATTGGCTAGCCCACAAGTATATGGCTTGTGGTAAAGGCCGTGGAATACCATATTGGGTGCTCAATTCACCAAAGGGGATTCTTTCCACCTAAGAATTGACTAGTCCTGAGCAAACGGCTACAGGTAAAGACATCTCAAATCCGTTTATGGTTGCTGATTTGCTACTAAATCAGATGGTTATCAGTGTACCATAGTTTTCGAACTTAAACATTTGGCTACTCCAGTAGTAATGGCTATTGGTAAAGAGACATCAAATCCATTATTTTCAATGATTCACCTCTCATAGGAGTTAACACACCTGGATGTGATGAGAATAGTATGAAACTAATATGTTTTGATGTACATTTTGTCATTTGTTGCTGCAAAGATCTGGAGTTTCAAAGTTTTGTCATCATCGAGATGTGATTATTTTAGTTCTTTGATGCTGATGTTCGAGTCCAATCCTCTAGTTCTGAAGTGTTCAAGATCTATCAAGAAACTGGAACTTAACCTAGTCAAATTCCAGTTTAGGGGAGGATTGTTGGGAATTCTACTAAGTACGAATTATGCTGAAGTTACTGCCAATGGATTCTGCTGAAGTGCAAGGATTCTGCTGAAGAAGTAATTCTACTGAAGTAATAAAACCATGTAGTTGGTTTCTGCGGAGATAGATATTCCGCATATTCTATAGTTAGTTAGGATATGCATGAGCTTTATTAGGAAGTGATAATGTATATCTTATTTAGTTTTATGTTTATACGTTTCTTGGGAAACGGTTTAGGGTTTTAGGGGTCCTTGTCTATAAAAGGAACACAATAGTATGAATGATGTACGTGTTGAAAACAAAGTTTTAGTATTATTAAAAGATCCATAGAGGATCAAAGAGTTCTTAGTTATTTGTGTTATTACTTGTGTTTGATTTCCGCTAAAGAATACAAGTTATAGAGATTGTCTTTTAGTGTGTTTGTGATTACATAAGCATAACTAACGATCTACGAGTGCTTAAAGATCTATCAAGGTCTAAGGTTCAACATTTGTGTCCTAGACTCAATTGTGCACATTTGGTTTCCTATGCCCGAGACTAGGGAGAGGGTCTCCTTCTTCAATATCAACAATCTTTAAGAGAAAGTCGATAGATTATGTGGGTTCCCTGTGAGAATGAAACAATCCCTTTTAAGAGGAACTTGAGTAGCTTGGGAAGTTTAGTGTAGTGCGTCACTGGGTCCATGACGTCTTGTCTTCAATACCAGTGTTACCTTAGTAACCACCAGTAGCATATGAATTGAACCCAGTTTCTGCCCTAAGGTTGAATTATTGGAGGGCTATTTCTTTTTCACCCTTTTCTCATTTCATTTCTTTTACATTCTTCAACCTCTTCAGTGCTTACCAAGACTTCATTACTAGAACCTTGTTGGGTTTATTCCAGTTCTAGCTCTATCTCAGTCAGCACTCTTCCCATTTCTCACTTTTCTCCTTTTTTCATCATACCTAAGGACTTCTACACTATCTAGTGGATTGTCCCTGGGTAGATCCCTCCGGCTCTGGCGGGATCGTGGGAACGAATACCTAACCTAACCATCCTTATAACACCATGCATAAAGTAAATTGGTCGGTCTTTTGGTTATGTTCTTTCCTTCTTGAAACCAATAGAAAAAATCATTTGGAAAAATCAATCAAGTTACTTGTGATATAAAATCAAAGCATTTTGTACGTTAATTGTTTTGATCATTTAGAAATGCTCCCCCTCAACATGTGCATATGATTTTGAAATTGTTTAGCACATGGAGGCAAGAGTTCTTTGAAACAATTTCTTGATCACAATTTCTGTGGAAAAAGCCATTTGATTTTCTTGGTAAATTCTCCCCCTCAAAATGTGCGTTGGTTATTTGAAATCATTTGACACATAGAGGAAAGAGGTTTTTTGTGACAATCCGTACTTTCAGGTTATTTCTCGACACGATGCATGTCTCATTATTTCAACATTTTTAGTAAACTTGGTTTACTTGTTTCAAATTCGCGTAACCTTGGAGGTTTAGCGGCGAATTCATGATCATGACATCACGTACATTTCATATGGACTATGAGTAGTCTACATTTCATTGACATCATGTGCATCTCATAAATTCATTCACGACATTTCATTTCACTTTTTACGCGTGATTTTTATGTTTAATAATCTTTATCGCGTGAGTTTTTATTTTTACATTTAATCCGTTACTTTCAAAAATGATCCCGATGTATTTTTAAACTTACATTTAGTTTATAAAAACTATATTTTTAGTTTTCCTAGTGTTTCAAATTTATTTGGTATATTACTCGTTAAAGTTTAATTATTACGTCGTTTTTCTTAAAATTGTACAATAATTATTTTTATCACTCAAATTTCACAAGGAAAGTATTTTTACAATTTTTATCAACTCATTACATTGTATTTTGATCTAATAAAAACTTACTTTTACCAAAAAGTCCCAATTACCTACAATTCACTTACCTTTTCATTACAATTTATACAAGTCTTACAAATATATACATACAAGTAACAATTTAAAAAAAAAAAAAAAAATAAATTGAGAGACAACCCTCCCCCAAAAACCGGCCAAGGGGAGGGAGTCTCATAAATGTGGTAAGGTTCTTGATTATACATGTTTTCACACTTCCTTATAAGTCTTATTACATTATTTTGTCACTCATTCACTTCACAAAATTTTTCCTCAAGTGTTAGAAAGTTTGTTTTTCCTCTCTTTGGTTCTCCATAAAACCGGCCACATAAGGGTTCTCCAAGGGATCATCATCTAAAGATTTTCAAGATTCAAGTGTTATTTCAACCTAGATCATATCCTTTTCATGGTTTTGAAATAAAAACCAAGGATATTTAAGATAATCCTTTGTTACCTACACCTCTTCATTTCTCTTGTAAGCATGTTTTCATCATTTTTATGTTTCCTCTTTCATTTCATATGTTTCTTATCATTTTTGGAGCTTTTATGCAAGTATTGTGATTTATACCATTTATGTCATGATTTTTAAGTTATATATATACCTAAGGTCATCCTATAATTATTCCCATGGTTTTGGTTGGTCTTGATGGTGATTAGGAACCCATGACACCCTAAGAAGGTGTATGGTAGGATTAGATTAGTTTCGGAGTTGATTTGAAGGGATTAGAATAGGTTTTGTCCGAGAAAAACTATTTTCGATAACTATATATTATGTTCTGTCCTTGTTTCATTTTTCTGGAAAATCCGACAGTAGGCACGACTTTTTGGCCTTGATTTTTAGAAAATATACTTTAAAACGAATCCGTGGCCGCTTGAACGGATAAAAACGGACTTATAACGAAGAAGTTATGGATTTTTGAAGTTTGACGACGAAACATATTATTTTCTGGATTTTCAGCAAACTGTTTTTAGTTTGTTCGGGTCAAAAACGAGCCTTAAGCTTCACAAATTATTTCGACTTCTCAAAAATATATTAGTATACTTTGATACGAAGCTAAGGACATATAAAACGTAGAAAACGGATTTGAAACGACAAAGATATGCACTTTTTCTTAAACTTGCCGTAACTAATTTTCTGCACACTATTGGCCAAAAACCACCATCTTTACCCCTTATTATCTTTGTGTCGAGACCTTTGGACGAAAACTCCTGAACTGAAACTTTTAGATATGGATACAAACTTTCCAAAACCGTCGATTTCGTTCTCTAACGATCAACGTGTACTGTTTTACGATTGTTTTTCCGGAGCCATTTTTGGCAATTTCATGATTTTTCCGACGACATTGTTTTGCGACGAAAAGTGGTAATTTCTCTAAAAATCATTATAAAACCATTGTAGGATGACATTTTTACGTAAAAACATGTAAAGTCATTTTTTGATTGGTCAAGACGTCAAAAGAATATTTTTCGACGACGAGTAATATTTTCAAAACTCGTAAATGGTATAAATAACATATCAAGTGCATGCATAACATTACATTGCAACTCATGACATATCATATCATTGATAATAGGTCCCGGTTGACGCATCACATTAAACCTCAGTGTACTCACTTTTGCCGTTATTCCAGTTTATCCAAGTGAGTTTTCATAGCCCCGTTTTTACATGCTTTCGATTATTTTCAAACCCACGGGGGAGAATACATTGCACTACATTTTTCTTTGTACGATACCAAGTATGTTAAATTCATTACATTGCTTAAGTTACCACATATGCCAATTTGAAAGTCCCCATTCCTGAACCATGAACCGTTAATCTTTGAAGCGAGGATGAGTGGATAGATCTATCGAGGGTGACGCCTCCATCCGGGTTGGTGAATCCCAACCAGGAAAACGGATGCATTTCATTTGATTTCATTACGGAGTTGTCTGGCAAACATTCCGTGGAGGGGCATACATAATTGATCAGTCTAGTTTCGGGGTCATGGGCTTAAGGCAATTGTAACATTATTTTTACGTGACTTGATTGTCATGCATGCTAGATACTTGTGTAGTCGTATAAAACATTTACATAAACCTATGATTTCTCACCAACATTATTGTTGACCGTTTTTAGCAATGTATTTTCAGGTAACTGAGGCACGTTCATCATGACATGGTTTAGGGACCTATATTTTGAGTCGCGGCGTCGACTTACATTATGTACATTATGGCTCTTTATTTCAAAACATCGTTTGGATTTGTAACATATTTGTATTTCCTTAAACTTGTCAAACCTTTTGGGACCGATGTTGTACTCTGATTATGTTTTTATGAAAAATCCAACGATGTGTTTTTAAAACGGCACTTTAGGTCGTTCAATATAACTGTGATGTGGTGCTATGACAGTCAATGCCCCAAGGAATTCCATTCCGTGCAAAACAGTAAATTGGGGGTGTGAGAGATTGGTACCAGAGCTACAGTTATAGAGAACTAGGTTGCATCATTGACCCTAGACTATAGCTACATTATCATAGCATCTCATCATTTCATCATAGTACATATTCATGTTTATCATGCGGATTCACTTACACTTTATTCGAGATTATTTACTTTCATTTCACATCGGTTGTCACAGACATGTCTTGATTCACATCCCATCACCATATCATCGGACTCTAGCTCGGATGATGTTCCAGCTAACCCCATCATGGATGATGTTGCATCACATTCTACTGAGATCGTATCTTCCATTGGATCTACTCCAGTCTTTCCACCTATCATGACCGACACTGAGACCGAACCCTTCGAGGAGGGCGAGGTTGCACCCACTCCTCACGTTAGCCCAACTCACGATCCACCAGCACCACTACTAGCACCATCACCACCATCATCACCATCTCCATCATATTTTCCTAGAGATCCTTTACCTACGACAGACTTGCCGCCCAAAAAAAGCGTGCTCGTTTCGATATCCCGACACCACCATCTTCTGAGCCCGAGCCACCCGTTAGATTTGAGTTAGGCGAGAGTTCTAGGGCAGCTGCTGCACGTCAGCCTTCTACAGTGGCACTAGGAGCCCGCATTGATGCTCAGCAGTTACAGATTGATAGTTTGACGCGACAGTTGCAGGAACTGTCGGTAGATAGGATTGAGCCCATCGCTGAGGAGGTCGAGGGTTTGATATTAGGCAGGGTTTGTATTGACTTATCCCATCAGAGTATTCAGCATAGACAGATAGAGGACAGGGAGAGTATTGCTTCTTTGCAGGTTCAGGTTGATGAGTTGAGGAGTTTGGTGGATAGTTTGGTTACTCAAGTTCGCGATCTTCAGGACAGGGCCGGCGGAGCACCATGAGGTGCCTTATGTAGACTTTTGTCATTGTATAGTTTTGACCATTATATTCCTAGTCACAAGGTGTGTGACGTAGTTTAAAGAACTTGTTGTATTTTGGTTGTTGTACAAACAAATTATCAAGTATTGACTCTACTATGTAGGAATGGTTATTATTATCTATGATATCGGTCCATGTAGGCCGAAATTTTCATGTATATTATCCACGTGTGTTGTGATTATATTTGTGATATTTCGTTATTGTTCCGTTGTGATTCCATTTATCTTTATGCATGATGTGGTTGTGGATATATTTGTATGATGGTTGTTTCTACTTACGAGTTCTCATGATTGTTTCATCTTGTGATTTTGAAGAATTATGGCGCCTAAGAAAGTTACACCGGAAATGACCCAAGCAGAAATTCAAAAGTTGGTGAATGATAGCATTGCTAATGCACTAAGGGTCGAAAGGGAAACAGTGGCTGCTGCTGAAGCCGCTAGGCTAGCTACTGCTACTGGTAATGCCGGAGGATCTGGGGTTAAGAAATGTTCGTACAAGGATTTCAAGAGTGGTGAACCCACTAAGTTTCGAGGTACCGAGGGAGCTACTGCAATGGTACGATGGTTTGAGAAATTGGAATCGGTATTTTTGCTTTGTAACTGTCCGGATGACAGTAAGGTTAAGTTTGCCACGAGCACTTTACTCGATGGAGCGTTGTCATGGTGGAATTCATACGCTCAACCGATTGGAATGGAGAATGCTTTTAAGCTTACTTGGGAGGAATTCAAGGGCTTGGTGACTAAGAAGTTTTGTCCTCGAACGGAAATCAAAAAGTTGGAGACGGAGTTCTATGAATTGGTAACCATTGGGTATGATATCGACACTTACATTCGGAGATTCCAGGAATTAGCCACGTTATGCCCGTCGATGGTATCGGATAATGAAAAGTTGCTAGAGGCTTTTATCGGAGGACTTCCCGAAGTGATTCAAGGAGATGTGACTTCGTTTGATCCACAAACAATTGAGGAAGCTATTCGAGTGACTCAGAAGTTGATGGCACAAGTGGTGAAGCGAGGTAAGTATACCACCACCAACCGAAGCAACAACAACAACCCCAACAACCGTTTCAACAATAACCGAGGCAACTACAACAACAATAACAAACGCAAGTGGGACAACAGGGGTAGGAATGCTACTCAACCACCACCCAAAAGGCAAGAGGTTGCTAAGGCTTATGTTGCGGGACCGAAAGAAGGAAAAGGATATACGGGAGTTTTGCCGAAATGTAACAGATGTTTGAGTCACCACAATCCGGGTCGATGTCCTGATCCGTGTGAAAATTGCAAGAAAGTTGGTCACCGTACTAGGGATTGCAAGGCACCACAAGTTACATGTTTTGGTTGCGGGGAAACTGGACACTACAAGAGGGATTGTAAGAAAGGAAAGAATCAAGCAAATCCGAATCAAGAAGGTTTGGCACGAGGAAGGGTTTACGTCATGGGAGGCGGAGAAGATAGGGAGGACCCGAATGTCATAACGGGTACGTTCCTTCTCAATAATCGTTATGCTTCAGTTTTATTTGATTCGGGTGCCGATAAAAGTTTTGTGTCCAATGCATTTGCACCTTTGCTCAACATTAAGCCAACTACCTTAGATATATCATACAACGTCGAATTAGCTAATGGTAGCGTAGTTAACACCAACACCATTGTCCGCGGTTGCACATTCAATTTTCTTAATCATCCCTTCAACATAGACCTCATGCCCGTAGAGCTTGGTAGTTTTGACGTCGTCATCGGCATGGACTGGTTATCTAAGCATCGTGCGAAGATCATTTGTGATGAGAAAGTTGTTCATCTTCCCTATAACGGCGAAACTTTGATTATTCGTGGGGAACGAAGTGGAACTAGAATTAGTATCATATCGTGCATCAAAACGGATAAGTACATTAAGAAAGGTTGTCTTGCTTTCTTAGCTCATGTAACAGAGAAAAAGTCGGAGGAGAAGCGACTTGAAGATGTTCCTATTGTTCGTGAATTTTCTGAGGTATTTCCCGAGGATTTACCTGGACTTCCACCGGCACGTCAAGTAGAGTTTCATATTGACTTAGTGCCCGGAGCTGCACCGATTGCGCGAGCACCGTACCGTTTAGCACCATCCGAAATGCAAGAGTTGTCTAATCAATTACAAGAGCTTCTAGACAAAGGATTCATTAGGCCGAGTTCCTCTCCTTGGGGAGCACCGGTCTTGTTTGTGAAGAAGAAGGATGGATCCTTCCGAATGTGCATAGATTATCGAGAGTTGAACAAGTTAACGGTGAAGAATCGTTACCCACTCCCAAGAATTGATGACTTGTTCGATCAGTTGCAAGGTTCTAGTATTTATTCCAAGATTGATCTTCGATCGGGTTATCATCAGCTTCGAGTTCGGGAAGAGGATATTCCGAAAACAGCGTTTAGAACACGTTACGGTCATTACGAGTTTCAAGTGATGCCGTTTGGATTGACTAATGCACCTGCGGTATTCATGGATCTCATGAATAGAGTTTGTAAGCCGTATTTGGACAAGTTTGTTATAGTGTTCATCGACGACATCTTGATCTACTCCAAGAGCAAAGAAGAGCACGAAGAGCATTTAAGGATGATTTTAAGGCTACTCAAGAATGAGAAGTTGTATGCCAAATTTTCGAAGTGTGATTTTTGGAACCACAAAGTGCAATTTCTTGGTCACGTCATTGATAGTCAAGGACTACAAGTTGATCCCGCAAAGATTGAAGCCGTAAAAGATTGGGCTACTCCAACGAATCCTACGGAAATTCGACAATTTCTAGGACTAGCCGGGTATTACCGAAGGTTCATCGAAGGTTTTTCGAAGATAGCGAGGCCTTTGACCAAGTTGACACAGAAAAACAAGAAGTATGAGTGGGGAAAGAAACAAGAAGTTGCTTTTCGGTTGTTGAAGCAAAAGCTTTGCAGTGCGCCAATTTTGGCACTACCCGAAGGCATTGAGAACTTTGTTGTATATTGCGACGCTTCGCATAAAGGACTTGGGGCTGTTTTAATGCAAAATGAGAAGGTGATTGCGTATGCTTCTCGACAACTTAAGACTCATGAGAAGAATTACACAACTCATGATCTTGAGTTAGGAGCCGTAGTTTTTGCGCTCAAGATTTGGAGACACTACCTTTACGGTACAAAGTGCACAGTGTTTACCGACCACAAGAGTTTGCAATATATTCTTGATCAGAAGGAGCTTAATATGAGGCAACGTCGTTGGTTGGAATTACTCAGCGACTATGATTGTGAAATCAAGTATCACCCGGGAAAAGCCAATGTTGTGGCTGATGCTCTTAGTCGGAAAGAGAGGCCTAAACCTTTAAGAGTTCGTTCATTGGGAATGACGATTGTTTCTCCTTTACCGTCGAAAATCCATGAAGCACAAGTCGAGGCACTTAAGGAGGAGAATCGACCAAGTGAAAAGCTTTATGGTATGCCCGAAAGCGCAAATGGTTTTGTAAAGAGAGCAGATGGAGTACTATGTTTCAAGGATAGAATGTGGGTTCCATTGTATGGCGGAATACGAGAATTGATTATGCATGAGTCGCATAAGTCAAAGTATTCTATTCATCCAGGATCGGATAAGATGTATCAAGATCTTAAGAAGCTTTATTGGTGGCCGAACATGAAAGCGGAGATTGCCACGTACGTTAGCAAATGCCTTACCTGTGCTAAGGTAAAAGTCGAATATCAGAAGCCTTCAGGTTTACTCCAACAACCGGAAATTCCTCAATGGAAATGGGAACGTATTACAATGGACTTTGTTACGAAACTTCCTAAGACATCGGGAGGTTACGACGCTATTTGGGTAATTGTTGATCGTCTTACCAAGTCAGCCCATTTCATACCGATTAGAGAGACTTATTCAATGGAGCAACTCACTAGACTTTATGTCAAGGAAATAGTCTCGAGGCACGGAGCACCAATTTCTATCATTTCCGACAGAGATAGTCGATTCACTTCAAACTTCTGGAATTCGTTGCAAGATTCATTCGAACCAGATTAGAGATGAGCACAGCATATCACCCACAAACCGACGGTCAAAGTGAAAGGACCATTCAAACGTTAGAAGACATGCTAAGGGCATGTGTGATTGATTTTGGCAATGGTTGGGCTAACCATTTGCCATTGATAGAATTCTCGTACAACAATAGTTATCACACCAGTATCAAGATGGCACCATTCGAGGCACTGTATGGTCGTAAGTGCCGATCACCTGTTTGTTGGGCCGAAGTAGGAGACGCACAACTTACTGGTCCAGAAATGGTACGGGAAACCACGGAAAAGATTGTTCAAATTCGTGATAGACTCAGAACTGCAAGGAGTCGACAGAAAAGTTATGCGGATGTTAGACGCAAGGATTTGGAATTTCAAGTGGGGGACAAAGTTATGTTGAAAGTATCGCCTTGGAAGGGCGTGGTACGTTTTGGAAAGCGTGGGAAATTGAACCCGAGATACATTGGACCATTCAAGATTTTGAGCAGAGTTGGTCCGGTAGCTTATCGTCTTGATCTTCCACCAGAACTCAGTCATGTGCACAACACGTTTCACGTTTCAAACTTGAAGAAGTGTCTTTCGGACGAATCGCTCGTTATTCCATTGGATGAAATTCAGCTTGATGACAAACTCACTTTTGTGGAGGAACCTGTAGAAATCATGGACCGCGAGGTCAAGCAGTTGAAACAGAGTCGTATTCCTATTGTGAAAGTTCGTTGGAATTCTCGACGAGGTCCTGAGTTTACTTGGGAACGGGAAGACCAGATGCGACGCAAGTATCCTCATCTTTTCGCCGACACCGTTAGACCTAACAACGATTGAATTCAGGGACTGAATTCCCTTTTTGGATGGGCGAATGTGACAATCCGTACTTTCAGGTTATTTCTCGACACGATGCATGTCTCATTATTTCAACATTTTTAGTAAACTTGGTTTACTTGTTTCAAATTCGCGTAACCTTGGAGGTTTAGCGGCGAATTCATGATCATGACATCACGTACATTTCATATGGACTATGAGTAGTCTACATTTCATTGACATCATGTGCATCTCATAAATTCATTCACGACATTTCATTTCATATTTTACGCGTGATTTTTATGTTTAATAATCTTTATCGCGTGAGTTTTTATTTTTACATTTAATCCGTTACTTTCAAAAATGATCCCGAGGTATTTTTAAACTTACATTTAGTTTATAAAAACTATATTTTTAGTTTTCCTAGTGTTTCAAATTTATTTGGTATATTACTCGTTAAAGTTTAATTATTACGTCGTTTTTCTTAAAATTGTACAATAATTATTTTTATCACTCAAATTTCACAAGGAAAGTATTTTTACAATTTTTATCAACTCATTACATTGTATTTTGATCTAATAAAAACTTACTTTTACCAAAAAGTCCCAATTACCTACAATTCACTTACCTTTTCATTACAATTTATACAAGTCTTACAAATATATACATACAAGTAACAATTTAAAAAAAAAAAAAATAAATTGAGAGACAACCCTCCCCCAAAAACCGGCCAAGGGGAGGGAGTCTCATAAATGTGGTAAGGTTCTTGATTATACATGTTTTCACACTTCCTTATAAGTCTTATTACATTATTTTGTCACTCATTCACTTCACAAAATTTTTCCTCAAGTGTTAGAAAGTTTGTTTTTCCTCTCTTTGGTTCTCCATAAAACCGGCCACATAAGGGTTCTCCAAGGGATCATCATCTAAAGATTTTCAAGATTCAAGTGTTATTTCAACCTAGATCATATCCTTTTCATGGTTTTGAAATAAAAACCAAGGATATTTAAGATAATCCTTTGTTACCTACACCTCTTCATTTCTCTTGTAAGCATGTTTTCATCATTTTTATGTTTCCTCTTTCATTTCATATGTTTCTTATCATTTTTGGAGCTTTTATGCAAGTATTGTGATTTATACCATTTATGTCATGATTTTTAAGTTATATATATACCTAAGGTCATCCTATAATTATTCCCATGGTTTTGGTTGGTCTTGATGGTGATTAGGAACCCATGACACCCTAATAAGGTGTATGGTAGGATTAGATTAGTTTCGGAGTTGATTTGAAGGGATTAGAATAGGTTTTGTCCGAGAAAAACTATTTTCGATAACTATATATTATGTTCTGTCCTTGTTTCATTTTTCTGGAAAATCCGACAGTAGGCACGACTTTTTGGCCTTGATTTTTAGAAAATATACTTTAAAACGAATCCGTGGCCGCTTGAACGGATAAAAACGGACTTATAACGAAGAAGTTATGGATTTTTGAAGTTTGACGACGAAACATATTATTTTCTGGATTTTCAGCAAACTGTTTTTAGTTTGTTCGGGTCAAAAACGAGCCTTAAGCTTCACAAATTATTTCGACTTCTCAAAAATATATTAGTATACTTTGATACGAAGCTAAGGACATATAAAACGTAGAAAACGGATTTGAAACGACAAAGATATGCACTTTTTCTTAAACTTGCCGTAACTAATTTTCTGCACACTATTGGCCAAAAACCACCATCTTTAACCCTTATTATCTTTGTGTCCGAGACCTTTTGAACGAAAACTCCTGAACTGAAACTTTTAGATATGGATACAAACTTTCCAAAACCGTCGATTTCGTTCTCTAACGATCAACGTGTACTGTTTTACGATTGTTTTTCCGGAGCCATTTTTGGCAATTTCATGATTTTTCCGACGACATTGTTTTGTGACGAAAAGTGGTAATTTCTCTAAAAATCATTATAAAACCATTGTAGGATGACATTTTTACGTAAAAACATGTAAAGTCATTTTTTGATTGGTCAAGACGTCAAAAGAGTATTTTTCGACGACGAGTAATATTTTCAAAACTCGTAAATGGTATAAATAACATATCAAGTGCATGCATAACATTACATTGCAACTCATGACATATCATATCATTGATAATAGGTCTCGGTTGACGCATTACATTAAACCTCAGTGTACTCACTTTTGCCGTTATTCCAGTTTATCCAAGTGAGTTTTCATAGCCCCGTTTTACATGCTTTCGATTATTTTCAAACCCACGGGGGAGAATACATTGCACTACATTTTTCTTTGTACGATACCAAGTATGTTAAATTCATTACATTGCTTAAGTTACCACATATGCCAATTTGAAAGTCCCCATTTCCTGAACCATGAACCGTTAATCTTTGAAGCGAGGATGAGTGGATAGATCTATCGAGGGTGACGCCTCCATCCGGGTTGGTGAATCCCAACCAGGAAAACGGATGCATTTCATTTGATTTCATTACGGAGTTGTCTGGCAAACATTCCGTGGAGGGGCATACATAATTGATCAGTCTAGTTTCGGGGTCATGGGCTTAAGGCAATTGTAACATTATTTTTACGTGACTTGATTGTCATGCATGCTAGATACTTGTGTAGTCGTATAAAACATTTACATAAACCTATGATTTCTCACCAACATTATTGTTGACCGTTTTTAGCAATGTATTTTCAGGTAACTGAGGCACGTTCATCATGACATGGTTTAGGGACCTATATTTTGAGTCGCGGCGTCGACTTACATTATGTACATTATGGCTCTTTATTTCAAAACATCGTTTGGATTTGTAACATATTTGTATTTCCTTAAACTTGTCAAACCTTTTGGGACCGATGTTGTACTCTGATTATGTTTTTATGAAAAATCCAACGATGTGTTTTTAAAACGGCACTTTAGGTCGTTCAATATAACTGTGATGTGGTGCTATGACAGTCAAGCCCCCAGGAATTCCATTCCGCTGCAAAACAGGTAAATTGGGGGTGTGACATTTTTGAAGTACTTCCACGATTGCCAATAGAAACCATTCGCTCCCCCTCAATATGTGCATCGATATACAAAAGATTTTAGCACATGTTAGAGAGAACTTGTAGTTTTGAGTCAAAACGATCATCCTTTATCAGATTTCAAAATTAAATCACAAATTCTCCCCCGATCAAAAATATCAAACCCTTTGAGATTTTGGATCCCAAGTGATTTAATAAGGTTTAGAAAACATGGGAGAAAATGTGGCCTTGTTTAAATACTCTTCTGGTTTTTGGTTAAATGCTCCTCCACAATCATGTGCATTATGTATTTGAAATCGTTTGGCACATGAAGGAAGGAGTGCTTTTGAAACAATCACCCTTTAAACAGATTTGAGATTTAAATCACGATCTCTCCCCCGATCAAAAATTTCAAACCTTTTGAGATTTGTGATCCCAATTGATTTAAATCATTTAAAAGATCTTGGGGAAAGACATGGCTTGATTTAATTTTGAAATTGACTAATGAGGACGAATTATAGACATTAAAGATTGTTAGTGTCAGGTATGATAGTTTTTAAGAGATCTGTAAGTAAAATAAAACAATTTCACAATCAAATAAGAACAGAAAATTTTTTATTTAAAAAGATCTTTGAGTTTTAAAGAAAATCATACCATGACATAACATTAAATCTTTAGATCACCACTTATTATTGTACAGACGGACTTGATAGATGAAATATCGTATGAAAATATTTAGTTTGAAATCACTCTCCCCCTCAATCAATGACCGTAGTCATTGATTGAGTGACTTATGTTTAAAATGAAGTCCGGTTGATTTCCAAAATTTGAGTTCAGTTTATTTTTAAAACAATATTTTTCCATTTTCAAAACAATGTTATCAAATTTGTTTGAAAAATGGTGTTATTCACTACTTGTCCTGCACAAAGATACGTTAGGTGGATAAGAAGCTTCTGTTGTTGCTGTAGGGCTGGAAGAAAACCATCTGCAGATGCAGTGAGACCTCTTAAGTTGCATCTATCGTGCCAACTCTCCATGGAGATCTAATTAAGCTTCGTTTCTTCATTTGTCGACCTAGGAAATAGTTACCCTTTCCTTTCGGCATCCAATCATCTTCTTATGTGGGATCCGGATTGGGAACATTCTTTTAAACCTTGTTATCTGCATACGTTAGTAAACACAGATAGACATATATGGTGGTCGACAACACCCAAACAGCAATCGACTAATACAAGTCAATCCAACATATCAATCATAGCATGTAAAGCATGGGAATAATGTGTTTATCAAACTATAGTCATCTAATTCTAACAATCATATCCTAGATTCCTAGTCCTTCAACATAGGCAAATATCGTTTTCTGATAAGCACGTAGGATGATTAAGAAAGCCCATTAGATGATGTAAATTTGAAAACATTCTCCCCCTCAATCAATGACTCATTTCATAAGAAGTTTTAACCAAGCTAAAGTCATTGATTGGGTTTTGCAAATTTATGAAAATTCTGATTCTGATTGATTTTCAAGCAACTCATTTTCCACCATTTTCTTAAAACAAATATTTTTCTGAAGAATTTGAGAAGGAAAAATATTTGAGTAGGAACATTAGTCCTTCGACATACTTTCCTCATTATGTTTTAGGATAAGTGCTCGAAATTTTTGAAAATTGGTTTAGCGCAGCACTTTCCTTTCTTGAAGAGCGGGTTGCTATCTGAAATAATATCAAGCCATGGTTTAGCGCGGGTTACCGTATGAAGTAACTGCAAGCCATTTTTAGAGACATGTTTTGGAAGAGAATATTTACACATACTGCTCGAACTTCATCTATGGTCTTGTGCCATTATTTAATGACATTTCTAAGACCGTAGATGTTATCAATATCAGAAGACATGTCTTGAGAGAACATGTTTTTGGTATTTTTTTTTTCAAATTTTTGATTTTTTATGGGTTTTTGTTGGTTTTATATTTTTCTATTTTCTTTTTGTTGGTTTTATATTTTTGTTTTTTGCGTTTTGATAAAATATTTACAGATAGAGTAGATGATATAGTTTAAGAAGGATGATGAAATGAGCACCGAGATAAGGATATCGAGCAGCCCCGTTGGAGAAGATAGAACTCATCATCTCTTAAACTTTCACCACCAAAGCTTCCGAGGCTCTTGAAAAGAAGGAATTGAGCCTTTAAGAATACGAGACTTTGGTAGCTTCCCCCCAAACCGAAAATCCTTTTGTTGAGCAGATTCGAAGCTCTATTTCAAGCTTTCCTTAGCCATGTGCACAAATAAGCACACCATTATCATGGATCTTGCTGCTCCTTTTAAGAATGATCTTTGTGATTCTTCGTTCGGGGTTATATCATCAACAAGAACAGCAACGTATCATCCCACTCATAAATAATCTTCTCAAATTCCATAACCACTGAAGTCTGAAGCAATCCATACCAAAAAGTTGTCAAGAAACCACTTCCCCTAAGTAGATGAATTGATGCAATCAGTCTCTTAGAATAGAGCTCACGAACCCGAATACACATATATCCAAAGATAGGGAAACTTATAACATCGAAGTAGCATATTAAGTCCGATAGCCAAAGAATAACCCCGATGAATACTTTTATCTTCCCTGAAGAAAGTTTATGAAGCTCAAGAACCCGAAGTACCCGAATGCCCAAAGAAAGAATAACCGATAACACTGAAGTAGCATGCTGAATCACTAATTATCTCTGCGGATGTCAACTCCGGAATAAGTGATTATATCTCTGAATCACTGATTAAGCTCTTAAGTGAAACAGTTGAGCGTCCCCAATGTACACAATCTCTCTCCCCTGATGATTGTGATAGCATGGAAATCATCACAAACTTGTGTACCTCTTTTATCACTAGAAACTAACTCTTCCATCTCTTGCCCCACATAGTTGGAATAAGAACACTAAACGCCATGAGTCAAAGCTTGAGTTTCTCTGCGGTAATGACATTCGTCTTCCCGAGATTTCTTCAATCATTTAGAAGTATTAAGTTCATCAAGTTTACTCGTGTTTAGATATGTGTCTCCTTCCCCCTTGCTGGTTTTGATGCTTCAGAATCAGCAACACATTATACGCCCGTATACTGGAAATCTTTTGAGAAGAACATCATTAGCTCAGATGTATCTGTGAGAATCAACTTGCTGAAGAATGTGAGCAAGTCTAATTGGGGATTAAATCTGACATTTCACTCTCCCCCAATTAGTGCTCTCCCCTAATTTTGACATTCTTTCTGATAAATACCCGAGATAAGAAGAAGTCTTTAGATCGTTAAATGCAACTCGTCTTTAGTATTCTAACATGTAGCAGAAAATGTTGAATAGACTGTAGACTCGACCTTCTTCAAGATTGTCCATTTCGGGAATAGAAAGTTAACATCTTCTTCTCACCAAATGCATTCCCCTTAACTCAAATCCCTCCCAATCAAACAAGAACAGAAATATGTTCATCAAGGAAATCCGCCTCGCAACTGGAAGCACTTTGTCATTAATCATATAAGCTTGTGAAGATGTCAACCAACGGCTCTTAGAAGAAACTCCATGTAAAGATGACCCGATAAGAAGAAGCTCGGTTCTTACATGAGTTAGGAGCTGTATGACCATATATTTTCAAATATATCTCAACATGTAGAGTTATCATACTTCTTCTCCCCCTAAAGAATTGCATACAGAGATGCCATTCTTGATTAAACAAGTGAGTATCTTTAAAATTTAGTATCTTCACACTTCTCCCCCTCAAAGGTTGAAAATGATGTCGCCATCGTCATTTTAATTGAGCAAGTGGAATTAGAGAACAATCATCGGTAGTTCGGTTCACTTGATGACTGAAAGCGCATGGAAAAAGTATGAAGCATGTTGTTGAGAATGGTCATAAAAAGAAGATTTCTCTTCTTCCGAAGATAATGCGCACTCAAGCGTACACATTTCTTTTCTTTAGAGTATGAGGCTTGAACTGTTGTGTTCAAACGTCATAAGAAGATTTCTCTACTTTCGAAGATAATGCGCATTGAAACGTATACATTTATTTTCGTTAGAGAACGAGGCTTGAACTGTTGTGTTCAAACGTCATAAGAAGATTTGTCTTCTTCAGAAGATAAAGCGCACTGAGACGTACACTTTTCTTTTCTTTAGAGAACGAGGCTTGAACTGTTGTGTTCAAACGGCATAATCTCTCTCTCTCTTTTCAACTACTCTTGGCAAACTTGTAATCAACCCCATTATCATTCAGTAGGCTCTTTGTCATGACAGCTGATGGAGAAAACTCAATATGATGAATTTGACCCTGAAATAAACTAACCTGAAATCGTGACTTAAACTTGCACATATGTAGCAAAGAGCGGTGCCGAGAATTCATGCCCATTTGAATATCTAAGTACTCTATAATCGTCAACCAACCAACCATCAAGTATTAGACGTACATCACCTCTTGAAAATCCACAATTCAATGTGACACTGAGCACTACAACGTAACTCCTTAAAGTGATAGTTATTTTGTAGTGGTAAGAGCCCAATTCCCCCAAGTGGTAAAAGAAAAGGAAAAGTCACCCAAAAATAACTAGATTTCCAAGTCTTCGTTTTTGAAAATATTAAAAGCTTGAACAAGGATCTCGAAGAATCTTCATCCAACCATCCCCGATAACTTCAGATTATAAGTACACTTGTCCGTGACATTTCACATCAACCTCAAATAGATAATATTAAATTAATTCCGTTGTCACATATTGTGGGTTAAAGCTCAAATCTAGCCTCTTTTGACGTTTTAAGTGAGCTATGATAATGGTTTCATCCCGACCATGGTCAAAAGCACATAATCCCGTAAAACTTAGAAATAACCAAACTGCCAAGAAGACAATCCAAACAATCACTCAATTCATGTACACCCTTTTATCCCTTCTTTGAAGTAGAAACTGTAGCTCCAGCATCAGATAAGTTCCAGACATACTTTTCCTTTCTCCAGGATGGTTCCATCATCGCGGGATTTTACAATTCTATTGTTTAAACTGAGAAATAAATTCTTTCGCGGGATTTTACAAGACCAAGAATAAACCGAGAGATAGATTCGGAAATGCACATTACTTTTACCGGGATGATTTCATTGTCACGGGATTTTACAAGTCTATGATTTAAACCGAGAAATAGATTCTTTCACGGGATTTTTAAAAAATCAAGACTAAACCGTAAACAATGTCAGCTTGAATGTGTAATGACAATTTTGGTTTCGGTGAATAACTATTTTAGGGGACAAGCAACAGTTCTTCAATGGTTCATTCTCCATCATCAACAATATCATCAACAATTCTTTACCCATATGTAGACAACTTCACAAACCATACTGAGTCAAGTAGAATAAACATGTTTCTCCCCCATTATGGTTTCGAACCTTCAGAAGCATCATAACATGTACGACCATTTGCACGAGAAGTTCTTGTCATAATCAAACATCTTGAAAGATCATGAATGTCATAGAGGATTATTAAACACTTTGCTTAGACTGTGAAGTATCATAGACATGCTGTAGTATCGAGTATCCCATGAGAATTGCTGATTATATCACAACTATTAAACACTTTGGTAAACACACAATTCATGTATTATGACGGCTATAGCAATGACCACTAGGAGAAATAGACCCGATATGCCAAACTTGATCATGACGTAAAATTCCCCAGATTTGTTACTTAGGCTTGTACTAATCCTTGTGAAAAAGAAACGGTGCACCCAATGTACACAACCTCTTGATGTATCTTTAAGCGAGAAGGAATAACAAAAGTAACTAAATAGCCAAGTCTTTATCACACTCTATAAATGCCCAAACAAGTCATCTTAGTAGTAGGGTAAAAAGAAAGAAGACAAAATAAGTAACGCGCCCGGAAAACTTCACTTCAGATCTAAATAAGAAATACCGAACACAAAAAACCCCGTAGTCAATATTTTCCAATATCAATTAAAGCTGTGATATAATGTTCTTTGTGAAAATGCATAAACCAAAGTATCAAACCCCACAACAGATCTCATCATCGTATCCAATCTTATCATCAACTTTCAATTTATCTTTACCCAGTTCATATCATATCATATCACACATCCAATACCAAGTGCCCCACATTTAACTCCAAGCCTAGTCCAAATAACTATTCAACCCATAATTAAACATTACTTAAGAACGATATCATCCGGATCACATCAATAGTGAGACTGTGATGCGACTACTTAATGATTCTTTGGTACAACTTTTCAAATGTGAGACTTTTATATCAAAGAGTACCAAAATACCAGTTATTTTACCAATATGAAAAACTTGTATCCAATTGATTGCAAACGTTCATATAACAAATCAGCCCATGTTTGATTCAATTGATTGCAAACGTTTTACTCATTGCAGCCCATTAAACAAGTATACCTCACATAAGCCCATTAGCGAATTCCACAAGTCTTGGTCCAATCCAAGGATGTACGACCCTATTTTAATACAGGCGGAGCCAATATTCAAATCGAATGAGTATCCTCAAGAAAATATAATCCTATCATCACGACCAATATGTATCCAAATTTTAAAGTTGTAATAACCAAATTTGGATAGCACACTTCTTCGCTTTTAATCCAAACGAGATAGTAACTCATTCAAATTTGAAAAGCAATCAATTCAATTTTATGACATTGCAATTCAATGAATAGACAAAATATGTGATACCATTTGGATTTGTGAAAATACAGCAACTCGCAGCCCATAACCAACTCACAACACTCACGACCCATTCAATCATTTTGTTCGGCCCATCTTGATACAACCCTAATAATTCGGTATTTAACACCACTTACAACACACATACTAACCCTAATCCCATATTAGTGCGCCTCTTTTCACAGAATGCTTCCTACAAAAAAATAAACTCAGCTTTAATCACACCAAATACTCGCATCAATCTCAGATCTTGAGATGGGTGTTCAATCATTTGTCGTGACCTTGCCACAGGGATGGCAAGAGGTCCATCGTATCATCTTCATGATCAAATGACAAGGTAGGTTTTTCTTTGATTCTTGTTAATAGCTATGAATGTCATCCTCATTTTAGCGAATCAAAGACTTGATTCAACAAATTCTTTTAAATTCGAAAATTATCACAACAATTTGATCAATGATGGTGACTTCTTTGAATGATAAGATCTTTAACGGTCATTAGAAATCAAAGAAGAATCTGTAATTTTCTTACTGTTTTACTTATTATCCGAACCAAAGAGAAGGGATGAAACCCTAAATGGTTTAGATCTTTCTTCTAATATTTTCGGATATAGAGATGAAGCCAAGCTTCAAGAGATCAATGATGAAGCATATCTGAGATCACACTAAAATGTTTTTCATTCGAATGAGATCTTAATTTTCCTTGTAATTTTTCATCATTTAACGAATTAAGGAGTTGGGTTAACAATATTGTTAGCTTCACTACTTTCATTTCGGATATTGACAAAGTCTTTTAGATCTATGATGACATGTTCTTTTGTGTATAGATCTTATAAGATTTATGAGCTCATTGAACCACTCACAATAGACATATGGCTGAGATCATGAAGTTAAGGTCAAAGCATCGAGTCAAGGATCAGTGATGAGACTAGTAATTAACCCTTGATGTGTAACACTTGATATGAAGTGAGATCTTTTGATTGAATGCTTATAATATTAGTTATGATAGAAGTATGAGACATGTGATGATCATTGATGTTGATGTTTGCAAGTCTTGTTTGAGTCTATGATGGATGAATGATGATGTGTGTAGTTAGGAACAGTGATATAATGATGTTAGATTTGATTGATGTAGATATGAATGCTTGAGTCTGTGATTGTTGATTGGTGTTGTTGTGACATAATTTACTTGATTATTTCTTTCCTTATCTTTAACATCCAAATCACATCTTGTTATCTTGAACAATCAAATCGCTTGCCAAAAAAGAGACAAATCGCTTCTAGACTTTTTACACAAACCACATCATTTTATCAAAAATTGACAAATCGCATCTCTGATAAGTGTCAAAACGCACCAGATTTTGTAGACAAACCACATCATCAAACCTCATAGTCAAAAAAATGCATTTGACTTAGTCAAACCGCAGTTGACTCAATAGTCAAACTGCATAAGCTATGAATTAGACAAATCGCATACTAATGAATGTGACAAACCGCATGTGGGATACATTGAATCTGGACTGAAATAGGAAAAACCTCATTGAGAAACATGACAGTTTAGACAACCCGCATAGATGAATATGACAAACTGCATAACTCAAAACTGCAAACTCGGATTACAGTTACAAACTGCATAACTCAAAACTGCATAACTCAAAACATTGATGGTACATAATCATATAACGACCACATCAACACATCAAACATCACACAATCTTAATCAAACCGCACACGAACCGCTTCCAAGACTCAAATAAACCGCATACTAAACCGCTTCAAAAACCATTCGGATCATCAAAAACAACATAACCTAGGCTCTGGTACCATTTGTAGGATCGTATATTTTAAGTTGTTTAGATGATTCGGGTGTTCTAGGATTATGATTAAACAAGTATGCCATTGTTTTAGAGAGAGAAAGAGATGAGAGGGTGATTCTAGAGAGATAAACAAAAAGAGAAGGTTAGATTATCCAAGAAGCACCACCCCTTCCAAGGATGGAAGGGGTATTTATAGTTTATGTTAGCCTTAATAGTTTTTATTAGAAGTGATGGTCATTAACGCTTAAGAACTTTGTAACGTGTGTTAGATATCGTACTAGAATAGTCAACGGGATCGTGGATTGGGCTAAGCTAAATGGCTAATAGTTATGTTAAGCTAGCCTTATATCAATCCATGTCCAATCAAATCCATATGAGGCCCATGGCCAAGCCCATTAGGACATTTTGTCTTGTACTATAAATACCCCTCAAAGTCTCATTTGAGGGGTGTGCTTGAAAGTGTGTGTGTGTGTGTTTTTCCCTTTGATATAACATCTCTTGTTCATCTTTCTCTCTACAAACATACACGGTTTTATAACATCAAGTCACCATCTTTCTCTTAATCTTTTCTTCTTCATTTCTACGAATAGTTTGTGTTTGTGTTTCACGTGGTCTACGCGTAAAGTGTTTTACGTGTGTTACTTGTTTGGTTAACTTGGTAAAGTGATAAGTGTCACACCCCCAAATTACCTGTTTTGCAGCGGAATGGAATTCCTGGGGATGGACTGTCATAGCATCACAATCACAGTTATATTGAACGACCTAAAGTGTCGTTTGGAAAATACATCGTTTGATTTAATAAAATAATCAGAGTTTACAAAGTAGGTCCCAAATGAAAATCAACTTGTGCGGAAATAAGTTTGTTACAATTCAAACGATGTTTTAATGTGAGTAAAACCCAAGTGAGACGCGTCGTCACCACGACTCCATGATGTGTCCAAATGCATGCCATGAAGTGAATGCCTTAGATACCTGAGATAAAACATGCTAAAAGTGTCAACACAAAGGTTGAGTGAGTTCATAGAGTTTGTGTTGAAATGTAAAGCCTTTCAAAATCGTTTATGCAGCAAAGGCATTGTAAATCGTTGAAATGTAAAGACTATCAAAATCGATTATGTAGCAAAGGCATTGTAAATCCACTCAGTTCCAAGTCCCGCCCATACAAAACTTGCAACCTGTGTGTTCACAACCCACTGCCAGAATATGCATAGTTTATGTTCAAACAGAAATCGTCAAATGAATTCACAAAATAGTGCATGACTCAATGTATCGAAATCGTTTATGCAGCAAAGGCATTGTAAATCCACTCAGTTCCAAGTCCCGCCCATACAAAACTTGCAACCTGTGTGTTCACAACCCACCGCCAGAATATGCATAGTTTATGTTCAAACAGAAATCGTCAAATGAATTCACAAAATAGTGCATGACTCAATCTATCGAAATCGTTTATGCAGCAAAGGCATTGTAAATCCACTCAGTTCCAAGTCCTGCCCATACAAAACTTGCAACCTGTGTGTTCACAACCCATTGCCGAAATGTATATATAGTTTATATTCAACCACACATCGTCAAATGAATTCACAATAGTACCTAACTCGACGTAAAACCATAGGTTTAATTAATTCGTTTGAACACAATCATCGTAGTGTGAGTTAAATTTTTTCACACTCATCGTTGAAACCAAAATCGTATTTATTTCACTAAGTTCATGACACCAAAGCGTAAACATCGCACCAATATAAATTGGTAATCATCGTTTCATCGCGCCCCTAATAGGTAAACTTGCCAATTTACCTTAATGATTCAAATATAGTGCGCTCGATTTTCCCTAAATGGGTCAATAGGAGCGGGAGTGTTAATTCCAATAGGCCTATTCACTATACTTGCGCTCACCCGCAAGTGACTAATGGTTCATGATGTAGGGAATTCGAACATGGCAAATACTTAGTGACAATAAAACATCGGATATAGCATACAGTTCAAAGCATTTGTGTTCGATTAAAAATGTAGCATGTATCTCCCCCAAGAGTTTGTAAAACAGTTAAAAGAGTAAAAGTGGGGGCTATGAACTCACGGTAATCCTTAAATGTTTAGAGTAACTATGAAAGTAATTGAAAATAGTCGAGCATGTATCTCCCCCAAAACAGTTATGAAAACAAGTAAAAGCAGGGGCTATGAAAACTCACGGTAATTCATATAAGTTAAAGTACTTGTGAAAGTAAATGAAAACAGTTTGAGCATGTATCTCCCCCAAAAGTAGTATAAAACAATTAAAAGTGGGGCTATGAAAACTCACCTGTTGCAATGATTACGATGACAAAAGTGGATACACTGAAATATAGCGTGAATCTCGAAATGACCTATTATGAATGATATGATATGCAATGAGTTGCAATGTAATGTTATGCATGCATTTCGTATGTCATTTATACCATTTACGAGTTTTGAAAAATATTACTTGTCGTCGAAAAATACTCGTTTGACGTCTTGACCCTTCAAAAATGACTTTACAAGTTTTTACGTCAAAATGTCATCCTACAATGGTTTTATAATGATTTATGGTGAAATTTTCACTTTTCGTCGCAAAACAATGTCGTCGGAATTATCATGAAATTAACAAAAATGGCTTCGGAAAACTAGTCGTAAAACGGTGTACGTCGATCGTTAGAGAACGAACTCGACGGTTTTGGAAAGTTTGTATCGATACCTAGAAGTTTCAGTTCAGGAGTTTTCGTCCAAAAGGTCTCGATCATAAAGATATTAAGGGTTAAAGATGGTGATTTTAGTTACCGTAACACTTATCTCGTAAAAATAATATAGTTTTTCTAAAAATAATAGTTACGGCAAGTTTATGAAAACGTGTATATCTTAGTCGTTTCAAATCCGTTTTCTACGTATTATACGTCCTTAGCTTCGTATCAAAGTATACTAATATATTTTTGATAAGTCGAAATAATTTGTAAAGCTTAGGACTCGTTTTTGACTCGTAAAAAACAAAAACACTTTGCTGAAATTCGGAAAAATATATATTTCGTCGTCAAACTTGTAAAATCCATAACTTCTTCGTTCTAACTCCGTTTTAATCGTTCACTGAGGCCACGGATTCGTTTTAAAGTATATTTTCTAAATATCTAGGCCAAAAATTCGTGCCTACTGTCGGATTTTCCAGAAAACAAAATAAGGACAGACCACTTTATATACTTGTCGAAAATAGTTTTTCCTCGTACTAAACCTATTCCAATCCCTTCAAATCAACTCCAAGCTATTCTAATCCTACCATACACCTTCTTAGGGTGTCATGGGTTCCTAAACATCATCAAGACCAAAATATACCAAGGGAATAATTATAGGATGACTTTATATATATATAACTCTAAAAAATCATGTAAAATGGTATAAATCAACATAAGTCTTGCAGTTTGTACCCAAAAATGAAGAGAGAGATAAATATGAAATGAAAGGAAACATGAAAAATGAAAGAAACATGATGTACTAGCTAATATGCTGAGGTGATTTAGAACAAAGGTTAACCTAAACACCCTAGGTTTTTATTTCAAAACCTTAATAAGGGTGTAATCTAGATTGTGAAAATTGATCTTGCAAAATTTTTATGATGTATTCTTGGATCACCCATGGGAGAAGGTTTTAGAGAGAGGAAAAAGAGAAAGACTTGAATGATTGAAATGAATGAGTTTGAAATGAGTGTGCGACCTTTGGAGTATAAATCTAATATAAGAAGAAAAATCTACCAATCAATAATTCACCCCCCCCATGGCAGGTTTCTAGGGGAGGTGTTTCACATTAATATTTTTTTTTCTTTACTTGTCATAAATATATACTTGTAAACAATTTTAAGAAAAGTGTAAGTAAGTGTAGTAAATGCAACTTGTAAGGTAAATGGTAGATTTTAGGTAAAAGGAATTTTAGTAGATACAAAATAGAAAGTAATGAGATAATAAAATTGTAAAATAAACATTCCTGTGAAATTTGAGTGATAAAAATAATTATCGTAAAATTTTTAAGAAAATGTCATAATAATTTAACTTTAGCGATTTATGTACCAAATAAATTCAAAACACTAGGAAAACTAAAAATATGTTTTTATAAAACTAATATAAGTATAAAAATATGTGGGATCATTTTTGAAAAGTAAGGGATTAAATTCAAAATAATAACTCACTCGATAACGTTTATTTAATATAAAAATTATACGCGATTAAAGTGAAATGACAATGTCGTGAAAGAACTAAGGTGATGAAATGATGTGAATGAAATGTAGACTAATCTTAGTCCATATGAAATGTTCGTGATGTTATGATCATGAATCGCCGCGACACTTTAAGGTTACTCGAATTGGAACACGTAAACCCAAGTTTACTGATAAATGTTGAAATAGTGAAGCATAAATCGTTTCGAGAAGTGACCTGAAAGTACGGGTTGTCACATTCGCCCATCCAAAAGGAATTCGTCCCTAATCAGGCCGTGTTGGTCTCTCGGTTTAGGGTTTGATGAGGCAAGCTTCCCATTCTCGAAAGCAACCCTCAAAAGACTTTTTGGTAACCGATTTTACTTAATCCCACAACTCATCAAACAAGAACCATATAATGATTAGGCTAAATCGTTTAGGTAACAACTTGTTTCTAGCTCCGATCTTTGCAACTCATCAAACAAGAATCGCACACGCTGATCAAACCGAAACAAGTGGTTTGAAGAAAATCTTTGAAAATTTGGCTCGATTACGGATTGTTACACATATAAGCTTACATTCCCTTCATTGCATGATTCTTCCCATTAGACATAGGTGATCGTGCTATGTATAATTTAGAGTAACTATGCAATGCTTGGACTAATCGACTCATATGTTGTTTGGTGTTGAGTCAACTGATGTAAAAAAATTGTGATAGGGAAATGACAGTGGCATCCATGTGACAATCGATGTGAAATGAAAGTGAATAACTCAAAATGTACGATAAATCGCATGTAAAGTGAACATGCACTTATGATGAAATGATGAGATGCTAATGTAGTTATAGTCTAGGGTCAATGATGCAACCTAGTTCTCTATAATCGAAGCTCGATACCAATCTGTACACCCCAAATTACTGCTTTGTAAAATGAATGGAATTCCCGGGATGGACCGTCATAGCATCACAATCACAGTTATATTGAACGACCTAAAGTGTCCTTTGGAAAATACATCGTTTGATTTAATAAAATAATCAGAGTTTACAAAGTAGGTCCCAAATGAAAATCAACTTTTGCGGAAATAAGTTTGTTACAATTCAAACGATGTTTTAATGTGAGTAAAACCAAGTGAGACGCTGCCGTCACCACGACTCCATGATGTGTCCAAATGCATGCCATGAAGTGAATGCCTTAGATAACTGAGATAAAACATGCTAAAAGTGTCAACACAAAGGTTGAGTGAGTTCATAGAGTTTGTGTTGAAATGTAAAGCCTTCAAAATCGCATGCAAAGAAAGGATAAATCGCTGAAATGTAAAGACTATCAAAATCGATTATGTAGCAAAGGCATTGTAAATCCACTCGCCCAAGTCCCCATACAAAACTTGAACCCTGTGTTCACAACCTACCGTAATATGCATAGTTTATGTTCAAACCGAAATCGTCAAATGAATTCACAAAATAGTGCATAACTCAATGTATCGAATCGCTTATGCAAAGAAAGGCATTGTAAATCCACTCTCAGCCCAAGTCCCATACAAACTTGCAACCCTGTGGTTCACAACCCACCGCCGAATATGCATAGTTTATGTTCAAACAGAAATCGCCAAATGAATTCACAAAATAGTGCATGACTCAATGTATCGAATCGCTTATGCAGAAAGGCATTGTAAATCCACTCGCCCAAGTCCTACCATACAAAACTTGCAACCCTGTGTGTTCACAACCCATTGCCGAAATGTATATATAGTTTATATTCAACCACACATCGTCAAATGAATTTACAATAGTACCTAACTGACGAAAACCATAGGTTTAATTAATTCGTTTGAACACAATCATCGTAGTGTGAGTTAAATCGTTTCACACTCATCGCTGAAAACAAAATCGTATTTATTTCACTAAGTTCATGACACCAAAGCGTAAACATCGCACCAACAAAATTGTAATCATCGCTTTATCGTCACCTAATAGGTAAACTTGCCAATTTACCTTAATGATTCAAATATAGTATAGCCGATTCCTAAATGGGTCAATAGGAGCGGGAGTGTTAATTCCAATAGGCCTATCTTTCACTATACTCACACCAGCAGTGACTAATGGTTCATGATGTAGGACTTCTAACATGGCAAATACTTATGACATAAAACACGATATAGCATACAGCTCAAAGCATTTGTGTTCGATTAAAAATATAGCATGTATCTCCCCCCCAAGAGTTTGTAAAACAGCTTAAAAGAGTAAAATGGGGCTATGAACTCACCGGAATCCTTAAATGTTTAGAGTAACTATGAAAGTAATTGAAAATAGTCAGCATGTATCTCCCAAAACAATTATGAAAACAAGTAAAAGCAGTGGGCTATGAAAACTCAATGTAATTCATATAAGTTAAAGTACTTGAAAAGTAAATGAAAACAGCTTTGAGCATGTATCTCCCCAAAAGTAGTATAAAACAATTAAAAGTGGGGCTATGAAACTCAATTGCTGTAATGATTACGATGACAAAAGTGGATACACCGAAATATAGTGAATCTCAAAATGACCTATTATGAATGATATGGCATGTAATGAGTTGCAATGTAATGTTATGCATGCATTTCAGATGTCATTTATACCATTTACGAAGTTTTGAAAAATATTACTTGTCGTCAAAAATACCGCTTGACGCCTTGACCCTTCAAAATGACTTTACAAGTTTTTACATCAAAATGTCATCCTACAATGGTTTTATAATGATTTATGGTGAAATTTTCACTTTTCGTCGCAAAACAATGTCGCCGAATTATCATGAAATTAACAAAATGGCTTCGGAAAACTAGTCGTAACGGTGTACGCCGATCGTTAGAGAACTTAACTCGACGTTTTGGAAAGTTTGTATCGATACCTAGAAGTTTCAGTTCGTGAGTTTTCGTCAAAAAGGTCTCGATCATAAAGATATTAAGGGTTAAAGATGGTGATTTTAGTTACCGTAACACTTATCTCGTAAAAATAATATAGTTTTTCTAAAAATAATAGTTACGTCAAGTTTATGGAAACGTGTATATCTTAGTCGCTTCAAACCGCTTTCTAATGTATTATATGCCCTAGTCAGATCAAAGTATACTAATATATTTTTGATAAGTCAAATAATTTAAAGCTTAGGACTCGTTTTTGACTCGCATAAAACAAAAACACTTTTGCTGAAATTTCGAAAAATATATATTTCACGTCAAAACTTGTAAAATCCATAACTTCTTCGTTATAACTCCGCTTACCCTCGCTGCCGCCACGGATCGTTTTAAAGTATATTTTCTAAATATCTAGGCCAAAAATTCGTGCCTACTGTCGGATTTTCCAGAAAAACAAAACAAGGACAGACCACTTTATATACTTGTCGAAAATAGTTTTTCTCGTCCTAAACCTATTCCAATCCCTTCAAATCAACTCCAAAGCTATTCTAATCCTACCATACACCTTCTTAGGGTGTCATGGGTTCCTAAACATCATCAAGACCAAAATATACCAAGGGAATAATTATAGGATGACTTTATATATATATAACTCTAAAAATCATGTAAAAATGGTATAAATCAACATAAGTCTTGCATGTTTGTACCAAAAATGAAGAGATACATATGAAATGAAAGGAAACATGAAAAATGAAAGAAACATGCTTACTAGCTAATATGATGAGGTGATTAGAACAAAGGTTAACCTAAACACCCTAGGTTTTTATTTCAAAACCTTAAATAAGAGTGTAATCTAGATTGTCATAAACTTGATCTTGCAAAATTTTTATGATTCCTTCTTGGAACACCATGAGAGCCGGATCTAGAGAGAAGGAAAAAGAGAGAAGACTTGAATGATTGAAATGAATGAGTTTGAAAATGAGTGTGCAAGACTTTGAGTATAAATCTATATAAGATAGAAAATCTACCAAATCAATAATTCAACCCCCCCCATGGCCGGTTTCTAGGGGAGGTGTTTCACAATTAATATATTTTTTTTTTCTTTACTTGTATAAAATATATACTTGTAACAATTTTTAAGAAAAGTGTAAGTAATGTGTAGTTAAATGCAACTTGTAAGGTAAATGGTAGATTTTAGGTAAAAGGAATTTTTAGTAGATCAAAATAGAATGTAATGAGATAATAAAAATTGTAAAAATACATTCCTTGTGAAATTTGAGTGATAAAAATAATTATCGTAAAATTTTTAAGAAAATGTCATAATAATTTAACTTTAGCGATTTATGTACCAAATAAATTCAAAACACTAGGAAAACTAAAAATATAGTTTTTATAAACTAATATAAGTATAAAAATATGTCGGGATCATTTTTGAAAGTAATGGATTAAATATTCAAAATAATAACTCACTCGATAACGTTTATTTAATATAAAAATTACGCGATACAAGTGAAATGAAATGTCGTGAAAGAACTAATGTGATGCAAATGATGTCAATGAAATGTAGACTAATCTTAGTCCATATGAAATGTGCGTGATGTTATGATCATGAATTCGCCGCTAAACCTTTAAGGTTACGCGAATTTGGAACACGTAAACCAAGTTTACGATAAATGTTGAAATAGTGAAGCATAAATCGTTTCGAGAAATGACCTGAAAGTACGGGTTGTCACAATAAGGTTGATATATTTAAGGTCCTACAATTGGTATCTATCGCCTAACAATGGTTTAGGAGTGGTTGTGTTACATTTTTTTGTTAAAACTAAGCATAAAGTTGCGTTTTTTCTTATAAACGTGAGCTTTTGTGCATAAAGTTTTGATTTTTACGTGGTTTTAAGCTTAAAGTTGTAGACTTTATTGATCTTTAAGTGTTTTGAAAGAAGTTTGTACAAAAGAAATCGTTTGGAAACGTGTTTTTGGTGAAAAAATCGTGTTTTTTGCATTCTGGGCATTTTTTACGCGTAAGTTACTTTTGGTCGAAACCCTCTTTTTACGCGTAAGAAAAGTCAAA
Source organism: Chrysanthemum makinoi (assembly GCA_910596185.1). Taxonomy (NCBI): domain Eukaryota; kingdom Viridiplantae; phylum Streptophyta; class Magnoliopsida; order Asterales; family Asteraceae; genus Chrysanthemum; species Chrysanthemum makinoi. The sequence continues at coordinate 38,395,408 of OU343219.1, forward strand.
ACCCTAATCCTACGCGTAGGGTTTTATGCGTAAGATTTGAATTTTACGCATAAGCTTTTGGTGAAGAATCTTCATGCAACAACGGTTACTCAGTGCTTCCCTTACTTGGATAAGTTTTTGGAACACTTCAACTTGTGGATATCTTTCACGCTTGGACAAGTGTGAAGGATTTTGGTTTCAAACCTAATCTTACGCATAAGCAGAAAGCATACAAGTAAGCAATCTACGCATAAGTTAACTCTTACGCGTAAGGTACTCTACTTCTAAGTATAAAGTTTACGCATAAGACTTACGTTTAACCTTAAGTTTACGCATAAGCAATCCTACACATAAGCAAATCCTACGCATAAACACTAATTTCTATTCTTAAGAACAGGTTTACGAGTAAGATTTTGAGCAAAACTTCAAACGGCTATAACTTTTGAACCGCAACTCCGTTTTCAGCGTTCTACCCATCAAAACGACCGTGAGAACGAGGAGAATGCCACGCCGAATAAAAACTTTCAAGTGCTAAAAATGCTCCGAAAAGAAGTTATTGAGGTTTTTAAGTTTTTAGACCAAATTTTCACTACAACAACCGAGCTTAATCTTCATCAACCACAACTCCTTTATCGTTGAATCGATCCTACATCAACTTTATTAGTAATACCTTCATCAATGGCAACTCAACAAGACATTCATGCAGCCGATGCCGAAAACCGTCCTCCTATGTTGGAAAAAGGTGGTTATCTTCAATGGACAAGTCGTATGCTTCGCTACATCAAGACCAAACCTAATGGAAAACTGATGATTCAATCCATTACGAATGGACCCTTCAAGCCTCGACAAGTCCAAGACCCTGGAAATCCTGATGCAACACCTCCCGTCCCACCATCTTTTCATACTCAAACTGAATCAGAATACACTGAAGAGGATCAGAAGCAAGTTGACGCAGATGATATGGCAATACACATTGTCCAACTGGGTTTACCAAAAGAAATCTTTGTTGCTGTAGATAGCTGTAAAACTGCTTACGATATGTGGGAACGTGTTAGACGGTTATGTCATGGAATAGAAATTGGTCAACAAGACATGGAGAACAAGCTGCTAACTGAATGGGAGAAGTTCACATAAACTCCAGGAGAATCCATTGAATCCTACTATGGAAGGTTTTGCACTTTGATGAATGAGCTTATCAGAAACAAGTTGGCACCCAGAATTATCGTTCAAAACATCAAATTCCTGAACAATCTTCCAGAAGAATGGGGACGACATGTCACTGTTGTCAACCAAACAAAAGACTTACATCAGGTGAACATTGATCAACTCAACGATTTTCTGAAACAAAACCAAAATGAAGTGAATGAAGTCAGGAAAGAAAGATTGGCAAAGAGTCATGATCCATTGGCACTTATTGCAAAAACTCAACCTACAGTGAATACATAACAACAAGCTTCATCTTCTTTCACTAACAACAACTTGCAGCAATACATTCCACAATCACAAGCTGTTTTCCCTAAACAACAATTCTATCCACCAGAACAGCAAGTCATTCAACAACAACAATATCCACAATACTAGGAACAAGGAATCACTGATCCTAAAACTGAACAAGAAGAAGCTTTGTCACACGCATTTGCATTCTTGGGTAAAGCATTCAGAAGTCGCTATTCCACACCAACTAACAACAACCAAAGAATTTCATCAAACACTTCAAGCAAATTGCACAACCGGTTTAAATATGGGTAATCAAGGACAAATGGTTGGAGTTATTGGGAATTAGAGGATATGCTACTAGATTTTGCATGGGTAATCGGCGGTTCCGTATCGGGGTATCGGTTGGGTCGAATGTTGGAAATCGGTTGGGACGTAATGTTGGGAATAGAGCATGGTAATCGAATGGGAATATTGCGGCTCGAGTCGTTGGGAACTATGGAAATGTGAATCGTGGTAATCGGGTTAAGTGTTACAAGCTGTCAAGGAGTGGGTCACATGGCAAGGAATTGTCCTACTAAGCCGAAAAAGAAGGATCTTGTGTATCTTCAGAAAGCTATCATGTTGGTACAAAAGGAAAACGCAGGACTTCAATTGAGTGCTAAGGAACATGACTTTATGGCTACTATGGATGATTTGGAAGACCGAGAGGACATCAATGCAAACTGCATCTTCATGGCAAATCTTCAGGAAGCTACGTACGACACTAATTCGACGCACCTCGTCTATGGCGCCAATGCAGTGTCGAGGTACCAATCATTGATCCATGCTATAACAATGTCATATTTGATGTGTTTATTTATGACGAACAACATTCGTGACTCCAAAGCACCTACTTATGATACATACCGGACAATCCGATTTGTAGCAATACTAACTCCGAAACTCCGGATGTGGATCCTAATGGAGGTTTTGTGGCACGTGCAAAATACCGAGACCGATGAGGAAACACGTGCTTATTCTGAAACATTAATCAATAAGCTGTGGCATTGAAATCGAAAGTTAAAGCGGTCAATCGCGAAGTTAAGACCGCGAATGCTAAATTGAGCACGAGCTTGAGAGTTACAAGGAGAACGCAAAAGCTTTTGAATTTCATACAAACAAAGTATCAGAATTAGAAATTGGTTATCGAAATTCTTTTTTAAGAGAAAAACAATTGCAAATCAAGTATGACACACTTGATGTGAATTTGAACTTGAAAATAAAATCTTTAAACAAGGAAATTTCTGAACTAAATGACCAACTTTCTAAACAAAAAGCAACGTATTCTGATCTTGAAAAAGAGAAGAAAAAGTTGATTGCTGATTTTTCAAAAAGAGAAGATTCTCTTCTTGATGAAATTCTTGATAAAAATGAGAAGATCAAAAAATTGGAAAATTTGCTTGTTACAACGGGTCATTCAGCTAAATCATCCAATATGCTGATTAATCAAACAAATCCGTATTTTCATACAACACAAAAAATGGCCCTTGGTAACACACCTCCTTGTTTCCTCAAGAAAGCTCGTGAAAAGAACGGCATGTGTTGATCGATGGAAAACCTTTGCATGAACCCATAATTGTTCATGATTCTCTTGAAACGTTAGAACTATCTGAGGAGAGTAGATAAAAAATGAAACAAAATCATCCAGAAATCAAACCAATTGATTATAACAAATGGAACAAAATTAATGGTGTTTCTTTTGTTTCTCAAAAAGAAAAATCAAAGTTTTCCATAACACCCAGTGTTTCAAACAAAGTGTCAACACCAATTTCAAAATCAGTTTCAAAACCAGTTGTTGTCTCAAAATCTCTTTCGAACATTGAACAAATGTCTTCAAACAATCCTTTTAACACAAGTAATGCTAGAAGTATTTTAGACAATGTGAAAACTAGATTTGCGGGACTTCAAGAGACTGTTAAAACTAAAACCCATATTACAACTAACATCTGGTTTTCTAGTTTTGATAATGAAAATAAAAAGTTTTTTGAAACTGAAATTGCCCCTCAGCTGAATGCCATCAATTCAAGGGTAATTCATTTTGAACAAGCATTTTTGAAAGAAACAACTAACTTTGTCAAGGACCATAAATCCCTGGTAAAGCAAGCTAATGAAAGCGTTGAACAAATCAAAGTTTTGGAAACTTTAAATGATTCTCTCTTCGAAGATGTTCTGACTACTGATATTATGTCTATTATTTTATAAACATATTCTGTTGAAGATCATGAAAGACTCCAGTCTAAGACCTCCAAAATTGTTTCAAAATATGAAAATGCTCTTGCAAAACTTGAAAAAGAAAATGTCTCATATTTTAAAAAACTTGATCGAAAAACTGAGGAATGCAAGTATGACAAACTGTCGTATGAGCGTGCCTACAAGAACATGCAAGATCAAAATGATCGTTTGAGGGCTCAGCTGGACAGTCTAAAAGGAAAGGCCATGGATACTAAGCTTGCAAAACCATTGACTGAGGAGAAGGAGAATGCTCCAAAATAGGTTTTCAAACAAAGAATGTCTATTTCTATGCCTCCTCCAAAAGTCAATGAGAAAAAAGATTTATCTAAACCAGTCACTCCACCTGCCTTGCCTAAACAAAATGTTGAAAAAGGAAAAGTGGTTATCGAGAATCTAAAAGTTTTAGCACCTGGCCTTTTTAAGATAAGTACCACTAATGCGTCTGCCTGCACATCTAAAACATATGGAACAAACGACATAAGTTTAGAAAAGCACTCTAAAGAGATTAGGAAAGCCGAAACCACTTCTCTTGATAACAAAGTGAATCCTAATGCGTGTGCCTTACCTTCTACAAGACTAGAAAGCACCTCTAGGAGCAGCAGAGTAAAGCCTAATAGCAATACAAGGAACAATAGAGTCTCGCATGCCTCTAAGAGTAGTAGCTTGAATAAAGTGAAGAAAGTAGAAGAACACCCTAGGAATTTACCGCTTTATAATAAGAAAGACATTTCATCTGAATGTAATGAACCTATGAAACTTGCTAAGTCTAATGAATGTGTTGAATCTCTTTGTTTAACTTGCAAGAAATCTTTAATTAATGTTCAATATGATTGTATTTCTAGGAATGTGAATGATAAGCCTGTTAAGAAGAACGTTCCAAAAAGAACTTATGCTAAATGAGTAGGAAGACTAGTTGCAAGACTTAGGCTTTACACTACTAACATGAAACATAATGTTTACTTTAGGGATGACATTTGGAAACCCACGGGTAGAACTTTCACACTCCAGAATGGTACAATGACTGATAAACCAGAATACCCTATAGAAAACTTCTTTGAGTGTGATCAGCATTTTACCTCTAACCCAAAGGAACCAAAATCAAAACGGTTTCCAAAATCTTCTTCTTCTGTTATTGGCAGGTTATCGAAATATGTCTTTGGATTGTCGACTCGGGTTGCTCCAAGCACATGACGGAATCAAGTCAGCGATCAATTTCGTCTAAAAATTCATGGGAACCGTGACGCTTTGGAAATGATCATGTAGCACCTATCATGGGTTATGGAGATCTACCTTTTGGAAATTATTTGATCACTCGGGTTTACTATGTTGAAGGGTTGGGACACAATCTGTTTTCACGGCGATTACGTGATGCGATTTAGAGGTTGCTTTAGGAAAATGCTTGCTTCATTAGAAACTTGGATGGCACTGATCTCTTAACTTGGAATCGTGATACAAACTTGTATGCTATCGACATAAACCAAATGGCCTCTTCATCTCCAATATGTCTTATGACACGAGCATCTGGAACAAAGTCCTGGTTGTGGCACATACGATTATCCCATCTCAATTTCGACACCATCAACAAACTTGCCAAAGACAACATCATCAATGGACTTACAAAGTTCAAATACACCAAGGATCACTTATGTACATCATGTGAACAAGGAAAGAGCAAAAGAGCATCATATAAACCCAAAACCGTACCTAGTTCGGAAGCAAAGTTACATATGTTGCACATGGACTTATGTGGCCCAATGAGAGTTGAAAGCATTAATGGGAAAAAGTATATCCTTGTTATCGTCAATGATTATTCAAGATATACAGGGTTAGGTTTCTGAGATCAAAAGATGAAGCACCAGTCATCATCATCACCTTTCTGAAGCATATTCAAGTACTTATTCAATCTCCAGTAAGGGTTGTAAGAACAGCATAACACACGTAATTCACTAATCGAGTTAAGAGCGTATTTTGAAGATGTTGGAATCACACATCGACATCGTTGTTAGAACTCCACGTGCGAATGGGGTAGTTGAAAGAAGAAATCGAACTCTTATGGAAGCGCGCACAATGCTAATTTATTCTAGTGCACCGTTATTTCTATGGGTCGATGCTATTGCCACCTTTGCTTGTTTCACTCGAACCGATCCCTAGTCCATCCAAGATTCAATAAAACCCCATATGAGCTTGTGAATAACAGAAAACCGGATATCTCTTACCTTCACGCGTGTTTGCGCTTTGTGCTATCCAACGAACGATAGAGAAGATCTAGGAAAACTGAAAGCTAAAGGTGATATTGGAATCTTCATTGGATATTCAGATACCTCGAGGGCATTCAGGGTGTATAATAGAAGAACTAGGAGGATCATGGAGACGATGAATGTGAATTTTGACAAACTTTCACAAATTGCTTCTGAGAGACTCGCTCTAGAACCCGCACTAAACCGCGGACTTGGACACATCACCAGACTGCACATTAAAGAGCTCAATCAACTTCATTTGAAAAACCTAAAGAAGAAGAATGGGAGGACTTCTTCGAGTTAATGTTCGATGAATACTATGGTGGTACCTCGACAAATGCATCAAACCATCATTCCGCTGCACCCGCTCAAAATCATCCACCACCACCAACAGAAGATGCATCTACAATGGTCGAAACCAATGCACCAACTCCATCAACATCATCTACATCTACTCCAGTTATTTCACCCGTTTTACCAACAGTTGATGAGCAAAACCAAAACATATCATTTCAAGGAGAACCTTCACAAAACCGAAATGATGCAACGTTAGATGAAGACTTATTCGAAAACCCGTTTGCTACGGAATCAGCTGAATCATCTTCAAGCTTAGGAGAACCATCTAACTCGCATACATTTAACCAACGGTATCCTTCTACTCTGAAGTGGACAAAAGACCATCCTATTGAACAAGTTATTGGTGAACCTTCACGGCCAATTCAGACGAGACGCCAACTTGCCACTGATTGCGACTTATGCATTTACCTTTGCTTAATTAGCAATATAGAGCCAAAGAATATTCGCGAGGCAATGGCAGAACCCGCATGGATAGAAGCAATGCAGGAGGAACTTATCCAATACCGTCTACACGACTCTTGGGATATGGTTCCAAGACCAATTGACATTCGTGTCATTGATCTCAAATGGTTATGGAAGAACAAAAGGGATGAAGAGATGACTGTTATTCGCAACAAAGCTCGTCTTGTGGCCAAAGGATATAGACAAGAGGAAGGGATAGATTTCGAGGAGTCATTCACGCCGGTAGCCAGACTAGAAGCAGTCAGGATATTCTTGGCCTATGCAGCTCACAAAAACATCACGGTTTATCAGATGGACATTAAGACCGCGTTCTTGAATGGAAATCTGAAAGAAGAAGTGTATGTGAGTCAAGGCTTCATAGACATGGAACATCCAGACTACGTCTACAAACTCAAAAGGGCAATCTATGGTTTAAAGCAAGCTCCGAGAGCGTGGTATGACGAACTGTCCTCTTTCCTTATCCAAAACAATTTCACCAAAGGAACAGTTGATCCTAGCTTATTTACACAAAAATGCAAAAATGACATTTTGATTATTCAGATTTACGTGGACGACATCATCTTTGGGTCCACTAATCCGAATCTTTCAAAACATTTTGAAAATCTCATGAAAAGAAAATTTGAAATGTCCATGATAGGGGAACTAAAGTTTTTTCTTGGTTTACAAATACATCAATCCCCTCGTGGAATTTTTATTAATCAAGCTAAATATACAACTGAGATTTTGAAAAATCATGGTATGGATAATTGTGATTCAGTCAGAACACCAATGGTAACTTCCCCAAAAATTGGAGCCGATTTGTTTAGGAAACCTATTGATCTAAAGAAATATCGGAGCATGATTGGTTCTCTCTTGTACCTCACTGCTAGTCGACCCGATATTCATTTTGTTGTTTGCTGTTTGCTTATTAGCACGGTTTAAGGCAAAGCCTACCAAACTGCACCTCAAAGAGGTTAAAAGGATCTTTTGGTACCTGAATACGTCCATTCACATGGGACTTTGGTATCTGAAGGAATCCGGATTTGATCTAATTGCCTTTTCGATCGCGGACCACGCAGTGATCAAGTTACAAAGAAAAGTACATCGAGGAGCACAATTTTTGGGTGAAAAGTTAGTAAGCTGGTCTTCAAAGAAACAAGATTGCACTGCACTTTCAACAGCTGAAGCTAAGTATGTGTCTCCATCTGCGTGTTATGCTCAAGTTCTATGGATGAGAACACAACTCACAAATTATGGCTTTACTTTTGATAAAATACCTATGTATTGTGACTCGAAAAGTGCCATAGTCATATCATGCAATCCGGTTCATCACTCAAAGACTAAGCATATCAGAGTCCGATATCACTTCATAAAAGAACACGTGGAAGAAGGTACTGTTGAATTATTCTTCGTGAAGAAAGATTACCAACTCGCCGATCTATTTACTAAAGCCCTTCCAAAAGAAAGGTTTAACGATTTAGTTCTACGAATTGGAATGGGAAGCCTAACCCCTTAGGAGTTAGAACGTCTTCTCGAATCTTCTTGATAATGATTTTCCAAAAAGCTTCGCTGTAAAAATTTTTGAAAAACCAAATACAAAATTTGAAAAACCAACAAAAACAAAATATAAAAATATAAAACTTTCAAAAATACAAAAACAATATAAAATCAAAAATCCAAAAATATTCTTCTCACGACATGTCTCTCGTATAATCGATATTCTATACATTTCTAGAAATGTCATTCAACAATGATACGGGTATGTACAAATGCTTGAGCGAGAGTTCTTTAAATGCTTTTCTAAAACATGTCGTTTCTCAAAATTTCTTAAAAAATGGCTTTCGTATACTTCAGTACAAAACCCGGACAAATATGATGACTTTTGATTATTTTTCAAATCAAAACTCGTGCTTTTAAAGAAAAATCTAGTGTACGCTTCAGTGCACTACATTTAAAACTGATGAGAAATCATCATCATCTTGAGCACCTTTTTCAAGATTGTTCAAAAGATTTTCAAAATCTTTCAAAATATTTTGTGCTCAAGATAACTCCCTCTAAAACCCTTTAATTGATTATGCTTTATTAAAAGGGGAGTATAAAACTAAAATGTTCCAAATTCATGCTTAAATCAAATCCGTTTGTCTCCCCAAATGATTCTAAAAATGTTGTGTAATCCGCTGATATAAAAAATATCACTGTTAGGTCACTAGTTTTACAACACAAACAACAAGAGAAGAGATAGAGAAGAGATCGGATGAACAATACACAAACACACACACGTTATGCAATATAAGAAGAGTTAGGCGTAGAGTGTGAGTGAAAGAGTAAATTGAACAACCAACCCTCAAGTGAGGGTTATTACAAGGTATTTATAGGAGAGGGACCTAGGGCAACACTCCTAGTCCCTTCTTTTCCTTATTGGACTTAGGCCTAGGCTTATGGGCCTTCTACATAAGCCTAAGGCTAATTACTAACATAAAGGCCATATTAAGCTAACTATTACATATGAATCACCAACACTTGAATTAAGGTTTAGGAGTGATTCCAACAATCTCCCCCTAAGTGTTGGTGATGAATAATATAAATGGTGAAGGTGCTGATGAAATAGTAGCTTTGACGTCTTCTGACATTCTTCTTTCTTGTGAGAAGAATTATCTTGATTTGAACAATCTCCCCAGTGTAGAGAAATTGTTTCCTATGAAGAGTTATGCTTTGACATCATCATTATCTTTGATCATTGTTCTTTGTGATGGGTAGTGATAGTATGTTGTTTTTGTCTACCTCAGATCTGCTTCATTGCTCCAGTGTCTCCACGTCTTTATTCAACATGCTCACACGCTCTTTAACGTTGGAATACGATGATGTAGTTCTCTTAGTCTTTAAACTTTGTAGATTCTTTGACTTAGACGTAGAATCATTCTGAATTTTGTGTTGCTTTATGAGAGAACTTCCATTAGTGATGTTGTTGGTATGAGCATGTGAAGAATCTGAACGATCATTCCGCTCCAGAGCTTCCATAAGAAGAAGACATAAAATGGTTAGTAATAAGCGGTTTTCGGCACTTACAAGTTTGAATGTCGAGGGTGTTAACAAAGATAGTGTGAAAACACGTCTCTAATTCTTACAAAGGCTGTTCCTGAACTAGAGTCCTACAAGTGGATAACGCGATGTCCGAAGTACATCTACAAGCCAGATGAGTCGCTGAGGTACACCAAGCATCACCTCATAGACCATTTGAGACACACTAAGCGTAATCCATGGGGAGTTACGAAGTGACCTGTGGTCGCATTTGATGTTGACCCCGGCAGAGTTTCCATTCAATCATTGAGGATCACAATTGTGAACCTCTCATAAATGTTCTCGACAGATTGCTAAGATCTGTGCAGGACTCGATAACGTACCACTGATGATCTTATTTGGTGATCGATAAGTGGTGAAATGTCAAGTGTTCCTAAGAGATCTTTTGATGAATCTCGTGACTCTAGACTCAATAGTGCGTTTTGGTTCTCCTGAGCGGAGACTAGGGAGATGGTCTCCTTCTTCAATACCAGCAATCTCTATGATAAAGCCGATAGTTTACGTAGGGTTCCCTATGAGAATGAAACAAGCTTCTGTTGAGAGAAACTTGAGTGGTTAGAAGGTTTAGTGCATGTGTCACTGAGTCCATGACGACTTTTAATCTTCAATACCGGTTTCAACTAGTGACAACCAGTAACATATGAATTGAACCCGGTGTCTGCCCTAAGTTGAATAATCTGGAGGGCTATTTCTTTTCACCCTTTTCTTTGCATTTCTTTTTAATTCTTCAACTCCTTCTTTCTCTGATTCTGATTTTCTCCTTTTTATAATCATACCTAAGGACTTCTTGCTTCTAACTATTTGTGATGTCCTTGGGTAGATCCATCCGGCTTTGGCGGATCATAGGACGGTTATTCCTACCCTTAGTCACCTTATAACTCCATGACTAACCTATATTGCCATAAAACCATTTTCTTGAACATCTCCCAAAGTGTTTGTAAATGAAAAAAAATGTTTGAACACTTCGAGAGTTTTAGATTTTCAAAAATACTCCCCCTCCACATGTGCTTAAGAGTTAACAGAAATCTTCACTGTGAGGGAAGAGTTCGCACTTTTGAATTGATCGACTCAAGATAGACAATTCCTTGCGAGACACGATTACGTTGCATAGTTAAAGAGTTACATTGTCAGCTTTTAGGTGACAACTAGCTCTAATAACTATCTTGAAGATGTGGACAATCCTCGAAAGGTTGTCAAACCCGTCAAAGTTCATGTCTATCAGGAGCTTCTCGATTAGGTACAATTTACTTGGATAAGTCTTGGAAGACAAATCTTTTCAATGTATAACTGTTCCGTCAATTCATGGGTTGAAGTCTTTTCACACGAATATTCAAATAGAAAAACACAACATATTTCTAATCACATAATTTTCCCCCCCTCAAAAATGGCATATAAATGTTGTTTTTGAAGAAATGTTGAGAGTAAATATGACCTTCTGAGTTTTGTGGGAAGATTAGTACAAAGAACAATTTGTGATCAAAGTTTTAAATCAAATACTCCCCCTCAACAAGTGATATAAACGGTTGAGGTTTTGAAAAATCATAAGGTGAAGTACTTGTTCTTTTGAGAAAAACCTTGAAAATGAAAGGTTTGATAGGTTTTACTCAAAAATAAGAAGCTTTCACTCCTTTTATAAGGATTGTGGCACTGAAGCGTACCACAGGGTCCTTTCTTGACAAGTACGGGTTGTACACTGTTATGTGTGCACAAGCCATTGACATAATAATATCACACATCCAAATAAATATGAAATTGAAACAATTTAAGGGGTACCAGGTAGTCCATCAATCTTTCCAGGAATGCGAACCGGGCGTTGATAGCCGGTGAGAGAAATCCTAGGACAACCACCTACAAAGCTCTCCAGTGTTCTGAACTGGTCCCTTCAATACAACCTTTCATCAATCATGGTGATGATCCTCTTCACATCCCGTCTATCCTGAGAGTTCCATCGCTTTGGTGTCCCAATGTCTTCATATATATCCTTCAACCTATAAGCCAATCCGTCCCTAACCTTCTTCAAAGTGTGATCCCCAAACTTGTGAAGGTCTCTACACGCCATCAAGCAGTTTCGTTGTAGCTCACTACGGTAAACTACTTCGAATGGTTTCTTGGCGAGGGTGTATTGTGAAGCTGGTGATGTTGGGAAGTTCAAGCCGAGGTGCAGTGAAGTTGACAGGGTGCGATTCAACAAAGCATGTTGCAAGTCTTCTACACGTCTCCTCAGTATCACTATGCTTCGATGAAGATAAGCAAGGACTTGATGTATTCGTTGAACCCAATCGAGAATTTTCTCATGCGCCCCTCAGACTTTGGCAAGATCTGAGATCTTCAATGTCGTTGAGAGACAAGTTCTGAAAGTCCGCTTCACAGAATGCATAGTCTCGTTCGTCTTGTCTTTTGACCACAATATTCTTGAGAAAGGTGTAGTCCCATTTAGACGAAAGATCTATACGCTTAACAACAACGATCCCTTTAGTACTAAACACTTCATGTTGAGACTTCTGAACCTGGTAGCTTCTGTAGTAGATTCATCGGCGTTCCGGCCAATGGTGAATCCCATACATTGCATCACGGTCATACAATTCCACATTGTTGGAAAACATGTGGGTAGCCTTTTCCTCGATGGCTATGCAGTTAGAGTATATGGTACGCCAGGAACAAAAGTGTCAGTGATGTAGCGTATTTCCTTGAACCATCACTGCCGTGTAGAAGAAATTCCAAGTCATTGTTGAAAAGGTAGCAAAATGGAATCTTAGGTTGATCTGGTTGGCCAATTGTTGGTAAAGGTTTAGACCAATCAGTGTAGTATGGAGTGTTGTCTCTTCTGGAGAAGTCGATGTTTGCTTCAGGGTTGAGCCAATCAATGTTGTTGGACATGGCTCGTGCTATGTTTTCAAAGTGGTATTCAACCTTGATGGCACTTTCCGAGCTGTCTTTTAGCAGTTGAAAAGCTTCATTCTTGATTCATTTCAACTCTGATTTCGTCATCTTCTTCACACGGAATTTTTCTTGCAGTACCTTTGCATGCTCCAATGTACTACCGTCTTCCAGATCTTGACCTTCAGGTGGGTAGGCAGTTGAATTAACTAGTGTAGAAAATCAGTCGTATTCATCTGTGTCATCGTCATCTAGCCATGATACGATATTAGCCTGAGGCGTCTTCGTCTTCTTCTTTTTCTTTGGCCTAGATGAGGATGCTAGTTTCTTAGCTTTGTCGGGAGAGGTGGGTTGTTGTTGGGGCTCAAGGACTTCCTCATCGTCACCACCCGTATACTCAAAGTGATCACTGGTTTTTTGAGTCTGAGGTGGTAACTCAGAATCCTGAAGTTTGTTAGTAGAAGAGCGAGGAGGAGATTGTGGTTGAGCTGGAGTCTTTTGGGGTGGAGGTTGCATGGAGGATGATTCACCAGACTTCTTTTGGCATTTAGGCTCGTCATTCTTATCATTATCCTTATCTTCATCGTCTCTTGGACGTTTAGGCCTTTCAGCTTCTTCTCTGCATGCAGATTTGAGTTGGTATTCTAGCAATGCTTCAAACAATTTACCTTCGTAAGAGGCAAATGGTGCAGATTGTTTAGCCATTTGAGCTACCAGCCGGTTAACCAATTCAGCATCTGAGAAGATTATGGGGTCAACTGGATTGATGTTTACATGCATTGGTGTTGATTTCATAGTTTGCTTGGCCAAATGTAGTAGATTCGGATAGAGTTGTTTGGTAAACATATCATTTGTAACTCCAGGAACGATGTCAAGAAGGAACTTTTGAGTGTAACCTTTGATCATCTCGTTCATTTCCCCTTGAACGTCACGTTGCATGAATTTCTGGATGTACTCCCTTTCAGCCGACATCTTTTCATTCTCATTATGAAGATACTGAACCTAGTCAGCGAGAAAATTTAGCTTTCTGTAAAGTATGTCTTTCTTCCTAACCTGCTTAACAGCTTTGACGATTCGTGTCTTAGCTTGAGATATCCAAGAGGCCGTTGGCTTCTTCACTGATTTGGATGTGGATCTGGTTGATCTTTTGGATGGTGGTGGTGAAGAGTGAGAAGATGAGTCTGATGATGAAGAGACATGAGGAGACTCGGGGTCCTTTGGTGGTTCAGAAGTTTCCTCCTTAGAACGAGCGGGACTGTCTAGAAGAAGTTTATCATAATCGGTTTCATCTTTATTTCCAGACTTAGCCGTGTCAACAGCCTTAGAGTCATCACCAGGTGTTTTCTTAGCCTTCTCCATTTCAGGTTCTTCAAAGTCATAATCAATAGAGTCCTCCAGAAGCTTTTGTTTTGCACAAGAGTGGTAGCACCAGTTCCCTTATCGGGTTGATTAACCGCATTGGGAATTGGTGAAGGTTGGACACCACCACTTGACCCTCCGGGGCTACGCATTTGATCCAGTTCAAATTCTTTAGCTTTGTGTTGGAGTCTTATGATTTTGAACTTCTTCCTGTAGTCAGTTTCTAGTGGCTCTTCATTAGAGCTTTCTTCTTCATGCTCAAGTACTGGAGTTTTCCCTTTGCCTTGGTCAGCTGGTGGACTGGGAGGATTAGCTACTGTTGGAGTGATATCGGTTGCAGTTTCAAAGTAGTGAACCTCTTCGTCTGATTCGGTTTCCTCAGAGCTTTCATCCACTACCTTTCTTTGTGGTTCAGGCTTGGTAATGGGAATGGGAACAACTTCCTTAGAGGGAACTGTCCTTTTATGTCCAGGATTCCTTTTAGGGAACTTTCTTTTACTCTCAGTGCTTGCAGCACTTCCTGCACTGCCTCTTCTGGTTTTCCTTGTAGGAGTACCAGAGGACTTTTCATCTAGATGGCCAACTTTGCCTTCATCAACCGCTACCAGATACCTTTTGTATGAGTGAAGTTGTTTGACTTCATCGGTTAGAAGATGATCTGGTAACACAACACCCTGTTTCTTTGTTGTAGATTCCTTAAATATGATGGAGAGTGTAGGCTCATACAACATGGAGTGATTGTTGGGGTCATTGAGTCTTTTGGGGATATCGGGATTATACCCAAGAGCTCTTTGGATCAACAAATTTGTATATCTGATGTATGGGATCTTGAAGCCAAGCTTTTTGAGGAATGACATCATGTCTTCCCATATCAGAGCTTCAACTTCAATATGTTTCATGTTGAACAAAGCCCAAAACATTTGTAGTTCAATGAGCTTGGGATGCTCATAACCACTGTCACGTCCAGAAATGGATTTGGTGATGATAATGAAGAGAGTTCTCCATGGCTGAGGAGTATTCTTAAGCTCCACGTGTGAATGCTTTGAGATTACTCCAGAAGCTTCGTCATAACCAATGTCAAGCATGAAATGCAGAACAATTTCTTTAGTTGGTGTGGCATTGAATTCGGTTGGCTCGATGTCAGGAATGAGAAGAACAACCCTTAAGTCTGCATGTGTGATGGTGACTTGTTTGTGATTAAGCGTCACTGTCACTGCACTTTGACCTTTGATCCTCTGCATTGTATTCCAGAACTGGTGAATGTAAATCTCTGACACTGTAGCAGAATTGGTGAGCATATTCTAATAGGGATGATTCTCTAGAATATCCACATCAATCAAACAGGAAGATTACGAGCAGGTGAGAGTGTCAAAGTCAACACGAAGGTTGTTCTTTCCAATCTTCATCGGATAGCCATTAGGGAAGATATCAGCAACGGTGAGAACATTTGGTGCATCCACATTCATTTGAGCGTCCATGTCGTGATCTGAAATATATTTAGCCAAAAGAATCAACATATCGAAAGACATTATGTTAGTCAACAGATGGTTTTTATTGTCTAATTTATTAGAATCAGAATATGTAGCCATGTACGCGTGTTGTGCTCAAGTCATTTGGATGAGAACACAACTCAAAGACTATGGTTATGTATTTGATAGAATCCCGATGTACTGCGACAATCGATATGCTATTGCGATCTCGTGCAACTCTGTTCAACATTCAAAGTTAAAGCACATCGATCTTCGATATCTTTTCATCAAGGAGCATGTGGAAAAGGGTACCGTTGAATTATACTTTGTGGTTACTGAATACCAATTGGCAGACCTTCTCACCAAAGCTTTAGCTCCTGCTAGGTTTACTGAGTTGGTCCACCGGATTGGTATACGGTGTTTGACTCCAGAGGAACTGGATGAACTTTTAAAACAATCTTAAACCAGTCAAACACCAAAACCTCATTTGTTAATATTTTCTAAAACAAAATACAAAAATATGAAATCTGTTAAAATACAAAAATATTCTTCTATCCTAATTTCTATCAACATGGAAAGTACAAATCTTTCGTCAACACTTTACTCTTTCAAAATTCAGTATTTTTCTTGGTCAAGTGTTGAGGGGGAGAAAGTAAATATTTTTCGGTTTCGTTAAACCTTGTACTTGCATGTTACCTCATCCCGGTTGTTTCTTTGATAATGGTGGTCACATTTCTGGTTTATTGACACTCCCCGGACTCAAATTTGTAAAATTTCATTATTTCTTAAGTCGAGGGGGAGTGTCGTCAAGTTTCTTTCCAAATATCATGTTTTGCGTAACCTAAGTGGAACTTATGGGCTTTAGATGAGAATGGTTGAGATGAAGGGACTAATGTTTTCAAATGCTGAAACTAATTTTTAACAAAAACCCTCACCAACTTTTTCATAAACATTAAATTCACACATTTATTATCTCATCTAACCCACTCATGCATAAGATTGAATACACAAATCCGTGCTATAAACTTCTAATTTGTAAGTGGTTTTATGATCTTAACATGTTTACAAACACAGGTTTTTAATTTCATTAACATCCAACGGCTGGGTTTTGTGTTTGGATGATTCTTTTGTTCTACGCATATGCTTATGAACACAAGATCATCAAAGGGTGTTTGTGATGATAAAAATGGAGTCAAAATGTTCAAAATAATGTGCCATAACCATTTATATTAACCAAATCCACCCATAAACATAAATGGATCATTTTTCAAATTAGGGTTCATACGCTTAATTTGGGCGTTTTCATTTGAGAGAGTTTCTTGTCAATTAGTAGGTTAATATATCTTGTATACATGTTGAATTGTCCATATCCATACTTGAATCATGCCCAGAAACAACAAATGTTGATTAATTGAAACTTAGGGTTTATACTCGTAGAAATTGGGTATTTTTTATTAGTATGGGTTTTGATGTTAAAACTTGTCAAAAACAACTCATTATGCCCCTAAGTTATCACAGAAATGATTTGATGTTAAAACTACACGTAAGCATATCCTGCGCATAACCTGTTTTGATTGAGACTTCATGTTAGAACTGAAAGGGATTGAATATGGTGTTAATGAATGTGTTATGATCCATTTGTTTCAGGTTATTATGCGTGAAATATTCAATATAAAGGTTAACTCAGCTTCTACGCATAAGGATCACCTTACGAGTAGAATGTTATGCGTAAGAGAAATCTTACGCGTAACCTTTACGCGTAAGGTTCTACGAAGGAGACTATGCGTATCCAGTGAAGGATATGCGTAAGCTTTACGAATAAGGATTACTCTTACGAGTAAGCCTTACACTGAAGCTCCCACATACGCTTACGCGTAAGCTCTATGATTAAGGCCCTCTTTTCTTACGCGTATGTCAAGATCCTACGCATAAGCTTATAACTACGCGTATGGTCTACTGTTTACGCATAAGCTTGCAAATCCTACGACTAAGCCTAATTTTGACCAAAATTGTGAATTGTTACACGTGCAAACTTGTAAATAAATAAATCATAACGTCACGAAACCAAAATATCACTAATAAGCTTAAATGGTTAATATGTTGAGAAAATAAGTGAAAATTTGGACTTCAAAATTCAAAATAAATCAACTTATGAAACTTTTCACGACTACTTTGGACTATCGGACTTACAAGTGACATTGGACTTGTAACATTCATTAACATGTCATATTCAATAAATAGACAATAAAATCAACTTTTGACTAACGTAATGTCTTTCGATATGTTGGTTCTTTTGGCTAAATATCTTTCAGATCACGATATGGACGTTCAAATGGAAAATTTGGATGCACCAAATGTTTTCACTGTTGAAGACATCTTCCCCAATGGTTACACTATAAAGATTGGAAAGAACAACCTCAAAGTCGATTTTGACAACTTCACTTGTTCTGAGTCATCTTGTTAGATTGCAGTGGATATTCTGAAGACTCATCCCTACAAGAATATGCTCACAAATTCTGCAACAGTGCCAGAGATCTATATTCACCAATTCTGGCACACGATACAAAAGGTCAAAGGTCAAAGTGCTGTGACGGTGACACTTAACAACAAACAAGTCACCATCACTCCTGCAGATTTAAAGGCTATTCTCCTTCTTCCCACCATACAGCCTGACGATTACACTGCTACTCCTTCTGAAGAGGTCTCTCTCCAGTTCATGGTCGACATCGGCTATGACGAAGCTTCTTGGATCATCACAAAACATTCGTCTGTTGATCTTAAGAACATTCCTCAGCCATGGAGAACCCTCTACATCATGATTGCCAAATCGGTTTACGGGACGTGCAGTGGTTTTGAGCATCCGAAGCTCATGGAACTACAAATATTTTGGGCTATGGTCAACATGAATCATATCGAATTTGCAGCTCGATGCGGGGCGACATGATGTCATACCTTAAAAAGC
This sequence comes from Chrysanthemum makinoi, assembly GCA_910596185.1. Classification (NCBI taxonomy): domain Eukaryota; kingdom Viridiplantae; phylum Streptophyta; class Magnoliopsida; order Asterales; family Asteraceae; genus Chrysanthemum; species Chrysanthemum makinoi. The sequence continues at coordinate 38,413,875 of OU343219.1, forward strand.
TTGGCACCAAGATCCCTTACATCAAATACACCAAATTGTTGATCCAAAGGGCTCTAAGCAATAATCCTGATATTCCCTTGAGACTTGATGACCCCAAACATCACTCCGTGTTGCTTGAGCCCACACTCAATGTTGTCAGATTTAAGGACTCAACAACAAAGAAACAAGGTGCGGTATTACCAAATTGCCTTCTCACTGCTGATATCAAGGGACTACAATCATACGTTATTTGGAAGCAGTTGAATTAGGCAAAGTGGGATTCATGGATGAAAAATATTCTGGTACACCTGTTAGGAAAACCAGAAGAGGCAGTACTGGAAGTATCGCAAGCACTGGGAGTACTCGTAAGTATCCAAAGAGGACTCACACAAACAAAAGGTGAATTCCATTAACGAGTGCCATCCCTATTCCCAAACCAGAACCTAAACTGATGGACAAGGACTCAGAGGACATTGAAACAGATGAAGAGATTATCTACTCGGAATCTACAACTGATAATGTACTAACCGTTAAAAAACCTCTAAGTCCCAAGTCTGATAAAGGGAAAACTCCAATGCAAGAGCAGGAAGAAGAAATCTCTGATGAAGAGCCAATGGATGAAGACAGAGAGTACAGGAAGAAGTTGAAGAATCTCAGACTCCATCACGTTGCTAAGGAGTTCGAACAGCAAAAAACTTGTGACCCTGGAGGGTCAAGTGGTGGAACTCAAACCACACCAGTTTCTGATATGGTTAATCAACCCGGCAAGGGAACTGGTGCCACCACCCACGAATCAGAACAGAAGCTACTGGAGGATGAGATAATTTTTTACTTTGAGCAACCAGAGAAGAAGAAGAAGTCTAATGAAGATGCTGAAGCTGCAGCCAAAGAAAAAGCAGATAAAGAGGCTCAAGCTAAAGCAGATGAAGAAGAACGTGTCATGGCTACAAAAAAGAAAAAGACTGAGGAGGAAGCTGATAAATATCTTCTAGATAGTCCCGAACACAGCAAGGAACATAGCAAAGAACAAACTTCTGCACCACCAAAGGACCCCGAATTTCCTCATGAATCATCATCATCATCAGATTCATCATCATCTTCACCACCACCATCAAAAGGCACAACCAGATCCGCATCCAAATCGGTAAAGAAACCGAGCGACACTTGGGCATCCCGAGTAATTGCGAAGATTGTCAATGCTGTTAGAAAAGCAAAGAAACGTAACGTTGTTAATAGGAAGCTGAATCAGCTCGCTGACAGAATCAATTTTCTTCAAACTGGGATAAACGAGATGTTGAGAGAACGGGAACAAATCCATAAGTTTCTTGATCGAGATGTACAGGGTGAAATGAACAAAACAATTAGAGAATATACTCATAAGTTCCTTCTCGACACTGTTCCTGGAGTGACAAGGGATATGTTCGCCAGAAAACTTACACCTAATATCGTCGCATTGGTTAAACATACACTGGCCAACTCACCTGATCTCTCGGAAGCTGAGTTGATCTCGCAATTGGTGATACAAATGTCTAAACGGTCCCCAACCTTTGCTTTATATGAAGGTAAATTGTTTGAGGCCCTTCTAGAAATCAACTCAAATATTCATGCAAAGAGTTAGTAGGTCAACCTAAACGACCAAGAGATGACGTTGATAAGGACAAGGATTCTGCACCAAAACTTCCAAAGAAAGCTGGCGGATCATCCTCTATGCCACCTCCACACCAAAGAACCTCCATTGAACAAAGATCTCCTCCACGTTCTGCTGCAACAGAGAAACCTCAGGACTATGAGTTACCACCATCAACAGTGAAAACCGGTGATCATTTCGAATACACTGGTGGTGATGATGAAGAGATCCCAGAGCCCCAATATCAACCCACCTCTCCCGCCACAACAAAGAAATCAGAGTCCTCATCCAAGCCAAAGAAAAAGAAGACGAAGACAGATGTTGTCTCATGGCTAGATGACAATACAACTGAAGAATACGACTAGTTTTCTAGACTTTGTGATGCTACTCCCTCACTACCAGAAGGTCAAGAAATGGTAGATGGCCGTACTATAGAGCATATGAAGCTACTTTAAGAACAGTTTAGAGTGAAGAAGATGACGAAGGCTGAGCTAAAGCGAATTAAGAATGATGCCTTCCAACTGCTTAAAGACAGCTCAGAAAGTGCAATTGAAGTTGAATACCATCTCGACAACATTGCACGAGCCATGTCGAACAATATCTATTGGCTCAATACTGAAGCTAACATCGACTTCACAAGACAAGACAAGGCTCTCTACTACACTGATTGGACCAAACCTTTACCAACAATTGGCCGACCAGATTAACCTCAAATTCCATACCGTTACTTCTTCAACAATGACCTCGAATTTCTTCTACACGGTAGCGATGTTACAAGGAAGTACGCTATGTCACTTACATTTCTATTCCCGACAGCAATCTACTGTCACAATCCAGCCATCGAGGAAGAAGCCACACATATGTTTGTCAACAAAGTGGAAAAGTATGACCTTGATGCGCTGTATGGGATTCATCATTCGCCTGAACGCCGAAGAATATTCTATAGAAGCTGCCAGGTTCTCAAGTCTAAAAAGGAAGTGTTTAGTGAAAAACGGATCATTGCAATCAAGCATGTTACTCTGTCGTCAAAGTAGGACTACACATACCTCAAGAACATTATGGTCAAATGACAAGACGAAGAGGAGTATGACTTCTATGAAGTGGATTTTCCAAGACTGTCGCTAAATGACATTGAAGATATGTATCTCGCAAAGGTTCAAGGACGAATGCGACATTTCTCTACCACTATCCAACGCGATTACATCAAGTCATTATTAATCTTCATCAGAAGCACAGTGATCCAAGAACGTGTAGAAGACATTCAGCTTGCCGTGGAATATTATAAAAAATGGGTCAATTTCACAAAACCTCAACTAGAACTTCCCGACATCAACATACTTGATCAATACACACTCATCATGAAACCATTTGGGGTAGTCTACAGAAGACAACTACACCACAATTGTTTCATGGCGTGTAAAGAACTTCACAAGTTTTGGGATCACACTTTGAAGAAAGTTAGGGACGGGCTAGCATACAGGTTGAAAGAGATTCATGACGGCATCGGGTCACCAAAGAGATGGAATTTGAAGGAGAAAAGGGACGTAAAGAGACTCATCACCTGGATTGATGAAAGGTTGTTCAAAAGGGATCAGATCGGAACTTTGGAGAGTTTCATTGGGGGTCGTCCAAGCATATCTCTCACTGGCTACCAATGTCCAGAACGCATTCCTGGAGTTATTGCTGGAATACCTGAGACTCCTGGTACCCCTTGATTTGTTTCTCTTATCACATTTTGGATGTGTGATTTATTAAATGATTATGGCTTGTGCACACATAACAGTGTACAACCCGTACTTGTAATGAAAGGACCCTGTGGTACGCATCAGTGCCACAATCCTTATAAAAGGAGCGAAAGCTTCTTACTTTTGAGTAAAACTCATCAAAACTTTCATTTTTCAAAGTTTTGCTCAAAAGGACAAGTACTTCCCCTTATGATTTTTCAAAAGCTCAAAAGTTTATATCACTTGTTGAGGGGGAGTATTTGATTTAAAACTTTGTTCACAAATGATTCTTCGTGGTAATCTTCCCACAAAACTCGAAATGGTCATATTCATTATCAAAATTTCGTCAAAAATAACATTTTTATGCCATTTTTGAGGGGGAGAAAAATTATGTTATAAGAAATATGTTGTGAATTGCTAATGAATCGTCGTGCCAAAGAATTAACCAAAGAATTGACGAGAACTAAAATGTCATACATCGAAAAGATTATTTTTACAAGACTTATCCAAGTAGATTGTACCATTCGAGAAACTCTTGATAGACATGAACTTTGACGGGTTTGACAAACCTTTCGAGGTTTGTCCACACCTTCAAGGTAGTTATTAGAGCTAGTTGTCACCTAAAAACTGACAATGTAACTCTTTAACTATGTGACGTAATCGTGTCTCGCAAGGAATTTTCTATCTCGAGTCGATCAATTCAAAAGTGCGCGCTCTTCCTTCTCCGTGCAGATTTCTTTCAAAATACTTGAGCACGTGTGGAGGGGGAGTATTTTTGCAAAATATAAAACTCTTTCAGTGGTATAAAATGTATTTACTCATAACCACTTTAAGAGATTTTCAAGAAAATGGTTTTAATGGCAACATATGTTAGTCATGGAGTTATAAGGTGACTAAGGTTAGGAATAACCGTTTTATGATTCGCCAAAGCCGGAGGGATCTACCAAAGGAAACCACCAATAGTTAGAATTAGAAGTCCTTAGGTATGATTATAAAAAGGAGAAAATGAGAATCGGAGAAAGAAAGAGTTGAAGAATCAAAAAAGAAATGTAAAGAAAAGGGTGAAAAGAAATAGCCCTCCAGATTATTCAACTTAGGGAAGACATCGGGTTCAATACATATACTACTGGTTGTCACTAGATGACACCGGTATTGAAGATCAAAATCGTCATGGACCTAGTGACGCATGCACTAAAGCTTCTTAGCCACTCAAGTTTCTCTCAATAGAGGCTTGTTTCATTCTCACAGGGAACCCTACGTAAACTATCAACTTTCTCTTAGAGATTGTTGGTATTGAAGAAGGAGACCCTCTCCCTAGTCTCCGCTCAGGAAAACCAAAGCGCACTATTGAGTCTAGAGCCACGAGATTCATCAAAGATCTCTTAGGTAGATTTGACATCTCATCACTTGTCGTTCAACAATAAGAACACAAGTGATACATTCAAGAGTCCTTCACAGATCTTAGCAATCTGTCGAGAACATTTATGAGAGGTTCACACATGTGATCCTCAGTGATTGAATGGAAATTCCTGCCAGGGTGAACATCAAATAGCCCTGACAGCAGGTCACTTCGGTAACTCCTCGTGGGTTGCGCAGGTGTGTCTCAAATGGTCTACATGCGTGAGGTGATGCTTGGTGTACCTCAGCGACTCATCTGAACTGTAGATGTACTTCGGTACATCGTGTTATCTCACTTGTGTGACTCCAGTTCAGGAAAATCCTTTGTAAGAATTAGAGACGTGTTTTCACACTATGCTGTTAACACACTCGAAGTTCAAACTTGTAAGCGCTGGATTATTTCTAACCCATGTTTCTATGTTTTCTTCTTATGGAAGCTCGCGGGAGGAAAAGATCATGCAGATTCTTCACATGCTCATATCAACAACAACACTAATTGAAGTTCTCTCAAAAGGCAACTCAAAGTCAGAATGATTCTTCATCAAAGTCAAAGAATCTACAAAGTTTAAAGACTTAGAGAACTACATCAGTATTGAAATCCAACATCAAAGAGTGTGTGAGCATGTTGAAGAAAGACGTGGAGACACTGCAGCAACGAAGCGTACCTGATGCAGATAACCACAACATACTATCACTTCCACCACAAAGAACAAGGATCAAAAGAACAAAGATAATGAAGACGTCAAAGCTGAAAACTTTCAAAGAATACAATTTCCCTACACTGGAGATATTGTTGAAATCAAGACACTTCTTCTCACAAGAAAGAAGAATGTCAAAAGACGTCAAAGCTACTATTACATCAGCACCTACAACGTTATCACTCCAATCATCAATCACTAACAGTTATTGGAAGATTGTTGGAATCACTCCTAAACTAGATTACAAGTGTTAGTAATTAATATGTAATAGTTAGCTTAATTAGGCCTTTATGTTTGTTATTATGCTAAGGCTTATGTAGAAGGCCCATAAGCTTGGGCCCAAGCCTAATAAGGAAAGGAAGGGATTAGGAGTGTTGCCCTAGCTCCCTATCCTATAAATAGGATTGTAAACATTCATTTGAAGGTTGGTTGTTCACTTTCATATTACACTTATGCTTATCCTTTCCATATTGTCTTAAACGTGTGTGTGTTTGTGTGCAACCGATCCTTCCTTCATCTCATTTCTTATATGTATGCTTGTGTTGCATAAATGGGAACCTAAGATTATATTATTTAGATTATGGTTTTTGATTGAAAAAAAAATACTAATTCCAATATTGTTTATGAGTTGATGTATGATTTATTATGTTTCTGATTTAACATTAAAATTTGTACATTTTGTGAATACATTTAATTTATTGTTACTTTTTTATTTTATTATTAATTTTTTGTCAATTAACCACCACTTTCGGTATAAACATAAACATCTGCATCTAAACTGTCACATACCCTATCTTTTTGCACAGTCCAAAACCCCTATTTGATCAATAGAATCCCTAATTTCAAAAATCAAAAATGGAAATTTCATTAATTCAAGAAAACGTGTCGAATGTACAACAAGATGCCCAACAACAAATACGGCAGCAAGAAGAGGAAGTAATAGACTTCCAAATAGAAAGGCAATTCCAACCAAAAAAACAAAATATTAGGAAAGCTCCATAGGTAAACAAAGAATTTTCTAAAATTCAAATAGGAAGAAACAACCAAGTTGCAAATATTTCACCAACAATATATCATGATGGATATAAACCGATAGTTGATTTTATTAAAAAATGTTGTATTAAGAAAGCCTTTGTCCGAAAACCATCTGCCATCTATGACTTATATCTAAAAGAATTCTAGTTTACAGCCACATATAGTGCAGAAACGAAGCTAATTTCAATGACCACTAAAAATAGTTCCTTGGAATAAAAATTAGGTGTCAGGACATCTACTAATATTTGTGGATCCGATTATCTTGAGAAAGGATTTGAATATGATGAAGAGCCATCTTTTCATGAAATTCGAGAAACAATGCTAAAAATAGGCTATAAAAAGCAAATGGGCTAGATAAATAGCTTGAACATACTCTTCTTAAGAATTTTTTTTCTGCAAAATGGAAACCGCTGATAACTTACATAAGCAGCGGTTTGGGGGGTAATGCTGGGTCTTCAGATCAATTGAATTATATGTATTAGTTGATTGCACATGGACTTATCCATGGTCTTAAACTAAACTGTGGGGAAATTATTTTCAATGACCTTGCTTCCAAATTTAATATTGATGTACATTTTCCAAAACCAGCAAACACAAGATTTATTTCTCTTATTTTGGAAAAGTACTTGGGAAAAATTATGTAAAGTATAATGAAAAGGGAATCAAGATTCATATAATGCAATCTTTAATACTCAACTAGATTATTTTGAGGTTTCAATCACATCTGCAATGGAAAGTGTGTACGAGAGTTTATCAGAACCTACATCTTCGTTTGAAGATATTGCTGGTATTCATAGTGAGGATCATATGTATTATGGGGCTAGCTTTGATGAGCTTGATGGAGACAAGAATGGTAAGAAAGTAAAGACAGTCAGTTTTTGGTTTGGTTTATCCAAAGTCAACAAAGTCATCATCAACAGTACCAGCAGGCCAGTTTAGATATTTATTATATTTCTCGAATCACGTTTGTTATTAAGTTAATGTTAATCTAAATTTTCTGTGTATGTGTATTTTAAAACTTCTACTAAATATTAAAATTCTGTTTTTTAGGTTGTTGTGATTCTAATTTATTATGGACTACAGGTCTGATTCAGCAAAACAAGGATATGGAAGTCCGGATGAATTATGTTACAGAGTGTGATTTTCAGTTTTATTTTTTTATTTTTTTAATCAATTATGAATTTGATAGATCTTTTTCTATATCATTCAAGATGGCAATGAAGGTGTGAAATCGGCACATGCAATAGCATTTAAAGGTATGTTAGTATATTAGTTCTGCTTCCATTTCAATGGCATACTAGTTTGGATCATTTTCCTTAGAACATGAGATGATGTTGGAAGGTCTTTTCATGTAGAACTGTTGTGTCCATTCTATGATATTCATTTAAGTCGTTAATTATTTTATTTTGACTGTCACAACCTATGTTTGCTTTAAATTTGGGAGTTTAGAAAACATTTGTTATTGTGTTAATATTATTTAAAATTTGTACTGTATGTGTATTTTAATAATTTGTTTTTTAGATTGTGGCGATTCAGAATTACTAGATGATCATCATTAAGTGTTGAACAATGTTACTAATTCTTTGAATAAAGAGGTTATCGTAGAATCTCTAGCCACCACTAGTCATTTTAGATATTTATCATTATTGTTTTGGCAATATTCGTGAATATGTCAGTTTTAATTTCATTTAGTTTTATATGTATATTTTAATACAGGTCGAGGGTATTAATATTTTTGTTTCTTACACAAGCAGATTTGACTGAACAGTTTAATGATAAATATCATCATGACTCATATTTATTAGTTGATATTTTGAAGGATTTGCATGAAGTTTTGAACAATGTTTCTAATTCTCTGAATAAAGAGGTTATTGTAGAACCTAAAGTCACCGTAGGTCATTCTAGACATCTATTATTATTTTTGGGCAATTTTCGTAAATTTGTCCTCTTTAATTCTATTTAGCTGTCTCTGTATATTTTAATACAGTTTGAGAATATTAATGATTTATTTTTTAAGTTGTGTTGATTCTGAGTTATTCAAACATGGTCCTACAAAACCATGGGAAGATTTGGCTGAACAATGAGCAAGAAAATGATGGTAGTTTGTTTGTCGCTATTGCCAGAAAACAAAAATTGGTAATTCATTCATATGTGAATCTAATTGAAGACAATGATGATGTAATGAATTTGGATGAAGATGAAGATGAGGAAACCAATGGAAATTCAATTCCTTTTGAAAAAGCACAAGAAACTTCATCAAATCTTTTTGAAATCGGTAGTTTGACAGAACAAGTGCGCCTTCTTACCGGTCAAATATATTCACTTGAGAATGAACAACGAGCTCTTAAACGTCAACTCATCCAACTTCACAAACCATCGGTTCCATTTAAAACCACATTCGTTGTTGATATTGTGAAGTCTTTTAAACCATCGTTTTCTTCAATGATAAAAGAAATAAGTGATTTAGTATCGAAATAGAAACAAACAGTGAAAGAAATAAATCAATTGCGTCAATCTTCATTGACAAAAATATTAATAGATGAGATCACTAAAGTTGTTCTTTCTGCCGTAAACAAGAACTCATTAGTTTGAAAGAAAAGATCACAGACATTCACACTTCAACTATTAAATCAACAGAATCATTGTTGGATAATTTTGACAATTCTGTTAAGGAATGTCACTCAAGAATTTCAAAAGATGTTAGTGAAATTGCATCAAAACAACAAAAAGTTACCGAGTAATTAGAACGTTTCGCCAGTTTTTCATGAAAAAAACATCTGCAAGCGAAATAAGTGAAGTTGTAGTTGCCGCAATCAAGCCAGAGCTAAAAAATTTCATTGACTGTGTGAATGAGGCATTTTCCAAAATAGATTTTAAGATCAATGTACTAGAAGTGTTTTTCAAGGTCTGTAATTTTATCAAGAATCTCACATCTAATGTATCTAACATTGTGAGTACAGTGACGTCTATTACTCTGAGACATGTCCAGCTATGTTTTGAAATGCTTGAATAACCAGTTTTTATTCAAAATTTGAATCAAATAGTGAAGGACCTTGTCACTTTTAATACTGATATCAACAATTTTGCTAACTTGAGAAAAGAAAATGTGTCTACTTTCAAGTCTCTCACCGGATACTTCAAGAATCTTCAAAATGATGTTAGTGTTCTTCAGAAATTGATCAAACAAATTATTCCTTCAAAAAAAAAATAGAAAATGATGATCAGGAAGTGTTGAGTGTTTTACAAGAGATCAAAAAGTTCTAAAAGAGCAGGTGTCAAAGATAGGCATCAGCATGTTGCTTCTCGTGCGTTGGGCGGAAAGTATTATGGTGGGCAATTCATCAACTACCTCTAAAACAAATGTTGAGGGAGATAGTGTAACCACCGGTAAATTTCACCTCGTATTAAACTAATATAATATTTTAATAAAATAATACTTATCCATTTTCTACGTCAATTTTTTTTAAAGCATTATCATTTTATCTGATCACAACAACAAATTAATGTGTCGTAACTCACATCCTCAATAAACATGCTCACACACGGACCGACAACAAAATATCTTACGTCCATTTCAACTAAACACCTATATATGTCAAGTACCAAACCTTACAACATTTTATTTACCACATTACGTTATTTCGTTAACATACGATTATTAAACGTTCAAACTAGACATTTTCTACCTATTAGAGTTTTAGCGAAACTCTAAAGTTATTATAAATTATGATTCTATACAACTAAATCATGAATACTAAAGTACAAAATTTTCATACATAGAGTACAAGTCACCAGTGCACATTTCCAAATTAAGTTCTACTTAATTATACAAATCATATAATTAAAGATTACAAGTTTATTTTTAATGACTAAACCTCAAACTAAAATTATACCGTAATATTTTAAATATTATTCACTACTAAGCAAAGCCAGTGTACAAGTGTTTTATACATTTTATTTCCTTATAGTTATATTTACATGTACTCTTATTATATTGTCATTTTTACTAAAATCTTGTACTTTTAAATCTTACGCGTCTTCACTCTACGTCTTTCAGTCTTAATGACATATAAATACTCCAATAGACTCATGACTAATCTAATATATTAAAATAGGTTATACTAATAAGTTTTAACATTTTTATAAGCATTGGATTTTATTGTTACCCGGTTTTATGTTTCACATCTTAAAAATCAAATTATACCCTCTAAAGTTTAAACAACTAATAAAACTAAACACAAACTCTTCAATCCTTTTCCTAATGCCACGTCAATTACAAATATACATATTAGAAATACAAAATATATGTGTTCCATATTTAATCAACACATCAATTTCCAAAATACCATATGTGTTTCATTTTGTATCATGTGTTTAAAATTAAGGTACGTGTTCTATCATGCTAGCTTTTCATAAAAGGCCTTGCTTGCTTCTTCCATTTCTTTACCAACAAACAGAACAAGAAGAGAAAGATATGTCATCTTCCCTCCTCTCTTCCTCTTCCTTGTGTCATCAGCGACACCACCACCACACCACAGCCATCTCCACATCTCCTCTACCTCTACCACGCCGCCACACGGCTGCTCCACACCGACACCACAAAGAGGAGACAAGGGTGTGATGGAGTTGGGTCTCGTTTAGTTCGAGTTAGACATCACAACCACACCTCGTTATCATCATCTCTCCGTCTCGTTTGTCCATTGGTATGATGTGACTACTTGTTATTTAATATAATTTTTATTTAAAACTGACTGATATCAATAATCGAGTTTTAAGTTTTCGTGGAATTATAATACGGATTAAAAACTTGTTTTGATTAAGAACTTGTGTGATAAACCTGATCTAAGGGTGGTGTTTATTTGTTTTATTTTTAATCCGGGTCAAGTATTGAACCCGTTTGGGTTACGAGTCAAGACTAGAGAAGGTCACGGATCAATTTGGATTTGCTTTTCACTATAATCTTGACGTTATTGTTGTTTGTTGTTGTGTCGAACTATGGGTGTGTTTGTTTTTTTTTTAGTATCACAACCCACCCCAAGAGGGTGCGCTTGGTTTGGTTTGCCCTTGGTGAAAGCAGCCCGACCAGGTGCGATGTTTTGTTTGTCTGCTTGCTGTCACAGCCACCCCGAAGGGTGTACTTGTTTGTTCTTCTTGTTCGAACCAGGTGAAGCACCAAAAGGTGTGCTTGGTTTACTTGTCTCGACCTACACTGCGACCCAACTAGGGTGCACTTGAGTGTTGGTTGTCTGCTGTCGCAACCCACCCAAAAGGGGTGTTTGTTTGCGTGAAATAGCAGCCCATTAGGGGCGTTCACTGCTGCTTAGTTTCAGCCCATCAGGTTGCATTTGGACCTGCTTATTCAGCCCCTAAAGGGGTGCGTTTGAATCTGTTACTTCAGCCCAAATTGGGTGGGTTGGTAAGTTGATTTGCAGCTCCAAATGGGTGCTTTTAAACCTGCTCCTTACAGCTCCTAAAGGGTGCGTTTGTTACTTATTTTTCTGCACTTAATGGGGTGTTTGGAATTGCTTATTTTTAATAAATGAATCTGTCCAGAATTAATTCATAAGAAACAGTAGCCGTAAAATATTTTTGACAATGTGTAACCTTAAAAACATGTTAGTACCCTTAATTACCTTTCCGGGGATATAAAGAACGTCGAAAACGGACTTATAACGAAGAAGATACGGCCGATTTAAGATTTATAAAATACAAGACATTTTGACAGCAATTGCATAATAATTTACTTGCTGGTATGATTTTGAAACAAGGTTTTGGACCCTTTCTAATCCGAACCGGCTTAAGTGTAAAACACGAAAGCTGTCCGAAATGATGTTTCACTTTCGGACATGAGGTTTTTAAGCTTGAAAGTGTAAAATGAAGGATTTAAGCTTGGTCAAAGTCGGATCACTTTTCTGAAAAAGGTCAAAGTTGCTTATTTTCCGGAAAATAGTATATATTGTTTAAGTGTCATTTTTCTGGAATATTCTATTATTACTATGCGTTGTTTTATAAACCATATTATTCGTTATCATTAGATTTCAGATTAGCCATATTTGATTATAGTGCACTTTTGGATGTAATGATCCAAAAGGGGCGTCTCGGGTCCGTTATTGCTTTATTTTGTCATATCGAATTATAGTAGTTTTGTCGAATCATTTTATATTGTCTAATACAGGTTATGTAAAATATGGGAACGTCCGATAAACGAACGGGTTATGCCGAAATTTTCTAAAATTTCTATACTTGGTAAAATTTCTACAAAAATTATATTTTCTCAAAGTCCGACAAAAAGACGAAAAATCCTAAATTCATAAAAATCTTATAATTTCTTATAATTCATTTAGAATGTTTTAAAAGTATGCTTTCTTTTATAATAAACTTCCTTTTCTTTATTTTGAGGTTTCCGGAAATATGTCGAATTCTATTGTTTTATCGTTAATTTATTTCTTGATTTCTTCCTTGCTACATACCTTGACTTCTCTTATGAATTCCTTATATATTTTTTTGAAGTAATTGTGTGTCGTTAATGTCCTGACTGTAAGTCGTGATATCTTGGTATCATTAAATTCTGAGTCCGGCTTACATAGAGTCAATACAAACTACAATGGGCTGAGCCCACAGTACTCCAACTTGTTCTCCAAACATGTTCTCCAAAAACATAACCTAACTAAAATCGACTTATCTTTCGTTGTTGTCTACTCAACTTGAGTCTTGGTCGATATTTATTGACTATTCCTTATAATGTATTGTGATGCACATTATGCTTTGGTGTGAGTTGTGTTTGGCGTGAGTACATTTCTGAGTCTTTGTATTCTTACCACCACACGAAAAATTAATGATAAACTTTTTAAGATATGATATTAGACTTTTAAACAAACATTGATACAATTATTCCACGAAAACTAAGACACTGTCTTCGAAAACTCATTTACTTTACCATACGTGATACGAGATAAGCCATATACTAGTAGGTTGTACCGATGACATACCGTTGTGCCCGTACACTTTGATATCATTGTGCCTTTCTTGATGATCTTGTTGTGCTTACTACTCGATGCGGTCGTGTTACTCTTAATTCTTGCATTTCTACATACTAAGGTGAGTCATAGCCCATCTTTTTTCTTATTTTGAACGTTTTGGGGGAGATACATGCTCAAATATTGCTTTATATTTTTACATCTATTTTAAGCTCTTATGTTTTACTACTCGTTTTACTTTCACAAGTACTCTAAAGCTTTTACATACTACTATGAGTTCATAATCACACTTTATACGTTTGCTACAAACCTGAACACAAGTACTATCTTTATGCGAACCTGATTGCTATTGCTTAAGTTACTTACTGTTGCCACTAAAAGTCCCTCTATCACGAGCCATTAATCACTTGCGAGTGAACGCGAATATAGTGAATAGATCTATTGGCAGTTGGCCCCACTTGTGTTCTTTGGATAAGTAGCCAAGTGCACTTTATTTGAGAATACTAGGAAGTTGGCAAACTCCTACCCGAGGGCCTTATTACTTTTATCATCTCTTTGATGTCAGCAACTTACATCATTAGTTCATTACTATGATGCCGTACTGTTAAGGTTTGCGTTCATGAGACTTAAGGCAATATATATTGTGTTGCAATGATACAAATGCTGCAACTACTAAATTTATGAGTACAACAACATGACCCAACCTTGAAACGTGTGTTCAACTGATTACTAAACAAACGAACTATGGGTGTATAACAACGTAACCCACTACTTATTTTATCAATATTGGTATTTATTACGATAATCACTCAAACTCGAAACTACTGAACTCAATTGTTTTACCTATAAACTCTATGAACTCACCAACTATTGTGTTGACACTTTTAGCATGTTTATCTCAGGTTCATAATTTACGTGGATGGCACGGAAGGGCACGGATACTCAAGAGGGCTATATTATCATTCGAAAACATATCTAATAAACTGTAAAACTACTGGGACCTCATTTTGTAAACTCTGATATTTATTTAAATCGAATGATAAATCTTTTAAAATGACACAATTAAAGTTCGTTTTCTGATATTGTAACTGTTGAGCCATGAAGTAACACCCAGCTTGAATTCTGCTGCGTATCCACGAAATTGGGGTGTTACAGATTGGTATCGAGCTGCGGTTATAGAGAAACGGATCTAGTTGAGGTCCGAACTATAACTATTTTTACAAAGAAAACATTTTATAGCCTTTCGCTCTCTGTGCCTTCCATCCTCCAGGTAATTATGTGACTTTTAGACAGTTTATGCTACGCAAACACTTTAGTATACTGATATATACTTTTGATCACTCTATACGAAATAAACATACCTGCATATGCCTTTACATTTCCATGAGCATGTACCTACTCTTACATTTTTCAAATTTATGATACCTTCCTAAGACATTACACAATATACCTACTATTTTGAGTACTATGTCAATTTTTCTAAATATCTTACTCTCATCTCTAAAAGATGAGTGTAAATACTCCTTCTATACTCCCAGAACACCTAACTCATCGATTAAGTGTGAGTGTTGAGTCAGAAATTCTTAAGTAGGATGATTTATAATGTCTTTATTTGAATGAATTGGGATGCCTTTTTATTTAAATAAAGAAATTATAAATCGCCGAACCATAAGTTTATATTCCTTTATTTACATTGTTTGGGACGCCTCTCTATGAAAGTAGTGGATTATAAATGAGTGGGCTTATTTGTATCTGAAATGACATGAGTATGAACTCGAAGATCACAAACTGATTCATAATCTACAAAAGCTAAAGTTAAGCAACTTTCCCTACAATCATCAAAATTCTCATCCGAAATCTTCATTGTTTAAGAAAGTTTTCAACGGAATCTTCAAAAACTAATAACAATCTTCATTCAAAATAAAATTTCCTAAGTTTATATGACCTTCGGAATAATGTTATTCGCATGTAAAAACAATAAATTCTAAAGTGAAACCACATTTCATCCTCATTACTCCAACATCTAACACGGACTAAATCTCGGGACGAGATTCAATTTAAGGGGGTGAGACTGTAACCACCGGTAAATTTCACCTCGTATTAAACTAATATAATATTTTAATAAAAGAATACTTATCCATTTTCTACGTCAATTTTTTTTAAAACATTATCATTTTATCTGATCACAACAACAAATTAATGTGTCGTAACTCACATCCTTAATAAACATGCTCACACACGGACCGACAACAAAATATCTTACGTCCATTTCAACTAAACACCTATATATGTCAAGTACCAAACCTTACCACATTTTATTTACCACATTATGTTATTTCATTAACATACGATTATTAAACGTTCAAACTAGACATTTTCTACCTATTAGAGTTTTAGCGAAACTCTAAAGTTATTATAAATTATGATTCTATACAACTAAATCATGAATACTAAAGTACAAAATTTTCATACATAGAGTACAAGTCAACAGTGCACATTTCCAAATTAAGTTCTACTTAATTATACAAATCATATAATTAAAGATTACAAGTTTATTTTTAATGACTAAACCTCAAACTAAAATTATACCGTAATATTT
Source organism: Chrysanthemum makinoi (assembly GCA_910596185.1). Classification (NCBI taxonomy): domain Eukaryota; kingdom Viridiplantae; phylum Streptophyta; class Magnoliopsida; order Asterales; family Asteraceae; genus Chrysanthemum; species Chrysanthemum makinoi. The sequence goes on from OU343219.1 coordinate 38,429,912, forward strand.
TAAATATTATTCACTACTAAGCAAAGCCAGTGTACAAGTGTTTTATACATTTTATTTCCTTATAGTTATATTTACATGTACTCTTATTATATTGTCATTTTTACTAAAATCTTGTACTTTTAAATCTTACGCGTCTTCACTCTACGTCTTTCAGTCTTAATGACATATAAATACTCCAATAGACTCATGACTAATCTAATATATTAAAATAGGTTATACTAATAAGTTTTAACATTTTTATAAGCATTGGATTTTATTGTTACCCGGTTTTATGTTTCACATCTTAAAAATATTACGTTTGTAATTACCGGAATCAAATTATACCCTCTAAAGTTTAAACAACTAATAAAACTAAACACAAACTCTTCAATCCTTTTCCTAATGCCACGTCAATTACATATATACATATTAGAAATACAAAATATATGTGTTCCATATTTAAGCAACACATTAATTTCCAAAATACCATATGTGTTTCATTTTGTATCATGAGTTTAAAATTAAGGTACGTGTTCTATCATGCTAGCTTTTTATAAAAGGCCTTGCTTGCTTCTTCCATTTCTTTACCAACAAACAGAACAAACAGAACAAGAAGAGAAAGATATATCATCTTCCCTCCTCTCTTCCTCTTCCTTGTGTCATCAGCGACACCACCACCACACCACAGCCATCTCCACATCTCCTCTACCTCTACCATGCCGCCACACGGCTGCTCCACACCGACACCACAAAGAGGAGACAAGGGTGTGATGGAGTTGGGTCTCGTTTGGTTCGAGTTAGACATCACAGCCACACCTCGTTACATCATCTCTCCGTCTCGTTTGTCCATTGGTATGATGTGACTACTTGTTATTTGATATAATTTTTATTTAAAACTGACCGATATCAATAATCGAGTTTTAAGTTTTCGTGGAATTATAATACGGATTAAAAACTTGTTTTGATTAAGAACTTGTGTGATAAACCTGATCTAAGGGTGGTGTTTATTTGTTTTATTTTTAATCCGGGTCAAGTATTGAACCCGTTTGGGTTACGAGTCAAGACTAGAGAAGGTCACGGATCAATTTGGATTTGCTTTTCACTATAATCTTGACGTTATTGTTGTTTGTTGTTGTGTCGAACTATGGGTGTGTTTGTTTTTGAGTATCATAGCCCACCCCAAGAGGGTGCGCTTGGTTTGGTTTGCCCTTGGTGAAAGCAGCCCGACCAGGTGCGATGTTTTGTTTGTCGCTTGCGTCACGGCCACCCGAAGGGTGTACTTGTTTGTTCTTCATGTTCGAACCAGGTGAATCACCAAAAGGTGTGCTTGGTTTACTTGTCTCGACCTACACTGCGACCCAACTAGGGTGCACTTGAGTGTTGGTTGTCTGCTGTCGCAACCCACCCAAAAGGGGTGTTTGTTTGCGTGAAATAGCAGCCCATTAGGGGCGTTCACTGCTGCTTAGTTTCAGCCCATCAGGTTGCATTTGGACCTGCTTATTCAGCCCCTAAAGGGGTGCGTTTGAATCTGTTACTTCAGCCCAAATAGGGTGGGTTGGTAAGTTGATTTGCAGCTCCAAATGGGTGCTTTTAAACCTGCTCCTTACAGCTCCTAAAGGGTGCGTTTGTTGCTTATTTTTCTACACTTAATGGGGTGTTTGGAATTGCTTATTTTTAATAAATGAATCTGTCCAGAATTAATTCATAAGAAACAGTAGCCGTAAAATATTTTTGACAATGTATAACCTTAAAAAACCCTTAATTACCTTTCCGGGGATATAAAGAACGTCGAAAACGGACTTATAACGAAGAAGATATGGCCGATTTAAGATTTATAAAATACAAGACATTTTGACAGCAATTGCATAATAATTTACTTGCTGATATGATTTTGAAACAAGGTTTTGGACCCTTTCTAGTCCGAACCGGCTTAAGTGTAAAACACGATAATTGTCCGAAATGATGTTTCACTTTAGGACGTGAGGTTTTTAAGCTTGAAAGTGTAAAATGAAGGATTTAAGCTTGGTCAAAGTCGGATCATTTTTCTGAAAAAGGTCAAAGTTGCTTGTTTTCCGGAAAATAGTATATATTGTTTAAGTGTCATTTTTCCGGAATATTCTATTATTACTATGCGTTGTTTTATAAACCATATTATTCGTTATCATTAGATTTCAGATTAGCCATATTTGATTATAGTGCACTTTTGGATGTAATGATCCAAAAGGGGTGTCTCGGGTCCGTTATTGCTTTATTTTGTCATATCAAATTATAGTAGTTTTGTCGAATCATTTTATATTGTCTAATACAGGTTATGTAAAATATGGGAACGTCCGATAAACGAACGGGTCATGCCAAAATTTTCTAAAATTTCTATACTTGGTAAAATTTCTACAAAAATTATATTTTCTCAAATTCCGACAAAAAGACGAAAAATCCTAAAATTCATAAAATCTTATAATTTCTTATAATTCATTTAGAATGTTTTAAAAGTATGCTTTCTTTTATAATAAACTTCCTTTTCTTTATTTTGAGGTTTCCGGAAATATGTCGAATTCTATTGTTTTATCGTTAATTTATTTCTTGATTTCTTCCTTGCTACATACCTTGAATTATCTTATGAATTCCTTGTATATTTTTTTGAAGTAATTGTGTGTCGTTAATGTCCTGACTGTAAGTCGTGATATCTTGGTATCATTAAATTCTGAGCCCGGCTTACATAGAGTCAATACAAACTACAATGGGCTGAGCCCACAGTACTCCAACTTGTTCTCCAAACATGTTCTCCAAAAACATAACCTAACTAAAATCGACATATCTTTCGTCGTTGTCTACTCAACTTGAGTCTTGGTCGATATTTATTGACTATTCCTTATAATGTATTGTGATGCACATTATGCTTTGGTGTGAGTTGTGTTTGGCGTGAGTACATTTCTGAGTCTTTGTATTCTTACCACCACACGAAAAATTAATGATAAACTTTTTAAGATATGATATTAGACTTTTAAACAAACATTGATACAATTATTCCACGAAAACTAAGACACGCTGTCTTCTGAAAACTCATTTACTTTACCATACGTATTCTGAGATAAGCCATATACTAGTAGGTTGTACCGATGACATACCGTTGTGCCCGTACACTTTGATATCATTGTGCCTTTCTTGATGATACTGTTGTGCTTACTACTCGATGCCAGTCGTGTTACTCTTAATTCTTGCATTTCTACATACTAAGGTGAGTCATAGCCCCTTTTTTTCTTATTTTGAACGTTTTGGGGGAGATACATGCTCAAATATTGCTTTATATTTTTACATCTATTTTAAGCTCTTATGTTTTACTACTCGTTTTTACTTTCACAAGTACTCTAAAGATTTTACATACTACTATGAGTTCATAATCACACTTTATACGTTTTGCTACAAACCTGAACACAAGTACTATCTTTATGCGAACCTGATTGCTATTGCTTAAGTTACTTACTGTTGCCACTAAAAGTCCCTCTATCATGAGCCATTAATCACTTGCGAGTGAACGCGAATATAGTGAATAGATCTATTGGCAGTTGACGCCCCACTTGTGTTGCTGGATAAGTAGCCAAGTGCACTTTATTTGAGAATACTAGGAAGTTGGCAAACTCCTACCCGAGGGCCTTATTACTTATATCATCTCTATGATGTCAGCAACTTACATCATTAGTTCATTACTATGATGCCGTACTGTTAAGGTTTGCGTTCATGTGACTTAAGGCAATATATACTGTGTTGCAATGATACAAATGCTGCAACTACTAAATTTATGGGTACAACAACATGACCCAACCTTGAAATGTGTGTTCAACTGATTACTAAACAAACGAACTATGGGTTTATAACAACGTAACCCACTACTTATTTTATCAATATTGGTATTTATTACGATAATCGCTCAAACTCGAAACTACTAAACTCAATTGTTTTACCTATAAACTCTATGAACTCACCAACCATTGTGTTGACACTTTTAGCATGTTTATCTCAGGTTCATAATTTACGAGGATGGCACGGAAGGGCACGGATACTCAAGAGGGCTATATTATCATTCGAAAACATATCTAATAAACTGTAAAACTACTGGGACCTCATTTTGTAAACTCTGATATTTATATAAATCGAATGATAAATCTTTTAAAATGACACAATTAAAGTTCGTTTTCTGATATTGTAACTGTTGAGCCATGAAGTAACACCCAGCTTGAATTCCGCTGCGTATCACGAAATTGGGGGTGTTACAGATAGACCACCGTTTAAGCAACCATTCTTTGAAAGAAATGTTATTGAATTATCATTAGACCCATTATTACACCTCATCCACTTTCGCATAATGAAAGAAGTTTTAACGATGATAAAGATCAAGGAAAAGATGGTAAGAAATCTGATGATCAGAAAGATCAGCGTAAGGAGCCAATTGTTGCTGAACTACCATTAGATCCAAAATATAATGTAAATTCAGCTTCTGATCCACATCAAGAAGCATCGCCATCTTTATCATAACAACATACACATCATCAACCTCCCCAATGTGAAACACCTTGGTTCGTGTTATAGATAGAGCAATTTTAATTAAGTATCTCGTCAGAGGCAAGAATCACTTGAGGACAAGTGATAACTAATCTTTCGGAGTCGTTTCCCATGGCAAGATATGAATTGAAATTAATGTTTGTGTCTTTTGTTATATGCTTGATTATCAAATGTTTTTGGTTTGGTTTTATAAAAGATTTTAAAAACCATTTTAATTATTTAAAAGGAAACTACAAATAATGATGATAAATCCATGAGAATAAAAGATATGCTTGTCAAGTGAGGTAAAAAGGGCATTAAGAGTGATTGAGAATCTTAAGTGATGAATTAGTACCCGTCAAAATAAAACTATTTTCTCAAAACGTTGGTTTATTTTGAAAACAATTCTTTTTCTTGGTAATAATTACTAGATTTAGATAATTAATTATCCTAACGGCTTTTGCCCGTCAAAACAATCAACTAAATAGATTTGAAAATAATCCGAAAATTATTAATTAACAATCTTCAATAGCCGTTTAAAAATTATTTTCTCACAATGTTGGTTTGTTTTGAAAACAATTCTTTATCTTGGTAATAATGACTAGATTTAGATATTTAATTAACCTAATGGCTTTTCCCGTTTAAAATAACCACAAATCAATTCAAGCAATCGAAGATTATTAATCAACAATTTCTAAGTTTTCACACTTATATCTCAAATCGCTACTCACTTAACAAGCATATAAAAATCTACTCACTACTCATACTATTAAGCAAACAATAGCAAATCCAACAATAATAAGCATATTTCTATACTAAATATTTAAACTAAAATAATAAAAAAAGGTAAGAGATTAGAACCAGGTGATATAGATGAGACTAATAAACCATCCAATCTTATAAACTAAGACAAACACTAAAGATTACTTCTTTATTAGCTTCAATTTCACAAAATAGTTGATAAAGTTGTAAACTTTATATACTAAATAGCTTAATAAAAACTAGAAAAGCTATAAACGTTTGTAAATAAGCTAGCTTATAACATCCTTAAGCTCCACGCCTTATGCTGATAGAATGGATCAAAGCAAAATCAAAACTTGATAAGAGCTAGTACAAATAAGCTATAATCTAATAGCTTAAATGTTGTTCCCTACTCACTATCGTTTAAAACAATTTAAACACTTAAAACATTTTAACAGTGAGTAATGACTGAAACTAATGCAATTTAAACACACAAAGTAATTTTCAACGTCATATTCTTATTAGAAATAATTCAAAAGAATACGTTCCCAAGTACTTGCGGAATAGTACTTGGGATTGAAATGAAAAAGTTTGGGTGACTCCTCTCGAAGCTCAGGCTAAGTCTGAGCACAACTCTTAGAACCCACTGAGCTAGCTCAAGGATAAAGTTATATTTGGAGGAGTGAAAAGTTGGCTTGTGTGTGTGTTTTTACAATTCACAAGCTCAAACTTTTCACTCAATTCTCTTATGCTATTTATACAAGTATGATATTTAACTTTAACCTAGAAGACAAATACTCACAGTAATCACGAATATAGAAGTATTCGTTTACTGTTTGCTTTTCTATTTGTAGACAGGCGGCGAGTCTTCTTTCCTTAACAGGGAATCGCCACTTGCTATAATTGGGAAGATACGATCTTGATAGATTGAGACTGTGTAGAGACTGGATAAACACTTGAGGCACTTAGCTTTATCTGGGCAAAGCTTTCCCGCCTAATCCAACTCATTCTTCAGTCTTTAACGTCTTCAGTATCTTCCTTTGTTTGTCTTCAGTGATTAAGAGTTGGAGAGGAGTCGAAGGGATTCAGTGAGTTATTGTCATCACTCACTGAAGCCACTATCTTCTTCTTGACTTAGTCTTCACCCGTTAAGTCCTGCCTTGCTGAGTGGAGAGGCTTCATCATCGCTTCATACTAAGTGTCCTGAAGATAGCTCACTGAGAGGCTATGCGCTTAGTGACCTGATTGTGTTTAATGGATTAAACACTTAGGATATTTTCTATTCAAATCCAAGATTAAGGGGTTTGGGTATTTACTGAACCCAACAGTCTCCCCCTATTTGGATATACAAATAGCCTAAGTATTTGATCAGTGTAAGTGAGCTAATGGCTTCTTCTTACACTGAATGTACTAATGAAAATAATAAGGAACTTTGAGTAGTCTAACAAAAAATACATTTTTTATTGATCAGATTACATAATTCCTATCACTAGTACAAGAAGATAAATTGATGTCAGTCCAAATGGATACCCAGTGCTTCGAGCTTTACTTTCTTGGTGATGAGTGTTTTCCTGTCAGGATGGTCTCTGATCTTAGCATTCAGGTCTTGACAAAACCTGACGTTTGCTGGGGATTGGATCTGAGAGGCCACTGGAATGTAGCTGATCATTGCAGCCACTCGAGCCTGATCAATGTCGCTCCACCTTTGGAATGCTGGGTTCCCGTAGACATCAATGTGGAATAGCCCTCTTTCAGGCTCTTCAATCACTAGACAGTTCACAAAATTTACACCCTTAGGCAGTTCTCTATTGCATTCAAGGCCAGGCACTTTGATCTCAGGTTGGAACTCAACTCTTTTCCTTTTGCCCGTGGAAGTTTGTGGTTGAGATCCTTGAGGTGAAGTCAAGGCAGGTGGAATTCCCAGTTGGGCTGGTGCATCCCTCAGTCTTTCATATCTTTTACTGAGCATTTTCATCAGATCCTTGACCACCTTGTTTTGCTTCTTTCCAATGATCGGACCAAGTTCATCAAGCTCAGTGATCCCAAAGTCACTGAATTTTAAAGGATCATGAACCTCAAAGTGTCTTTTGTCATCCCCTCTGTAAACATTCATGACCAAGGGTTTGGTGTTGGGAATGATTTTGACATCAGTGATTTTTCCAGGAAGCCTTCGGCTGCTCATTGTCCAGTTGTATTCCTTAATTCTGCTCTGCCTGAGAGCTTCAGCTTTCTTTCTCTTTTCTTCATATTGTTTTCTCATTGCAGCCATTTGAGTAGCCTGAGCTTCCTTGAACTTTGTCTGCTGACCCTTTTTAAGCTTGCTTGCATCTATTCCCACATTTTGATTCTTCGGCAATCACTTTGGCGGTGCCTCTTTATTCTTCTTATCATCCTCAGCTTGTTTCAATTTCCTTTCTTCATTGGCAAGGTGTTTGGTTAGCTGTTGAGGTGTGAAGAGATACTCAGTGTCACCGACTTTGTAGGGAATCCTCTCAGGCTCAATAGTTGTCAGTATGCCTTTGCCTTTGTCCGGCCGAAGAGGATGATGCAACAAGGGGATGAGTTGTTGTTGTCACTGCCAGTGGTGTTGTTATTGTTGATGATTGAGGTGGTAGAGAGGTGATTGGTACTACTGAGGCGGTGTGATGATGATGATGTTTGGCGGTGAGGCTGGTGGTGTTTGCTCCCCTCGGTGTGATGAGGAGTTTCTTCGACAATTTTCTCCCCTCAACTGTTGCCGTAGTGTCGGTGAGGGCAAGAGTTGAGTAGGTCTGAAGGGGTGAGCGGCTTGACCTTTGAAGGCGGATAGATTTCGGTCATCATGGCCTTTATCTCGGCGTATCTGCCTGAAGACCAGTGACCTTTGCATCCAAGGTTGCATAAGATAACTCCAAGCGAGTCATTCGTGGACCAAGATTCTAAGCCATTGAAGATGAGACCTGAGTCAAGGTAGCCACTTGAGTGTTCAGTGAGTCCATGGTGATCTGAATATTCTGGACTGAAGTTTGAAGACCCTGAACATTTGCAGACTTCAGCATCTCAATGAGGTCAGTGAGCCTAGATGAATTTTTCGCATACGCCACAGTGGCCTCCAGCACCTTGGCATTGAGTCTTTGTATCGTCCTTGACACATCCCGATTTAATCAATTTTAACCCCGACGATGCGAAGATGCTTGAGGAATTTAACCATGTGTTCATCCGGGTTGACAAGATGGTTTATGCAGTAGATCTCGTGCTCGTGAACATTTTCATTGAAGGTGACCACATCGGATCTAAGGTCAAGCGTAATGGCAGCTGCTTCGGTGTGTTGGTCCCAAAACTGTTGATTACACAGAAAACAACTTCCTTGAAGCCCTAGTGATCCACTTTACCAGTTGTCTTTCAGTGAGTGGAAGGGTATTGTCAAAACGCTGAAATTCGTCAGAGCTGGAGGAGGAGGCTGAGTTATTGTCTTCAGTGAGAAATGGGGACTCAGTCTGCTCCTGTGGATCAGGCTGAGGCTCTTGTTCAGATTGAACCTCAGCGTCCACTTCCTCTCCTGCTGATAAAATAAGGTCATCGCTTTCAACAGGTTCATCATCAGACTATAATAGCTCAGCAACATCTGCAACAGTTAACAAGGGAGTGGGAATGGGTTCCATATCAGCGGGTGGTATTGATCCCTCTGAGTCTTTGTCCCCCTTGGACCCCTCGGATACTGGTGGGAGTTTCCTAGCATCTTCTCGGGAGTCAGTATTGGTTGTGGGTTCCATATCGGCTAGGTGTTTCTTTCCCTCCGAGTCTTTGTCCCCATTGACCCCGAGACGATGGGTTTTCCCTGTGCCTTTAGCAGAGTCAGTGAATGTTGTATCCCTATCAGTGGGTTGTTTGTGTCCCCCTGAGTCTTTGGGATCGATCAGTGTGCCCTCAGAAAAAGGCTTTGATTTGCTAATGTCCTCATCAGGCATAGTGGAAGGCGCTCCCCTACCAGCGGGTTGTTTGTTTCCCTCTGGATCTTGGGGAGTAGTATTTAGGACCAAGGGCACTGGCGTGATGTATCGGTGTCCTTCGTTGTCACGCGGGGTGGTTGTTGCCGGTCAGTGGGTGTCTGTTTGGTCTCAGGCTTTTTGTGCCTCTTAGGCGGTGCTCCGAAGTGGGGCCACGAGACTTTGGTTTGGTCTTAGTCCCAGTCGAGACTTCCCTTTTTTCTTTTTAGGAGCGAGGGTTTGGAGACACTGATCCCTCACAGTTGTTTACGGCAACCATATGGGCCGTCAATTTGATTGGTGTGACAAGGGATGGGTCCTTTTGAAAATTTGAAGGACTCGGGATGCGGGTAAAGTCCCAAAGCTTTCATCACGAGTATAATTGGCACCCGTAGCGATTGAAGAGCACAAGAGACAAACCTAGGATATGAAATGTATTTGGTCCTAGTTTTGCTCTGTAGCTTCGTTAAAGATCTGTAAATGATCTCCCCTATGTCGACGGTGACCCCATTCATCAGGCAGTATGCCATCATCAACTGAATAGAGTTAACTTGTTCAGTAGATGAGTGGGTCCCGCCGAGGACCTGAATCACAAAAGTGAATAGGATCCTCCAAGCCACGGGGAATGAACTTTTTGTGACTGGGGTCTTGTCCAAAAATGATGGATCTAAAATGATTTGTTTTAACCCATCCTTCACTATGGAAGGTTCAGGATGGGCGACATAAACACCTTTGTTGTAATCCAACCCTGTTGAAGTGCAAAAAGTTTTATAATCCAGGGTGTATTGTTGCCCCCCATTTAGACTGAACCTGATGAGATACTCCCTGAGTGGTCTAAGGTTATTCTCATCAGTTGAAGGTGTCAGGTCATAGGCTCTAGCAGTTGCCCAAAACTCCACGAGGTAGTTAGGGTACACCACTGAGGGACATTTAACAAAGGCCGTTTTAAGTGGGCAGTTGAATAAAAATTTTACAATGTCTTTATAGGTTGGGGCGTTTCAGGGTATTCAAAATTACCTATGACATTGTTTGTTTTGAATTCAACATTTGTTAGATCCCCTACCATGAGGTGCAAAGCTGGAGAGCTTGTGTTCTAGCCATTTCCATTAAAAGATTTTGGGTTTTGAAAGAGAAGTTTTTGACTAGAACGATCAAGGTTTTTAGATCTCACAAGTTTGATGAAAAACTTTTGTAAACGTTTACAAGAATGGTTTTTTAGAAAAGGGTTTAAAGATGTTTTGAGTACACACAAATATTTCTGGGTTTGAGAAAGGATTTCGACAGAGTTTTGTTGCAGAAATAAATTTGTGTGTGTTTTGTGATTTTGAAGAGGGTTTTTATAGAGTGGTGAGAGGGGTAGTTTTTGCATAATCGTGGATGTGTAAAGGCTAATTTTTGAAATCGATTGATATTCCACATTTAATGCTACCCACCCCATCACGCAGTAAAAACCCGTTTTTCAAGGTAGACAGTTGTGATGCACAGTAAAAGTGCACTTTTGCAGCATTAAAATATCCATAGGATATTTTATGTGTGAGAAGGCATTAAATGCCAAGTGGGGAGTGATGAGACCCCTGACAGTAAGGCATATATTCCTATATTAAATTGGTGGGATTTCCAACCTAGGACATTTAAGTAACCAATACTTAGAGCATTTAGTTACTCATTCAATGCATTATGTCAAGGACCCTGATTGAGTCTTACTCATTTAGTGAGGGATTGATTTTTGATGTTCAGGGAGATGAACTAGTTCACAGAACTTACTGAGATTGGTTTTCAGATGCCTGACTTTCAATGTCAAGCATTCCCAACTCAGCTTTCAGTCTCCTGAATGTAGGTTCATCCAAAGGTTTGGTGAAGATATCAGCAAGTTGATATTCAGTAGGGATGAAATGAAGTTCTATGTCTCCTTTCATTATGTGATCCCTGATGAAGTGATATCTGATATCAATGTGTTTGGTTCTTTGATGGAGGACAGGGTTGTTGGAGATTGCAATTGCACTGGTGTTGTCACAGAAGATGGGTACCATTTTGTAATGGATGTCATAGTCACTGAGTTGACTTTTCATCCATAGAACATTAACAGACATCCTGCAGCAGCCACATATTCAGCTTCGGCTGAAGACATAGCCACTGATTGTTGCTTCTTAGCACTCCAACAAACGAGTTTTCCTCCAAGGAATTGACAGGACCCTGAGGTACTTTTTCTGTCCATGTTGCAGCCAGCATAATTAGAATCGGAGTAACCTTTAAGATCAAACCCTGAGCATTTAGGATAATAAAGTCCAAGGCTTGGGGTTCCTTTCAGGTACCTGAGAATTCTTTTGGCTGCTGTGAGGTGGGATTCTTTAGGATTGGACTGATATCTTGTTATGAGACAGACTGAGAATTTTATGTCGTGCAGGAAGCATTAGATACATCAGTGAGCCAACAATCCCTCTGAAATGGGTTTGATTAACTGATTTGCCAGTGAGATCAGGTCCAAGATTGTTAGGTGGAACCATTGGTGTCTTCACTAAGGCACAGTCAGATATCTCATATTTCTTCAAGAGATTTCTTGTGTATTTCTCTTGACAGATGGAGATTCCTTTCTCGGTTTGCACGATTTGTAGTCCAAGGAAGTATGTTAGTTCACCCATCATGCTCATTTCAAACTTCTTTGTCATCAGTTTTCAAACTGTTTGCAAAGTTTGTAGTTTGTTGAGCCAAAGATGATGGCATCAACATATACTTGGACCGATTATAACATCATCTTTGTGTTACGTAGACAAGCATGTGTTATCTATCTTTCCTCGACAAACTTGTTTTGTATTAGGAAGGCTGAGAGAGTTTCATACCATGCCACAGGAGCTTGTTTCAGGCCATAAAGGGCTTTATCAAGTTTGCATACATAGTCGGAATTCACTTGCTCTCAAAGCTGGTGGTTGTTGAACATAAACATCTTCCTTGAGATCACCATTTAGGAATGCACTTTTTACATCCGTTTGGTAAACTTTGAAGTTCATGTAGGTAGCAAATGCAAGGAAGATCCTGATGGCTTCCATTCTTGCAACAGGAGCAAATGTCTCATCATAGTCAAAGCCTTATTGTTGACTGTAACCTTTGGCTACAAGTTCGGCTTTGTTTTTAATGCATGTCGTTTTCATCAGTTTTGTTTCTGAAAACCCACTTCATTCCAATGACAATGACATCCCGAGGACATTTGATCAAGGTCATGACCTTGTTTTTGTCAAACTGTTGAAGTTCTTCTTGCATGGCTTGAACCCAGCTTGGGTGTTTTAAAGCCTCAGTGACACTTTTGGGTTCTATGTGCGATAAGTAATCAGCATATAGACATTCATTGGCTGAAGCTGCTGTTAATCTAGCAGCCATGCTTCTAGTGAGCATGCCCTCCGTGGGTTCACCAATGATGTTTACAAGCTCAATGTCCTGAGATCTTGTCCACCTACTTTGTGGTCGAGGATCTGAGCTTGAGGAGGTCACTGAAAGTTCAGGTGTTGGTTTAGGTGCGAGAGCCACTGGTTCATTTAGAACATTTGTTGAAATGTCCTGTTCAGGTGGAGGTTCATGAGTTGCAGGTTCCTGATCATTTGGATCAGTGTTACCTATCCCAGTAGGGACTGACAGATTATCAATGAATTCACTGATAGTTGGTTGTGACAGTTTGTTAGGTAAGACATAATATGAGATGTCAGCATCAGCTTGGTATGAGGAATTTGTTTGATGATAAACTCATCAGGAGGATATCTTGGTGAGTTATTAATTCCTATTTCTTCCACTGAAGAGTTTGTGAACCTGATGCTTTCAACACTTTCATCAAAGGTGACATGATAGGTTTCCTCAACTTGTTGTCTCCTTGTATTAAAAACCCTGAAGGCTTTTGAGATCAGGTGAGTAACCTAAGAGTATCCATCATCGGCTTTCGCATCAAACTTGCCTAGATGATCCTTGTGATTATGAATAAACACAGGACATCCAAACACATGAAAATAGCTGATGTCAGGAAGTCTACCTTTGAATATCTCATAAGGGGTTTTATTATGTCTTTTGACAATGATTGACTTGTTTTGAGTGTAACAGGCTGTTTTGACTGCTTTAGTCCAGAAATGCTTGGAGAGAGCTGAGCCATTTAACATGGTTCTTGCAGCCTCAATGAGAGTTCTATTTTTCCTTTCAGCTACCCCATTTTGTTCAGGGGTATAAGGAGATGAGAAATTTTGGGAGATTCCTTTCTCATCACAGAAACTCTCAAGCTCAGCATTTCTAAATTCAGTACCATTGTTAGTTCTGATTTGTTTCTTGTAATGCATTTTGGTTTTCAATGTTCACGATGAATGACATTATAGTATCAGCTGCCTGACTCTTTTTTGAAAGAAAGTATACCCAAGTGTATCTTGAAAACTCGTCAACAATGACAAGTGTATACTTTTCATGCTGGATTGATCTAGGACTGACTGGTCCAAAGAGATCCATATGCAAGAGGTGAAGGCAGCTTTTGATTGAGAAGTTTTGCTTGGTTTTGAAAGATGCTCTTTTATGTTTGCCTTTTCACGAGGCAGAGCATGGTTTATCTTTAGCAAAAACTAGTGATGGTAAGCCAAGGACTTTGTTTTGTTTAGCCAAATTGTTGATGTTTTTGAAGTTTAAGTGTGAAAGTCTCTTATGCCACAGCCAGTTGATAGTTTCAGTGGCTTTGGCAAAGAGACAGGTTCCATCTTTAGAGAGGGTTGACATGTCAAGGACATATACATCGTCTCTCCTAGGAGCAATCAACACAACTTCCTTGTTGGCATTAAAAATAGTACCTTGCTTGTCATTGAATTGTACAATGTACTTAGCATCACATAGCTGTGACGACGATGAGATTGTATTTGAGACCATTGACATAAGCGATCCTAGAAAACTATTCCATTGCAGTTTCTTGAACCATAACCTTCAGTGGGACATGATGAGTTATCACCAAATACTACCTTGGGTCCTGGTTCTTTTACATACTTGTGCAGATATTCCTTCATACCAGTCATGCTTCTTGAGCATCCACTGTCTAGATGCCAAATAGGCTCCCTGGCATGCCTCTGCACAAGTAGTAAACTGAATTAGTTTCTCTTCGTGACCCACTTACTAGTGGGCTTGGATCTCATGGTCTCTTTGAATTGAGCAATCGATTCATGGTCGGTTGTGGAATGCCTTGTGCTACCACGGGTTTTGCATTTGGAGACGAGGATGACTCGAGTGGATTTGGGTTGCTTTGAACTTCTCCTTGCATGAATAACACTGTCATGCTGAGATGTCTCATGAGTACGTGTTACCGCAAATATCACAGCAGATGTTCATAAGACAATCATCGAGGCGATGATCATTAAAGCCACAGTGAGGGCAAGAGAAAAAGGTTTTGCTCTAGACTTTTGAGTGACTTGGATGAAGAAGTGTCTTGATGACCAACTTTGGTGTAGTTAGCCTTCTTGAGAGAACTCACATATTGCAAGTGGTCAGCAGTTCGTGATCATCCTTTTTGCGAGATCATACAAAAAGGATTCTATAACAGTTTGTCAGTGGTATGGCGGTATAGTGACACAGAATCACACTACTGCATGTTTTTGTTGGTGGATTTTGACTTTGAGGAACTAGAGGAAGCTGACTTTGTTTCCTTGATTACTTCAGGAACCTTTTCAATGGATTCCATTTTGTCAGTTAGCTTCCTCACAAGTTCATCAATTCTTGAATCTGATCAGCTTCAGTGGGGACTGAGGATGTGGATGTTTTAGTGGGGGTGGATTCATCTTGAGTTGGTTTTGATGGTCTCTTCAAAATGGTTCTACCAAGTCGGACCTTTCTTTAGGTGAGTGTGGATTGTATTGAAGTGGAGTGAGCTCAAAGCTAGGATCGGCACCCTGAAGAGGTTCCAAGGGTGGAAGTGGTGCTTGAGATTCATCTTCAGACTTCGAGATGTGTTCAGTGCTACTTGGGCACATCGGAAGTCCAAGCATGCTCTTGAGAGCTTGACTCTCGGGCTCTAGAATCTTTCCAGAGTCAAAGTTGGGAAGCTTATTATCAGGATTAAGCCTTTCAATCCAATCACTGGTCTTGGGAGTAGACAGCATGTTGGTAATCATGCCACCAGATACAAATGGTTTAGGACTCTGGTCTTTGTTGTGAGAGTCAATATGATGATGTTCACCTAAGACTCTCTTTTTGCTCTTGGGAGCACCAGCATCAAAGACCTTTGGATTTTTGGTGGTCCAACTATTAATGATTTCTTTTTCTTTCTTAAGTTCGTCTTGAAGAGCCTGATTTCTTTTAACTAACTCAGTGTTTTGAATTTGTAAGGTGATAGCCTCAAGCTTGTTTTGTTTTAACACAAGTAACTCATCCCTACACTTATTCAATTCAAAACTTAACTTGTTGTATTTAGAAAAAAGATCGAGTCTTTGCTCTTCTACAAACTTAAGATCTACATTGATATAGTTCATATAGGACTGCCAATTAGAGTCATCATCCATAGAAAGTAGAATATTTACCTTCTTCATTGTGATGTTAACCTATTCTCCATTTCTGGCATGATTCTTTCCAACAGCAAGCTTGTCTTCCTCTGAGAGAGAGCCATTAGGGCTGACATGCACCATTTCATCATCGATGAGGCTGGCTCTTCATCGGTCGAAAGTTTCAGCTAAGACCTTTGTTCTTACCCTGCAGATTGAACACTTTTTGGTTACGAGGGTGGCCTCAAGTAAAGCAAGCTTGGCTTTGATGTTCCTATACTTAGCTTCAAAATCAACTGTTTTGTTCTAGTCAGATTTATTCTGAAAGTTTTGATGAGGCCGATAGATTTTAGGTTGAAATTTGCTAAAACCTAAGGATGATTTGAACTTGATGGTGCGTAAGAGGGTTCAGAAATTGTTTTAGAAAAACGATCTTTTGCAAAATGACCTCTTTTGTGACACTTAAAGCATTCAGTGTCCTCGTTAGCTTTAGCAGTTGAATAACCTTTGTTTCTTTTAATAAACCTTCGAGAGTTTGCAAGGAGTGCCCTTTCACGAAATTCAACATTTAAATCATTCAGGTACTCCTCACTAGATCTCTCATCAGGCTCATCATCAGAATTTTCTTGAAAATTTTGAACCACATTGTTAGAAAAGAAGGAAGTTGATATGGGTGAGGTAATGGTGGGGGACTTCTTGACTTCACGAGACTTCTTTAAGTCAGGGTAGCGTCTGTTGATGAGGTTTTCCTCATAGGCAATTTCCCATAAATTTCAGGGAGTTCAAGATTTTGAATGTGATTTGCATTTCTAAGTCCCTGAGAGAAGTTTAACCATTTCTCAGGGAGACAATTAACAAAACCAACATTTATCTCATGTTTGGATAACTTAACACCGTCATTAGCTAGTTCATTTAAAAGAGTTTTGTAACGGGTGTAAGTTTGAGAGAGAGTTTCAGAGTCCCTAGCCCTGAAGGTATTGTACTCAAGTTTTAGGTCCATTATCCTGTTTTCCTTGGTATCTGAAGGACCTTCATGGCTATGGACCAGGTCATCCCAGGTTTGCTTAGCGATATTACGACTAATGGACTCCATTATATCATCAGGGAGACATGATATAATGATACTTTTGAGTCTTTGGTCCTGGTTGACCACTCTCCTTTCATCCTGAGTCCACTGAGCTTCAGGTTTGTCCAAACCTTCAGCAGTCTTTGGGACAAATGGACCCTCATTAATACACTTGATGTAATAAGGTTCCATCCCAATCAAATAGCAAAGCATACGCTTTTTCCATTTGTTGAATTTGCCAACTTCAAGTCTAGGGGCAACAGCTGAATAAGCTCCACCCTTTTTATCGACTAGTTGGGTACATGAATTTCAGCCATAGGAATCCTGATTTAAAAACGTTTTTAGAGCGGCTAAAAAATGGTTTTATAATCATCCTTGCTCTGATACCACTTATTGTTCCCTACTCACTATCGTTTAAAACAATTTAAACACTTAAAACATTTTAACACTGAGTAATGACTGAAACTAATGCAATTTAAACACACAAAGTAATTTTCAACGTCATATTCTTATTAGAAATAATTCAAAAGAATACGTTACCCAAGTACTTGCGGAATAGTACTTGGGATTGAAATGACAAAGTTTGGGTGACTCCTCTCGAAGCTCAGGCTAAGTCTGAGCACAACTCTTAGAACCTCTTGAGCTAGCTCAAGGATAAAGTTGTATTTGGAGGAGTGAAAAGTTGGCTTGTGTGTGTGTTTTTACAATTCACAAGCTCAAACTTTTCACTCAATTCTCTTATGCTATTTATACAAGTATGATATTTAACTTTAACCTAGAAGACAAATACTTGATCCACGGTAATCACGAATATAGAAGTATTAGTTTATTGTTGCTTTTCTATTTGTAGACAGCGGGCGAGTCTTCTTTCCTTAACAGGAATCGCGCTTGCTATAATTGGGAAGATACGATCTTGATAGATTGAGACTGTGTAGAGACTGGATAAACACTTGAGGCACTTAGCTTTATCTGGGCAAAGCTTTCCCGCCTAATCCGGCTCATTCTTGGTCTTTAATGTCTTCAGTATCTTCCTTCATTTGTCTTCAGTGATTAAGAGTTGGAGAGGAGTCGAAGGGATTCAGTGAGTTATTGTCATCACTCACTGAATCCACTATCTTCTTCTTGACTTAGTCTTCACCCATTAAGTCCCGCCTTGCTAAGTGGAGAGGCTTCATCATCGCCTCATACTAAGTGTCCTGAAGATAGCTCACTGAGAGGCTATGCGCTCAGTGACCTGATTGTGTTTAATGGATTAAACACTTAGGATATTTTCTATTCAAATCCAAGATTAAGGAGTTTGAGTATTTAGTGAACCCGACATTAAATCCAAAATATGAAGTACTTTGGAAAGGATAAGCTAAAAGGTACTAGATCTAAAGCTAGAAATAAAGAGTAAACAATCTAAATTGAAATAAGCTTAAAGATTGAAACTTTTAAACCAAAAATTAATAGATCTAAATTCACTCAAAACTAAGTTGTCTACTTCAAAAAATAGGCGCGGATTGTGCATATTTAAGGATTATTAGAGAAAGAAACCACTAAATGAAAAAGCTTTTTTTAAAAGATTTGTAACAACTATTTAGATCTAAAATAATAAAGTAAGTTCGAAAATAAAATAAATAAAAAAGGTACTTATTTGAATAAGCTATAAGAAAGCTTATACAAAATAAGCTAATCTAAGTAACCCAAAATAAGCTATAGGCCAAAGCTTATTTGAATTATTAGATTAAAAAGAGAAAAAGAAAATAGAGGCTAAGAGAAAGAAAGAAATAAGTTAAGTTACAAACCACATAATCTTCATCTTCATTAAGCAAATAAGCCTAAAAACTTCAACTAAACAAGTTAAATGTGAGTGTGAAATTTGGTGTTGTGGTCTGTCCAGAATGAGCTAATCTGCACCCCTTATATAGCACACTTGAAGTTGCGGGTATTTGGTCATTTTGCTTGCTCCAGCTGTAGCCAACACACATTTGGACTGTGGCACCACACCATTTGCCAGCCGCCAGCTCTAGAACCTTCCTGAACCTCGTACTGACATGACGGTGTCGCCTCTTCCACCTCGTACACATCTCGTCATAACTATTACGTGTCAGTTTATGATTATCCTACCGCCCTGCCAGTTGTAACCTCGTACTGCCACCTCTGCACATCTTCAATGTCAGCGCCTCCACCTGCAATGATAAGAACTGTCAGCCGCCGCCACGTGGCAGGCTATCATTGGACAGCCACTACCACGTGGCAGTTTGTGATTGGCCAGCCGCCAGCGTATCAGCTGGTGGGGCCTACCTGACATATCAGTGCTGACATGTCACGTGCCATGTGGTATAGGTGGGGTCTAGTTTGCCACATGTCACCACCTGAGTGATGCCACGTGGTGCTGATGTAGCATCGATAATGTTGATCCCAGTTGAGCAATTAATCAAGTTGATTGAGTTAGATAAGTATAACACAAACAATAATATAGCAAGCTGTCTTTGAACAAAGCTTAAACACTATGCGGAATCTAATGTTTAATGACAAAGAGAATGATTAACACAATTTGTTTCTCACAAAACCCTTCAATATATTAATATGAATACTCAAAAGTATTAGGGTTACAAAACGTTGAAGTGATCGACTCTAGAATAACTCGTTATCTAAATCTAACCCAGGACCTCCTTTTATAGGCTAAGGTGTCCTACTAGGGTTACAATAACTTTCTACACAAGATACATATTATAGATTTTTTTCAATAATTATCTAACCGACTATACAAAATCTTATAAGCAGTACTAACTAAATGTTCTAGCAGTTTGTACTGCTAGTTATAATTCTTCGCAGTCCATAGTTAAGACTAGCATTACTAACCATTAACCTTGGCAGTACAAATTGTCTTTGCTAAATTCCCAACAATCCTCCCCTAAACGTGTGATTTCATTTGCAAATCAGCAAGTTTCTTGTATACATCTTTTTCTTCATCTGTTAGGGAATTTTGCAAGCACCTACTTGGTTGGCTTGCTTGGTATTTTTGCTTGAATGAAGATCTTGTTCACCAATTCTCTTGCCATTTCATTATCTTCCTCAGTAGTCAACCTTGAACATAATATCACTATCAATGTTTTCATTCTGAGCGGATACTTTTTTTCTACAAGCATAAACCAATCATGGATACTTGTGTAGACATGATGTACTCCAGATGAGCTATACAAAATCCATGTAGTTTCTGGAACTGTTGAATCTTGACTTCATAATCTTTCATAAGGATTAGGCTCAAATAATCACTACAATTCTACCCAAAGTTCCTGATCCTTTTCATCAGGATCTTCTTTATGATTAAGTTTCTGCTGTACCAGTTCCCATAGCTTCACTAGATCATGTCTATCAAACGATTTGCAAATGTCTTCAAATGTTTTGAACATCTCCACTATATTTCCAACTCTGATGATCCTCCAAGCTTTTCCAAATCTGTCACTATGAATTTCCCAATCAACTATAGGATGCTTGGTCTGTAAGGCTTCTACGTGCATTCCCTCATCAGGTTGTATGATCATTAACTCCTTCAAAGCTTCTTCTTCCAAATCTTTCTTTGCATCAGATGAACTTCCCTCTATCTTCTGCTTCTTGGATACCTCTGATTCCAGTATCAGACTTGCTCTTTTAGTTGTAACAGTTTCTTCCCCTGTTCCAATAGGTCTAAAATCTTCATGAATACTTCTATAAGCTCTAACATACATCTCCTGTATTTCCTCAAAAAGTTTTACCCTTTAATTGAAAATCTTTCTTATGATCTTGAAGCTTTAGATAGATCTTCATGTTTCTTATCAGTTTTCCTTTTGTAGGAGGCTTGACTCTTATCTTTGCCTTTTTCTTTTCTCTTATCTGATTAAGTAGTTCTTGAATAACATCCTCTTTCTCCTCCTCAGGAACTGCTGCAGCTTCCTCTTATTGCAGTATTTGAGCAAGCAGTCTGTCTTGTTCTCCAACAAATAATTCAACAACCTTTTTCATCTTTTGCTCTTCCAAGAATCTAACCACTTCCTGTTCTTGCACTTCTTTAGCCTTTTCTTCATAAAAAACCACTTGTGCACTGATCTTAGGCTTCTTTTGAACAATTTCTTCTTCAATCAGAATTCCCTTTCCTTTATCAACTCAAGCAGTACCTTTGTCTGAACCAGGAGTTTCCACTGCTTTCTTGGTACTGGTAGCAGTATCAACAGTATCCTCTTGTTCTTCAATTACTTATGTATGAGCTTTAAGATCAACTTCTTCTTCTTCAAATGGTTCTGTTTCTTGATATTGATCTTGATTCCCACTTTCAAAACTCAAAGTCCTCCCCTGAGTCTCTGCATCTGTTTTCCTCCCCTGTTTGTGAAATTCCCTAATATCTTCTGGATCACTAGAGCTTGTAGAATCCACAATGTTGGCCTTTTTGGGAGCTTGCAGAGCTCTAACCTTTAGCTTCATTCTTTTCACCTTTTGAACCAGAGTTGAGTAGAATTTGGCATACAACTTCTTTGTGATGGATCGATATACTCTAACCAAACTAACTTAACTAGCTTGTTTAAGGTTTAATAACCTCGGATAAATCCTAAGTTATTAACAATGAAACACTGAGTAATCTTTATTAAGTACGCGGAATTTACTCAATAAATCTAAGAAGAATAACTTTATTGATAACTCTAAATCTGCTTCTTATGCAGATACTTCAACAACTCTAATAATATCGAACTCTCTAAGACTTATGTATCCTTGTACAATTGTATCCTTGTACGACAAGTAATCTTATTCTAGAATTACAATACTTTCCATAAACGAATAAACAGTTCTCTAACTCTTGCAGTACTTTGACCTTCATGTGCAGTACTTTGACTTTATCTTTAGCAGTACTTTGACTATTTGACTTTTTCCAGTTCTTTTGCCATTCTGCAGTACTTTGAAAGTCTTTAGTACTTTAACTGTTCAGCACTTTCATATCCCAACAATCCTCCCCTAACTTGAATTCTACTTGATTGACTTCAAGTTCCTTTGTAGTTTAATCTTTCACTTTTCGGCTTCAAGAATGATTGTCTTTGTCTTTGGATTGTAGTTTCTGCACTTTATCAAAGTATCTTTTTAGTCTTTTCAGCATCATCCAGCAAGCTCCATCTTTTCAGCAACACAGCAACATATGGCAGTTTGTACATTAATTCAGTTTAAGTTGCATACTATTCTCATCACTTCGGGTGTGTTAACTCTGTGAGAGGTGAATCATTGAAAATTAATGGATTTTTATCTCTTTACCAAAGCCATTAACTTTGGAGTAGCCGAATGTTTTGGTGTGTAAGACCATGGTACATTGATAACCATATGATTTTAAGCAAATCACCAGCTATCAACAGATTTGATTTGTCTTTACCAAAAGCTGTACCCTTTTGGACTAGTTAGTTCTTTTATCTAATGGTGAACTAATTACCAAAAATGGTTTTTCCACAGCCTTTACCACAAGCCATTTTCTTGTGGGCTAGCCAACTCTTCACATTAACTGATATGGTGAGTTGATTACCATACAACTTATTAGTAAGTTGTCAACTAAAAGCAGTTTGAGATATCTTTACCAGAGCCGTTTGCTCATGGATTAGCCAATCCTTTTGTAACCATGGTGGATTGATAACCTATTGATGTTACCATCTCAAAAACCATTTATTCAACCTTTATTTCAAAATATTTATTACTTAGCAAAAGGTTTCTTTCTAAAATTCATTAAACTGGTTTATTTTTTGCAAAGCAGTACTTTGATGAAAGTCTTTGTCTGATCAGCAGTACTTTGAATAAAAGTACTAATATATCAAAAAGTATTTATTCAAATATAATTCATACCAGTTATTGATCATCCTCAGCAATAGTAGTCCAGTTTATAAACAAATTGATGACCATGAGAGCAATATCATTATCCTCTTCTACTTCCATTCCATGCTCTAGCATCCTCCTCATAAGATCAACAGTGAGAGGATATCTTCTATCTGTAAACATGTGAATCATTGTCCCATTTTCCAGCTCTAGAACATGTACTTCGGATTCTTCAAAAAATCTCTAACAGATAATTTCCCAGCTCTCTTGATCCTTCCAAATATCATCATTGCTCTGTTCTTCAGTTTCCCATGCTGTAGTGAGATCTCCAAGTAGTACTAATCCAATTCCTCCTAAAGAGTGATGTTCAAAGTAGTCTCGCACCAAATGATATAAGTGAAATAAATCCACTCTGTCAATAGCATGCAGTACATCCCATAGCCTATTGAACACTTTGAAGCTTTCATCATCTCTATGAAACATCATATAGCTTCCATCTTTGGATTCCACAACTTCAAACTTAGTAATCTGAGATCTGTTCATCTTCATATCAGCATCTTCTTTAGAATATTCAAAATCTACTATTCTGAGATAATTTCTTAGTTCATCCCTAGTCTCAGTTCTTAACTCAGTTTTCTCTTTCTTAGAAGACTGTTTATCAACTTCAGTTTTCCTTTTTCTTTTCAAACTTTTCTTTCTTTCAGCTTCAGTCCAAGTAGCTTCCTCTTTATAATCTTTGATGCTTGCAACATTCTTCTTATAAGCTTCTCTCTCAGCATCATATAGTCTTTTCATATCAACATAGTTTAGCTTCTGCAATCCCTAATATCCTCGAGCTTTCAAATAAGCCATCATAGCATTCCTTTCTTTAGCAAGATTTGGTCTTCTAGGCATAAAGGAAACAGGTGTAGGAGATTGTAATGGTTCAGCATCTGGTTCAACATTCAGCTCTTCTTGTAACTTCCTAGCTACCTCTTCATTCATTGCCTCTTCATTAGTTACTTCAGCTACTACCTCAGCATTAAGCTCTTCTTGGACTTTTCTAGCTGCTGCTTCATTCTTAGCAATTTCAATTGCTCTAATATCTGCCAAAGTTAACTTTTTCTTCTTAGTTTCTACCAGAATACCCTTTCCTTTATCCTTAGGATCAATTGCAGGTTGAGAAGTTCTTGTTTGTTCCTCTGCAACTTCAGAAATAGTAACAGCCCTTGGCTTTGATAAATCATGCAATATGGTTGCAATAAGTTCATCATCACTTGCAGTTCTTACAGGTACTTCTGGTATGACAGTTGTTGAAGGACCAACTTGTTCTTCATCATGAATAACAGTTGTTGAAGGACCAGCTTCCTCTTCAAAATCTAATACTCTTGGAGTAATGGCTTCTTATCTGAAAGATCCATGAAGAGCAGTACTTTGTTGCTCAGTACCTTGATCAAAAGCAGTACCTTGTTGTTCAGTACCTTGATCTTCAGTCCTTTCTTCATTAGTACTTTCAATAATAATTTGTTCTTCAGTACCTTTAGCTTCTTTCTCCTTAACAACATCTTCTTTCAAATTTTCATCTAAATTCCTCCCCAAATTGACAGAAGATGGTCTATGAACCTTCTTGCGTTTGAATTCCTTTCGAAGTTGCTTACGGCGTTTGTTTTCCTCTTTAACCCATAAGTTGTAACCTTGAATATATGGTTTAATAAAATTCCTTAACCACATATACTTACGCTTCAACTTCCTAAGCGCTTTAGCTTGCTCTCCAAAAGATTTCTTCAACCTTGTCAATTCTCTAGTTAAAGCATAATTGGTGAGAACTTGACCTTCAGTCTCCATAACTGGTTCATCTGCGCCAGATGTCAAAGATTCTGCGTGTGCAGATGGTTGTGGAGACGGTTGTGGAGACACATGTGTAGATTGTGGAGGCGTAACTGCAAGATTCTCTTGAAATTCAGTACTCTGAGAAGCAGTACCTTGTGATGCAGTACGTTGTGTTCCAGTACTTTGTGATGCAGAACTATGAGATGCAGCACTTTGAGATGCAGCACTTTGTGAAGTAGTACCTTGTGCAGACGCAGTACCTTCACTCTCTTCATCAGCTCTAGCTTCATCACGAACAGCCTGAACAACCTCCATCATCAAAGCAGTTAATGGAGTATCTTCTCCTCTAAACAAATTACTCCTCTTTGCCATAAAATTAAGATTTTGGCTTGTTGCACAATGACAGGTAACAAATCAGCAGGTTTTGGTACATCAGCCAATTGCTTGTTTAAGAAAACCTGTACAAACCTTGGGTACATCAACCATTTTGACCCAGATGATATATGTGAAAGCATCCCATCCAGAATTAGCCTTGAAAAGTTAAACACTCGATTTGTGGCTAATCCAACCACTGCAGATGCAATATTGGACCCAAACTGCTCCCAAGAAGTACTTTTAGCACTTATGCAATGGAGCAATACATGTATCAAAAACTTCCATTGAGGACAGAATAAAGCTTTCTTGAACGTTTGTTCTGTCAAAGACCCTTCATAACCAAGATCCCTAAAAGTATCCCAAATCAGTTGCTTGTCAAATCGAACAGCCCCTTCTTCATCACCAAATAATAAATCATCTCGAATAGAGGCCTCTGTAATCTTGATAGTTCTTCCAGCAACTGTTGATCTAATATAGTATTCATCCTCCTCCATATTATCCCTAGCATTAGCCCAAAATTCTTGAATCCAAGGCTCAATGATATCTGACTCAACTAAAAGTGCATAACTAATTGGCGACCCAGTAAGATAATCAATGATATCGTGAAAAGCCACATTCGCCTCAGTCTTGTCCAAATTAGCCACCATATTGTGCTTTGAAACAGTAGGTCGATTCGTCATTGATGAATTTGTAAGCACAAATAAATGATATGATCGAATAATAAAGAGATGGTAATCGTGAGATAAAGATGGAAAAGATTCTAAAATATTAATATGAGAGAGAAAATTGGAGAGTAGTTATTTATAGGTGGGATTTGAAAAATCACAGTGCATAATAACAAAGTTACCGTTATTAGCAATTACCCCTCAATATTACCGTTGGAACAGTACGTTAATACGACAAACAGTACTTTCCACGTAAGCAGTACTTTCATGAAATTAAAAGCAGTACTTTCTGAAATTCCTCTGTAAAAACTAAGTATACATACATATCCTCCCCTCAAACAATGCATAGGACTATACTAACACCTGATAGTCCTCCCCTCAAATGTAGCTCAATATTAATCATGCCAATGCTCACCACCAAATGATTGAATCTTGATACATCAAAGCCTTTGGTGAGCAAGTCAGCTATATTGTCATCTGTGTGAACCTTAACCACATCAATGAGCCTGTGCTCATAACAATCTCTTATGAAGTGATGCCTAATCTGAATGTGCTTGGTCTTGGAATGATAAACTGGATTCTTCACAATACAGATAGTACTCTCATTATCAATATTGATAGGAGTATTCTTAAAATTGAACCCATAATCCAAGAGTTGATTCTGCATCCACAAAACTTGTCCACAACAGCTTGCAGCAGCCACATATTCAGCTTCAGTAGATGATGTTGCTGCAATTGTCTGTTTCTTGCATTGCCAGGAGACTAATCTTCTTCCAAGATATTGGCATCCTCCAGTGGTTGATCTTCTATCATAGTTATCACCTGCATAATCACTATCTGAAAAAGCTTCTAAGTGAAAAGGTGACTCCTTAGGTAGTACAATCCCAACTTAGGTTGTTGTTTCAAATAACTAAAAATCCTTTTGACAACATTCATATGAGAGACCTTTAGCGAGACTTGATATCTTGCACATAAACACACTGCAAACATGATATCAGGCCTTGATGCAGTAAGATACATTAGACAGCCAATCATAGATCTGTATAACTTGACTTCAATAGGTTGTCCATCTTCATCTTTGCCCAACGAGTTGATTGATTTAATAGGTGTAGTTACTGGCTTCATAGCATCAAAACTGAACTTCTTAAGTATGTCAGATACATACTTATCTTGACTTATAAAAATACCTTCCTTTGACTGCTTAAGTTGAAGTCCCAAAAAGAAAGTTAACTCACCCATTGAACTCATCTGAAATTCCTTCTGCATTAGCTGCTCAAACTCTTTCACCATAGATTGTTTGGTAGCTCCAAAGATGATATCATCAACATACACCTGAACTAACATGATATCCTTCTTGTCTCTCTTGATAAAGAAAGTCTTATCAATAGCCCCCCTTCTGTAACCATGTTTTAATAAGAATGTGGAGAGCCTCTCATACCAAGCTCTAGGTGCCTGATGAAGGCCATAAAGAGCCTTAACCACATTGTAGACTTTGTTAGGGTTCTTAGGATCTTCAAAACCGGAGTTGTTTAACATACACCTCTTATTTATAGTGCCATAAAGAAGGCTCTTGACATCCATCTGGTAAACACGAAAACCCATATAAGAAGCAAAAGCAAGAAATATTCTAATAGCTTCAATCCCTTTCTGAGGCAAATACTTCATCATAATCCACTCCTTCTTCTTGTCTATAGCCTTGAGCTACTAACCTTGCCTTGTTCTTGATAACATTGCCTCTTTCATCTCTTTTCACTCTGAAAACCCATCTGGTTCCAATAACTCTCTTACCATCTGGAAGATCACATAAAACCCAAACTTCTTGAAGTTTAAATTGAAGAAGTTCTTCCCGCATAGCTTCAACCCAGCTTTCTTTAGTTAATGCTTGAGCAATATTCTTGGGTTCCTCTTGAGAGATGAAACAAGTAAATAGGCAGGTTTGATGGTCCTTATGATTCAGCCTGTTTTGCTTATACACAAAGCTGAGTAAAGCATTGTGAGGTGTTGTAAAACTCTTAGCTTTGTGTCTTGTCATTACTCCAGAAGTAGAAGGACCAATGATTTGATCAGTTGGATGATTTTTATGAATTCTTAAGATTGGAGACTGTGGAACTCCATAAGTATCATCCAAGTTAGTGAAATCGGCATCTTCATTTGAATCTGAGAAAATACCTTCATCTAGAAACTCATCATCAGTTTCTTCTAAACCAGGCATGGTAGGATCATCCAAATCATCTAAAGTACTGCCAACTGGTGTATCAGTACTTTGGTTGAAAGTACTGTCCAAAGTACTATGAGAATACTCTGCATGCTTATTCTTTTTCTTTGCTTCTTCATAAGCTCTCCTCTGTTCATCAGAATGAGAATGTGCCATCACATCTTGAAGAAGCATCTGATTAAGTGTCTCTTGAATAGCTTGATCCTTAGCAGATAGTGAAGATTTTGGTTCATCAGTACTTTCCTTTGGTTCTTCATCAGGGACAGCATCAGTCTAATATGAAATCCATGAACAACATATTGTGAATCTTCTCCATGATACATAGATTGATTTTCTTCTCTTACAGGTACATAGTTCATGGAAGGAGTCAAAACCTCAAGATCAAACATCCAATCAGGACCTTTACCCTTCTGATTCTCTTGATCTTCTAAAAACTCAACATGAAGACAATCTTGAACCTTCTTAGTAACTCTGTTGTATACTCTAAAACCCTTGCTGTTGGTACAATATCCCAATAAATATCCTTCTTCTGACTTGCCATCAAACTTTCCCAAATTATCAATAGTGTTTAAAATAGTGAGGGCATCAAGGCTTCAAAAATCCCGAATGTTGGGTTTGTTGCCATCCGCAACTCATAAGGTGTCTTCAATTGTGGTTTGGTGACTGATACTCTGTTAAGTACATAGCAAGCAGTACTTACAGCCTCAGCCCAAAATTGAATAGGTAGTTGAGAGTCTGCAAGCATAGTTCTGGCTGCTTCAATCAAAGTCCTATTCTTCCTTTCTGCAACACCATTTTGCTGTGGTTTTCTTGCAATACTGAACTCCCTCTTGATTCCTTTATTAGCACAAAATTCATCCATATGCTTGTTCTTGAATTCAGTCCCATTGTCACATCTAATACCTCTAACCTTGAGTCTCAATTGGTTTTCCAGTGCTATTATTAGAGTCTGAATAGCATCAAAA
This sequence comes from Chrysanthemum makinoi, assembly GCA_910596185.1. NCBI lineage: Eukaryota > Viridiplantae > Streptophyta > Magnoliopsida > Asterales > Asteraceae > Chrysanthemum > Chrysanthemum makinoi. The sequence continues at coordinate 38,458,512 of OU343219.1, forward strand.
GTGTCATCCTTAAAGCCCAAGAAAAATACCCAACTGAATCTACTGCAATCATCTGTAATAACCAAGCAGTACTTCTTCTTGTTTAAACTTGCCACAGAGACAGGTCCAAACAGATCCATATGTAACAGCTCCAATGGTTCTCTAATAGTTCTCTCCTCAAGCTTCTTACAAGAAGCTTTATGCTGTTTACCTTTCTTGCATGCCAAACAGGAGTGATCATTCTTGTAAGTCTTTGAAGGTAAACCTCTAACTAAATTGCCTTTGACCAGTTTGTTGATATTCTTGTAATTAACATGGCCCAATCTTCTATGCCACTGATGTGCTTCTTCAGTTGATGCTTTTGCCACTAAACAGGTGGCTCTTCCATAAGAGTGAAGACTCTTCATGTCAAGACTATACGCATCATTTGTCCTTGGTACTCTGAGTACTACCAAGTCATCATCAACAGGCTTGAATTCAGATGAAAGAATGAGACATTCTGTGTCAGTGAATAACACAGGATGCTTTTTATCACAAATTTGAGAGACTGACAATAAGTTGAATTTTAGCTCCTTCACATATCTAACATTCTCAAAATTGATTCTTCCAGCTTTGATTGTTCCTTTCCCAGTAATCCTTCCTTCATTGGGATCATTAACAAATGTAACTCTTCCTCCACTAATAGATCTAAATCAGACAAAATTTCTTTATCTCCTGTCATACTTCCAGAGCAACCACTATCTACAATCAGATGATCTTTAAGCTCCTCTTCTGGGTTGCCCTGCACAAAGAATTAGAGAGTTAGTCTCTTTTAGGAACCCAAGCCATTACTAACTTGTGTTCCCCTTGTGAAGTTACAAACTCAAATTCTTTGAGTATGTAATTCCCACTATCTTTTAAAACATGATCCAGAATTATCTTTTGGTTCTTAACATGTGGATTTTCAAAACTTTCTGGACTTTTAACAAAACTCTCTTTTGTAGATTCATTCACATTATCTTGTATCACAAAAATATCTGATTCACTTTTGTTGAAAGTACTGTGTGTCCCTCAGCAGTACTTTTCCTTTTAACCCATTCAGTTTTAACAGGTGGTTCCTGTGATCTAGATTCCTTGTGTGAATTATAGTACCTTCTCGGTTGATAATAGTGAGATCTCCTAGGGTTCCTATTCCAAATAGTGTGAGCAGGACCTTGTGTTGACTGAGTAGTATTTTGAGAAGGTACTGCTTGTGAAGGTACTGGTTGCCTAGAAGAAGGTCTTCTCTGGTTAGGGTACCTATGGTCTGGTGAGAAATTTCGATGATTTACCCTATTTGAATAATTCTAGACTGGTTTGTGCTCTCTAGGTTTCTGGTTGGTAGACCTATTCCTTGAAAACTTGCTAAGATATTCTGAGTGTCGGTCACAATCTTTGATTAAGTGATTAGGACTATAACACACAAAACACAGTTTTTCACCCATACTTCCAAAGTGTCTACTCCTATGTCTATGACCAAAACTATTGTGCCTTCTCGATGAATGATTAAATCTGTTTTGACCAAAATTATCCCAAAAAGGTTTAGCAGTACTGTTTTGAAAAGGTTTTCCTGAAGGTACTGCGTGTGGAGCAGTACTTTGAGTTGAAGGTACTGCTTGACATTGTTCATTGGTATTAACGTTTCTTTGGATTTCGTCCTAGATTGACTAATAAGCTTCTTTCTAAACTCAAGGCTGTCTACAGCAAAACGAGAAACATCAGGCCTAGGGGGTTGATGAATTCCAGTGGGATGGGGAACTGTATGATAACCAGTGGTTTTCTTAAGCACAGGAGGAGAATCACTAGTTGAACCCTCATTACTAGATGTGTCTACATAATTAATGAGTTCATCATCACTAGTGGTTATGTCTTCTAAGTCTAAGTCATCCTGATCACTAGATGTGTTTTCTTCCATGGTAGTAAAGTCCATACCAAATCCTAAGCCTGTTCTAATGTAAGCCCTTCTCTGTTTTTCAACATAAGCAACATGGGATAAGCCAGATTCTTTCCAGGCATCAAACTTAGCTAATAGATCATCCCTCTCCTTAGTTAGTTTCTCAATTTCAGCAATTTTACAGTTTAGCTTCCATTCACTAAGTTTTAACTGGTAATCCTGCTGTTCATATTTTTCAGCCCAAGCCATTTCATTATTTTCATGAGTTAATATTTTGGTCTCCATAGACTCTAAAGTGATTTGGTAACCTGCTACCTCAGACCTAGCCTTAACACAGTTATCTCTTTCATAAACATAATTATTAACATTTTGATAGAATCATGAGAACTTGAGCATACCTCAGAGATAGGAGATGAACTTGGTGATGTAGCTACCATAGCAAGCAAGTAGTACAGATCATCTTCAACTCCAAGCTCCATCAAATCCTCCTAGACAGTCTCTGGTTCCAAAGCAAAGGTTCAGGTTCCTCATCAAAAGCGGAACTCCATCCAGTTCTCCCAGAATCTTCAACCTCTTCCTCCATAGCAACCATACAGAGAGGGTCTGGTTCATCATCAAACTCGCCACTCCAGTCAACCTCTGATAACTCTCTTGTACAACCAAAGCTTTGTTTCAGTAATATGGATTTCTTTGTGTTCCATTTTGGTTTTTCAGTCATCCTATTGCTTGATACTTAGCAAATCTGCACTCCCCTTGCAAAGGTCAAGTCTTTTGATAATTGAAGCATTCAATCTTTGATTTGTCAAAAGTGATTCCCTATTTTGGCTTGAAATCAATGTTCTTTCCTGTTTTCTTCATGTACTTCTTATCCTGCAGTAATCATTGCTACTTGCCACCTGATATCAATTTCTTCCCAAGCATCCTCTTCATCTGTGGAGATCGTCTTCATAGGTGACAGGTAAAGAAGCCTGTTGAGCAAAGAAGGAACACACAACTTAATCTGAGTGCATAGTAGTAGTCGTCGTGCTGCTGAGCATGGTGTGAGCACAACTAGACAATACTTTGAGTCACAAGACTTGATTGGAGAAGCAGTACTTTTGGTTGAAGTACTGCCCCTCTTTTCAGATGATAGAAAAGCAATACTGTGAGTCTTAGAAGCTAGTTTTGGACCATTCATCTCATGCTCATAAACTTTTAGATGGTTGTAGAGATCATCAAAGTCCATGACATCTAAACCAGTTGTCCTCCTATCATTGTATAATAACATGCCATGTAGATGGCAAACTCCTTAGAAACTTAAAATTAGCATCTTCAACAGATACTTCTGCCTTGTATAGCTCCAACATGTTGAGAAGATTCTGAAACCTATCATATGCAGCATCAAGACTCTCTCTTTCACCAACTGTGAACGTTTCAAACTGTTGCTTAAGAAGATTTTTGTGCATCTTCTTAGAAGCTTCATTCCCTCCAAATCGTCGTCTTGAAGAGCAGCCCATAGCTGTTTGCATCTTTAGCATCATGAAACTTCAATAGATGTCCATCTGGTATAGCAGATAAGAAATATTAAGAGCATTCCTTCTGATTCCTAATGGTAGCAACTGGTAAGACTGCTTTTGGTGGTTTAGGTTGTCCTTCAATTGCTACAGGTTCTGGAACAACTTCATTACCATTGACCATTACATTCCATAAAGCATGGTCTGTAATTGCAATGTACTGCCTCATCTTCATACACCATAAGTCATATTCACCCTTCTTGATGATTGGAATCCTGAGTGAGGTGATTGATGGTGGTGGAACACTTCAGTCGAC